>CM054816.1:475000-1685000 GCA_028984105.1 Lavandula angustifolia
GTATAATATAATTAAGATGGTGTACCGAAAGCAAGAGTTTTCTATGCTAGTTGCAATTCTTACGCACATTTGTCAATGATCATTAATCAAACTACGGTGTGAAAAGGATCCCCTACTTTACTTTGGCTGCTTATTATTGTCAACAACGTTCACACGCAACATATACAACCAACTTACTATAATCATATCATATTTCACATGGACTCAGGTTCACGGTTAATCGGTTAATATTGTTACCGAATCAAAACAGGTGAGTCACAGGGCCGGCACTGAGCAGGTGCAAACGGCTCGACCTATCACAGCCCCAAATATTCTGGGACACTAACTTTTAAATTTTTTATAAAGGTCCAATTAATTTAATTCATTTTCTTGTTTAGATAAAGCCCAATTTTTTCTTTATATTATCCATAAAAGAAAAAAGTGTAAAGGAAGTTAGGGTTCAATTTCTTTACACTTCATATTTGGCTAATTCTTTTTCTTAAGTTTTATCTATACCAAATATACCTCTTAAATTTGTGTGAATCACTACAAGCGAAATGGGGTAATGGTAAAATTCGACGGATAATCTAAAAGGGTATAAAGTTCGACGGATTAAATAAATGGGGTGATGGTAAAATTCGAACTCATCTTTTATATTCAAGAAAAGGTAAAAGAACTCAGAAAAAGAAGAATTAATGTACGAAAGTATTTAGAATACAATGCTTTGGAAGTGTATTAACTATGAAATGAAACAATAAAAGTTTGGAGCTAATAAGAACTTCACTCTAAACCCTACATTTGTATGAACTACATCCTACATTGACAACAATCATAAATCTTAATGGGAAAAGCACCAATCTTTGTAGAAACGTGGAGAATCCACAGTCGCTATCTTAGGAGAGAAAGGAGGTGCCGGCATGGTTGTGATGCAGCAGATTATGAGCAATGGCGTCTCTTGCCTTGATAGCATTAGCAGACCTCAACCCAACCTCAGGAACCATCTCATCATCCACAAGCGCAAACTCGAGCGAAGGATCGAGCTGATCGTTCTTCATCTCACAAATATTGTGCAGCACACAGCAAGCCCCAAGCACAACAGGCAAGTCTTGAAGCTTCACCTCAGTCCTCTTCTGCAGGCAACCCCACCTCCCTTTCAATCTTGCAAAAGAACCCTTTGCAATCCTCGTGAGTTCGCCTATTTTCTCGTTGAAGGCGTGCTGAGTCCAAGTTAAATTCTGCTGCGTGTAAGGGACCAACACCCAATCCATCAGTGGATACCCAGCGCCTCCGACAATCCACATCCCTTGATAGAACCCTGCATTAGCCCTCTGGAAAAGGGTCGATTTCTCGAGCACTTGATCATCAGCCATTGATCCGGGATAGCCAATGCAGACATCGGTAAACACTCCTCTCGGATCAACCACACCTTGAACTGTGATGGAGTAAGATGTCTTCTGGTTCCTCTCTGTATGCCTCCGATTGAAATAGGCCGCCACGCTTATCTTAGGCGCGATTATCGGTATGTGGGTTGTGTACATGGATCCAACCACATTGGATATACCGGATATGGACTCAAATTCTTGCTTCATTGAATTCATACGCTCCTCATTAGGCCATCTGAGATATTTAGGCATCAATACATTCCTTATAGCTGAGCAGACCTCAAGAACAAGCTTGTGGCAAGTTGAAATCCCTAATCCGAACTTCTTGGAGACTAGCCGAAGGGGCTCGCCCGTGGCTAGCCTCCATATACACACAGCGACGCGCTGCCTAACTGGCACCGCGTCCCTTAGCATAGTGTTCTCCTTCGCTACGACGGATGTAAGTTCGTTGCAGATCAACTCAAATGTCTCCTTCCCCATTCTGAATGCCTTCTTGAACTCCTCCTCTGGGAAATCTGGACTGTTGCATTGATCCCACCAATCCTTAGACCTACTCTTCACCCATAGACGCCTCTGCGGTCCAGCTGCTCCGGCTGCAGGAGATTTATCATTCATTTCACCGTTGGTTGCTGCGGCAGCAGCACCATTTGCAGCGGCGAAAGCGTTAGCCTTTGCTTTCCTTTTCCTCGTTCCTTCAACTTGTTCGGAGTTTTTATGAAATTCCTGCAGCTCGGAGTAGTAATCGACCATGGCGCGCCTTTTCCGGCCGTGATTTTCATCGAATTGGAGTTTTTCTTCACGATTGGCCTTCTCGAGCTCATCGAGATCGTCCTTCTCTTGATCCTCAAGCAACATCAGAGTGGTGATGATCTCGGTCAGGCCTTTGGTCTTGATTTGCTTCTGATCGGGTAGATTGGAGTCTGTTCTTCTTCGCTTCCTGTGCTGCTGCTGCAGCAGCTTGTTTTCAATCATCTCGGAATGGGGAAAAAGATGAAATGGAGGATTTGTCGTGAGAAATGGATGCCTGACATTCACATTCATATATAGTCAAGGTGTTTGACGAAATGCGTGACAGGAAAGGTGTGAACGCTTTGCGAATGTCAAACTACCCAACTGCGAGTCAGACATGAATACGATACATACATGTCGATCGATACACATATAATATATACAAGAGAGAGAGAGAGAGAGAGAGAGAGAGAGAGGCTGGTTGTGTGAACGCAGCGTTTGATAAGACGGTGACTTGAAGGGAGTTTGTGAAATGAAGCTACGCGTTTTTCAAATATCTGTTGCGATTAATTTAAAATTTGAGAAATTAGAGGGGATTATGATGTAATAATTATATATTTAGACTAATAATTCTTCTTATTATTTATATTTCTAAAATTAATTCTATTACACTCTGTATTTCCTACAAAGATACTAGGGTCTAGATGTACCGTGTACGTACTATATCTATCAATTACTTCCTCTCTTCCGCTATTATTGTCTTACTTTTATAATCGAATTCTCTCGCTATTATTGTATTTTTTCTTAAAATAGCAAAAACTACTCTTAAACAAAAAATGAAGTGGACCCTACGACTTAATACTCATCCCCACATTATCATACTCTCTCACTCCAAAAATGTATCTATCACACGATTTTCGTTCCACTCCGTACTTGAAAATTTATGATTTTTAATTTTTTGGAAACATAAGATTATTTCTTAAAATACGATATGAAAAAAAAACAGGAAAAAAATCGATTGCCTCAACTATGCCCTACAAAAATTTGGATAAATTCTCATTTCTTCCGCCAACCATTACTCAAAAATTGTGATAATTTTTTAATACAGTGAAAACTCATAAATATACGCTTAAACAAAGTTTCTTAATCTCTATATCGAAATCAAAAAGGACAGTAATAGCGGACGGATGGAGTATAACATTATATTCTGAACACATCATGCATCCAGCCTATTAGAGTTGAGATTTATTAAAATTTCTTGAGAAATTATAAGCACAAATCTTATTACAAAATATCATACTATTATTGAGTGATATTCTCACGATTATAGACTATTAGAGATTGTATATCATTGAACGATGAGTTTTAATAATAAATAAAACGAATTTAGCAGTGATTTTATAACTAATATTCTGGAAATAATGCTATAAATATGTAAAGTTTAATTAAGAGAAGGAGATTACAACAATGGGAATTACAATTGTGGGTGATCAGATGCACGATATCTGTTGCAAGAAAATACTGAAGTCTCCAAAATCTGATAGTAGATTTTCTAAAGCAAGTCTCTATTATCATAATTTAGAATTATATACATTTATATTCCCTCCGTCCCGTCCGACTTGTCTTGTATTTCATTCTGGGCTATTCCACCCGACTTGTCTTGTTTTCTAAAAAGGAAAATAATTACTACACAAACTCCCACTTTCTACACACAATCACCTACTCCTCTACACACAACCACCCACTCATCAAAATATTCGTGCCGAAACCTTATGCCTTTCCAAATGCTAGTGATAATTTTTACCTTTCCAAAAAAGCAGTTGAATCACTAGGATCAATATGCCTATCTAACTAAATTGTTTCCCAATCTTATAATTTCGTTATTTTTTCATGCCATGATCAACACTTTATATTCAAAATGCTATTGACCAGAGGCGGAGTCAGGATTTATTGTTGGCGGGGCGAAATTTATAGGGGGTTCGGGGGAGGAGCCCCCGACAAGTTTTTTTTTGGGTTTATAGTAGTAACGAGTATAAGGAGGACAGAAGTATACGTAAGAACATCAAACATAATGAATATCAAATAATGATATGTTCTTACTTCTTAGACATTTTAAAACTGTAACCGAGATTTTTTCTTAGACATTTCAAGAGATTGTCAGATTGGAGAAGAAAAAGACAGCAAAAAAGAGAAGATAAATAAAATAGTGAAAAATCTCAATTAGTAAAATATTATCTTACGTCTTTGTTCAAACTAAAGAAATAGTAGTTCATTTATTTTATCATTATTACTCCCTCCGTCCCGGATGAAACATCCTATTTCTTTTAGGTGCGATAATGCGGTGGACTTTTGTTTGTATGTTAAGAGAGAAAGTGATGTGAATGAGACTCACAAAAAAATGACTTTTTGTGAGATAAATTTATTTCCTTTTTAAGAAATATGACATTTGTGTGGGACAATCCAAAATGAAATATAGATCGTTTCATCCGAAACAGAGGGAGTATTAAAATTAGAGTGATTGTACTGCACTTCCATTTTTATTCAAAATAAAAAAATTAATTGCTCACTTATTTTATCAATATAAAATATTAAATTAGAGTGACCCAAATTATTAATTTATAGAATAAATTAATTTTTGAAAAAATAAAAAAAACTTTTGTTGCTGAAATTTCGGTGGTGGCATCCGCCCACACCAGCCACCACCTCCCTCCGCCTCTGCTATCGACATAGCTTTGATATTTCAAAAAAAAGAAGAATTTTCTTGTTTTTTTTTCATTTCGTACATTTAGAGAAGATTGAGTTGGAGATTAAGAAATTTCAAACTTTCTATTCCATATCTTACTATTTTTTTTATTGGTCGGAGCATAAGTTAAATTATTGTCCCAAATAAAGCACAGCAACTTATAATGACAACCAAAGTTATTTGTTCTTATTATTGTGAAGTAATTGCAATGGAAAATCTTCTCTTAATTTCTCGAATTAAATCATCAATTTGTGATTAAAGTTGATTAGATGATCTAATTAATGATTTTATCTTATATTTTTGTGTGAATTTCCTTCTAATTGTGATGGAATTTAACGTATTTTTCTTCAGATGTACAAGTGATTCCATGTGATTTGACCGTAAAGGAAGACCCCTTTTATTTCTTCCATCCTTTTTATTTTCTCACGACTTTATTTAAAGATAAGACTTTAGAGTCTGACTATTTTGTCAGATATATGCATGCCATTACGCCCCCTTAGATTGTTAGGGATGAGATCGCTGTACAATTTAAAATAACGTAATTTTATATTAAAAAAATTATATTATTTAATTATTTGTTAAATTATTTTTTTAATTTTATCTTTTTAATTGTAATTTTTAATATAAAATTACATCGTTTTGAATCGAACATCAATTGAACACTGATTTATTAGATATGTGATCTCATGTCGATTGTTACTGTTTTCTTAACTACAAATATTCAACAAAAAAAAAATACAAACAATCACTATCGAGGAAATTTGATGCTAGTGAGAGACAGAGAGAGGGTACAACTCAAATCTCCAAATATCTCAATTAGAATATAATTATTAAAATAATTAAAAAATTCCAAGTAAGCTATACGTGTATCAATATTTGGGGGTAGGAATAATAGGAAATTTTCTATCCTAGACCGGGTCTACAACTTAAGTTGTAGAACCGATGGTTAAAAATCATGACACATCACATGTTTGTAAAAAAAAAAATTAATAAAAAACACAACTTCTATCCTAGACCACAAGGTCTTGTAGACCCGATCTAGGATAGAAAAATTCGAATAATAGTCCTCTCTCGAGCATCAAAGAAACCTAAAAAATCAATATGCATACTTTTTTATAGCTCCGACTTGGAAAACATTTACGCTTTGTTTGGTAGATGAGAGAAATTGTTTTGGTAGAGGAGAGAAAATGAGAAGAAATAAATAGGGGAGAAAGAAAATGGAGAGAAATAGAATGAATTTTATATATTGTTTGGTAGGAGAGAAATATAGAAGAAAGAGGAGAGAAGAGAATTGGTGTTATATTCGAAAAGACGAAAATACCCTTAATTAAAAAGAAGAAACAAATATAATTTAAAATTATATGTGTAATTTTTCTAACACACCCACTTTTCTCTCCCCATTTCTCCTCATTTTTGGAAAGAAATAAAAAGTAGGTGGATCCCACCACTTTTTCTTCTCTCTCCCCTATTTCTCTCCTCAACCAAACACCCAAAATTCTTATTTCTCTCCTATTTCTCTCCCCTCTATTTCTTTCACCCTATTTCTCTCCAACCAAACATAGGCTTAGAGAATTATCTTTACTCCATCCAATCCATCGAACTTATCTACTTTCTTTTCAGCGCGGTAATTTAAGAAAATTGATATAAATTGATAAAAGTGAGATTCATACATTAATTAATAATTAAAAATTAATTTAAAAAATAAAAATGTAGAATCCATTTAATTAATTAATATTTTTGAGTTGATTTGAGTTATTAAAGGTGTAGGACCTATTTTTTTAAAAAAAATTGGATAAATTTAATAGGACAACCCGAAAAAAAAATTGAACAAGTTCGGTAGAACGGAGTGAATATTTATGTTCTTTTAAAATATTTTTCCATAGCGACCCATTTTCAATACAGCTTTCTTCCCTACACCCTATTTCTAAACGCAATTTTCTTTGCTTTCCCTTTTTTCTCTGTCACATCTCCACGTCAACTCAATATACATTAACAAACATATTTCTTCAAGTCATTACTTCCCCAAATAATTTCTCAATTCAAATACTCTATCCGTCCAGCTACTATCCCCTTTGATTTCGACACAGAGATTAAAAATTTTTATTTAAATGTGTATTTTATGAATTTTAATATATTAAAAAATAAACACAATTTTCGAAGAATGGTTGATCGAAGAAATAAAAATTTATCTAAATTTTTGCATAGCAAAATTATGGCAATCATTTTTTTTCCTGTTTTTTTTTCCTATTGTATTTTAAGAAATAATCTTAAGTATCGAAACGGTTAAAAATCATAAATTTTTTAATACGAAGTGTTACGAAAATAATGTGAGAGATTGATTTTTGAAGAAAGAGAATATGATAAAGTGAGAATGAGTATTAAATAGGAGGAACCAACTTCATTTTTTGTTTAAGAGTAATTTTTATTATTTTAGAAAAGATGACAGTAATAACGGAACAATCCAATTAGGAAATGAACAGTAATAGCGGAACGGAGGAAATACTACTTTATTTTTCCACCCATTATTTATGGCCCACTTTCCTGAAATGGATATTCCAATATATGTGGCTCACTTCCAAAAAACGTAAAGATTGTACAACCTAAAATTAATTATCAAAAAATCGAATAATCTACACCACATAATACCACTTCCTAAATTCTCGTATTGAAATCAATTAAAAGCCATAAATATTGGTACGGAGAGAGTAGAGGTTTTATTTGACCAGAACAAAAGTTTTCGAAACATCAACTAGCCAAAGAATAACCAAAAGTCATGAGCATGTGCGAAGTTCAAGATCCAATATTAGCTGCCCAACTCTTTTAATTCAATTCCCAGCAGCATGTGACACACTGCAACTCTGCATAATAATTTTTAATATATTTTTTTTTTTTTTTTTCTTTAATTTTTTTTTTTTTTTTTTTTTTTTTAAAAAAAAAAAAACCCCCCTCCTCCTTTCTTTTTTTTTTTTTTTTTTTTTTTTTTTTTTTTTTTTTTTTCCCCCCCCCCCCCCCCCCCCCCCCCCCCCCCCCCCCCCCCCCCTCCTCCCCCCCCCCCTCCCCCCTCTTTTTTTTTTTTTTTTTTTTCTTTTCTTTCTCTCATTAAATAAATACTCAACACCACCACCATAATTTCTTACTCCCTCCGTCCATTTGACTTGTGTTGTTTTTCTTTTTGGTCATTCCACTTGCCTTGTTTTATTTATTAAAAAAGAAATAATTACTACACAAACTCCAATCACCCACTCTTCTTAATCTCCATGTCGAAAAGAAACAAGAAAAATCGGACGAGACGGAGGGAGCATTTCTCAGTTTTCAACTGGGGCTGGATAGCGACAGCATGCAACAAGAACAATACATTACGACATAAAAGCCAGCATGATTTGGGACTACAAATTTGACAGCTACCACAACACTTCCATCATAGAAGTAATTTTTTTATTTTGTTTTCGTCAACAACGAGTCTGGTAACCGTAACATATAAATGTCTCCAGATCGAGTCTATCACCGAAACACGAAAGATGGTAAGAACTCACCTTCAAGCAGTGAGAGTCCCACGGACGCCGCTATGTGGCTGGTGAAGTTCACACGAAACCTACTTGAAGGGAAAAAAAAGGTTATAACATCAATCGCCAAGAAAATTGCATTCATTGGATGAGTCCAAATTCACCGGACAATCAACATAGTGTTACACTAGGGCAGATACGTACGTTTAGAACATGTGTTGGCCCGAGCAAGAGCATTAGATAAACGCTTGAACATAAACAGAAGAAACCTGACAGCCGAGAGTGCCTACTGATTCTCCACATTGTTTTTGCTTATAGACCATTGTGTTGCAGTTGTCTCAGAGACTTGGGAGCTAAAGTGAATCGAATAATACTTCAAAGAGATCATGTAAGAGACTTCCCGGCCCATTCACGTTGTTTTCGCTTTTCCTTGGCCTGCATTCTGTTAAATTTCTCTTTTCCTTTTTCCAGAAGAGGGTCATGTACTACATAATCATTTGGATCTTCACTGCGTGACATATTATTCTGCAGAACAGAGAAAAACTTTATGTTAAAGAATGTAAAGTATGATAACAAACATGAAATTCCGAAGGAGGATTCGTAATTATGTAAGAAGCTATCGTATTCCATGACGAGCTCCACAAGTCATGCAACAACAGAATGAAGTAGTGATATGAGAAAAAAGTATAATCAGAAACTGCAGAGCTACACCATGTGAATATACAAGACAACTACCTTGCTACGGTCGGGAGTAAACTTTAGCTCAGCCCCCATCCAACCAGACACATCCTCATCCTTGACCCCAGCATCTTCACCATTTGATCCACTGAATTTGGTAGAGAAAGCTGACTTAAACTTCTCCAGTTTTGCTAGAACCTACCAAACATGAACATACCAAACAATTAAATTTACTAAGCTACGAAATTAAGCAAAACAGCAGGAACGGAATGACATAAAATATAAAATCTGTATGTGCAATAAAACTTGAGAATTAACAGTCAATAAACCTCTGCTCTTTTATAAGCATCACTGCTGCTGCTATATTGCAGATAATTATTATATAGTTCTCATACGACTATGGCGTAGCATCCAGCTTGAACCTCTTCTTCAAAACATGTTGTTTCCTTACCCCCAACATATTAAATCGTAGATTTGGATATTATGGCAGATTTTTACTCTGGTTTACTCCAACATTTAAGTCCTTTTTCTTAATTTGCAATTTTAATACAGAATGACCTACCCCACAAACACCTTAGGTAGGAGATCCTTATAGCACAAAATACAAGATGAAGGACATATCTTGAAATATAAACAAAAATGTCAAAAAACAAGTAAGAAGAAGAGCCTACATCATCTTCTTGTCCTTGCCGTCTCCGCTTCTTTTGCTTGTTCAACTGTCTTGCTCTTTCTGCATCTCCAAGCAACTGTAAGTCTGCATCTGCATTAGCCAAGCGATCAGCTCTAGCTTCGGAGCCTATTCCTTTTTTCTTCAGCGACAGCTTATCTGCTTTTGGCTTTTCTTCACGTTCATCAATGCTGGACCTGGATATCACAAGGCATAAATCGAGACTCTTATACCATGAACAGATTCCACACTGAAAGATGTTAAAATAAGAATACGGTAATCACCAGGCACATTTAGGCCACAGTCCATTAAGTTGTCCAGCTTATACAATAATCAAAACATCACATTAAAATCAAGCTGTCTATTGAGTTTGGCAAAGTTTATCACAAGGCATCAAAAAATTTAAAATATTCAGCATTCATTTACCCTTGTCATTGAGATTAAAAAACGGAAGTGACAGGTTTACAAAAGAGATGCAAAAAACAAAAGGAAAATGTGGGATTCCCATATGTGCTGATCACTGAAATTTGAAAATGTCCAACAAATGAGTGCAACTGAAACTAGCCCTTTCAAAATTTTCAAGAACAATAGAAAGATAAAATGGAGAAGGCAGTTACACATATCCATCAGATAATACTGTTTGACATTCAGATATCAGACTTCCATTGACCCGATTGGAAATACAAAAATGTACGCTAAGCATAAAAAATATACCTTGGTGGAGATGATGCACGCTTCTGAGAAACCACGCGCTCTGCTGATGCAAAAGATGAGTTTAGATGATTAGTCCAGTCATGGAAAAAAGAACAGTGAGCAATCAAAGAACAAACAGAAACAAACTTTGTAAAGCAAGTAATAGACCCATTGGTACAAAAGCCAAAGAAAATCCTAAAGGATTTTATTGGACAAATTTGAAAATCTAAATCAGCAGGTACACAGGGTACATGCAGTATAATTAACGTTCGCAGGCCTCAATAGATGTAAAGTAGAATCACACAGAACTATCTGTTGGATCTATATGATAAAAATTAATGGCCAATGTATCCTGTAAATTGAGGTGACAAAGAAAATCTCTTGCTTCTTATATTTTGCTTCTTCAGAACTTCTATCTCTGCTTGAGTACCCACAGGTTTTACCCCCTCATCAGAGAACACTTAATGAAATTAATTAAATATTTCAATTTAACACCTTCCTCACGGCCATTCAAGAAAAAAATATGCATTTGAAAAGATGAACAATTATGCCAAAACCTAAATTGATGTTCAAATACTACAATTTTTTCTCACCATTGCGCGATTCTTTCTTAGTTGGCATGTCTCCTAGATCCTGCCTTCTTTTTAGTATCTGCTGGCGCATTCGAGCATCAAAGATGGCTTCATCTTCATCACTATTGTAAGGAGCGTCAGAACTTCCAGCACCAAATTTTTCTTTATGCTCTTTCTTTGAGAGAGCTTCCCTCACCATTAACTGTGTATCCCTTGATTTCTGGCCTTCAGTTGAGTTCTGCAGAAATAATTTGCACCAGATGTGCATGGGTTATATTATAATTAAGGATGTCTTCTAGTAAACTTGAATTTCCTTGACATAAAATATCAAGAATATGATACCTCCAACTTAAGAATCCAAAAGGCAGAGAATAGTAAAGTAATAACAAGGAATTAGTGCATACTACTGTAAGCTCAAATTAATACATAATAACATAAGATTTTCTAACCAGAAGATTAAGAAGATCTCTACCGAAGAGTTGACACTGCAGTACAGTTATTTTGCCAATATGATAATGTTTTTAATGATTCAAGTTGACAATTCAGTACATGTTTAACAATCACTTTCCTACTTTCCAGATCTCATATTCTTCAACGCTCAAAAGATACTTATTGTCAGCAGATAAGCTTGGAGAAAACACTAAATGAAAATAATCTACCAACAATCTGAAATATCAGATAATTACCATATCTTTTTCGAGGCCATCTTTCAGGAGCCGGGGATCATTCAAAACGTCATGACTACTTTTTATTCTAGGATTGGCAACAGCAGCTGCAAGTTCCTTCTCCTCTTCTTCAGCTTCTTCCCCAAATGAAAGCAAATTCAATTTTCTGTACAATAGATGCAAACATTTACTTCCAGAAAAAGAAAATGTATATGTTCCAACCAAACAAACAGCATAGTCAAATAACCTACTTGATAGCCTTCTGCTTTGGTTCTTTTGTTTCAGATGGTAGTGACAACTTTGCAGAGATTTCCCTTGGGACAATGTCATCAAATGGATTCCATAACACCTGATGCAGAATATGCAGAAGAAAGTTACACAACAGAATAAGTACGCAATCAAACAAAGAGTCTTTACAAAGATAAACTAGTACCTCAGCTGAAAGTATCTTAGGAAGAGGGTCCAGGGGTCTATCGTTTTTATCAGTCTCTACTTCACCTAAATTCAAAAGATTATATATTGAATCTCCAGTTACCTGTGAAAAGCAATCAGATCTACTGTCAATACAAGATGGCAATTAACAAATTTTTAGTTACGTGGACTGAGCATAAATTACTTTTCCGAATATTGTGTGCTGCTTGTCAAGCCAGTCGCAGCGATCCAAGGTCACAAAGAACTGGCTGCCATTTGAATTGGGTTTGCCAGGTACACCAGCACATGCAACTAAACCCCTGTGCTTAAATCGTAGCCGAGAATGAAATTCGTCTTGAAAACCACTACCATATATACTCTCACCACCTGTCGCATACAGCATGTACTCAGTTAAAAGTACGAGGCACCAAAACAAATAATTAGATCAAAGGACCACACATTATGTCAAAAATATATGAGATATATTACAAACAAGGAGAAGAAGAAGTTGAGCAAAACATATATATTTAACATCACGCTATCAGATTGCTTTAAGGAGAACAAACAACGGAAACACAGAACACCCCACATATCAATGATCAAGAAAATCTAAATCCAGAAAAATGCTTTGAAATGCAGTGTATCTTTCAAAACAATTCCTAACACGACAGTTCTCCTCATGCCAATCACTCAAATTAAAATATGAACAACGACCAATTCCAGCTAAAACATTGCCACGTATCAATATTCATTGTCAAGTTGCCTAAAGATGTTCTAATGACACAACACTCGAATTAGCAATATACATAAAGCAAGTTCACGCTCTGAATTCGAACAAAATGCTCACTTATAATTCCGATAAATGCAACTTCCCATTAATCTGTTCTCTTCCCCTTACCAGTTCAAAATTCCACGCAAACAAATCACAAAAATCATGAAGTGGTAAGTACCTTCTCCTGTGCCGGTGGGATCACCTCCCTGAATGAGAAACGACTTAATCACGCGGTGAAAAACAGTGCTGTTGTAGTAACCTTCGAGGCACAGCTGCACGAAGTTGCGGACGGCCTTCGGCGCCTCCTTCGGCCATAGCTCGATGTCGACGGGACCCTTCGACGTCGTCAATATCACCTTTCCCTTCGTAGGCGGCTCCAACACATACACCGTCGACATTGTCGATCAACTTCCAATTAAACTATTAAAGCAGAATTTCTCGTCGATTGACGTTGAGAGTTCGTGTTTGAATGATTTATTAAAGAACTGGTTTTAGGGTTCAAATTGGGGAGGTTTTGCATATAGAAATTTAGGAGCCTAACGACGCCGTTTTGATACACTCCATAATTATTTTATTCATTTACTGCCTCCCTCCTCCAATTTTACTTTAAATATTTTCTTTATTTTTTAAAAATAATTTACATGAGTCCATTTCAAGAAAATCGGGACTTTTCTATTATATATTTTAGTTTCATGTTCATCAATAGATACTACTCTTTATAATTTTATCAAATATTCCCCGTTCCATTTAACATGACACGTTTTTTTTCGGCGCATAAATTAAGAAAGTGGATGATAAATTATAAAAGATGGATAAATGATAAAATAAGAAAGAGAAGATAAATAAGTTTGTGAGAGAGTAAATGATAAAGTATGAAAGAGAAATGA
The DNA here is from genome assembly GCA_028984105.1 of Lavandula angustifolia. NCBI lineage: Eukaryota > Viridiplantae > Streptophyta > Magnoliopsida > Lamiales > Lamiaceae > Lavandula > Lavandula angustifolia. Next base: position 488,682 of record CM054816.1, read on the forward strand.
TAAAGTAAGAGATACTACCTCCGTCCCGCTATTTTTGGAATATTTTCCCGAAATGGACGTACCACTTTTTCTGGCACACTTCCTAATTTGAAAATAACTATCATCTATCTCATATTTTACCATCTTATCTCTCCTACTTTTTCTTACTTTATCATCTTCTCTCTCTCATTTATCATCTACTCTCACTCATTTTTTCTCTCCTATTTTATCATCTACTATCACTCATCTTCTTTCTCCTACTTTATTATCTACCTATATCTCATTCTTAATCATCTACTTTCTTAATTTTTGTGCCCTAGTGAAGTGTGCCGGAAATAGCGGGACGGATGTAGTAATATTTTTTAAAATTATTTCCTTTTAAGCAAACGTGTCATTTTAAGTGGGACGTAACGAAAAGAAAAACCTGTCACGTTAAATGGGATGGAGGAAGTACAATTTATATAACATAAATTTGAGGATAATATATTAATATAAGTGTCATTTGATATGGAAGTACCAATTCAGATTTATAATCAAACAATTTTGATACGCAAATCTATAGTTTTTAAAGATTTTCGAAAAACATATAGACTATTTTGTAAGGACATAAAATTTGATGAATTGATACAAAATTTGCAATTTCGAACACACAATATAATTTTTTTTAAGATTTTAAAAAAATATATAAAAACTTGAGGTAAATTAATGTATACGAAAAATAATTTGAAATGACATGCAAAATAAGGCAAAATGGAAGGGATGGAGATCATCCCGTGATAAAAATAGAATATTTCTCATGCATGTAGATACATAGAATCAAAAGGAATTTCCTTTCCTTTCTTTCCTCCCATTTTCTTATCGGAAAACAAAGACGGTGAAAGAAGTGGTGGTGACGTCGGCAATGACGGTGGAGACGCTGTGAGCTCTTCGGAACAACGTCATTGCGCCACCACTTCCCGATCCTAGCTAGCTAAGAAAAAATCCAACATTTTAATTAATTAATTCTTTCTTTTCCGATTACAAAATATTTGAATTTAATTAATTCGAGAATCAAGAGATAGAGTTAACGGCGGTGGACGTTACGATGCAAGATCTACAAGACAACAAGATCCTCACCGTTGTGGCCATGTTGGAACACACTCTCATTTTGCTCCACGTTAAAACTCGACGTAGGCTATCTTCTCCCTCTTAATTTATCGTCTTTAAAAAAAATATTTATATTAAAATACAAGATGTAACACGAAAACGTAATAATAGATCATCACGGCGGGTCCGGGGAGGTCAACGGTGGACACTTCGAGGAAATCTTCGCGCATTGTCGCGCTTGTTGTGCTCGTAAAGGGGTAAATCGTAATCAGATTCGAACTATTTTGATAATATATTTATACATTTTTATTTTTTATATCCATTTTGGGGTTTTAATTTGTAGGCAAAAGGAAAGGAACTCGTTGTAGAAGGCGCTGATGTGCATTCTGCACTTATAGACTACATCAACCAAAACGGCGTTGCCAATATCGTTGTTGGTGCCTCAACAAAGAATGTTATAACGAGGTAAATCAACATCTACGTGGTCGGATATAAGGCGTGTGAGACCACTTCACCAAATTGTATTTTTTTCACTTGAAAATTTGTTATCTTAGCACGATCAATTAAAATTGCATATTTGCTCCCTCTAAATTCCAAATTTCGTCCCCAAACTCTAAATTATGGATCTGCCCGGGCTTTGGACGACGGTGGATGTGCCGACCATGATAAACAAGGCTGCTCCCGACTTCTGTTCCGTGTACGTGGTTTCGAGAGGCAAAGCACAATCGTCTCCGACCAGCAACACGACAACACGACCAGCAACACGACAACACGACAAGCGGACAACACGACTTCTACAATCGATCCATAGACTAAAGCACGAGGTGCAGCAGACAATGAACATGTACAATGAGGCTTGCAAAGAAGCAGTATCGGCTCAAAAGAAGGTAATCCGTCGGTAATTCTTGAAAATCATAATATTAGCGACATAAAGTTTTCATCGCTAAATAACCACGAAATTGGTTCTCGTCGCTATTTGCATATTTTTATTTTGTTTTATTTTTATTGTGAAATTGACATTTCATCTATTTATTCTTGGCTAGCTGAATGAATGAACTTCAAGAAATGAAGCAAGGGGAAATAGACAAATTCGAGCAGGCTCGGCTAGCTGAAGAGGCAGCCATAGCCTTGGTAGAAATGGAGAAGGCGAAATGCAAAGCTGCCATTGAAGCTGCGGAGAAAGCTCAGAAGATAGCGGAGAAGGAAACACATAGGAGAAAGTATGCAGAGCAGAAAGCAAAGAGAGAAGCAGAGGAGAAGAAACGAGCTTTGGATGCGTTGTCAAACAATGATGATCGTTATAGAAAATATACCATTGAGGTGATTGAAGAAGCTACGAATAACTTCTCCGGATCTATGAAGATCGGAGAGGGTGGCTACGGTCCTGTTTACAAAGGCAAGCTCGACCACACGCCCGTTGCAATCAAGGTCCTTAGACCCGATGCAGCTCAAGGCAGAAAACAGTTCCAACAAGAGGTAATTTAAAAATACTCCATTCGTCCAATAGAAAGTGTCATGTTTTCCTTTTCAGGTATCCCATAAAAAATGTCATGTTTCTGTTTCTAAAAAAGGAAGTAGGTCTCACACCTTTAATAACTCAAATCAATTCAAAATCATTAATTATTTGCATTGATCCCACCTTTTTACCTTACAAATAAATTTTAAGTAATTAATTAATTATATGGATCTCATATTTTTACCCACTAAAATCAACTCTCCTAAAACTCCGTACTTCATAGAAACAAGACATTTTCTATAAGACGGAGGGAGTACTTTTTTTGCTAAAATTTCATTTTTTAACTACATCTGTTTCACTTTCGTCCGTTAATAAAGTCCAATTTTAACAAAATGATGTATGGTTTTTGGCCTTAATCATGTTTGTCAAATTTTAGACCTAAGTACTCCTTATTTAAAAATATTTAAAACTTTTGTTTGTGGAAATTTTCATTTCATGGCTATCAGATTGACTTCTATTTCACTTTTGTCCATTTTGTTAATGATATCTAATTTTAACAAAAAAAAAAAAGTTCAATTTTGATGTGTTTTATAAAATCAGTCATGCTAGCTTTTTTTTATTTTTTATTTTTAAATTTTAATGACGAGGAATCTGCAACCTCTATCTTTAATGCGCACAGGGTAAACCTCGCCCCTATGCAATAGCCTGCAAACCACACAAGAGAGTTAAACCACCCTTAATGTGACAGGGTGACAGACACACACATAGCATTTCCAATGGGATTTGAACCCATGACATATCGGTTTGGGAACACCCACCTTCACTGCTACATCATCCCATTGGGTTAAAAAAATTCAATTTTGGTCTCTTACGCGTTCACCTAAGTATTTTTAAACATTTAAGGGGCTTAAACATGATTGGTGCACAAAAGGAGTCAAAATGAGAACTTTTGCAACCTTATTAGGTTAATACTAGACATGGTTAATGTAATGTACGAAAATGAAATAGAGGTCAACTTAACGGTCCAAAAATATAATTAACCATGTTTTTTTATGAAGATAAGATCCTATGTTAATTCTTGTTTCATCTTATATTCTTGTAGGTCGAAGTCCTGACGTGCATGAGACATCCGAACATGGTCCTACTCATGGGCGCTTGCCCCGAATACGGATGCTTGGTGTACGAACACATGGACAACGGAAGCCTCGAAGATTGTCTATACCGCAAGGGCAACACTCCCCCACTCCCATGGGGGATCCGGTTCAAGATTGCTAGTGACATAGCAACAGGGCTCCTATTCCTCCACCAGGCAGGGCCGGCCCTCATGTAGAGTGAGCAGGGGCGGTTGCCCAAGGCCCTAAATTTTCGGGGGCCCTTTTTTTTAATAATAAATAAGTTTATTTTTTAAGAAATAACATATTTATTCATTTTTTTATCAAAGAAAGGATCCAGTTAATATATTTAATCTAGCCCAGAATTCTATTACAAAATATACTATATCTAGTCTAATATAGTAATATAAAATTTAAAATTATTAAATATGTCATAAAAAAGTAAATGCTACTTCAATTCTTTATTTTGTGTGTACGCTTTTGTTATTATTCATCTCTATTTTTCCTTTATTCCCTAATTTTCTTGTTTGTTAAACTGTTTTGAACACGATTATATTACAAAAAATAAAAGTGAAGCCACAATTACTATTTTTTAAAGATATATATTAGAAGACGATAAAATATAAATATTACTTTATAGAGAGGGGGCCCATTTTTTATCACTTGCCCCGGACCCTTTTTTTCTCAGGACCGGCCCTGCCACCAGGCCAAACCCAAGCCCCTCGTCCACCGCGACCTCAAGCCGGACAACATCCTGCTGGGCCAACACTACACCTGCAAGATCAGCGATGTAGGGTTGGCCCGGCTGGTCCCACCTGCAGTCGCGGACAGCGTGACTCAGTATCACATGACCTCGGCTGCAGGCACGTTCTACTACATAGACCCGGAGTATCAACAGACGGGCAAGTTGGGGACCAAGTCTGACATATACTCGTTAGGTGTGATTTTGTTACAACTCATCACTGCTAGGCCTCCCATGGGCCTCTCCCATCACGTCGAGCGGGCCATTAATGATGGCACGTTCGTGGATCTGCTTGATCTGACGGTCCCAGATTGGCCGGTCGAGGAGGCTCTTGCTTTTGCCAAACTAGCCCTAAAATGTACGGACTTAAGAAAGAATGATAGACCGGATCTTGGTAATGAGATATTGCCGGAGTTGAACAGATTGAGAGAGATTGGAGCTTAGTATGGATTAGGCCAACGTCGCACTGCTCGTACATAAAAGAATTATACTCTCTCCGTCCCACTAAACTTATCTTACTTTCCATTTTCGGTTGTCTCATTAAATTTGTCTTCACCCAAAAAAAGAAAAGAATTAGTGAACCACAATCAATTGAAAGAGTGGACCCCACCACTTTAACACATTTCCACCCACTTTAATACACCTCCACCCACTTTCTTAAATTCCGTACCGGAACCCACTAAGACAAGTTTAATGGGACGGAGGGAGTATTTTATTTGATCAACACCGCTATTTTCTCTGATTTTCACAGTTGTTAATAATCTTGATTTTCATTTTGCACAACTACTCCCTCCGTCCCGCTCAACTTGTCTTGCATTCCTTTTCGGGCCGTCCAACCCAATTTATCTTGTTTCCTAAAAAGGAAATTTTTACTACATAAATTCTCACTTTCTACACACAATCACCTACTCATCTACACACAACCACTCATTCACTAAAATATCTGTGTCGAAACCAAACAAATTGATCGATTCTTTTGATACTTACTTGTTTTGTAGTGTTTTGCCAGCTTGATGTTATTAATCTCTGCTGCTATTTGGTCGATCAAAATGGCAGAATCTGCAGTATAAAATCAATATTCTTTTCTTCGGACTAGAGAGAAAAAAAGGGATGATTCAAAGTTGTAGCTAAAGAGAAGCATATACAAAGAAAGAAAGCAAAAAGTGGAGAAAAATCAATGAGAGAATTAATTGGTACAAAGAAAGAAAGCATAAAGTGGAGAAAAATCAATGAGAGAATTAATTGGTGCCCACAATCTGGATTATGTCAAGACATAAAGACTTGGAAAAAGTTGGAAACGCCAATGCAGTTTGCTTTTGGATATGGATTCTTTTTTTAGATGACGAGGGTAACCCACATAAATACTTGAAAAAAGCTGGAAATGTAGCCTGCAAACAACACAGGAGGGTCCAACCACGCTAGGCTAGGTTAACTATATGTAACAAACTCACACATAGCGGTCTTGGTGGGTTTTAAACCCATGACCTTCCGGCCACATGCTATCCACCTTAACCGCTATGCCAACAACGAGATTCGAACTGCATGATGGATGACTCCAAATTTTTCTACCTTACACTAGGTCTACAAGACTTTGTGGTACATGATTTCAATTAATTAAATAATTTTTTTTAATACGTTTTCTCTTTTTTTAAAAGATTTACAATGTGACATAATTTTACAGCACAACGATCACAACTTAAAATGTTTTTGGTTTATGTAAAAAAAATCCACCACCTAACTCATAGTATGGAGTCATCATATTTTTTTTTACCTAATTCAGGTCTACAATTTAAATTATTGATTATCATTTTAATTCATATAATAGAGTGTTTATACATAAGAACCAAATGTGTTATTTGGATATGATAGAGCTTCCATACCATAATAGAGTGGACTCTACATAATTTTAGAATAAGAAATGAATAAGGAAATAATTTTTATATATAATGAAGAAAATATAAGGCATTGCTATCTATAAATATACACACTTCTACCCACACAAGCATCACGGATTTATCAAATGCACTTCACACTTCAAATAAATTAAGAACATAATTGGAGAAATAAAACCTTCAACAGTTCCCATGGCAAGAAAAACGCCTGTTTTTCTACTTTCGATATTGCTTCTAGCTTCATATTCCGAAAGTGAAAAGAGCATCGCGCCATCAAATTCGTCATGCACGAGCCACTGCGAGACCTGCCCCGTCGTATGCTCGCCACCACAACCACCCAAACGCCACCACTCTGGCGACAATGCTGCTCCGCCGCCTCCGACACCCTACGAGTACACTCCGGTGGATCCAGACAATGTGCAGCAGAACTTCTCCAACCCATACTACTACTTCTACACTTCAAAAGCTACTGCTAGATCTTTTCATCTTCATCAAGGCTTTTATATTTTCGTGGTGTTCATGTTTTTACTCTTTGTTATCAAACCGTGAGAAAAATGTTAATATTTGTCATATTTGTAATCTAACTTGGGTTACTATAAACGAGTTCACTTTAGTTTGATTATACTTGACTCTTTAATTCCAAAACAATTTTTTAATTTAAGACTATTAAATTATAAAGTAAATGTTGTAATAATAAGGGAAAAATTCATTTTTGGCCCATTATCTTAGCGCCATATTCACTTTGGTCCGTTATTTTGCCGAGTCTAATTTTAGTCCGTTAATTTGATAAATTATTTGTTCTTAGTCCGTTTTATAAAATTGGTCAAATTTGTCCAATTTTGGTCCGTTTAGTTAATAAAAAAAAATTAAAAAATATTTTTTAATATTAGAACATATTTGTAATATCAATTTTCGTCATTTATTTATAGTATAAATGTTTAGTTTTAATGCATTATGTTTCAAAAAAATTCAAAAATGGGGTTAATTATTTTTCTTAATATTTATTATTTTTAGAATTTTCTTAATTATCCGGGTTTATCTCGGGGACGGATTTTTTTAAATTGTTCGACAAACAACATAAGCAATACTAAGAAAAACAATCAACCCCATTTTTAGATATTTTTTAAATATAATGGGTTAAAATTGAACATTTATAATATAAAAGACAAAAAAATGATATTACAAATGTATTCTAATATAAAAATATATTTTTTAAACTATTTTTATTTATCAAACATTTCAAAATTGGACAAGTTTGACCAATTTTGTAAAATTTACTAAAAACGGATAATTTGCCAAATTAACGGACTAAAATTGGACTCGGCCAAAATAACGGACCAAAATGAATTGGATGACAAAATAATGGATCAAAAATAATATTTTCCCTAATAATAAATTGATAATGGTAACTTGGTAAGTATATAATTACATACTCCACAATTTAATAAATTTTAAATATTTCCAATTCAATTTGAACTTGATAATATTTACCATATTACCAAATTTATAGGGGCCAAAATAGAGTTTCGCAAACTTAACGAGACAGAAACCTGTTTTTCTTCATAATTTCAGAACCACCCTTATATTCTCGACAATATCACACAGGCCCCAACTAGAACTCTCAGTAAATTCAGATAAAATCTCGCATTCCAGATCTCTAACACACTCCGATCGAATTCAGGGCTTTACGAATGGCGGCAATGGCGTCGCCTGAATCTCCCGTGAACGACGATGTTCCGGCGGAGATGTCGAATCTCCTTCCTCTCGCCTCCGCCGCACAGCAGCCTTACGTCTCCGAACTCCTCTCCTTCACTCTTGATCGCCTCCATAAGGTATTCACACGGCTCTCGTAATGCTTGATTTCGTGTACCGATTTGGGAATCTTGTTAGTGATTGTAATCGTTTTGTCTAAGGAACCGGAATTGCTAAGAGTAGATGCAGAGAGGATACAGCGGCAGATGCAGGAGGTGGCAGTGGGAAACTACCGTGCATTCATTGCGGCGGCGGATGCCTTGCTCGAGATCCGAGAGGAGGTTTCTTCAATTGACAAGCATCTCGAGTCTCTGGTAATTTTTTTGTTTCAATTTGATTCGATCTGGTGTATTATCGAGCTGGCGTTTCTGTTGCTGACATTGTGAACTGTGAATTTGTGCTGCTCCTGAAAATGTCTAAGACTGAAAAAGGAGACATAAACTACGTGAACTATATTGTAAATCGTAAATTTGGAGGTTGAATTAGTTCTACATCATTAAGAAAAAAATTGGAGCTAGCTGAGATCTTGGGAGGAGGATGTATAAAATATCATGGACTTCTCATCTGTTGTTTAGGATAATATCCTTGGTGATAGGCTTTATTTCTTCCGTTCCTTTGTCGTAGTTAAGGTAGAGTTATAAGCATGTTTATGTGCTATGCAGCTAGTTAGGAGGGTTTATATCTTGATGAAAGCTTGGATGCAAATACGTAGATAATTCAAGCCTAAGAGATAGCCTTCATAAGCACTCATCTAGCTGAGGACAATCAAGTTATTTTATATGGTTTGAACCTAGAAATTTTTTTCTGAGTGATCTCAATTCCTTTTGTTGACAACACACTTAGAGAAATCGAGCTACTTGGATTTTGGCTTGACAAAGCAACGTTTGAGCCTGTTTAGTGCAGCTCATTAAAAAAAATAAGATCATTAATTATTTAACTTATAGCTTTATACTTGAATTCTTGAGAAAATATTACTTAATAGCTTTGTACTTGAATTCTTGAGAAAATATTAGTTACTCAACCAATTAACCTTACTTAGAGTTAAGTAAAATATAGGTATATTCTCTCTTTTAAGAATGAAAATTGTTTGTAAAGAAAATGCGAAAATTTCAATAATTGTTTAAGCTTTTGAGGATTCAATACATTCAATAAATTAATCTCGAACTCAACTTGATAAAAAATGAGTTTGGCTTAAGCTTGATGATACTCAGATTGGTTCGATTCTAGTACGGCGCCACATACTGTATATGAAGCCTTGTTAGGTACCATCCTGAACGGCCTATTTTTGTCTTTAGGAAATTGATAGGAGTAAGTTACAGGCTAGTGTCTAAATAAAGTTGCACACAATTGAAAGATGGGTTATCCATAGTTACTCTTTCCTTTTTTAATTGTGCCCGTTTCCTCATTATGGTACATAATGGTTTCACTGAGATCCATAGATGTTTTTACTTTCTGCAGATCGCTGAGATTCCGAAGCTAACATCTGGTTGCACTGAATTTGTTGATTCAGCTGAACATATTTTGGAAAAAAGGAAGATGAACCAAACATTACTTGTAAACCAGAGTACTTTGCTTGATTTACTTGAAATTCCTCAACTCATGGACACGTATGTGCCTGCACTTATTTGTCTGCAAGTTTTATTGATATAGTTTAAAAGTTTCTCAAAGAATGATGGGATAGCATTGTGATACAGATGTGTGAGGAATGGAAATTATGATGAAGCTCTCGACTTAGAAACATTTGTTGCAAAGCTTACTACAATGCACCCAAAGTAAGTTTCCTGTGTCATTCTAATAGCAGAAAACGGTCTTTTTTCATATATGGACTTGCTTGATGCATTTATTGAGGCACCATTTTTTGTTTTCTCTTTCAAAAAGAATTCCTGTTATTCAGGCTCTAGCCACGGAAGTGCGACAGACCACCCAGTCCCTTCTTTCACAGCTTCTTCAGAAACTTAGATCTAATATTCAGGTACTATATCTTATTTTAGGTTAAGTTGATTCCGTGCAAATGTAAAATTAAATTGCCAGCTCCGAGGTGATTAAACTTTGCTCGTCATATTGCTTGTAGTTGCCAGAATGCCTTCGCATAATTGGGTTTTTACGTCGAATAGGAGTTTTCAGTGAATATGAAATGCGCCTACAGGTAGACTCTTGTCAAAACTACTGCTCATGTGGAGCGGATATTACTTTGTTTAAAGTGCGAGTTTCTGATCCATTATGCCTGATGTCCAGTTTTTAAGATGCCGCGAGGCCTGGCTTATTGGCATACTTGATGATCTAGACCAGAGAAATCCTTACGAATATTTGAAGGGGATGGTTAATTGTCACAGAATGCACCTTTTTGATGTTGTTAATCAATATCGAGCTATCTTTGCTGATCACACTTCAGAGAATGAAGAAAATTATGATGGTGGGCTTCTCTTTGATTGGGCCATGCATCAGATTACCTCGCATCTGAAGACTCTTAAGGTGATGCTTCCAAAGATCAGTGAAGGTGGATCCTTGTCCAATATTCTGGATCAGTGCATGGTGAGAATCAGTTCTGCTATTCCACCCCTTACTCCTTACCACCCCAAATGGACCCAACATGCAAAAAAGAGAACTCAAAGAAATTAAGCTTAGTGAAACAAAGAAGCAAACGTGTTTATGCCTATAAAGCTTGATCAGTGTTTGATATTCGTGGTATGACACATAGGAACCAGTTGTAATCATCAGTGCAGAGTTCTTTACACTTTTCCTTGATAGAAATTATTGACCCTTCCCAGAATCTGCAAATAGAATATTGTTTTCCTGTTACGAGACGCATATAGTTATAATTTAATGATATTCCTTTTGTTTTGTTGATTATCTACAGTATTGGTCCATGGGCCTTGGATGGGTTGGTTTGGATTTTCGAGGGCTGCTTCCCCCGCTTTTCGAAGAGTAATATCCTTTTGCAATTTACAAACTTTTCAGGACATTTGCATGTGACTAGTTCTTACCTAGATTTTTTTCATCTCTGCAGAGCAGTTCTTAATTTATTTTCGAAGAATATGAGCACTGCTGTTGAGAATTTTCAGGTATGATTCATCATGCTTTTGCATTAGGCATATGGTTTGGATCACTACTATCCTTTTACAGCTTTGTAAATCCTTCTTGGCTGAATTTTACATGGTTTTGCTTAATCCAGCTAGTCTTGGATTCTCATCGTTGGGTCCCATTGCCAGCCGTTGGCTTCCCATCTAATAGTTTGAGCGACGAAAGTATGGATGATGTCACTCCTCCTTCAAGTCTTATGGAACATCCCCCTCTTGCTGTTTTTATCAATGGTGAGCTCAAAAATTGAAAGTCCACTCACCCTGTTGGCTGTGTATTAAGCAGATACTTCCTGAATGTTTCTTTGATTCGTTTTAATTTATCAAATTTCCCCGTCTGTCATGATGGCAGGTGTAGCTGCAGCGATGAACGAACTACGCCCTTGCGCCCCGTTAAGTTTGAAACACGTGCTTGCTCAAGAACTTGTCAAGGGTTTGCAGGCTGTTTCCGATACCCTATTGAGATACCACACAACGAAGATGCTCAAGGACCACGAGTCTGTACTCTTCCTCAAACTTTGCCAAGCATTTACCGAGGTGATCTCTGCTTCTAATCTGTTTACATTAGCTTCAATTATAGCTCCGAGTTTCAGATCAATGATCCACACTTTGTTGACCTCGTGCAGGTTGTTTTTCCACATTGCGCCACGTGCTTCGGTCGCTGCTACCCCGGTGGAGCTGCTCTGATCGCAGATGCCAAGAACTTGTTCGAAGGGCTCAGCCGCCTACTAGCAACCTCACCCTCCAGAGAACTACCAAAACCTGCCCACAATGCCGAGACCAAAAATGCATCGGAAAATGGTAACATGCCTGTACGCGAAAACGGGACACTCAACGGGATAGAGCGAACGGGAAGCTCTGGAAACGACGAGAGCGAACTGAATCATGTTACCTCGGAGAAGGAGGAAGTAAAGACAGGTACAAGTGAAGAAACTCAAAAGCCACCACTACAATCATGAAAATAGCTCTTAGAAATCGGCCTTTGTTTGTAATTATAAGCTTTACGAACGCTTTTTCCTTGTTTCTTATACATTATATTGGACTTGAAAGGCTGTATTAGGGTGAGGATAATTCTTTTTGTAGTGTTTTGTTAGACAGTTTTAAGTGAGAGGAGTTGTAATAACGTTGGTCTTATAGTTGGACTTACATATATCTGATTATATATTTTATTTACAGAGGAGTTGTAGTCATTACTCCCTCCGTCCCGCCCGATTTGTTTTGTTTCTTTTCGGCACGGAGATTAAGATGAGTGTGTGATTGTCTATAGATGAGTGAGTGATTATGTGTAGAAAGGTAGGTTCCACAAAGAAAAAGTGAGAGTTTGTGTAGTTATTATTTTCCTTTTTAGGAAACAAGACAAGTCAGGTGGGACAACAAAAAAAGAAAAATAAGACAAGTTAAGCGGGACTTAGGGAGTATTTGTTTTGCATCCATTTGTGCAATAAAATTTGCATAGATCAAGTTAGGGGTGCAAAACGGTTCGGTAACGGTTAACCGTTACCGTTTTCCCGTTAATCGTTACCATTTAACCCGTATATCCATTAACCATTACTATAACCGTTTTTTGGCGGTTAACCGTTCGGTTAAACGGTTAACATGATTAACCGGCTCTAGAACCTCGGAAGAGATTCAGTCGATCGATTCGAATAATGAAATGAGATAAAGCGAGACCGAGAGGCTCAGATAGTCAAGAGACGAAGACGAGAGAGTGAGAGTTACAGAGAGTTGACACTTTTGAAAATTGAAAACAAATGAAATAAACATTAAACAATAACATTATTATATTTAATAAATGCTTAATTAATTAAACGGTTATTTCGGTAATAATCGTTAACAGTTAGTATACTATAACTAATAACCGTTACCGCTATCGTTAACCGAATTTCGATTAATTGAATATCATTAACCGACACTAACGATACGGCAGCGGTAAAACTCAATTAACCGCTACCCGTTTTGCACTCCTAGATGAAGTTGCAAAACATAACTATGATCTAATAAATAAATAATAATACACAATATTAGAAAAATCAGCAAGATTAAATTTAAAATAGAAAAATCAGATTAAATTTTTACAGTTTGTGCCCGGATTAAATTCAACAAGATTAAGGGGGCGTTTGGTTCGACAATGGGAAATGAAAGGAATCAGGAAAGGGAAAGGAAAAGTTTTGAAATGATTACCCTTTTGTCATCCTGTTTGGTTCGGACGATCGATTCCCTTTCCTTTACATTTTGACTGTTTGGTACATACATAGGGAATCAATTTTTATTTTTATTTTTTTAGTACTTAAATAATTGAAAGTATACTATAGTTAGGGGTGTAACGGTTTGGTTCGGTTCGGTTTCTTATGCATTTTAGGAACCGAACCAAACACATAGAAATGGTTCGGTTCGATGTGTTTTTAAATATCGAAACCGAACCGAACCGAACCGCACCGCTTATAAATGGTTTGGTTCGGTTTGATTTACCGGTTTACCTTTTTATTTTTTTATTTATTTTTTAAATCCTAAATAATGCAAGAATAATAGTTTATAGGATGTCCAAACTCATAAGTATAGAGTTGTTACTCATTTATCTTCCTTTGTATAGATTAGAATTGATATTAACTTAAATCTAATATCTAAATCCAATAACATTCTCATATAATAAAGACAATTATTAAATAAAAAAATAAAAAATAAGATATTGGTTCGGTTCGGTTCGAACCGTTAAAAAATTCTTGAAACCGCAAACCGAACCGAATGTAAACGGTTCCTAAAAAAAATAAATCGAACCAATCCGCGGCCGAACCGAACCAATTTTCGGTTTGGTTTCGTTTGATTATCGTTGGTTCGGAGCAGAACCACTTACACCCCTAACTATAGTACAAAAAATAGCTTAAAAAAAACCAAAACTTGCAAATACAATTGAACTTCATTAAAAAACAAGTCATTATATATAGTCATTAAATTCATGAAAAAAAATCAAATTCTATGGCCTTTGCCCAATTGTTGAACATAGTTTGGCCTAATTTAGATTTTTCGTATCATAGAAGTCAAATATTCAACTTATTGTCGTCCTATCGACCATCATCAACCAATTTTCATCGTATGTCATTCAAAAGAGATCCGGGAGGTATATTCTTCTCTTTATCGGTTATGTAATAAACAAATGCATGACAATACGCTATGTGTATCGAAACAAAACCAAGAAGGGCTTCTAAGAATTCCCCCCTTCCTTTGGAACCCCCAAACACCTTTTCTTTACTTTCTTACTTTCCTCTTAATTGAAGATTCCTCGCACTTCTTGGTTGGCGAGGACATTTTTTTTTCTCTTATATGATAAATTTTCCCCTCTTACTGCAAGGAAATCCCTCTTTTGTATATCGGTCACATAAATAATATGTCCATTCAAAATACTTTTGGTGTATTATACAACGTTTTCCTCATCGCATACCATGTCAACATCAAAATTACATTGATAATCATACATATTATCCATTGATGTTCCATTTGCCTTCTTCTTCTCAAGGAAATACCAAGACGAACCATTTCTATATGGAAAAAAAAGCAAAAGAAACAAGATTACAAGACCAAAACCGAAATATGCACACGGCTAATAAGCAAAAGAAACAAGATTACAAGACCAAAACAAGATTACTAGAAAGTGAGGTAGTAGGAAGTGATCCAGAATAGTAGTAAGGTTTCAACAAATTCATGTACATCTTCATTATGCACACGGCTTTCAGGGGGCAAATATGCACACGACTTTCAGGGGAGCAAATAGATGGAGCAAATATGCACACCGAGAAGAAAGACGGATAAAAACGAAAATCCTAATCAATTACACAATTCAAGGTCCCTGCATATACTACACAATCCAAATACATAAAAACTGTAAAATCTGTGCCTTTGAGCATCTATTCATACGAAGAAAATCCTAATCAATAACTAATTCACCACCCCAACAGAAAAACCTTCATAAATTCCCAAATTAATCTCACAAATTCCCATTTTCAAACCATCATACTGTAATAGTTTTGAGAGCACAAAATAATCACAAAAAGGAAAAGAAAACAATATGTCGGTTGGGTGAAAGGGGGGGGGGGGGGGGGGGGGGAGGGGGGGGGAGGGGGGGGCGGGGAAAGGGGGGGGGGGGGGGGGGGGGGGGGGGGGGGGGGGGGGGGGGGTACGAGGACGGGAGAGAGAGAAAGGGAGGAGAGTTGACAGGAATCGTACGTCAACGGTGGCGGGCGGCGATGGACTTCCCGAGGAGAAGATGAATCGTAGCTTTTCTTTTTCTTTTTTTTTTGTGAAGAAGATGGGGGAGAAAAGAAAAAAAAAAAGAAAAGGAATAAGAGCGGGGAAACGAAATGATAGGGAATCCAAGTCCCAGGGGGTGGGTGGGAGGGTTTCAAAAAGTGGGCTTTGAGGGAATTCAATTCCTCTTATTTAGGGGTATTCCTTTTCCCTCGACCCCCCGACCAAACCCTAAATAAATGAAAAAAATAAAAAATAAGATTGGAAGAAATAACAATATTCCTTTCTTTCCTGTTTTCCCAACAAACCCAACGCCCCTAAGTAATAATTTTTTTTTTTTTTTTTATTTTTTTAAAACTAACAAAACCTTTTTTCTCTTTTGATATAATAAACACATACATAAAATAGGGTTTATACCAGACACAACTGCCCTGTTGCTATTTTCTCTGTTAATTCAGACAAGGTACGCTTCTCGATCTTCTTCCATCTTGTTTCCGATTGGTTTCTTATCCCTTCTACAGCACTTGAGGCAAGTTTGGTTACCCTTCTCAGTATTTGATTCGAACACACCTGATACTTGTTTGTCTTAATTGAATTGCTTAGATCTTGGAAGTTGAAACTTCACACGCTTTAATGCGCTAAAAGTTGCAAATTGATGGGCGTCGAGTGTTTTACAGATCTAAGCGTCTTTATCTTGCTTTAATCTTGAATGTGAATCGGCGTTTTACTTAATTGAGTATTTTGAAATGTTTAAACGTGTAGAGTTTAAAAGCTAGAACAATTCTGTTTACTTACCCATGAATCGGAACTTCACCATTGCATGTCATGGAACTGGGGACCCCTCCAAGGATTTTATTGTTAATTTGTTACTTCAATCTAAGGTTGCTACTGGATTATGTGGGGAGTTTTTGGAACCTTATGATCGCTTTGATTCGTGATCTTCACTGGTAATGCCTTGGTTTGAGTTTTCGACTTTTGTTTTCCTGTCCTACTTTCCGTACTCGAGTAGGGAATAAAGATGGAAGCCACATCCGGTACTCAAGTAAGTTTATGTGAGAATCAACAACCACAGCAACCGAAGATTCAAATATATTCACCTTGCAATGATGAACTGTCGGATTTTTGGAGAGGTCGTACTTCTTTAGCATCTCTTTCTCTTTTGTTTGAAGGGCGAGCCTGGATTGAATTGGTATTTTATGTTGGCAGCGAAATATGAGAAAGATGCCAAGAAATACTGGGATATCTTTTATAAACGCCATGAGGATAAGGTTAGCCTTTATTTATATCAATTATTCCGTGAGCTAATAGTCGAGTTTGTTGTTTGTTTGTAATATATATGATGATGAAGAACCGTTTCCGACAAAGATAACCAATTTGGGTTCTCCAAATTTATATTTATATCTGGAATCTAGAGAACTGAACCTTGATTTTAAGTGGCTAGGGATGAACATGAACTGTAAAGTTACTTGTACTTCCTTTGAAATGCTTTACATGTGACAATTTTTCGGTTATGTTCTGCAGTTTTTTAAGGATCGTCATTATTTGGACAAGGAATGGGGACACCACTTTTTTGTAAGTGAAAACGATAGCAATTCGGTTCTGTTAACTGCAGGTTCTAATTACGTTCTTTTTGCAGGAAAAAGGAAGAACAACGGCTCTGGAGGTATTTGTTCTCATGCATATGCATCAACTAGGGTTGATTGTAATTTTTGTTTTATTTTACTATATCAATAACCTCTGGAATTCGCCGGCAGTGAGTAAGTCAACTGAGTCTGATCTTCCTTTACTTGACAATGGGGGGCTTGCATCTTCTTGGCTAGTTGTTGGTGAGGGGGTTTCGCATAACGATGAGTGGGGAATATGGGGAGGTCAGTTGAAAAAGTTGAACTTATCTTATCTAATTATTTTTTTAAATATTTTTCTTACTCATAAAAATGAAAAAAAAAAATATTATCATTTACAATAAAGGTTCGTTATACAATGAAAAAAAGAAAGTTTTTCTCTTTTGTGAAGTAACTCTGTGTGAACTAGCGAGAGCCCCCGTGAATCAAAGGAAGGGAAGTTACTAAATTGTATTTTGTCCCATGCATTGATTAACATATGAATTATGCTTATGCGGTACTACATTTTGATGCATTTAAGGTGTTCGAGGTTTGATTTCGTGGCGATTCTATTGATTGTTGAATGTATGATTGCTTACCAGGTTGGTTGTGGAGCTGGAAACACTATCTTTCCTCTGCTTGCAACGTACCCAGATTTATTTATACATGCTTGCGATTTTTCACCACGTGCTGTAAACCTGGTTAAGGTAAGACCCCTTTTTCTTTTATTTTGCTCGAGAGAATGTCGCAATAAATGTTCTGCTTTTAAAGCTCTTAAAAATGGAGCGATACACCTTTCAAGTTCTTTATCATGATTCGCTCTGTGCAAATACCAACAATTTTTCTAGTTAAAGGATGCTTAACTAATCCATCTTTTTGCCTACGGAATTTTTTTTTCGGAGAGAGAGGCCTACTCGAATTCGTTGATTGTTTATAACTTATAATTTTTTTGATATCTTTCTAGACACACAAGGACTTCAATGAGGCCAAAGTCAACGCATTTGTTTGTGATCTTACCAGTGACGATCTATGTGCCAACGTTGCCCCTTCCTCGGTGGACATTGTAACAATGGTAAATGTGATCAATGCCCTTTTATGGATATGTTTTTGTTCAATTTAGTTTAACCTATGAAGCATGGAAACGGCTGTGAGGATGGGGTATCCGTATCCGAGGCGTTTCCGATACGGATACGCTTTGGATACACCCCCGATACGGCCCAATACGTATTTATAACGTATCCCGTTTCCCTATTATTTTGTTATTAAAATTTTAATTTTGTAAACGGGTTGGAAACGTTGCGGGACACGCAATATCAAATTAAAACCTTGACTCACGCTGTTCATAAACCCTTCCTCTCCCAATCAACGCCGCCCCTATCCCGCCCTAGCCGCTGCTGTTCCACCCTCGCCGTCGCCCAGGCCGACGTCGACTCGCCGCCGTCGCTCAAGTGGCCTTCTCCCCATTTGCTGCCGTCCACACATTCTATACGCTATATAGTCATTCTCGAATTGGTGTTGGACATTTAATTGAATTGATGCAAAATTGCAGATTGTTTGGCATTCTCGATCTGGAATTGTTGGGCATTTAATTAAATTATTAATTGACTTTTGTATGATTGTTGGGCATTTATTTGATTTTTGTATGATATTTGTGAGTTTTGAGGATCTAATTGTGTAACTATGTGAATTTGGATTTTTTGAAGTATTAAATTATATATATATATATATATATATATTATATTTAAATTAAAAAATGCAAAATGTATTCCAGACGTATCCTTATCCTGTTTTTTTTTAAATGGCGTATCGCCGTATCCGTATCCCCGTATCCGTTTCCATGCTTCTTAGAGTTTAACACACGCATATTTCATTTTCTTTTTTAAGCAGATTCTCTTTTCTTTTGTCTGCTATAACATTTCCCTTTGATAGTATAGGATGCTCCTGTTCATGCAAACGTTTCGAACTGACTGGCTGACTTTTTTTAAGTAGATATTTGTTTTATCTGCAGTGTCCCCAGAAAAGATGCCTTTAGCGATACAAAATATCGGAAAAATTCTCAAGGTAAACACTCAATCTATTAACTGTGGGCCTGTGCCTTATGCTATCGACTTCCGTTTCTCTAAATCAACACAAATCTTCAATGTGCAGCCAAACGGCTGCGTACTATTTCGTGATTATGCTACTGGTGATCTAGCTCAGGTAGGATGAGTCCTAGCATTGATTCGCATGTGTTTTGATACTGTGCAATTGTAATTCATGTCTGTGCCTACACTATACTCGGTCGTGTTATGATGCATTCAATTTAGGAGCATGTACATCCGTCTTGCTTTCTCTATGTCATATATACTTCTTTTTTGCACGATCTCTATCCATTGTCCTGTCTGGAGGCGAACCCTTTCAAAGAATGTCATTCGTGAACGTGCAGCGTAGATGCATCTATGATTTGGAGTCTTACAAGCAATGTTCCAGTAATAACTACTCCCTCCGTCCCGCCATATGTGGCCACGTTCTTTTCGGCACGGGAATTAAGAGAGTATAAAGTATGAGAGAGAGAGTAGATGATAAAGCATGAGAGAGAAGATGAGTAAAATAATGATATAATATGAGAGAAAAGATGATAAAGTAGGAGAGAGAAGATGATAGAGTAGAAGATATGATAATAATTTTTTACCAAATTAGAAAAGTGGCCACAAATAACGAGACACCCCTTTAGGGAAAGTGAGCCACAAATAGCGGGACAGAGGGAGTAGAAACTAGAATTTATTCAGTATGACTAGTGCTGCATTGTTCTTACAGTGTATCTATGGCAACCTTAACAGGAAAGGTTCACCGGTAAGGAGCAAAAGATTAGTGAAAACTTCTACGTTCGGGGTGATGGAACTGTAAGTTGCTATTCGTTCAAATTTATGCTTCTTGATGCTCTACGAATTGATCTCAATCCTCGTTGCTTCCACTCTGCTGCCAGAGGGCTTTCTACTTCTCCGATGTGTTCTTGGAGAATCTTTTCAAAGAAAACGGTTTCAGTATGGAAGAACACGTCTTATGTTGCAAGCAAGTGAAGAATAGATCGAAGGACCTTGTAATGAATCGGTAAGTCCCATTTGCTTTTATAGGAAGATTGAATAACACGATAAAGTCAGACTCTTGGTTCGTTCAATTACAGGCGATGGGTGCAAGCTGTATTCCGTGCATCTGAGACCGACAGTGTTGATGGTTCCACGACCACTAGAAATGCTCCGGTCCAACTACAAGGCGAACGTGATGGAAGGAAAGACGAGAACAACGCAATTGAAGTTGATATGTCGGAGGGAATGGCTTTAGAAATGTTCGGTATCACATCTTCCACTGAAGAGGTATACCCCTTAGCTTCTTCTTTAACCAACAATATCTTTTTATGCAAACTATATACTCCTCCGCCCCGTTAATAACGTCCTATATTTCTGATTGGATCGTCCCAATAATGATGTCATGTTTTCCGAAATAGAAGATAAACATAAAAGTCACTAAAAGTCAAGTGAGCCAACATTTATATGATAAGTTGGGTCACATTCCCCTTAAAAGGCCTTGTAAAGGGAAGGGATATCCAAACTTATATAGAGGAGTCAGGATATTTACCAAGTCGATGTGGGACATAATAATGGGCTCTAACACGCCTCCTCACGTGTAGGCCGGTATGAACATCGGACTACTACACGTGGAAACAAATGGCCCATAAGGACCGGTCCAACATAGGGACCAAACAAACCAACATCGTTTGGGCTTGCTCTGATACCATGATAAATTGGGTCACATTTCCCTTAAAAGGCCTTGTAAAGGGAAGGGATATCCAAGCTTATATAGAGGAGTCGGGATATTTACCAAATCGATGTGGGACATAATAATGGGCTTCAACATTATACACAAAGGTTAAGCTTCTTAATAATTGTGCCAAGAAGAAACAAGACAATAGTAACGGGACGAAGGGAGTATATCTTGCCAATATGTTCTAATCCGAATAACTTCTGTATGTCCCTCAGATTGCTGAGCTCTCCATACATGACTACACATTCAAGATAAAACTCCTCTCCAAAGAGTTTCAACACACATGCAAATCAACCGGCCTAATGCTGTGGGAATCAGCCAGGCTAATGGCTTCCATCCTCGCTACGAACCAAGAAATCGTAGCAGGAAAACGAGTCCTCGAGCTGGGATCCGGATGCGTTGGCATCTGCTCCATGATAGCTGCTACATCTGCTGATCTCGTAGTTGCCACTGATGGAGACACAAAAGCACTTGATCTCCTCACCACTAATGTAGCCTCAAATCTCAACTCACCATCTCTACATGTCAAGAAACTTGAGTGGGGGAATGAAGATGATATACAAGCCATCAAGCAGATCAATGAAGAGGGTTTCGACGTCATAATCGGCACGGATGTTACGTACGTCCCTCAGGCTATCGTACCATTATTCGCGACGGCCCGGGAGTTGATTTCAACCAGTAAGAAAGAGGCTGCTTTCATCCTATGCCATATCTTCCGTAGAGTTGATGAGGCTTCTATACTCTCTGCAGCATCTCAGTGTGGCTTCAAGCTTGCTGACAACTGGTCTGGGTTAACCCCAAACAACTCATTGCAAGGCTTAATCAAGAATTGGTTCTCCAAGAGCCAACATGAGGTTCCATCTACAGCACTCAACATCATGTATTTTCACATTGCTTAGATAATTAAGTTGTCATTCAAGTTCTTATTATGTGATTCTGATGAGGGTTTGTTAGACTTGGATGAAACCACTCAATCTTTACTATTATTACTTTCTTTCTGGTGATGGATTGTTTTCTTCTAAACATTTTTGAAACTATAATGAGATTAAATTTAGTACTTGTACTTATTGAGGATTATTGTAGGGAGTTTTTGGTTCTCAGTGGAAAGTAATCAGATGTAAGTTTTGAACAAAATCAATTAAGTCTCATCAATGGACTCCTGATGTATACGAAGGAGTGCAGTTCGTTCGAGAAAATGAAATTTTCCTTCCAAGTTCTTATAAAAAATGGACGATTCCTTAATTTAAATAGATTTAATCCAAACACTTTATATGCGATTATTTACAATTCAAGACACGATTACCGAGATTACATCAGAAGCCTAGTATTCAACCTTCACAATTGCATTCGAATTGTAGTAATAATTAACACCCTAAGTGAAATTTGATAAGATAGTAGCCATGAGTACAAAAACTAGGGTTATATTTTATTCCTTTAATGTTTATATAGATCTTATAGGAATTAGGCAGCAGTTTATTACCCTAGTTAGTTAAACTAGTGTTGAAACTTACTAAATTAAGAAAGAATATGATGATCATCTGAGGTTACCTTAATGGTCTACATATCTTGCAAACTGAAACATGTTTGAACTTTTTATTACACAAACATTTCATTAATATGGACAAAACAGTAGGCTAGTTAACAAACTAAGTCATATCATGGTATGAGTATGACATAAACTCAAGAAAATAGGGCAATAAGTATACTACTTCCTTCGTCCCATAAAAAATGTCATGTTTTCCTTTTCGAGCCGTCCCATAGAAAGTGTCTTATTTTTTAAAAAAGGAAAACAATATACACCATACAATCTCATTTTCTTAATCTTCGTGCCACATATACTTTCTGTGGGACGGAGGGAGTAGTAGTTTACAATGGGTGGTCCTAAATTTGATAAGATAGTAGCCATGAGTAGAAAGATTGCTAGATTTCGAATACAACGCTGCC
Organism: Lavandula angustifolia; assembly: GCA_028984105.1. Taxonomy (NCBI): domain Eukaryota; kingdom Viridiplantae; phylum Streptophyta; class Magnoliopsida; order Lamiales; family Lamiaceae; genus Lavandula; species Lavandula angustifolia. The sequence goes on from CM054816.1 coordinate 511,363, forward strand.
CCTTCAATTTTTCTTCAATAGAATAATTCATTTAGCCTCACCCCTTCGAGTTCTGTAATATCCATCAAAGCATGCTGCAGAAAAGGAAGTTTTTTGAATTAGATTACAAAATCAAACCATTCATTTGTGTCTTAAATCTTATCAGAAACCAGTACTTGACTTTGTGAATATAAACGGTAGTGGCTGCAGATTTCTTTCTCGTCATATGATGTCTTATCATCATCTTGTGACAGCCCCCAAAAAAAGGGAGAAAGTCCAAGAAAGAAGAAAAGTCATGTCAATATATATATGACATAAATAATATCAATTTCATCCCCTAATAGTGGAGGAGGAATCTTGATGATTAAAGAGAGACAATTTACTAAAATGAATTATAATTTCAAGATTGAGACTAGTGAAATTAATCTTGAGGTAGCTGATTGGTTGGGTTTTTCCTTTGTCTGAAGTAGAGAAAAAAGACCAGAAACTCCAAATCATTAGGACAAGTAGGGGTGGATCTAGGATTACGAGGAAGGGGGGCGAAATTTAAAAATTCGATTGAAAAGAGCACGAAGTATAGATTTCGAGGGGACGAAATACAAAAAAACCCGAAAATCACACAAAAAAAAGAGTTTCGACACGAATCGGGGGCGAACCCCGGATCAAGTATAGAAAACAAGAAAGAAGATGGAAACTCTTCACCAGCTCCCTTTAGAGAAACTAATCAATCAAAATCGACAAAGAAAGGTCGAAAAATAGATCGATGAGAACATCATGATGAGGTGTTGTTCAAATTACTCAATTAGGGTTTCCTCAAGATCTCTTCTTACTAATTGGTGTTGATAGAAATCCTTGGCGCAGTCTAAATCAAGCCCCTTGCACGGTTTCACTTGATATCCCCCTCCATCAAATCTGAAACCCTAATTTCACAAAAAAGGGCTTTTACAAAACCACTGATAATTGTGTCAATAATCAAAGGGCTAGTAGAATTTACACTATACAACATCACATATACAAATCAAACAACAAGAAATCACAAAGTGAGAATATATATAGCGTGAGAGAGAGAGAGAGAGAGAGAGAGAGATCAGTGTATGAGAAACCAAAGGGCTAAGAAAATCAACAGTTTCAGCATCATATACAGATCACATAGCAAGAAATTACAAAGGAACAATATAGTGTGCAAAAAGAAAGAGAGAGAGAGAGAGAGAGAGAGAGAGAGAGGAGTGGTGGGGTGACAGCAAGAGAGTGAGCACTTATAGCTTCAAGCATGTAAATGATTCATGCAAGAAAACACCATGAGTGCTCACTCTCTTCTGTCACCTCCTTTACCCTTTTAACTAAGCAGAGAAGGAAGCCCAATTTTGGAAACCCTCCTCAACTGAATTGAGTCTACTGTTGTATCAGAAAAGGAAGCAGCTGTCTAGAAATTTGGGTGTGAAGAAAATGGTGCACAATGTCTGGCCTTATATAGGGCAGCAAAGCCTAACGGTTCCCATCAGCAATCACCTTTGGAATAAATGTGGGTTTATCTTTTTATGGGCCTGTCCCAATATTATATTGCAGCCACCCCAGATGTCACACATTCACACCAATGCTATCATCTTCCCCAACAAGAATATATGTAGTGTTAATATATAAACTTAGCTAAATAGGTTAAGTTAAATACGATATCAGTCTATCACTATCTAAAAATATAAATATAAATATAATCATGAAAATACATTTTATGGCAGACATAATGATTGAGCGAAAAAGTTGTTTGGGGCCGATGGGGGGCCGATCTCCATCGGCCCTCAACATATTCTTTTTTAAAAAAAGATAATAGGCCTCTCCATGTTGGCCGAGGCATCAATCTCATGACCAATGCATCGGTCTTTAACAATTTTTTTTATTTTTTTATTTACATGTTGAGGACCCTTCATTAATTTTTTTTTAAAACATGTTGAGGACCGATGGGGGCCATCGGCCCTCCATCGATCCCTGACAAAATTTTTGTTCAATTATTATATCTGTCATAAAGTGTACTTTCATGGCTATATTTATATTTTTAGATAGTGATATGCTAATATAGTGTTTCACTTAATCTATTTGGCTAAGACTAAAAATGCCTCATACATGTATCACCTTCCTCATGCCTAGATGCTACTACATATATACCATCTTCAATCTCATAATCATCATCATCAAGATTATTTACTAATGTAATACGGGCATTCGTCGATAATAAGATCATCACGTTTTTAGAAGAAGTATGGTCGAAGATCGATAAAATCATTTCAAGCATAGACACAACCAATGTGTCTGTGCTTGAAACACGTACCATATGTTCTCTATAATATATACATGATTAGAAGAGTAAAATCCTAAATTCAACAATACTCAATTCAATTTCAATTGAATTATTATGGATACCGCCAAGAAGAGGAAAGGGAAAGAAGAATGATGAGATCAGAAGCCATTAATCTGATTACACTTACCAATGCTTCTTGTAATTCAAAATCTTTTTACCACCCAATGCAAAATTGGTGGCCTTTTCTGTCCCAAAAATCACAGACTAATTAATAAAGTATGGTTTCTGCGAGGAGTCATCCCATAGGGTGGTCAACTCTGCGCGTGAAATGCTTCTCAATTTGAATTAAATATGTTTTTGGATTTTTATAACCAATATAAATACTCCCATTTAATTGTCCCTCCAAGATATGGATTCAGATATATAGTTATACAGTTAAACCTCGATAAAATAATAATTTTGAGATCGAGAAAATATTCATTTAACGATATTATTACTTTATCGAACATTATTTTAGTGCATTGACCCATATCGGGGCCGGAAGAAATTATTATCTTAGCAAGATTATTACTTTATCAAACATTACTTTATCGAGATTTAACTGTATCTCATGTCTATATGAATATGATGCCAGCGCTTGATTTGTATTCGTGATAATAATATACAGTTAAACCTCGATAAAGTAATAACTTTAGGACCGAAAAAAAATATTCATTTAACGAGGTTATTACTTTATCGAACATTATTTTAGTGCATTGACCCATATCGGAATTGGAAGAAATTATTATTTTAGCGAGATTATTACTTTATCGAATATTACTTTATCGAGGTTTAACTATATATTATATTACCCTACACATGCATTTTAATGTTTCTTGATAAGGTGATATGACATCTATAATAATATGTCCATATATTTATCGATTTTTTAAGGTTATACATTTCAATCAGTTTTTACGAACTAGTTTTCTGTCAAGTAATTGCAGTGGCATCAATTTACCATGATTTATGTAAGAAACTATCAAACTAACCCATTGATTTGCTAGTCAGATCAGATGTACGAACCCTACCAAGTGAGAATCGCAATACATTTCTGGTCTAGGACGTAGTGGCGGATCTTAAGGGCGTGTAATGATACCGTTCAAACTTATTATTTCGTCCCCACTCTCTTAATTCGAAGTTGCAAATTTTGTCATTCTAATTATTAATTATGAGACTTCTTTCTTTGTTATTATTTTTATGACGATAGAAATTATATCTAACCGCGACCAATATTCCGAGGTACGAATTTGACAAATTCGGATCTTAAGTGTAACACAAAAGATGCCCATGCCACTGTCTAGACGTTAAGTTGTCCGATTTATCTTATCCCATATGATTTGCAAATATATTTTCAAGTAGCCTTTGTACATTTTTCTTAGACTATAATTATAAACTTGTGTTGACGTCACATCATAATGCTCTATTAAATCATTCGAGAAAGTTTTGGAAAGAATATTAATAATGTCTAGTCTTTCAAGTTGAAATGGATGATACATCATACATCTATATAGATAGGTGCAAAAGAAGGGTAAGTAATAAGTATTAGACTTTGATAGGAATGTAAATATTACTACCTCTGTTCCGTTATTAATAACGACTTTTCCTAATTCTGACGTCTCGCTATAAATGACGATGTCCCAAATTAATAAAAAGTTATATATTTTTCATACTTTATTATCTTATTTCTTCTACTTTATCATCCACTCTAATTATTATACTTATTTCTCTCTCATACTTTATCATTTCATTTCTATTACTTTATCATTTACTCTCATTATCTCATTCATCTTCTCTCTCCTAATCTCTCATTATCATACTCATCTCTCTCTCTCTATTATTTTATTATCTATCAATCTCTTATACTTTATTACATATTCTCTTAATTCTCGTATTGAAAACAAAGGCGCCACTAATATCGAGACGGAGGTAGTACTAAATTCAAGAATTAAGTACTTATTCTCTCCCCTCTTTCCCTCTCCTTTGAATGCGGATGGAACATTTCCACAAGATGGGATGCCACTTTTTTCAGTTGCCATATGATTCCATTCTATAGAATGTTGAGGTCAATATTAGATTTACTAACTTGTTCTATATAGGATTTGTTTGTTTTCTTTTATTGTTTATAGTTTAATATTTGATCCTTATGCATGACGTAGTCGTAATTTATATAGTTAAACATCGATAAAGTAATATTCGATAAAGTAATAATCTTGTTAAGATAATAATTTCTTTCGGTCCCGATATGGGTCGATGCACTAAAATAATTTTCGATAAAGTAATAACCTTGTTAAATGTATATTTTTCCTCGGTCCTAAGGTTATTACTTTATCGAAGTTTAACTGTATGTGAGGAAGGACTTTATAAGTAGCAAAAAAAAAGAAAAATAATACTCCCTCCGTCCCGCTATTATTGTCCTAATTGCCTAATCGGGCTGTCCCGCTATTACTGTCCTCTTTCCTAAAATAGTAAAAATTATTTTTAAACATAAAATGAAGTGGGTTCCCCTTACTCACTACTCAACCCCCACATTCTTATACTCTCTCTCTTCAAAAATCTATCTCCCACTCGATTATGTTCCACTCCGAACTCATAAAATTATGATTTTTATATTTTTGAAAACTTTAGATTATTTCTTCAAATACAATATAAAAAAATATAAAAAATAAAAATCGATTACCTTTTATTAGCCTTGCAAAAATTTGGATAATTCTAATTTTTTCTACCAACCACTTTTAACACCATTTTCTTTATACAATTAAAACTCATAAAATACACACTAAACTAAAATTTTTTAATCTCCGTGCCGAAGTCAACTGGGACAGAATTAGTGGGACGGAGGGAGTAATAATATATATATATATATATATATATATATATATATATATATATATATAATAAATTTTGATGAAGTGGATGGACCAGGCATTGAGTGGTTGGTATACGACCACGCGTAGATCTTGTGCGGCTCGAAAGCAGCTTAAAGTATATATGCTTTTCATTTATTTATTAATTAACAACAATTATTAAATCAATATAATATTGGGGAAGAATATGTTCCAAATCATCTATACAAAAAAGCTTATAGTGCTTGGTGGTATCCCCCCACCCACAAGAGGAACCCTAACATGATCTCACTCGTGCCTTCCATCAATATTCCAAAATCTTTTAATTATTTTCTTATATAAAAATATAATTAACCCTAGCATTGACGCTTTTTACGCGGAATTAAGTCGGGTTATGAATATAGTACCGTTTTATCATTGATCGCATTAAGACGGTTTCATATAATTTTTTGTGTTTTAATTTTGGAGATCAGATTTGTTCGAGAATATCCAAATGAAATACTCCATCTGTCCCGCTATTATTGTCCTATTTTTTTAATCGGGTTGTCCCGCTATTACTGTCATATTTCCTAAAATAGCAAAACTAATCTTAAATAAAAAATGAAGTGGTTCGCTCCTACTTAATACTCATCCCCATATTATCATACTCTCTCTCACGAAAAATCTATCTCTCACACGATTTTCGTTCCACTCTATTCTCGGAAATTTATGATTTTTTATCTTTTTGAAAACTTAAGATTATTTATTAAAATACAATATGAAAAAAAAACAGAAAAAAAATCGATGGTTCAACTATGCCCTGCAAAAATTTGGATAAATTCTCATTTCTTCCACCAACCACTCCTCGAAAATTATGTTTCATTTCTTCATACAATTAAAAATCATAAAATATACACTTAAACAAAGTTTCTTAATTTCTATATCGAAACCAAATGGGACAGATACTAATACGGGGACGGAGGGAATAAGATTGTATCTTTTGCATGACAATAGAATCTGACTACTTGCCTACTCGTTAGCTAACATGGGGGGTTGGGGTAGGTAGGTTTGATTAGCCAATAATCGATGTGATTATCAAATATAGATAATTGTATTAGTGAATTAATTGGGCATGAATCATTACTGTACTTTGAAATAAGGTTGGTGATGCAATGATGATATATTGTGGGTGGACCAACTGTATTAGTAGTGATGGGTCGATTTAATAGACTTTCCCTATGTGGAAGTGGTGGACTTCTTTGAGTTGTCGTAACTTGCCATTTCTAGAATTCCTCAATTTTATTTTACAATTTCTTTTCATAATACTAGTATAATTAATTGATAATTGTGTCTCCTAATTTAAATGTACAGTTAAACCTCGATAAAGTAATATTCGATAAAATAATAATCTGTAAAATAATAATTTCTTCCGGTCTCGATATGGGTTAATGCACTAAAATAATATTCGATAAAGTAATAACCTCGTTAAATGAATATTTTTTCTCAATCCCAAGATTATTATTTTATCGAGAGCTTTAACTGTATTCCTATTTTCTATTGTAAGATATACAACATACATTAAAAATTAATCTGTACTTATCTGATATATATTCGAATTCTTTCCAATTGATTATTTTACATTGGATCAATCAAAATAAATGTTCATACAATATTTTTAATAAATATTTGTGACGATTATTTAATTAAAATTAGTTAAAGCTAATTAATTTGGTATATTACTATTTTTTCCGACCAATGATGACGATTTAGTTGTTCAACTTATCACTCGATCTATTGACTTAATTCATGTAAGAAAATTAATAAATAGTATTTCAATACTTTTTTATTTTCAACACAGAGATTTAAAAGTTAAACTTTTATTTATAAAATAATACATTGGCTCACTTAGTTTTTGGGCATCTTAGTGTTAAATTTTTTATTTTTTATTTCGAAAAACATGACAGTATTATTAAAACGACTTAGTAAGAATATAAGACCGTATTATTAAAGCAGAGGAACTACTACCCATTAAAACTATTCCATATTATCTCTTAAACTCAACAATTTTTATGTACTATTATTAACATAAATTACGGTAGTGTTTGGAACAGCTTAAAAAAGCTGCTTATGAGTTTTTTTATCGCATAAGCACTTTTTTAAGTGTTTGGTTATCTACTTCTGCTTTTTTTGGGCTTAAAATAAGCTGAAATAAGCAGAAGCATAAGCAAGTATTGAGATGCTTTTAGAAGCGGTGGCATTTTTATAATTTTGAAGAAAAGATTAAATTGCTTTTTAATAGACAATCCAAATACTGACAATTTTTGCTTAATAAAAACTTTAAACAACTTTAAGCATAAACAATTAAAAGCTGCTTAAATAAGCTATTACAAACACTGCTACATATATATGATTGGTGGGATCCAAATGGGTGGATTGATTGATAGGAATCTTGATAAAAATGGGTAGAGAGAGAAAGGTGCATGTTGAGCATGTTGACTCTTCACCTTTCACTTTCGGCGATGGGGAATGTTATGTACGGGGCGTGGATCTACTCATCACCTACACGTGGCACCATCCCAACCTTTACCTTGGCGGCTATAGCCCATCCAAATATTTTATATTTTCTATTTAAAATCTGTCTGGAAGAGTTTATTCTCAGTAGTAGTTAGGGTGTTATACTATGTTGAAAAAAGGTATACCATACATACTGTGTTGAGAAAAAATATTGAAAATATTAAATTTTTGGTACACTGAGATTTTCGGTACGGTATAATATTGTACTAAAGTTTTTCGCTACGGCAGCGGTATGAGATTTTCCATACCGCGGTATATCGTTGCATATCGAAATTTCGGTAGATACCGTATACCGCGGTATATCGATTCATACTGAACATGGGTATATACCATGTACCAATATACCGTGATACATATCCTATACCACGGTATACCGATTCATATCAAATCTCGTATATACCATGTACCGATATACCGCGATATATATCATATACCGAACTATACCGATTCCTACCAAACCACGATATATACGTTAAGTGATATACCGAGCTATGTTGATTCGTATCGAACTATATCGATGTATATCAGACTATCCATTATATCATATATTTATAGATCCATATTTATCTAATAAACTAATTGTATTCATATTATTTATTTATTATTAGACATTTGAATAGTTTTTTTTTTCTCATACCGAACCTTATGAGGTATGAGAAAATTTTTATGATATACCATACCGAACACTCCTATATAATAACTGGATTGTTATGTTAGTTAACTAGAACTTGTTGTGTTAGTCGTTAGAACTTATCTATTAGTGGATCATACTCCCTCCTTCCCACTTTAATTGTTCAATTTTTTTTCAGCACGGAAATTAATAAAATTGTTAGTTGTGAATAAATAAGTGATAAAGTAGCGAGGTCCACTATAGAGTATTACTTTACTAAAAAAATGAAAGTGAACAATTGGAGTGGGATATTTTGAAAAAGAATACTTGACAAATCGAGTGGAACGGACGAAATATTTATTTGAATAACTATTGGAACATACAATTAGTATATGACTAAGTATATTCTATTAGGATATGTTTCATCGTGCGACAATGAATCTTATTCTTATTTTATAAATAAATCACACAATTTTATAAAGTGTCGTATTTTCCTTTTCGAAGCCGACCCATATAAAGTGTCTTGTTTCTTAAAAAGACAAATAATATGTGGACCAAAATTAACAAGCCAAAAAGTCAAACAATATACGCCAAACAATCACACTTTCTTAATCTCCGTACCAATATACGCCACACAATCACACTTTCTTAATCTCCGTACCTCATAGAAAGGAGATACTTTCTATGGGATGGAGGGAGTATTTATCTTGTGACGACTTTTACATATTCAATATGTATTTAAGTTTTACAATATTCTTTTGAATTTAAAAGTTTCATGGTAAATCTCAATACTCAACTAATGGGCCATATCAAAGCCCATTTAAAATAATGGGCCATTCTCTCGGCCCAACCATAACGATAACGCAAAACACGTAGGTAATGGATCAATCAGCCAGGGGTAAAGAAGTAAATCTATCGATAGGTAACAAAGTGTCAGTCTACATCCCTAAAAAAGTAAATCTCTCTCTCTCTCCTGAACTCCGCGGCGTAGATCCGAGGAGTTTTGGAAAAAACCTAGGCGCTTCTACGAAAACCCTAATTCTCTTACTTGTTCGATTTCTTCATCTTCAAGATCTTCTTTTGTGATTACTAATAGGTAACTGCATCGAGCACTGTAAAGGTTTTTTTTGTCTTTCCTTTATTACTTCATCTCCTGTTTGATATGTGTGAGAGATTTGTACTCTGTGGTTAGATTTTTCTGTGTTCTTCTTTTTGTTGTATATGGATGCTCGCTTTGTGCTGATCTTTTTCTGTGTGCTAGTTTTTGAACTTCAAGTTTTGATGTAGTTGCTTAGCGACTCCTAGGGTTTCCTCCTTTTTCATCTATATATGTATGTTTGGCTCTTCTTTCTGGTTTAATGGTGGGTTAGGGTTGGTGTGATTCGATTTAATTGGTTCGATAAGTTATTAGGGCGTTACGTTGGCTCCATTGTGATATAGTTACCTATCGAACTTGATTTCCTCCAAAGGTTCAATTTCTAACCTATTTGCTGTTTGACTTTCTTTAATTGTTTTTTTCCCCATTTTTTCTTATTTCGTCTGTTTAGTGTTATCATCATCAACCATGTAATTAAAATAGTTGATTGAAGTCCCCATGGGATGGCGTAGCGGTTAAGGTGGGTGGCCCGGGACCGATAGGTCCTGGGTTCAATTCCCACCAAGACCGCTATGTGATTTGCCTATCACCCTGTCACATTAAGGGTGGTTGAACCCTCCTGTGTGGTTTGCAGGCTACTGCACAAGGAGCGTGGTTTACCCAGTGCGCACCGAAGGTAGCGGCTGCGGGTTCCATGAATCAAAAAAAAATAGTTGATTGAAAGACTATCGAAATTCTGGCTTTTGACTCATTGTTTGTTGTGAGTACTTATTATCCTTCTTTATGCTATCTTAGTGATTTTATGGATGAAACTTCAGCTCTTCACTTGAGGAAGTTTTGCTTTGTTGAAGAAGCATGATAGACAATGATTCTTGTATTACAGTTTTACTTTGTGGCACTTGATATAATTGAGCCAACATTTCCGGCCCAAGTCAGGGCATTTGTCATATCTGTTGTTTGCTGATATCTTTTTAAAGTTTCACTTATTTGTTATTTTACTGGTTTTGTGTGCAGTTACTATGTTAACTAGGTACTGCCTTTGAAATGATGTGTTCTTAAGTTTCTATTGTTTCCTCTTCTATATAAAAAAGCTGCCGATCTAGTGGAAGATAGCTTGTCATTTGCTTAAATTTCTTTCAACTTTCAGTCATGGCTGGAATGGCACCTGAAGGTTCTCAATTTGATGCTAAGCAGTATGATTCTAAGATGAATGAGCTGTGAGTTAACAACTCCATTGTAGTTTTAGCTTGAATAAATGGTTTCACTAAGGTATTTACTCCTTTCCTAACTCTACTCCTGTGACACAGACTTGGAACTGATGGCGTCGACGAATTCTTCACAAGTTATGATGAGGTTCATGACAGTTTTGATGCTATGGGCTTGCAGGAAAATCTGCTTAGGGGCATCTATGCCTATGGTACACAAATTATTGAATTAATATATTATAATCTTTCTCATTAGCTTACATGTATGTGCATTATGGTCTCTTTTCATTTACGATTCCTTAATTCATATTAAGTTTCTTGTTAGGTAGAATTTACCTTTGCAAAGCGACATTCTACTTGTGCGGCTATAGTAATTATTTAGTTGGAAAGGAGTTATCTTTGTTAGTGGGATGGGTGTGATTTTATTTATTTCTTTTTTATTTGAGTCTGTTCCTTGGAAATTAAGGAGCTGTTCTTTCTGTTAAGGTTTTGAGAAGCCCTCCGCCATTCAGCAAAGAGGCATAGTTCCTTTCTGCAAGGGACTTGATGTGATTCAGCAAGCTCAGTCTGGGACTGGAAAAACTGCAACCTTCTGCTCTGGAATTCTGCAGCAGCTGGATTACAATGTGGTCGAATGCCAGGCTCTAGTCCTGGCACCCACTCGTGAACTCGCCCAGCAAATTGAGAAGGTTATGCGAGCACTTGGTGATTATCTTGGTGTGAAGGTTCATGCTTGCGTTGGAGGTACCAGTGTTCGTGAAGATCAGCGTATTCTCTCCAGTGGGGTTCATGTTGTAGTTGGGACTCCTGGACGTGTTTTTGACATGCTGCGAAGGCAGTCACTTCGCCCTGATTACATTAAGATGTTCGTCTTGGATGAAGCTGATGAAATGCTTTCCAGGGGGTTCAAGGATCAGGTATCCTTTGCATTTACTTTGTTTCTTTTGCTTTAACTAACTTGATTGGGTACGCTAGACTACAAGTTGGGATAGCTGCTGCAGAACAAAGATGCATACTCATTATTAATAAGTTTGCTACCAGCTACTTTTTGTTGTGATGTCTGCCATGAAGAATATATTTCTTTGTAGTCAATTGTTTGTAATTGCCCAGGGCTTCGTGGATTTACTGCAACATATACCTTTTTTTTTTATCCATTCAGTCCCATATATACTGCCTATATTATTTCTCTTAAGTGTTTGTCCTCAGAATTGATGTATTTTTCCTCTATAAGTTTTTTATATTGATATTGCATCTAATAGGTAGACTGTGTTTATCCAGATATATGATATCTTCCAGCTGCTGCCACCTAAGATTCAAGTTGGTGTGTTCTCCGCCACCATGCCACCAGAGGCCCTTGAAATTACAAGGAAGTTTATGAGCAAGCCTGTCCGTATTCTCGTGAAACGTGATGAGCTAACCCTTGAGGGTATCAAGCAGTTCTATGTTAATGTTGACAAGGAGGAGTGGAAACTTGAAACACTATGTGATCTTTATGAGACCTTGGCTATCACTCAGAGTGTCATCTTTGTTAATACAAGGCGTAAGGTCGACTGGCTCACAGACAAAATGCGTAGCCGTGATCATACCGTCTCAGCCACCCATGGTGACATGGACCAGAATACTAGAGATATCATCATGAGAGAATTCAGGTCTGGTTCTTCCAGAGTTCTCATCACCACCGATCTGTTGGCCCGTGGTATTGATGTCCAGCAAGTCTCTCTTGTCATCAACTATGATTTGCCCACTCAACCTGAGAATTACCTCCATCGTATTGGACGAAGTGGGCGATTCGGCAGGAAGGGTGTGGCCATCAACTTTGTCACGAGCGATGACGAACGCATGCTTTCCGACATTCAGAGGTTCTACAATGTTGTTGTTGAGGAGCTACCGGCGAATGTTGCCGATCTCCTGTAATGCAGTTTTGATGTGGTGCGGCTGATTTTCCTTCGTTTCGAGTAATTTACAACCTTATCTCACACCCCAGCCGCGCTTTCTGAGGTGACTTTGCATCTCCCAGTTTGGTTTAAGTTTCAATCTACTGTTTCAAATTTTTGGTTTTGGTTTTGCTTCTGCTTCTGTATCTTATTTTATCCAATAACTGCTGTTTTTATGAGGTTGTTTGATGAGTCATTGAACTTCGAGAGGTTCCATGTTCTTCTTGGAATTATTTTGGGCTGTCAAACTTATGTATAATCAGATGAACTCATCATGTTTCAAATGTGAATGCTATTGGACTTGTCTTATTTGTCTTATTTATTATCAGAAGTTTTCTGCTTCTGTTGCTGCTTAGATAGAGTTTGATTTTCTTTTAGATAGTAGATGTTTTAGTCCTTAATTATCATGTCTTGTATTTTATTTCATCGATCACTTACACTATAAGCACTAATACTACAAGGCTATAAGCATTGGGGTTCTTTTGATGTGCGCCTAGAAGATAATGTTGAAATCATTTTTGTTAATATTGTAATTGCTTATCGACTTGTAATTTTTTTTTTTTGAATGACGAGGGTAAATTCGTTGTTGCTAGCAAAACACGCATGGGATAAACTGTATAGTTGTGTTCTAGCTTACAAAGAAACAACACAGAAGAGGCTGAACATATTGCCCAGCAATCTTCAACTAACATAAACGTAGTTGTAGTATTGTAGAATGTTTTTTTATTATCAATATTAATTAGAATTTAATTTTGAGGATGACAGAAGATAGAAGTGAAGGCCGCTGACTACCTTGCAAGGTTATGGGTTCAAAAATCATCAAGGTTTATCCAATAAGTATTTCGGTAGTGAAATTTATTCAGTACGCACTTCGGTAGCGGCTGCGGGTTACCCTCGTCATAAAAAAAGAAAAAAGAAAAAAAGCCTCATGATTGAGTCCAGTAGTGCTTTTTGTTTACACTCGTATAATTTCAATTAGTCCGAGACGCGACTTTTCCATCACCCGATGCTTTCTAGAAGTAAATAATCATGATAAATTGATAATCATTACATTTCCTTCCTATTACTAATTTACTATTGCAACTCAAAACATTTTACGATACAATATACATGTAACTTAATCGTTATGTGAGATTTACAATTACTTGATCGTAATTTGATTAAATCATGATACACTAATAGTCTAAGACATCTATCTACCATACACCAATCACTTACTTCTTTTTTATGCGATAATTAAGAAAGTCATTTTTTTTTTTGAATTATTTTAATAGTTAAATTATGTTCACATATTTTTTGTTTTTTATAATGAACCGTTTATAATAAAACGTATCAATAAAAAAATTGAGCCGCTTATAGTGGAACGAAGCTAACTCCTAATTCGGGAGTCGATTACCCAAATTAAACGCCATCAAGAATCTAATTCCACACTCAAATTCGAAGAATAAATTCATCTCTCTCTCTCTCTCTGGCAGTTTGTCTTTGGCCCCCCACCCGCCAATTTCCCCTCTCCTCTTACCTGTCAAAACTCCCACTCTTCAGTCTTCTCCCCCAACACCTCACATTCCCAATTGAAGACTCCATCTTTCCCGCACCCCACTAACAAATCCTTCAGGAAATCCATGGCCGATTACAGATCAAAGTCATACAGTGAAGGGAAGATGCAAATCGAGCCTTACTACGAACCCCCTCCCACCACTAGGCCCACCAACTTCAGGTCTTACAGCACTCCCTCTCACAACTACGCCCCTCCGCCGCCGCCGCCGCCGCCTATCAAGAAAAGGCGGAGCGCTAATGGGTCGACCCAAAAATCTTGGAGCTTCAAGGATCCGGAGTTTCAGAGGAAGAGGAGGGTGGCTGGCTACAAAGTCTACTCTGTTGAAGGCAAACTCAAAGGGTCAGTCAGGAAGAGCGTTAGATGGCTTAAAGATAAGTACACCCAGATGGTCTATGGATGGTGGTGATGATTCATTCCGAAGATATGGAATAATCTTTGTTTTATTTTTTATTTTTTTTTTAATGATGAGATCCGCAGCCACTATTTTTTGTGCGCACATGATAAACTTCGCTAATGTGCAATAGCGTTTTCAATGGAGTTTGAACACATGATCTTTTGGTTTCGATCACCACTTCACCGCTACGTCATTTCATGTGGATACCTGGTGAATTTTAATAATATAAAAAGTTTGATGTGTAGTGTATGTATTGAAAAGTTTGTCAAGTTGAACTTTTGGTGATTTAATAGAAGCTTTTCTTTTTCTTGCAATTATAGTTGTTGAACATGGCTTGTTTATGGTATAGAGTGATTTGGATTGACTCATATTAATGATTTTGAGGAAATTTAGAATGTTTGTCTTTGAAATAGGATTTAATGAATTTTATGTTGTTACTCGAGGTTGAGGATAATGAAATATACATAATCTTAGAAATCATGAAAATTTTATTAAGTATTAGCATAATAGCATAAGAGATTTCCATGATAATTAAGTGCCTCATCCTTCAATCATAGAGTGATAGAGGAACATATTCAATATTACATAAAATATCATTCGATTCCACTATATTTTATCGCAACAAAACTCATTGTTATATACACCTTCCAACTTATTTTGGCATAATTCACTAGGGTTGTCTAGTATACATCATATATGATTAGTTTAATATTTACTCCGTTCTATCTCAATTGTCCAATTTCTTTTTGGTATGAAAATTAGGAAAGTTGTTAATGTGAGTAAACGAGTGATAAAGTAGCGAGACCCACTAATTTATTGAGAATTACTTTACTAAAAATAGAAAGTGGACAATTGAAGTGGGATAGTCCGAAAATGAATATTGAACAGTTGAAGTGATATAGGGTGAGTAATTAACAATGAGAGAAATTCAAATATTAAATTAAAAAAAAATGTATGAACTTGAGAGAAATTCATAAACTAAATAGGGTTAAAGAGATTTATCAATGTTTTAAAACGCCAACGCTTTTTGATTTAGAGAAAACAAAGAAGGAAAAGCGCATTAATTTCAAAGGAAAATCAATTTATTGTGCCTAACAAGAAATTAATTGCTGGATATGGAGGGAGATCTGTGAGAATCTACAGCGGTTATTTGCTGGGTTTGGAAATCTACGCTATTCATAATACCCCCCTTCAATATTTGCGCAATTACGTTAACCTTTGCGCGCAGAAACGAAGAAATTAGCAAAAACAAGAAATTAAGAGGGGAGAGATGTGGGAATCAATTTGCTTAACGATTGCGGCTACCGCCGGAAACAACATCGGCAAAGTTCTTCAGAAAAAGGGCACCCTCATTCTCCCACCTCTCTCTTTCAAGCTCAAGGTACGTGTGTGTTTCCCCCTTTTCTAATGCCATATGGCTGTATCTGCATAATTGGATTTTGGGGCTCGTTTTGAATGCGTAATTATTCGGTGCAACAATGAGTGTTTGTTAATTCTCAATCGTATTTGTATGCTGTTGCCGCCTTGAGAATGTGGGCTTGACCGTTCTTATCGATTTGGTTAGGGTTCTAATTCATTGGCATCTCTCTGTATTAGTTTGGTGTTAGTAATGAGCTAATTTATGTATCTGTATGAAAACCTTCGATTAATGCTAGTCTTTTGGCGGGTTTTCCTGGATTAATTTGGCTTTCTTTGGCCATCTACCTGGAGGAGGCGATTTTCTTCCCTTAATCTTGTTTAGATGTTTCAAGAATGTTTAAATCTAAGCTGATATACTACTGGGTTGCATGTATATATGGAATCCTTAATGTAGAAATCTAACTTTATTGTATTAAGCTGAGTACAAACAAGAGTATATCATTTTGGAGACTTCTGATGAATGATCCAGGACCATAGATATTGTGAATTTGTGATACACTGATACTCCTTCCGTCCCGACCGACTTGTCTTGTTTCTTTTCGGCACGGAGATTAAGATGAGTGGGTGGTTGTGTGTAGATGAGTTGATGATTGTGTGTAAAGAGGTAGACCCAATAAAGAAAAAGTGGTAGGTTGTGTAGTAATTATTTTTCTTTTATGGAAATCAGACAAGTCGGGTGGGACGGCCCGAAAAGAAAAACAAGACAAGTCAAGCGGGACGGAAGGAGTATTTCATTTTAGTGGACTTTAAGAATTGCAATTTGCATGTTCCACTCCAAGTAATAATAAATCTCGTCAAGATTCTTGAGAGTCGTATCTATTCGATGAGATTCTGTCAAGTCCTTTCCTCAGGCTTTCTGCTTGGAGCCTTGGAATAGTAGTGTATTATCTCTCTTTTTTTCCCTGTGTCATGAAAGTTACCGATAACATTTGCTAAGATACTTCTATTGTCACAGCATTAGACGATCTGAACAAGGTTCAGTCTAGGTGATCATTCCTTTCGGGTTTTGCTCATGCTATTCACATATGCTCGCAAGAGCTTTATGAAGCACTGACTTGGAAAGTGACACTTCAATATAAGATGGAGGCTAATTTAGATTTATATGAAATGTGATTGATATCTCTGCGAAGAGATGAAATAGAGAAGCTGCTATTGCAAGATCTACATAAAAATAGCTTTCCTTCAGAGTCTCTTATTGTATGGCGGAAAAAATCCATCACATGATCCGTGCAGATCAAACCAGATTATAAGTGATGAGATTGGGTAAAGTCGGTGAGGGTTAGAACTTAGAACTTCCTTCTGGTCCACAGTAGTCATGATCTTGAAGTAAGGAATATGTTCAAACTCCTGTTGTAGCTTGGTCAAGGTTTTTCTGCATGATTCACAGTTGAATAGTTCGGTTCTTTGACAGGAATCACTTAACAAGTTGAAATAGGGAAGATATTGCCATATATATAGGGAATGGATCATTTGAGAAACCTCCTTAAAATAAGAAATAAGAAGGAATCTCCACCCTTGATTTCATTTTTTGATGGTTTAGATTGAATATGCTCTTGAATATTCCTTTTGCATATTCCTTATATGTTTTATGCACAAGGGCAAAAATGTAAAAAGTACAAGATATATGCATAAAACATATAAGGAATATGCATACTTCTCACCTTCCTACATAACTATGCCTTCCCACCGGATCCATACTATATATTTCTCGGTTGGTGTGTACTTTATGCAAATCATGATGCTTTAACTGTAGCTCGCGTACCCTTATATCTTATTAACGTTTTTAGTTTAGATTGAAGCAAGCAGAATAGTTGTTCCTGATGAGTTATATTTTCAGGTTATAAGAGCATATGCTTCTAACAGTGCTTGGATAATTGGCTTCTTGCTGGATATTTTTGGGGCCTTCTTGATGTTGCTTGCACTATCGCAGGCTCCTGTAAGAACCATGAAACATACATAACGCTAATCAGTTATTTACCTGATCTCGTAGATCGTGCTGATAACTTGATACTGAAATCTTATTTGTGTAGGTATCTGTGATTCAACCTGTTTCTGGCTGCGGACTTGCTATTCTCTCAGTTTTTTCTCATTTCTATCTGAAGGAGATCATGAATGCTATTGATTGGATAGGAATTGTTTTCGCTGGTATTGGCACTATAGGTAATGTGAGTTCTTTGGAGTTCGAACTAGGCTCTATGATTCCTCGGTATTCACTGGAGATTTCCTTTTTTCCTGGGCTGCTAGTAAGTTTTATTGTTTATATATTCCAGGTGTTGGTGCTGGAGGGGAAGAGCAAAACTCATCAGCCATCTCAGTTTTCAATTTACCATGGCTGGCATTTGTTGTTGCACTCGTGTTTGTAGGTATCTCACCTTGTTCAGCTTCTAATTGGTATTTGTTTACGCGGCACAATTGTTGAAAAAGTTTACACACACGACACGATGCATACATCTCAAACGGACATTGTTATTCCTACAACATTCGGAATGTCAAATTACTACCATTTGTGGGAAACATAAGTAGTCTGAACATAGTTGATTTTTGCTGGCCACATAATGATAAAACGTTCGGCTGAACTAGAAAGATAATTCCTCCCATCTCGATCAATCCCTCACTTTTTGAGTGCAGGCCACTTACTTAAAAGTTTGATCATTTTAGGTACTTCTTAATGGATGGCTTCGTGCGTATAGACGCCAAAGAAGAGAACAGGAGTTGGTATGTTAAAAGTAGTCCTCTTTCACGATATCATTTTAATGAAGTGTGTTACGTGCGTAACGGACTACGGTTACAAGCATTGTCAACTCAATTGTTTGCACTTTGAACCTGCAGATGCAATAAGAAGTGGTTGAGGAAATCATTTATGGTTTGGAATCCGGTATTCTATTTGGGTAATGTCTTGATCTAAACGGATCTCCGTTTCTATGAACTTGTTTTTTATTCCGTCTTCTTACGGAAAAGAGTACTCGAAAACACGATTTCAGGATTGCATCAGTAATATCAAAGGTAGGATTTTTATTCTTAGAGCAGGGATTTTCCAAGTTGCTGCTTCCTCTCTGTGTTTCAATCAGCATTTCGTGCAGTGCTTCCGGATTTGTTGTCCAGGTAACACGAAACCCCATCGTGATCGTAATGCAACTCCGATTCCTTTACGATTTTCTTGCATGTTCTGAATTCAGTACCTCTTTTAATGTTGTAAATAGACTCGTGGTTTGAAACACGGAAGGGCAATTGTCGTGTCGACTTGTGCAGCTGTTGCTTCGATCGTGACTGGAGTACTTGCTGGCATGTTTGCTCTTGGTGAGCAATTGCCTTCAGCTCCTTTGCCTCGCCTAATGGTCCTTCTTGGATGGTATGCATTTCCCCCATTCCCTCTCTCTCATCTCTTCTCTCTCTCTTCTCTTAGTTTTCTATCTCTTCTTCGTTTAGGGTCTTTATCATCCTTGGAGTGATCCTACTGGTATCTTCAACAAGGCTGGTGCGCCACCTTCCTCGGCCATGGAGACGCCTTGCAAGAAGTGGGCTCAGGCAATTCCGCGCACGTGACACAATCCCGAGCACGGTTATCCAAGCAGGCACGCTGCATCAATTAATATCCCCACCCTCCTCCAAAGAAAAAGCTTAATTAGAGAATAGCAAATTAAACCCTCTCCGGATATGTAGCTTCTATGACTGTACAGTAGGATCCACTATCAAGATAGTTCGTTCTTTGCTAGACTTCATGACATAATTTGATGTCATATTATATAATCCGATATACTCCCTCCGTCTCTTTAATATTGTCTTGTTTCAATAAATATCAGTGGCGTAAGCAGGGGTGGGGGCAGTGGGGCATCTGCATTGCATGAATTTAATCCATCCATATTTATGGATGGATGGGGTGTAGGCGTTGCAAATACTATCTCCGTCCCGCTATTTCTGGCACACTTTCCCGAAATGGACGTCCCGCTATTTCTGGCACACTTCCTAATTTGGAAATAACTATCATCTATCTCATACTTTATCATCTTATCTCTCCTACTTTTTATTACTTTATCATCTTCTCTCTCTTCCTTTACCATCTTTTTCTCTTACTTTATCATCTACTCTCACTCATCGTCTCTCTCCTACTTTATCATTTATTCATATCTCATTCTTAATCATTTACTTTCTTAATTTCCGCGCCCAAATGAAGTATGTCGGAAATAGCGGGACGGAGGTTGTGATTAATAGATGGAGGAGAGAGATTCACTAGTAACTTAGATAATTAGTCACTATATTTACTACTCCCTCGGTCCCATTGATAATGACCAATTGGCTTTCCAGCACGAAAATTAATAAAGTAAAGTAAGTGATAAAGTAAGAAAGAGAAGATGAGTGAGATGATGAGAGAGTAAACGATAAAGTATGTGAGAGAAATAATAAAATATAAGAGAATGTAGTACTCCCTCCGTCCCCATCGGACTTGTCTTGTATTCCTTTTCGGACTGTTCCATCCGACTTGTCTTATTTCCCAGAAAGGAAAATAATTATTACACAAACTCCTATTTTTTCTTTGTGGAGTCTATCTTTCTACACACAATCACTCACTCATCTACACAACCACCCACTCATCTTAATTTCCGTGCCGAAAAGAAACAAGACAAATCGGGTGGGAGGAGTATTTTTTTTCTTATTTTTTTGGAAATTGATCATTTCAAACGGGACCATCCTGCAGCCCGAAGCCCCAGCAACAACCGCTGCCGTCGCCGCCCGGCAACTGAAACTTCCACATGAGGACCGTTTCTTGCGGCCACAACCTGCAGCGGTATCGGCGGTCGAACTCCGGCGTGTCGAGGCTCGTGTCGAGCATGAGCCTTAGGGTGACGGGCGGAGGAGCAGGAGGCGGGTCGATGAAGGAGGATAGGCCTCGAGCGAAGGAACGGACGAAGTATTTCAAACCAGAAGATTCGATATGGAAGAAGACGATCATTTTAGGAGAGAGATGTAGGGTTCCAGAGAAAGACGACGACGGCGTTAATTTGTACGATGAAAAGGGCAACGAGATTAGAACGTATCGCCCAAAAACGTAAAGCGGTTTATTACAATACTCTAGGCAAAATTCATCGTTAGACTTAGATCATAAAGAATAATTGAAATAATAGTGGGTAGCTAGGGTTTGGTTCATAGTTACTAATTTCTTGATCATATACACTCGATTTATTTCTTCGTTAAATTTTGGGTATGTGGTAGTTTTGCAATAGAATTTTTTATTTTTTTTATAACGAGGGTAACTTGTAGCCGCTATCAAAGTGCGCACTAGGTAAATCCAGCTCCCGTGCTCTATCCTGCAAACAACACATGAGGGTTCAACCATCCTAAACTAACCATAGGAGACAAACTCACACATAGCGGTTTTGATGGATTTTGAACTCATGACCTTCCGACCACATGCTACCCACCTTAACCGCCAGAGACGGAATTAAGGGGGGTTGTGAGGGTTGCTCTTTTAGGGGTTGAAATTCTTTGTTACGCCTTCGTTTTTTCACTTCATTCGACCCTCCGACCGACATGATTTCTTTCTTATGTCTATTTCGACCCTCCGATTAAAAAGTTCTAGTTCCTTCACTGTTAACCGTTATGTCATCCCAAGGGGACAATGTTGCATTATAATCTTGGAGATTATTTTATATTCCTAAAAAACTTTTCTAAAAGTTAATTTGAATATACTCTTTCGGTCCCATAAGTAACATTGTAGTTCTTTTTAGTACAGAGATTAAGAAAATGGTACTTTGTAGCATATATATACTCTCTCCGTCCCATTAATCTTGCACCGTTTCCTTTTCGGAGTGTTTCATTTATCTTGCACCGTTTCCTAAAATAGAAAGAAATGAGTAGACTACAATAATTTAAAAGTGGACTCCACCATTTTACAGTTTTACACCTACTATCTTAAATTCCGTATCAAAATCTAATATTGCAATATCAATAAGACGAGGGGAGTATTTAACTTTTCGTATTTACTTTATGTTCAAATATTATTTATCTTTTTTGAAACTTGACACTTTTTAATAAGACCTCAATCGGAAATATAGGACGTTACTAATAGGATAGAGAAAGTATAAGTCACCAATTTTTTTACCACTTTTCAAACTACTTAAGTATTCCCTCCGTCCCATTTGAAGCGACGCATTTTCCTTTTCGGGGTGTCCCATTTGAAGCGACTTGTTTCCTAAAAAGAAAATAAACTTTTAAAAAAATACAAATTATCTTCTACTTTATCATTTATCTCTTACTTTATCATTTTTTTTATCATTTATCTCTCATACTTTATCATCTCTTTATTATTTATCTCTCCTATTTTATCATTTACTCTTTCACAATCTCATTCATCTTCTCTCTCATACTTTATCATTGACCTATCTCTCATATTTTATTATCCATTTTCTTAATTCCCTCGCCAAAAAGAAATATGTCGCTTTAAACGGGGATGAAGGAAGTATGATTCAAATCAGTTTATGTAAGATGTTTCAGTTTTTTTTCATCGATGATTGAATATGTATGACATAACCATGTTTTTTTAACAGACACAAGTTATGATCGGGTTTCAGTCACATCTCGATCTACTTTTCACTGAACATGTATCTTTTTTTTTTTTTTTTAATAAAATTCCTGATCGGGTCCCGGTGGAATTACACTTTGAAGAGTCTGAAAATTGAAAAACTATGAGTATTTTAGTTAGTTTTTGTTTTTTTAATTGTGAATGATACTCCCTCCGTCTTAATTATAATGTCCACTTTGCTTTTTATAATGTCCATTTTGTTTTTTGCACGATTTTTAAGGAGAATTGTTAGTTGTGAGTAGAGATGTATAAAAATATGAATCCTACAAAAAAGTTATGTGCAATAAAATAATTAAAAAAGAAAAGTGAATATTATATTTATGACAAATTCCAAATGAAAAATTGGACATTATAATTGAAACAGATGGAATATTATAAAGGAGATATTTCTTATTTATTTACCAAAATGGCTATTTTAATATTCGTACATGGAATAAATTAGAGTATGAATTTATAATAGAATAATTATTTCAAGGAATCTATTGGATGCAGGCATTTCATTGTAATATTCTGACAGTGGCACCATTTGATCATTAGATGTCTGTCAAACTTTGAATGGCTGCCTTTGTATTTTTAGTTGTAGGTAACAAAATCTAGGCATTATATTCTCTAAATAATGATAATATAAATTGATAATAAATAATTTATGCAGCTATACAACTTCACTCTTATTTAATGCTCCAACAGATAAATAATTATCTTCTCCATTTCAAGTAAAGTGATGATGGATGCCAACTAATTACTAGAATGATTGGTCTTATTTTATTTTTTTCAAAATATAAATATCATAAATAACTTTTTAGTATGTCCAAAAAATAAATTGGTATTTGTAATAGCTTTAAAAATATATATCTAGCGTTTCTAATGGGAATTGTCATTTCTTGAATGCATGTTAATGTTAATTATTATTATTATTATTGATATATATTAGAGCTTTTTATATCTCACGGTGTTGTCGTTTACTGTTGACCAAATTGGGAGTCTGACGAACCAATTAAATTTCTTTTTAAATAAAAAAGTTAAAAAAGTGTGGGAGAAAAGAGAAATAAAATAAATAAATGGTTCTAAAAAAGACAAAGTGATGAGTAGAAATTCTAAGCGTCTCGACATCTGTTTCTGTACTTTGCTGTTTAATTATTTATTCAATTAAAAATTAAAAACAATTTAATCCAATCATGAGACGAGTTAGAGAATTGTAGTTATTTCCAAATAAAGAATTCTGTAATAAATTGTTTGGATCTGAACCAATAATAAATCTTCAACGCATATTTGTAATTTAATTTAATGTTTTTTTAACCATGAGGCATCCACTTATTCTTCAAACACTTTCTAACATCAATTCATCCGTTTACGAAAAGTTCAATTGAGTTGGGCATTTCAAAGCTTGAAAAAAAAAATCATCCGTCCCGCTATTATTGTCCTACTTTCCTAATCGAGTTGTTCCGCTATTACGGTCTTCTTTCCTAAAATAGCAAAAAAAAACTTTTAAATAAAAAATAAAGTGGGTTCCTCCCACTTACTATTCATCCTCCACATTATCATATTTTCTCTCTCCAAAAATCTATCTCTCACACGATTTTCGTTCAACTCCTAACTCAGAAATTTATGATTTTTAACTTTTTGAAAACTTTAGATTATTTCTTAAAATACAATATGAAAAAAGAAAACAAAAAAAAATCGATTGTCTCAACTATGTCTTGCAAAAATTTGGATGAATTCTCATTTTTTTTCCACCAACCACTCCTCGAAAATTGTGCTCATTTCTTAATTCAATTAAAACTCATAAAATACACACTTAAACAAAGTTTTTTAATCTCCGTACCGAAACCAAAGGGGACAGTAATAGCGGGACGAATGGAGTGATTATAACCATGACATGTAAATGCACAAATTATGTGATAAAAAACTTTTTTTTATGGCAAAGAAGCCACAGCCGCTATCTTTGGTGCGCACGTGGTAAATCTTGCTCATCTGCAATAACCTGCAAACTACGCAAGAGAGTTAAACTACCCTAAGTGTTTTGAAAAATAAAATAAAATAGTGAAATGTTGCGATTTCAAAATTTAGATTGGAAGGAGGGATCCAAAGCAAGTGTTGTGGGTTTATCTGCAAAGACAGCATAGACTTTGCACTGACTTTATGGACTTGTTTGTCTGCTTAAATTTCAAACTATATTTTCCTCTTTGCACCTTTTCATGGTCCGCTCCAAACGGGTCGTGCCTTTTTAGGATCCGTGTCAGAGAATGGCACTCTCGTGATTTCTCTCAAGAATCGTGGCCATTTCCCACCAAGCCCCCACTCGAGCGGGAATGGCCCACACCCTCCCCAACTTTTGAATTTCAAAAGCCTTAACGGCTCGCTAACTCCAAAAATCCCTCCATAATAAATATATATATTTAATAATAAACAAACATAAAAAAAAAAAAAACAAAAAAAACAAAAAAAAAAAATTTTTTTAAGTTAAAAAAGCCCCCCCCCCCCCCTTCCCCCCCCAACCCAACGCAGGGGGGGAGGATGAGGGGGGGGGGGGCCGGCGAGGGGGGGGGGGGGGGGGAAGAGGGGGGGGGACACTCTAAAACGCAACGGGAGCACGACAAAAACAAACAATGTGAGGGAACAGGGAGAGGCGCCCCCCCCCCCCCCCCCCCCCCCCCCCCCCCCCCCCCCCCCCCCCCCCCCCCCCCCCCCCCCCCCCCCCCCCCCCCCCCCCCCCCCCCCCCCGGCGCTCGCTCATTGGACTGAACAAAAACATACACAGTTACGCCACGCAGCCACGTCCCGTAGATTAATTGCAGCAGAATGATTTATTCATGATTGGGTTTTTTCAGAACTTCTCAAGTTTGTAGTTTGAATAGTCCCATTAGCAGAAAAAATACTCCCTCCGTCTCGTCTGACTTGTCTTTTTTCTTTTCGACACGAAAATTAAGATGAGTGGATGATTGTGTATAAAAATGTTTTCCACAAAGAAAAAGTAGGGATCACAGTAATTATTTTTGAAACAACCGATGGGGGGTAAAAGGAATTTAAGACAAGTCGAGCGGGACGGAAGAAGTATATTACTCCCTCCGTCCCGTTATTTTTGGCTCAATTGATTTCGGCACGAGAATTAAAAGAGTAAACGATAAAGTATGAGAGAGTGTAGATGATAAAGTATGAGAGAGAAGGTGAGTAAGATAATGAGAGATTTGAGAAAGATGATAAAAGTAAGGAGAAAATTAATAAAGTAGGAGAGAGAAGATGATAGAGTAGGAGTAATTTTTTACCAAATTAGGAAAATGGACACAAATAATGGGACACCCATTTCGGGAAAGTGAGTCACAAATAGCGGGACGGATGGATTAAAAAAGATACAGCTATTTTTCACAGCTCTTTAAAAGCTTTGTTCTGTACAAGCCGTTGCCTATCAGTTGTTTTCTCTTAGTAACTTCAGAAAACGCATACATTCTCGTCCCTCTCTCTCCATTTTCATTCTTATTTCTTGAATGGGGGTTTCTGGAAAATGGGTTAAAGCTTTGATAGGACTTAAGAAACCTGATAAAGAAGACAATGTAAGCTTGGGAATTTAGTCAAGAAAAATTCAATCTTTTTTAGTTTCTGTCCACATTACATTCATTGCTCGGTTTATGATACTAAATCTTTCATTCATCAGATTTGGGATTTATTTATCTATTCATTATCTGCATGTGTTGTTGCCCTTGAATTTATTTATTTTTTTATTTTTTTACGATTCATATGAATGTTGCCATTTCATTATGTTTGTTTAATTTATGTTTTGTGACATTCTGCGTGAAATGTAGTAATAGTTTTCTCTCGGTTAAATTTACTGATTTTGGTTTTGAATCTCAACAAATAAAAGGCAAAGGCAAGTGGAAAGAGCAAAAAATGGAAGATTTGGAGGAATTCATCTGGGGATAAATTCAAGACCGGAATAAATTCAAATGGTGAATCAGATTTCTCGTCGGATTCATCACCGGTCAAGAATGAAGCTTTCACCGCCGCCGTCGCTGCCGTTGTCCGGGCGCCGCCTAAGGACTTTCGCGTGGTTCGGCAAGAATGGGCCGCCATCAGAATCCAAACCGCCTTCAGAGGATTCCTGGTCAGCATTTCTCCCTGCACTCCGCATTTGAATTATTTCCAACTGTTTGTGTTAATGTTTGTTTATTACATAATGTGTTTAGGCAAGAAGGGCGTTGAGGGCGTTGAAAGGATTGGTGAGGCTTCAAGCCATTGTGCGTGGCCGGCAGGTCAGAAAGCAAGCTGCTGTAACACTAAGGTGTATGCAGGCTCTTGTTCGAGTCCAAGCTCGGGTTCGAGCCCGACGCGTGCGCATGTCGGACGAGGGGCAAGCCGTGCAGCGGTTGCTGGACGAGCGCCAAGCCAAGAATGAAGTCTTGAAACAAGCTGAGGTACTTCTCTCCCTTCTTTCTTCCTCACCGGCATCCGACCGCCCTAATTGGTGGTTTTGAATTGGATGTATCGTAGCAAGGGTGGTGTGATAGAAGAGGGACTTTAGAGGAGGTTAAGGCCAAGATACAAATGAGGCAAGAGGGAGCTGCCAAGAGAGAGAGAGCCCTTGCATACTCTCTTGTTCACAAGGTAATTCATTAACCTCTCTCTCTCTCTATGAGTTTTGAGTAGAAATATCACTTATTTTGTTTCATTCTTTTGCAGTGGAAATCGAGCCAGAGCTGTGGTTCTTGCATTTCAGAGTTAGATAAGAATAGCTGTGGCTGGAGCTGGCTGGAGAGGTGGATGGTGGCGAAGCCATGGGAGAATAGATTAATGGAGAAAGTGAAAATAGATGAGACAACTCCATTGATCAAAGACTGTAATAAGGCTAACATCATGTCTAGGCTGTCTGAACAAAGCATGGTGAAGGTGAGGAAGAACAGCATGACAAAAAGGATATCAGCAAGGCCTCCACTCTTAACTGCTCATTCGTCGTCCAGCCCCAGCTACGATGAGAGCTCGCCCTCATCTTCCATCTTCACAAATACTCCGGTTTCTGGCAACATTGCTTCGGATAGGACGGACGAGAGCAGGCCGAATTATATGAACATGACAGAAGCAACCAAGGCAAAACAGAGGAGGCACAATGCTCAGAGGCAGCAGTCCATGGATGAGTTTCAGTTTCTTAAGAAGTCTATTGCATTCACTCAGGCTGATTCAAAGAGCAGTGCTGGTTCGGATTCTTGCATGTCTCGGCCTCTTTGCCTGCCCACAAGAATGGAGAAGACAGCCAAGACTGAGGCCTATTTCTAGGTGGGAAGTGTGGATTTAAACTTGCAACGCCTTGTTGTTTACTTCTTGAGAAATCACATTGTGTAAGAAACTGTATTCTTGATTATTTATGTCTCAAAGTACAACATCTTTTCTCTTCTACACTTTGTTTTTGACTAACATTCATGCACGTTTGATGGCTTGAACCTTAACTCCATGACTGAAGTTAAGCACTATGCCATAATCAAGTTGCAGAGGATTCTCCATTAGTGGAGAATGTCTGAATACATACTTCCTGTACAGATGAATCATGGAGAGTTTAATCTCTTGTAAGGAGAATCTCTGCCCAATGCAAGCACGAGGGCCGATTCCAAAAGGGATGTTTGCATAAGGGTGCCTTCTCTTCTCCTCTTCACCGTTGGGGTCGAATCTCTCTGGTTTGAACTTCTCCGGTTCAGGGAAGTTCTTGGGGTCTTTTGCAAGAACTCCAAGAGCCAACCACACCCATGTGCCCTGCTTGTTTCAAACCAAATCAAGTAAACGTCGGCGTAGAATCACATGAACAAGTGTAATAGAAGCTTATGTAGTAATTCATACCTTTGGCAGGACATAACCTCCAATGTTAACTTCTGCGGATGTTTCTCTAGCAACTAAGGGGGAAACTGTGTAGAATCTCATTGCTTCTTTAATCACCTGCAGTTATAAATCAAGAAAATGGAATGAGATCATTTCAAGATTAAGTTCAAGAAACCGAACACGAAGAAAGAAACCTACCTGATCAAGATAAGGAAAACTGTGTTGGAGATCTTGGGCTGTAGGCATTTGATCATGAGGGCCAAATGCATCAATCTCTTCTACCACCTTCTTCTCAACCTCTGGATGGCCAGCAACAAGATAAATAATAGTGGATAGTGTAAACGACGTAGTTGTGGATCCAGCCAACAGATGTTCGTAAGTAACTGCGCTAATGCAGTCCTTAGTGAAAGCATTCTTAGCAGCTGTCTCTGACTCTCTAGCTCTAAGTATAAGAGACAGAAAATCCTTAGAGCTGTGATCATTCTCCTTCATCCTATTGTGCACAATCTCATCTAGCCGGTTGCTCAAGTTCTTGTTCGTTCTTTCGACTTTCCAGTCCACGGTGCCAGGAATCCTCTTCAGAATCTGGCGAAAAGGCTCTTGAAGAATGGGAATGAGCAGGCCTAATATGATTGAAAATGAGCCGGATAAGTCCATCTTGAGCTGAGTAGTGGAATAGATGTGCTGGTTGATGAATTCTTGAACTTGATCATGTTCGTGATGAACATGATCGGTTTTTGGCTTCGAGAGGCCGAAATCCACGCCGAATGCAGCCTTTCCAATCACATCTGTAGCTAGTTTGAGGGAGAGGTCAGAAAAGGTGAAGTCTTGGGAGTCAAGATTTTGAGTGGCAGATTCAATGAAGTCTTGCATGGTGGGAATGAGCTTGGCTAGATGAGATGGCTGGTAGATTGATAGTATTGTGTTGCGCATAGTTGACCATCTTGCATCCCTAAGTATATATATGTTCAGACATCAATTAGGAGCTTCAGACAAACATCACCAAAAGACATTCTTAAAAAATCATCGACATGATGAAACATGATCAAACCTTGTGAAGAACAAGCCTTTCTGATGAAGAGGTGATGCTGCTATGGGAGAAGGGATGCTTCTGTTGGAAAAGCTCTTGAATTTTCTGATGCCCACTTCCCTGCAAAGCTCAGCATCGGCTACAATCACTAGTGGCTGCCTTCCCATATGGAACCTGCTTGTCCAAACAAAGCTGATCAAGAAACACCTTTTTTCCAATTTGTAGACAGTAAAAAGAAGTACGTACTCCCTCCGTCCCATTTGAAACGATCTATTTTCCTTTTCAGGATGTCCCATTTGAAACGACCCATTTTCTAAAAAGGAATAACTTCTCTAATACTTTATCATTTCTCTCACATACTTTATCTATTATTATTATATTAATCATTTTCTTTTTCATACTTTATTATCTACTTTCTCATTATCTCACACATCTTGTCTTTCTTACTTTATCATCTACATCTCTCTCTCTCATACTTTATCATCAATTTTCTTAATTCTCGTGCTCATTTGAAATGGATCGTTTCAAACGGGATGGAGGTAGTATTATATTGAAGTTGAAAAGGCAATAATCAAACAAGGTTGGTAATGATAATGCTTGGCTAAAGATTGGCCCACAAATAACAATCTTGCACTCAGAATGTGAAACTTCATGTTTACTACGATGAATAAAGATTTTCTCCACTATTCATCAGACCAAATTCACTGCTGCTCAAGTACAAGGGGATGTTGATAGCAATGGAAACATAAAATATAAATAGTCACCAAAAGAGTTACTGGTAAATTAGCAGTTAAGGAATAAACTTGTACTCCCTCTGTCCCGTTTGAAACGATCCATTTTAAATGGACACGTGAATTAATAAAGTTGATGATATAAAGTACAAGAGAAGAGTAGATGATAAAGTAAGAGAGAAAATGAGTGAGATTGTGAGAAAGTAGATGATAAAATATAAGAGAGAAAATGAGTAATTTAATGAGAAAGTAGATGATAAAATATAAGAGAGAAAATGAGTAATTTAATGAAAATAGATAAAGTAAATGATAGAAATGATAAAGTATAAGAGAAGTTATTTCCTTTTTAGGAAACGGACCGTTTCAAATGGGACACCTCGAAAAGGAAAATAAGTCGTTTCAAATGGGACGGAGTGAGTACGAGTTTATTCCTTGTCCCTAATTCTCAATCATCTACAGCTACACTTTATATGCAGATAATAACATCATCAACAAGTATGAAGCAAAACATTTATGTTTTCTTTCAATAAAGTGGTTGAGGAGACTAACCTGTATACCGGACCATAGCGCTTGGCAAGAACAGAGAAGAGATCAGGGCCATGCTTGGCGAGCAACGGAAGGTGTCCGACTACAGGCATTGCCGGAGGGCCCGGTACTCGCCTAACACCCCAACAAGGTCTATAAAAGTAAACCAAAACCCCAGCTACAGCTGCTGAAATCATGAAGAATCTTGAAAGCAAAAAGGGTTCTGCCATCTGTGGTAAGGACTGGAGAAGTCCTGATAAGAACTCCATGATGAGTCTAATTCAAGGAACAAGTGAAGGTGCAATGATTCAAAGAGGTTGGAAGAAAAAAGAAAAGTTAATTTGGGATTTATTGGTTTGTGTCTGAGTTGAATGGTGATAATGGTGGGGCACTACACATCATGCTGTAGTGCTTTTGTAGCTCTTTTTTACTGTGTTATCCAGTTATATTCGTGGGGTCTGACCACAATCTCACGCACAATACTTTCAACACTTGAAGATTCATGATGAATTAGGCTCGTGGTGAGATGAATTCTTGGGATGCTAGTAACTGGTTGCAGTCATTTTGTCACATCAGATGCCCACATCAGGCATAACCCAATGTAGATGTGACAAATCCTACCCCTGTTCAAAGAATGTGGTTTTCAACTCTCCGAATCTGATTCTGCTTGTCTTAATCACTTGTTCAAGAACAAGATTTGCTCAATATTTCAATCCTGTCATATAGATGAAAGATCATGATGAAATACCAGAATCAGATGTACTTCCAATTATATGTAATGAATTAAATATAAAGCGACATGTGATAATAACACCAGGCTAGAGATTTGTCTAAAGAGTGGTTTTCACCAAGAATCTAGACAGAGAACAATTTCATCAAAGATGATAGAGGATTTGTTCTTGTTTGATAAGAAGGTTCGCGGAATTCGAAATTAGTGTATAAACCACATATATGGTGTCTGGGATAGGTGTATGAGAATCAAGATTTTAAAAATTATATCTAAAAAGTTGAGGTTTCTCAAACTCATATTAACTTGGTGGATTTTGTCCGGAACTCTCATCTTATTCCCTAAGTAAATGGTATTAAATCCAGGTCTCGTTTATGAGGAATGATACCTGAGAGGTATGGAATGAGGAATGATACCTAAAAAATGTTGTTTGGTTGTAATAGGAATGAAATTGATTCCTATATGTGTTTGGTTTTATGGAGGAATGGAATTATTTTAAAAATAATTCTTTAAATAGAAAATAATATTAATTCCATATAATAATGAAATTAAATGATGTCAATATACGGAAAAAAGGAAAAAAAGGTGGAGATCGGTGGGATGGCGTGGCGGCGGTGGGATGGTGTGGTGGTGGTGGAGATGGCAGTGGTGGCTAGTGGGATGGCGTCTTGGTGATGGAGGTGGTGGGTGATACTTTGAAATTATAGTGGAAGAGAAGAGAGAGAAGAAAAAGAGAAAGTGAGGGAGAAGAATGAGAGAGAAGGACTTTGATTTTTGAGGAATCAAATCTCAGACCCCCAATTTTGGGGGTTTCACAAAGCGTAGATTGGGGGGCCTAAAAATTGGCATCAAAGTTTGGCACTTCTAAGAATTTCTTCTATATTCCCTAGAGATTAGTTTTGTCTTACCTTTAAATTGACTGACAAATCACATAATGGTCTTGATGGAAATTGAACCTAGGACCTATCAGTCCCGAGCAACCCACTTTAACCGCTACGCCATCCCATAGGGACAACTTCTTGATATCTTCCCCCATATTTTAGTGGATTATGCACAGGCACAACATGGTCTTATTAGTATATTATACATGAAACATTGGAACAGTATGAGTCATATGACCATGACATGTAAACATGAACTACATAAGAGAGAGATTAAAGAATACCTCCTTCCATATCGTTGATGAATATGACATCAGCCTAGAAAACAGTATCAAGCGTTAGACCAATCAACTATAACAATATCTTACACTTTTACATCACAAGAAATATAATACAACTCTTGCAAAACAGATGACATGATAATTGGAAATTCTGCTGTATATATTTAAAACTGAACCATACTAATAACCACAGCCTGAAAATTCACATTCTCCCCACTTGCTGTCATGTAAGTAAATGGTGATCTTAATTTGATGTGGACATGAGCGAATCTAAGGTTAAAAACCTAGGAAAGGGGGGGAAATATTTTGAAGAATCAAAACCTTTGTATAATTTCCCTATAGCTGCTGTTCGAACACCGAACAATGATTTTCCGTGTTGTCAAAGATTTGAACAATGAAAATAGATGGCGAGTGCCTGATCCTACAACCTGCAACAAGGGACAGAAAGATCAAGAACTATATATGCATATCTGGTAAATAGGAGACATGATAATGATGCTGAATCAACCCTGGATTAGACAGAGAATGAGGAAACATAACTGCAAGTTCTCAGTAATCATAACTCCATTTCACAGCAATCAACTACATAAATCCTAACTGATCAACAAGCTCTTGCAGGTCTTCATCCGATGCTTCGGATACCAAATCTATGAGTTCCACATCCTTAGTCTGATCAGAGGCTAGGTTTTCCACCTCCGTGTCATCAAGAAGCGTCTCCATTACGTAGTCATCCGTGGAGAGAAGAACATCCTTCGCCTCACTCACTACTTCATCATCTAGTGCAGCTGAAAATAATGAATCCATCTCTGCTTCAATATCCACATTCTTAGAACTCTCCATAGTTAGCCGCCTTTTCCGGCCTATTTCAACGCGATTTTGATCATCCGACCGACCATATGTATCCATGTACTGCTGGACAAATGGTGGATTTCGAAAGGCTTTAGCAACAAAAACTGTCATCTGCTGCTGCTTCATCTCCGAACCACGTATCCGTTCTTCAATGACCACCAGACGCTCCCTTGAGCGTTGCTGCTGCTGTTTAAGCTTCACGATTTCAGACATTAACACATCTCGGTCTCTTCTCAACCTTTCGAGCTCTTCCTCCATTCCAAACTGCCCCAACTCTATGCAGGGCCCTGGTCCTTGCTGGCTCGTGCTATGCACCACATTTCTCCTCCTCTTGATGCTCTTCAACAGATGCTTCTGCCCTTTCAGAAACCCCTCGTTGGCGAATTCCCATCTATCCGAATTCACTTTTCGAAAGCCCTGCACCCAATATTTAGAACAATCACAGAACTCAATCTGGATTCTGGATGTTTAATGTTCAACACGAAACGAACAATCTAGAGTAGTCTCTTTAACGAATCAAGGTTGAAGAACCGCATTAAACTGTCAAAGCCAACCATAAGACATGATTAGGATCATTAGACTACTCAGACACATGATCGTCCTTGCAATCTCAACTGAATTAGTTCGTAACATAGCAAGCAGAGCTCAAACAATACAGAGTAAAACAGAGGAGAGAAACCACACATTAATATAAAACAAAATCCGACTAACAAAGGAGGAAGAGAGAACAATTCAAACATGAACAGAATAAACAATTTCCACCGTCCTACGAATAATGAAACTCCGAGTAAAAACCCTAATTACACCCCCAATTGAATCAAACCAAACAGCAGAAGGATCGGAAAAATCATGAGATTCTGATAGTTGCAGACTGGCAGTTCCGAATTAACTTACGTAGGTATTAAGCTGGCGAACGAAACTGGAGAAATTGCTGTGTTTGAAGTATCTCGGAAGCAAACCGGTGGAGAATTCGTGTGAATCCCACACAATGAAGCTGTTATTCGCCCCGCTCCACGAAATCACCGAATCCGTCGAGGTATCCTCCACCATTTCGAAGGTCTTGATCAAGAATGGGGGCGTACCCAGATCATGCAAGCTCTCACTAGGCTGCGGCATAGAAAACAACGGCACAGCGCCGCCGCCGGCGTCCTCCTCTTCTACCTTCACACTCACGCCTTCCATTCCGTCGGCAGCAGTTAAAGTTCGTTCCCAAAACTCGTTTCTAGCTTCCCATTATTCTCGCTACTAAAATTCGCTCATGTAGTTTTACTTGAACACGTAGTGTATTCGCGCCCGACATTGGTATAAATTGGTGCGAAGCGGAATGTTCTAGAAGGAATGGAGAAAGTTCTCATGGATATTTTTAGTTCCAGCGTGGTGCATCAGGATAGGTCAACTATTTCAGAGCATGGGCTTATTTGCCAGGTGGAGCGCTCTTATTTGGTGGAAAGATCTAGATACTTCGTAGGATATTTTGGGGGATATTAGAAATATCTTGAGGTTAGAGGAAGACTAAATAATTATAGTAGTTTCTTAATGGTGGGGAATAACTAAGTGATATACTATAATCATAGAACTAACACTTGATTAGTATGGGTCTACCTAGGGGTGGGCACGGGTCGGGTACCCGTGAAACGGGTATCCATATGCGGGTACCCCGCGCTTGTAGGAAACAAATTTTCCTACTCGAATCCGTACCCGTATAGAGCGGATACTTGATGCGGTAATCTGTGCGAGTACGGGACGGGAAACGGAGTACCCTCGAAATTACAAAATTTTATATAAGATTCAAATAAATACTAAAAAAATTCAAAAAACAACCACATACATTCAAATTTAATCTAATATCCAACAATAATTCCTCAACATCTAATATTCAAGTATAATTCCTCAAAAAATATTCAAATTTTAATTTGTTGTATATCACTAAGTTTCTATACTCATTAATATTACATACTTATTTACATTGGTATAAATATATAAATATATTACATTATATAGATAGATAGATAGATAGATAGATAGATAGATAGATAGAATACGGGTACACGAATGAGAATGAGTAATGAAAAATAATATTCATACCCATACCCGACCCAACACTAAAATTATGGATACTCCCGAAACGGATACCCATACCTGCTTTTCCTGACCCAAACGGAAAATACTCGAACAAGATGGGTACGGGGACGGATACCCATTCGTTTTGCCAAACCCTAGGTCAACATAATTTTTGCTTAATTTCTGAATTACATTTATATTAATTTTATATTAATATTTATATGATTGTTTCACAAATTTATACACACATTTGCTTACTGTTTGTTATATATGGAGTATTTTCTATTAATGTAGGTAATGGATTGTAAAATATTGATTCTCTAAGTGGTCCTAGTAATAATCACCAAATTAACTGTTAAATGATCCAAAGTAAATGACTATAGTTAAATATAAGTTGTATTATTAACAAGAGCCACGTGTACTGAATTTCAATTAGTTTTAGATATTTTTTTGCATCAACAATTTACTCAGTATAACAAAAATACTGTTTTTAATTTATTTATAAAAAACGAGTACTAATTGTATTGATCTACTTTTTCATTGCATATGATATCACCACATTTTTCGAATAAATTATAAAGAATATAGCAGATGAATAACAAAATATCCCTAAATACGTATTAAGTGGTAAGTATAGATGAAAATAGAAACGAACACCCCGGACAAAACCATTCATCCCTTATAAATCTCGGTCCCCTAACTCGAAATTTTGGATCCGCCCCCGAAATTGATACGTCCATATTTATTCAGAGTTTTGATGCTTTCTTGGATCGAACATTGTCGTTTGTGCTTCAAAATCAAGTATTCCCTTGGTCCCATACAGGGGCGGAGCCAGGATTTTGAACTTGGGGGGGGGGCGAATTATGTGTGAGGTTCAGTGTGTGTCATTGGGGGGTTCGGGGGCGGAGCCCCCGAAAATTTTTTTTAGTGTACCAATGAGCATAAGGAATTCAAAAGTACAATTTATAAAAACAACATAAATAACAAGTCCAAAACGAAGTACAAAAACATACCAGATTACAATATCTTCTTAGGCATTTGAAATTGAGACCGACGTTTTTTCATAAGATTATTTTATCGAGGTTTAACTGTATTTTGCAGCATTGATCATAATGAGATGTTAATTAGCTACACTGCAGCAAGAAAATCGATTGATCGAATTCAACACTTCTACTGATCAATTCATACTCCCAAAAACGCAAGCTCTCAACAACATTCAAGTTCTAAGATTGCATCAAGAAAATCAATCTTATCCACTATAAGAACTTAACATGTTATGCCTAGGCCAATTCAGTGTCATGTTGAGACAATAATTCATCAAGAAAATCAATCTTATCCACTATTTTACTAAAATGCATCATAGATATCATAAACAGATGCTAATCAAATGTATACAAAAACTTAACATGTATAAAACTTACTGCATTCCATCCAAATAGGCTCTTGTTGTACCATTGAACGCACCAGACAACGACGTAATGCTTAGCACCTTATCAGCAAGCATTTGCTGCAAGACTCGAACGACCTGCCCACCGGCTGAATGCCCCACAAAGTGAATAGGGTGATCCTCATCCCATTCAGGATAATGCCCTAACAACACCATAAATTGCATATAAAGACACGAAACCAAGATCGAATACGAGGATTAAGTAATGAACAAGTTCTTGTCTTGTTTGAACAGAACTTGGAGGTTAAAGTTCCAACCTTTTTCATAAACTCTACCAAACTGAGTGTGCCCACAAGCCTTGCTATGTTCTTCACCATAATCAACTTGGCCTCCTTTTTAAATAATAGAACAATTCTCTAGCCCTAAATCAAGAAAATGAATCAAACCAACAAACAAGGATGTAAGAAACTTGAGAAAAATGGCATTTTTAAGAGATCAAAACAAACCTATCATATATGCTTGTTAATGAGCCTAAATCTGGGACGAGAACTCTGCCCCCGCAAAATAAGACAAACCTCCTAATCTTCCATTTTATTCCGCAATTTGTCTCAGACAATACTTGTAGCACACGAATAGCTAATAAACAATAAATATGCACTATATAATCACGTCAACAAACCTCGATCAAACAGCAAATATGCACTATATAATCACGATTCGCGCGCTGAATTCCACCCGTTCCACCTCAAATCCGATCGAAAACCACAAGAAGAGATGGTGGAAACAAACCGTACCTCTCAAGCGTTCGAAGCCTTCTTCGAGCGGTGGATGATCCGTCTGGAGCATTTCCTCGAACAATCGATGCGCGCGATCCAAGGCGAGGAAAATCACCACCAGCAGCGACCTCACGACCTGATTCACCAAATCGTAACTCACTACGCCCAATACTTCGAGGAGAAACCAAAAGTTGTTGAAGAGAATGTGTTCCTCGTGCTAACCCCATCCTGGTTCAGCTCCTTCGAGAAATCCTATCTCTGGATCGGCGGATTCAAGCTCCTTCGACAAAAGTCGGGGGGGGCGGATCGGCGGATTCAAGCTCCTTCGACAAAAGTCCGGGGGGGCGGTCGCCCCCACGCGCCCCCCCTGTCTCCGCCATTGGTCCCATAGAAAGTGTTTTATTTATATGGGGCACAAAGGTTAAAAAAATTGTATTGTGTGGTGTGTGTTGTTTGACTTTTGAGTTGTTAATTTTGGTTCACACATTATTTGATTTTTTTAGAAATAGGACACTTTTTATGGGACAGACCAAAAAGGAAAATAAGAGACTTTCTCGGGGACGGAGAGAGTAGTAATTTATATTTTTCTTAATTTTCTAATAAACTAAGCTTACCTTCGCGCAGACAAAAGTTGATACGTATTTAACACAATTCATTCTGACTTGTGGGCCTGCATTCCTAACTGATAGGCCCAATTCCCATATTCTAATGACCGCCTGTTCTTGATGGGCCTTTCACACACGGAGCCCATTATCTAAGACTAAACGCTTGATCCATGATTACGTACGTAAAAATAGAGGACCAGGTCCTAACTACAAAAATATAAAATAATTAAATAAATAAATAAAACAAGGGGGAAAGCGGTTGATATGTATTTTTTTAAATTATATCCAATGTTTACTTTTGATATCTAGAAATTATAATTTGATGGAAGCGAAATTTAAGCTTTGTAATTTTCTGGAATGTGAATATACAATTTCAAGAAAAATAAAGGTGATAGAAATTTAATAAATTTAGAGTGTTGAGTAGGGATGGCAAAAGGACCCGGACCCGTCGGACCCGACTTGGACCCGTACGCAATGGGGTGGGTAATACCCGTCCCGTACGAGCATGGGGCGGTTCCGGACCTGACCCGTAACGGGTCCGGGGCGTTTCCGGTTCCTGCCGCGGACCCGCCCCGCCCCGCCCCGTTTAGACCCGCTCATGTAGATCCGTGTAGACCCGTGTAGATCCGTATAGATCCGTGTAGACCCGTGTAGACCCGCCCATGTAGACCCGTGTAGACCCTTATAGACCCGTGTAGACCCGTATAGATCCGAGTAGACCCGTGTTGTCGGAAAAAAAAAAACTGCGGGGCGGGGCGGGTAGGACCCGCCCCGTACGGGTCCGGTTCCGGGGCCAAAACAGGAGACCCATACGGGTCCACGGGGCGGGGCGGGTCTGATGCGCGGGGCTGGTCCGGGTAGTATGATACCCGAACCCGACCTGCCATTTTGCCATCCCTAGTGTTGAGGCGGTCCCAACGTGCATCTCATGTTCCGTCCGTGTGCGTCGGTAACTATTACTATCTTCGTCCCGCTATTTCTGACATACTTTTTAATTTGTAAATAACTTTCATCTTTCTCATATTTTATCATCTTATTTCTCATATTTCTTCTTACTTTATTATATTATTTCTCTTAATTTACCATCTTCTCTCTTACTTTATTATCCACTCTCACTCATCTTCTGTCTCCTATTGTATCATCTATTCATATCTCATTCTTAATCATCTACTTTCTTAATTTCAGTGTCGAAATGAAGTGTGCCGGAATAGCGGAACGGAGGTATTACATATGATCAATTGTATACATCGATTTAAATTACTCTCTCTATTCCATACAAACTGACTCCTTTCTATGAGCACGAAGATTAAGAAAAAGAGATTGCGTTGTGCATATTGTTTGATTTTTTGGCTTGTTAATTTTGGATCATATAATGTTTGTCTTCTTAAAAAATAAGATACTTTCTTTAAAACGGTTCGAAAAGAAAAACAAGATACTTTTATGAGACGGATAGAGTATTTAATCTAGTTAAACATGGTCGATATTTATTTAATATGCAATTCGAATAGGAGTCTCAAATTTAGTGCAAATCGTTTTACGACGGCGCGAAAAATAGGAAGGAAAAATGGTAAATTAGATATTTTAGTGAGGGATGTGTATGGTAAAAGAAGAACAGACAAAAGAAAGGCCGACAGGATTGAGAGTCGAGAGAGACGTGCACGCAACACATAATACTCCTAGTAAATATGGCAAGTGGGTAAAGAAGTGCACTCGCACCCATTTTTCGTAAGAATTGAAGAAACGAATTCCGAAACGAATTCCGACAGGTATGCCAGATTTGGACAAAATTTCAAGTATCGTCGCCTATGCGTCACCGTCAACCACATGTGTGTACGTCGCTAGATTTTATATTTCCTCCATTCTATAAAAAAAATATTTTTTTATACTATTTCATATAAATGTCTTATTTTTTAATAAAAAAATTATGAATTAAAATTAACAAGCAAAAAAATTAAACAACATATATCACACAATAAAATTTTTTTAATCTCCGTGCCCATAGAAATGAGACACTTTTTATGGGATGAAGGGAGTAGCTCAATTTGACGAAATTTGGTTATCCATATATGATTATAGATTGAATATGTCGAGTATATTTAATTTAATATTACCTCCGTCCCGTTATTACGGTCATTGAATATGTCGAGTATATTTAATTTAATATTACCTCCGTCCCGTTATTACGGTCATACTTTCTTAATCGAGTTGTCCAGCTGTAATTGTTCTCTTTCCTGAAAGTAGCAAAAAATACTCTTAAACAAAAAAATGAAGTAGACTCTTCCTACTTATTACTCATCCTCACATTATCATACTCTCTCTCTTCAAAAATTTATTCCTCACACGATTTTCGTTCAATTCCGAACTTAAAAATTTATAATTTATAATTATTTGAAAACTTTATACTCCCTCTGTCCTGCTATTTCTGTCCTACTTGCCTAATCGGGTTGTTCCGCTATTTCTGTCATCTTTCCTAAAATAGTAAAAATTACTTTTAAACATAAAATGAAGTGGGTCCCCCTTACTCACTACTCAACCCCCCACATTCTTATACTCTCTCTCTTCAAAAATCTATCTCTCACTCGATTATGTTCCGCTCCGAACTCAGAAAATTATGATTTTAATCTTTTTAAAACTTTAGATTATTTCTTCAAATACAATATAAAAAAAATATAAAAAAAAAATCGATTGCCTTTCACTAGCATTGCAAAAATTTGGATAATTCTCATTTCTTTCCACCAACCACTCCTCGAAAACTGTGTCATTTTCTTTATACAATTAAAACTCATAAAATACACACTAAATTAAAATTTATTAATCTCCGTACCAAAATCAACTGAGACGTTTTTAGCGGGACGAAAGGAGTATTATTTTTTAAAATACAATATAAATAAAGAAAATAGAAAAAAAATTGATTGGCTCTATGTTTTTCAAAATTTGGATGAATTTTATTTTCTTCCACCAACTAAGTGAAAAAAGGATTGATGTGACTAGCGATTAGACTTTGCTTTGCACGGTGACTAAGATTTCTAATGGAATAGCTACCTGCATTTTAATTATGTTTTATTGAAAATTATTGTTAGTCCTAGTTTTGCTTTCGGTCGATGAACACTGTGAAAAATGATTATTTTCTTACAAATCCTACGGTCAACAATTAAAGATTATTAATATTCGATTTTTTAACCTTTCTAATGAGGTTGCTATCATCATAAATCAAGAAGAGAGATTTGACCAATACAATATAGACATCAACATTAGGAAGGTATCAACATTGTAAAGTAATTTAGATTATGATACTGAATTATACTCCATTCGTCCCGCTATTGCTGTTCTCTTTGGTTTCGACACAGAAATTATAAAATTTTGTTCAAGTACATATTTTATGAGTTTTAATTATATTAAGAAATGAACACGATTTTCGAGAAATTGTAAGTGGAAAAATAAGAATTTATCCAAATTTTTGCAAGGCATAATTGAGGCAATCAATTTTTTTTTCATATTGTATTTTAAGAGTTTATACAATGATAAAACGTCACTAAACATAATAAGTACATTCCTAAGTACATCAGGTTTTCTTCAATTCAATTCCTAATATAAACATAATAATAAAGGATTATTAAATTGGTGAATTGGCACAGAAAATAATGTTGCACATTATCACAAGTGGCATTATTGTCTATTACCCATTTTCATATAACAAAAAATAAAAATAAAAATTGGTGAATTGGCACAGAAAAAAACCCTTACTTTTTCAAAAACTTGACTGACACCAATTATTTTCATGTGTTTTACTGAATCCGAGACGAATTAATTGAAGAAACAAACAAAAAAACACATGAATTCGAAACGAATTAATTCGAAACTTAAATCCCGCTCAAGTCCCGCTCAATCCCGCTCGAAAATAAGGCTGCCAACACCTGAATCCCGCTCGACCGAGAGACGAATTCCGCTCGACCGAGAGACGAATCCCGCTCGAGCACCGGCCGAATCCTGCTCGTGGACAAGGAATCCCGCTCGGCAGAATCCCGTCGCCCGTCCCGCGCAGTCCCGCTCGTCAATCGCTCAGTCCCGCCCGGCGCCCCGTCCCGCCGCCACGCTGCAATTCCCGCTCGGCCGACAGCAAATCCCACTCGCCGAGCGGGATTTTACGAGCGGGATTTCATCCAGATCTAGATATGAATCCCGCTCGTCTCCTCTCTTGCATTCAGTTCTGAAAATTTTTTCTCCTTCTCTCTGTCGCCGAATCCCGCTCGAGAATACGATTTTGTAGTTGAATTCGACTCCAAACACAAGAATGGCTTACCAGGTTAGTCCCGCTCTAATTCTATAGTCCCGCTCGAATTTTATCCGTTAATTTTGCGCGAATCTTAATTATTTGATGTTAATGTTTTTTTGAGAATTATTCGAATTTGAGCATTAATTTTGTTTAATTAGTTGAATTTTATAGAATTATTCGAATTTGGACAAGAATAAAATTGTTTAATTCGTTAAATTTTCTGAGATTATTCGAATTTGAGCATGAATTATGTTGAATTGGAGCATGATTTTATCATTTTAGGTGCATGAATTTTTCTGAATTTTTCAAACATGATTTTATGATTTTCATAGCATGAATTTTTCTGAATTTTTGGATCATGATTTTATGATTTTTTTAGCATGAATTTTTCAGAATTTTTGGAGTATGATTTTATGATTTTCGGAGCACGAATGGGTGATTTCCGGTTGAAAAAATAACGGAATTCCCGCTCGTCGAACGAATTCCGCTCGGCCGAACCGGCCGAACGCTTTTTTTTAACTGTTATATTGTATCGGTGCAGCCCGTTTTTAAACGAATTGATCTTCTCGATACGACTCCGAGGATAGACATAGAGTTCTACCCGAAGATTTTTGATATAATTACAAAAATATTTAGAGTTTTGGAGGACGGTTCTTTAGTAAACGAATTTAGGAATGGGGTTTTCGGTAGCTTTTTGGATTGGAGGGTGGGTAGGAATGCAGCAAGGGCCCTCCATATGTTAATGTGTCATGAGATTGAAGCGGCCGGAGATGATTCGGCTGTTTGGTTTTCCGTGTCCGGGACGACAAAACCACTTTTCTTATTTCGATTACGCCCTTGTCACGGGTTTAAAGTTTGGATCCAGCAATTTTTATCCGCATGTTCAGCAAGATCCCAATTCCTCGACTGTGTACAAACAATTAAATGATTGTACACCAATAACGAGCAGAGATTTGTTGTCAAAGTTCGAGAATGGAGACTTGAGATTGGACGAGTTGGGCTATTTGAATGTGGCTCATGTTCTAGCCTTAATTTACTTTTTTCTCGGTTATAGCGACACGAAAATAGTCGACACGTGGATTTGGGTATTAGTGGATGATTTACGTGCATTTGACCGATTCCCGTGGGGCTCCTACACTTACGGTGCGCTGAAGCACTGTTGTAGTTTTGTTCCGAGAACGGCGGAACAGGCGTCCAAGAAATATCATTTCTATGGACTCGTTTGGGCACTCCAGGTGTGTTTAATGATTTTATTAATTTAATTATTAGGATTATTCATATATATCATGTACTAATCAATATTGATTTTCATTCATTGTAGATTTGGTTCTACGAGGCT
Organism: Lavandula angustifolia; assembly: GCA_028984105.1. Taxonomy (NCBI): domain Eukaryota; kingdom Viridiplantae; phylum Streptophyta; class Magnoliopsida; order Lamiales; family Lamiaceae; genus Lavandula; species Lavandula angustifolia. The sequence goes on from CM054816.1 coordinate 555,127, forward strand.
ATTCCAGATTTTGGAGCGATTTGTGCAGAGAGGTTGTCTACAACCGAATTTCCTCGTTGGATGAATTGGTTCTTCGGTGAAGGACAACCAAAGAAGCTTAACAGTTTCTGGCATCGTCAGGTAAAAATATTTAATTTAAAGTTGATTTTTTTTTAATGTAGTCTAATGATAATTTTATTTAATGTAATTGCAGTTTGTTGTCCGAGATGGTCTCACACCATCCGATGCGGAGGCACAAACTTATTATTGGCAGAGTGTCGTTAGAGAAGATCGACTCCATGTGTCCTATATATTGCGGTTGAGAATCTATTACATCCGACGATCATAGGGGACCATGGGGTACGAGAGCCATACAGATTCGGACAACAGACACAGCGTCCGACCAGTTCTAGAGGAACCGGATAGACGTAACGCCGTTCCACTAAAGTTGGTAAACGGGTCCGAACGGAGACTGGAGAGAGGGAGCCCGATCAACACCATATCTTCACCGTCGAAGACGTCCGTAAAGTCATTAGGGAGAAAAACCAAAACTTGCAGCGGAACTTGCAACAGGAGAACCAGAACTTGCGACAGGAAATAGTTCACGATGTGAAGGCACTATTTAGGTTGATGTTTGGTCGATCTAAGAGCCGAGGATTGGGTACTACGTCCTCTCACGCGGGTGGTAACTGTACACCACACGGTCTTGTTAGGAGTGAATCGGTGTCGATGAGACACCGTCGTGACCGAGATGAGGATATGGGAGATCACTCTCCCTGGGTTGAGGAGGAGAGAGCCACATCGGTGTACCGTCCCATGATTGAGGAGGAGCTAGCCGCCCCGGTGTATCGGCCCGAGGTTATGGAACTGGATGACGAATTAGATAATGAGGCGGAGCAGCCGGTGATTCCACCGATGCAGGGTCGACACAACGTATACGAGCGTGGATGTTATGCTCCGGGGTCGGTGAGGAGCATGTTTGACTATGTCGATCCTATTTACGGAGATTGTCCGCCTCGTCAGAGCTGGTCCTACGGTGCACAACCCATGCACCCACTTCCTTTCGACGGTGGAAATTGGTGTCAGTATTATGCTCCTATTCAGGAGCAGCCTTCAGCACACCGCCCCGAGATTGGTGCATCGTCTGCGAACCCGGTACGGGTCGAGCCTAGGGGTGTTTCGGTACGGTATACTGGACCAAATTTGTCATACCTTATATCGTACTGAAAGTAACGGTATGAGATTTTTCATACCGTTACCGTACCGTTGACTTCGGTATACCGAAGATCGGTATACCGAAAGTCCGGTATCAAAGATTTAGTATACCGTTGCCGTGTTGGATTTACGGTATACCGTTAACCTTCACGGTATACCGAAGGTTGACGGTATACATGAAATTAAAATTATACCGAAAAATAAAATATATGAAAGAAGAGCAATATCCTATTAATACAAAAACTAATACATATAATTCCAAACAAACATTTCAAAATGTCTTGAACCAAACATAAAGTACTAACTTCTTCCATCTAAAGAGGATTTCAAAAATCAAAGCAAAATTTCAAATGTCGTAGCAGCACGCCAGCAACCAACAATCCTCCTGCAATATGATATAAATAGAAAACTTAGGAGAAAACTTGAGAATGCCTATACATCCATTTAAATAGAAAAGTATAAAAAAGCTTCTTACTTGAGAATGTCTAGGTTCGGTATGTATCGGTATACCTCGGTATGAGAAAACTCATACCGTTATCGTACCGAAAATTTACGGTACGGTATGATACCGTGATTTTCGGCACGGTATACCGTTAAATTCGATTTTTTCGGTATTTTTTCGGTACGGTATGAACGGTATACGGTATTTTCGATAAAATTATACACCCCTAGTCGAGCCAACCTTGTCGGTCGATCATAATTGGCTCAATGAGTTTTCTGTTGATACAGTTTATCAGGTACCGTATAATATTTAATTTTTATTTAATTTACTTTATTAATTATAACATTTTTTTAATAAATAACATTTAATTTTAGGCTTTGACGACTCTCCGAGCTAACCCGTTTGGTGCCCCAATGATGACCGCTCCCATAATAGCTGAAAATTATCGGCAGCACCGTTTATCTGGACTATGGTGTTTCACGATTGCTGCGAATTATCCTATCCCCCCGATTTATTCATCGACCTCGAGAATTCAACTAAGGAGTTAGATCAACAAACCATGGATTTATACATGGGAGCACTGAGGATGATGAAGAGCCTCGGGGGTATTGATGTGTTGGCTACTCCCCACTATCATCACACCGTGATAGTCGATTCGTTTTTCTTCGTAAGTAATTACTGACTTTTTTTCTTCGGTTTCAATATTTGTATTATGCTTATTAAATAATAACTGATTTTTTTTTTCATTTATTTAACAGAACGTTCTTTGCGCGAATTGGAAGAAATGCATTCCGGATCCGGATTATGATGTGCACAACGTGGACAACTTCAACTATGCGCATTTCTGGAAGCCGAATGAAAGTCTCATGGAGTACATTCTCGGTAAAAACTTGACGGAACATGCGCAAAAGTGGTATAGTGCCAAATACGTAAATATTTAGCTTAGTTATTTATTTATATTATAAATTATTCATATAGTAATTAATTCTATTTTTTTGAAGCTGTTATTGCCATGTCTCTGCTTTGATCACTGGGTTACTGTTCGGATTGACATTGGTTATCGGCGGATTGAAGTGTATGATTCGCTTGCGCACAAAGCCGATGATCATGGCCGAGCACGTAGGATTCGGTAGTTGAGACCTCTATGGAAGCTGATTGGTCCATTTTTGTCGTACGGCAATTACTGGGGGCTTAATGACTTTGGATATTAGGATCCCGGACCGCGGTCGCCCACTGTGCAGATTATGCCTCATGAGCTGCAGTTGGTGCAAGCAGATGATAAGAGCTGTGGCCCGATGGCCTGCATGGTAGTTGAGAGATTCATTGCCACTTACCCGACAATCAAGTGGGGCAACGAACCCGGCAATGTAGCTGTGTATCGTCGGTTGATGGCTCATAAGATCTTTGACATGTGCTATACGAAGCCGAGTCTATGATGACAATATTCTTATTTATATATTTGTATTTCATTGACATATTTGAATTATATAATTCGTATAACCAAAAATAACAAAAAAAAATCTACAGCACTGTCTTCCAAAAAATTCGCACCGATACAATATAACAATTCGCATAACCCAAAAAATATATAAATATTTCGAATCCCGCTCGGCCGAACCGAAATCCCGCTCACCGAGCGGGATTCGTATAACCAAAAAATTCGCCTCGAGAAGATCAATTCTTTGAAAAAAAAAAATTTCGAATCCCGGTCGGCCGAACCAGAATCCCGCTCACCGAGCGGCATTCGTATAACCAAAAAATTCGCCTCGAGAAGATCAATTCTTTGAAAAAAAAAATAAAATAAAATAATTTCGAATCCCGCTCGGCCGAACCGAAATCCCGCTCACCGAGCGGCATTCGTATAACCAAAAAATTCGCCTCGAGAAGATCAATACTTTGAAAAAAAAATTATTTCTAATCCCGCTCGGCCGAACCGGAATCCCGCTCACCGAGCGGGATTCGTTAAGCCGAGCGGGATTCGTAATATTTTTTTTTTCAAAGAATTGATCTTGTCGATTCGAATTTTTTGGAGGACGGTGCTGTAGATTTTTGATATAATTACAAATTAACATAATTATGAATTCATTGATTACTTTGACAATTATAAATTACGATATACTAAAATGCTTCCGACTCCGGTGAGTCCGGCACATCCATTCCCGGGCACTTTCTCCTAGTATGCCCAACCACACCACATATGCTGTATTTTTTCGGACCGCGTGTTCTCCCTCTAGATGTACTTGGTTCGGCTCCTGAGGGTCGTCTACTATTCTTCGGTCTCCCTGCCTGACGCGTAATTAATGGCGGCAACACGACCATTGAGTCCACATCTTCCGGCACCTGCCAATTAAGCATGGGTGCTACCGGATATAGTATTCCAGCATAAATCATCTTCCAATTCTCAGTCTTGTATGCATCCGACACGAAATCTAGTAGATTTAGTCCGCCAACCCTATATATAAAAATTCTGTTAATACACAAGTTCGGAACAACCCTATAGACCGAAAAACAATTATACCTGATAGCCGCACAAGCATGCGAACACGAGATCTCATCGAGTTGCCACTCACGACATTGACAAGCGTTTCTGCTGATTTGAACTCTCCATTGATACGTTCAGTCGTGAACCTTAAATTTGTCTCCGTTCACTGACACAACAGTGAAACGATGTGAACGGTCCTTTGACGGAGCTAACTTTAGCTCTGCAGCAATGGTAAGCGGATTATCTCGTGACATGACTTTTGCTCGACGTTGGTCAAACCACTGTTCCACCATGTGACCTATTGTCTCGATCATAGAGCATATCGGCAGACATCGTGCTGTGAGCAGTCTCGAGTTGATGGATTCAGCTATGTTTGAGGTGAGCTGACTGTACCGGCGAACGGGAGACTTCGATCTAGACCACTTTTCCGGTCCGACATCTATTAACCTCTCGTATGCCTCAGGATAGGCTTGACGAATCCCTTCCATCGCACGATCGAAATCATACATCGTATAAGCATAGGCAGCATCATGATACATCTTGACAAGCGTCTGACCATATCGTGTAAGCTTATTCTGAAGATGATAGTAACAAGTGCCATGAGCTGCTTCCGGATAAACTGCCTCTACCGCGTTAGCTATGCTCCGGTGTTGATCGGATATGATTATTAAATTGGTTGGCATTGTAAATGCTTCTCTGAGTCGGGACATGAACCACGTCCAAGAGTAATCGTTCTCAATTGGACCCACACCAAAGGCTAGTGGAAATATTTGGTCGTTGCCGTCTATCATAGCAACCACAAATAACACTCATTTATTCATTCCTTTCAAGTGAGTCGCGTCGACCACAATCAGATCTCGGAGGTTAAATACCCACGGGGCACGAGAAACATTAAAAGCAACGAATAATTGTTGGAGACGACCTTCTAAATCGACTTCGAGATCAGTCAATGTATCTGGATTCGTTGTTTTCAGTACGTAGAGGTAACTAGGAAGCATCTTGAACGAATCTGAGTGCTCGCCATAAATCATCGCGACAACACAATTACGGGCTCGTAGAGCAACACTATAGCTTTCTTGAAAGCCGAATTCACTCTGGAAAGCTGCCATAATTTCTTTCGGTTTTAGGAAAGATTTTTGACGGCGCAATCGCCGAGCAACATAAGCAGCGAGCGCCTTTGCACAAATCCTTTTTGGACCAGTCTGTGAAAAATCTCGATTACATGTGTGTTCGGCATGCAAGCAGTTTACAATCCATAATACATCTCTGCGAAACGACGGCCGTAGGAAAAATGGGCAGTCACGACTCCGTCTGCATTTATACTCAACCCGACCACTGTCAGAACGAGCCACCCTAAAATCGAGACCTTGTTCCATGTGCCGAAGTGCAACAGCAGCAAATAAATCCGCCTTATCCCAAAATGTCGCACCTTCACGGAGTGGATAGTCCACAACGTGATCCAGATCTCGAACCATAGGTGAAACCGATGCATCGAGAGGAACGACTGGAAGTAAACCGTCATTTACTTCTTCAGTGCCACCATATATTATTTCGTTGATTGGAAGGGCACGGTTGTCCGGCATGAGCATAGATATCAGTTGATTCACACCACCTTCACGTCGGATCCATGCCGCAAAGTCGCCAAACGTACATTGATTTAATGCACCGGACACCTCATCGTATTCTTCTTCGGATGAACTATCCAAAATATTTTCTTCATCACTGTCGGATACAACATGGGTATCCTCTTTGCGAAAAAAGGTTTATGTTCGCGAAAATTCTCAGCCCGATTGCTACCACCCGCTTGATCTTCAAAATTGAACCTTGAACCAAATTGTTCAACAACATCGGGTGTATGATAAGATTGAGCAATAGAGTGCTCGAGAAATAAAGTCGGCTCGATTTGTGTAGTACCAAGACGAATTAGGTCCATATCGGTAGCGAGAATGGACCTAAGCGTGATACCATGACGAGAAACGTAGGTGTATTAAATTTCATAATTTGACGAAAGTGAAAAGGGATTAAGATTGTATTGAATGAACTGTCGTAAAATTGGAATACAAACACTGTTCCCAGGAATGCAGACAACTCTAACTTCACCGTCAATATACTCGGACAAATTGTTAAATTGTCCGTTAAAATGAAAATTACTATTATACTAACTATCCATTTTTTTTTATGAAACGAGCGAGCAAAATTCTACAGAAATAATTTGTAGTTGAAAATGAAATGAAAGAGCAATGAGTGTGTTCGATTTTCGACTTCAATCACGGTATAAATAGATAAAATTATGATTTTGGAACGAGCGGGACTAGAAACGGCCGAGCGGGATTTAGTGAGCAGGATTCTGCACGAGCTGTCAAATCAAAAAAGTGGAGCGGGATCCCACGAGCGGGACTGGGGGTAGCCGGGCGGGATCCCGCGAGCGGGATTGGAGCACGCTCGAGCGGGATCCTGCAAGGCGAGCGAGATTCCACGTGCGCTGAGCGGGATTCTGCGAGGCGAGCGGGATTGGTGGGCGGGATTCCACGTGGCCACGCAGAAATCGTCTCGTCCCGCCACGTGGCCGAGCGGGATTCCACGTGGCCGAGTGAGATTCCACGTGGCCGAGCGGGATTTGGTCAGTACTTGAGCGGGATTCTGCGTTAATCATTTGCGCACGAAACGAAGCAAAATAATGGTTTTGCAGGCTGACAAGTCTGAAAAGTGGGGATATTTAAGTAAAGTTGAGTTTTTTGTGTATCAATTATAAGCTTTGGGTAAAATTGCCTTTTCGATTTCCGATATGGATATTTAAGAAAAGCCCCCTTATCACAACAACCATGCTCTATGCATGTTCATATTCCCTAATTGCTACTTTTCTATTCAAATCGTACGTGTGAAAGCTACGCTTTCAATTAATTGATCTATAAGCACTTATACAAAGGGATCGGTGAGTGTCCAAAATTATTATTTCATACGTCAAAATTATAGATTTCGTCTTTCTTTTTATCTGAAATTGTATATTCCGTCCATCACTCTTAATATAATGACCTGCATATGACATTGGACCACGAAATAATTATTTCATATTCAAAATATTATAAATTAAAGGGTTAATATTATGTAAATATATGAATTTTGGTCAGATTCATGTTTTTACGCAATTTCTAAAACGCTCGCTTAAATACATGACCTTATAATTAAATAAAATTTGTACTAAGGAAAACCTCGTTTTCTTATACTTGTCGTGGTATAATATTTCGACATCTATGTTAGATTATGAGGTTCTTTTTCAAGTGTAACATTTTAACAAAATACAAAATCGTGCATTAATACATACTCCCTCCGTCTCATTATTTATGTTCCATTGGGACTGGGTACGGTAATTAAGATAGTGGAGGTAAAGGTGTAAAGTTGTGGTGTAAAAGTATAAAGGGTCAGGTCCACTTGCTTAGATTGATTGTGATCCACTCATTTATTTCCTTATTTGTTATGTGACATAAATAATGGGACAACCAAAAAAGACAAATGAGATATTAATAATGGGACGGAGGGAGTACATTTTAAAAATCGTATACAAAATAAGAATTCGCTCATACTTTATAATATATTAAAGGCTAAATAATTCGGTAGGATATTACTTGTCCCCATTTTCTATCCTTATGTTATCCCACAATAAAATTATTTATAAACAACTAGATACATGTGGATGATTTAATTAATAAATCGAACATAAAATGTAAGTGTTTTATAATAGTGGGACAATAATGGGACGTGATCTCCAAATAATTCAATGTTTGAATTTTCATATTTGAATCTGGTTTCACGTGGGACCCAGTTTCCCTGGTGTGACGTAATTCATTTGATTAGGGAAATTCAAAATTAAATTACAAGTGGCGGACACCAAATGTTGCACCATTAACGGTTCATCTTGTACCCTTCCCACGACTTTGATGCACGTTGTGGGCCTCACTTCCCACAACCAAAGGCAACGAACCCCCTTTCCATTTTTTTTTTACGAGGAACCCGCAGCTGCTAACTTTTGGTGCGCACAGGATAAACCTCGCTCCTGTGCAATAGCCTGCAAACCACACAGAAGAGTTAAACCACCCTTAATGTGACAGGGTGACAGACTCACACATAGCGTGTCCAGTGGGAATTGAACCCATGACCTATCGGTCCCGGGCCACCCACCTTCACCGCTATGTCATCCCAAGGGGACACAACCCCCTCTCCATTATTTTACTTACTCCTTAAACTAAAACATGTATCATTCCGTCTCAATTATAATGTTAATTTTCCTTTTTGCACAATTTTAAAGAGAATTGTTAGTTGTGAGTATAAATGTGTAAATGTGTGGTTCATACAAAAAAAGTTATATGTAATAATTTGCTAAACAGAGACACTAAATATTATATTTGAGACAGTCCAAAATGAAAAATTGGACATTATAATTGAGACGAAGGGATCATATTATATGTCATGGGCCTATTACAGGGGCGGATCCAGGATTACGAGGAAGGGGAACTTAAAAATTCAATAGAGAAGAGGGTGAAATGTACATTCGGTGAAGCAAAATACAAAATTTCTTAAAAATTAAATATATAAAATCGCGTTTCGACACGAGTTCGGGGGGCGGCCGCCGCCGGACGCCCCCTTGGATCCGCCACTGGCCTATTAGAAATAGAACAGTAGAATAGTTTTTTTTTTGTTCTTTTTTAATCTTTATACGGACGGAAAAAATGAGCACATTTGGTAATGATTGAGTTAAATTGCTTTTTCGGTCCGAGCCGAGGGACCGTTAACCTTTTATGAATAAACACAGCAATGAATTCATAGCAAATCATGTAGTACTATTCCTGTCTTAGGAGCTGGAGCACTCTAATGATGTAGAAGTGGGATACTGTTATCTTGAGTTCTTATGATAGGAACGTGGCTTGCGCAGAAAACCTAGCGTAGCCCGCGCAGCACAGTAGCATCTCTCCTCCACGGTTGGAGGAGAGCCCATTGGCCGCCACTTGTCAGACGCTGCGGCATAGTGATGACGTGGTGTGGTGTGACGCCGATGGCGTCACGGAATTTCTGTTGGTCCCACCCGCTGCATTAATCGCCGTCACTCCTGACGTGATATATGCTGAGTGACGCGAGCTGGAGCTCATGTGAGTGGGGCCGCCGTGGCATCGCATTTACGTTTAGGCCCATCAATTTCCCAAGTACCGAGCTCTCGTTTTACGGAATCATGTTAAATCTCGATTTTTAGTTTATATTAAAATTTTATATTTTTTTATTAGGCAATTGTACTAAATTATGCACGACTATATTAACCCTAAAAAATGAAACACGTATACTGTATTTGGTTGAGTAAGAAAGTGAGAAGATAAAAATATGTGAGAAAGATTAAGTTTGAAATAGATGAGAGATTAAATATAGTACACTAATAGTTTGTAACAGCTTTCAGCTGCAATTGGAGTGTTAGGAACACTCAATTTTCAACTAAAATTTCCTATCAAATATAGATAAGATAGAGAAAGCTATTTAAGTTGTTATAACCCAACTTTCAGTTGCAGTGCAACTCATCTAATTTATTAGACTATTTTATCCTTCAAATATTTCTATAATTCTCAAAAAATTATTAATTTTAAAATTGGTATTTTTCTTAGTTACAAATTTAATTATAATTATATTTTAATATATTACTCCCTCCTTCCCGTTATTTGTGGTTCAATTGGTTTCGGCACGGGAATTAAGAGAGTAGATAATAAAGTAATAGAGAGGGGGTAGATGCTAAATTATGAGAGATGGGGTAGATGATAAAGTATCAGAGAGAAGATGAGTAAGATAATGAGATAGTATGAGAGAAATGATGATAGAGTAGGAGAGATAATGTAATAAAGTATGAGAGAGAAGATGATAAAGTAGAAGATATGATAATATTTTTTTACCAAATTAGGAAAGTGGACACAAATAACGGGACATCCCTTTCGGAAAAGTGAGCCACAAATAGCGGGACGGAGGGAGTAGTTAGTAATTTGATAAAAATTATTTTATATTTATTATTTATAAATTTTTTAAGTTTAATGAAATAATTATTATTCAAATTAAATATAATTAAATATAGATTAATTAAAATAGTGAGTTCTAAAAATCTTGAATTTTAAATTAATATTTTTTCTATTTTCATTTAATTATAATTATTTCTTAACTACGTAATTATTAAAATTATATAAAATTTTATTGTTATGAATTTAAGAAAATAAATAATAATTAAATATAATAGTGTGATATGTTTATGTTAATATGATATATTATAAAATTTTATAATATAAAAATTAACTTAATTTAATATTTATTTATTTATTATAAATTATAATTATTTAATAACATTGATGGTAAAATGAATATTTTGTTTAAAATTTAAAATAAGCTACTAATATTAGCTATTTTCTAAATACTATTTTCTCCACTTTCAGCAGTTTTCAACACTTATTTTTAAATACCTACAAATTCTTAAATCAGCAGTTTTCATCATTTATTAATAAATCTCATCTACTCCAAACATCCACTTAAAAATGAAAGAAAAAGGAGAAAACGAAAATGAAGAAATAATGTACTCCTAGAATTAAGAGAAGACAAATGAGCGGTAGTATTTTCTAATTAAGTACATAATTGTCATTTTGTTATAAAAAATTCCTTCCACCTCGACTTTCTTTCTCAAATTTATACAAATTTACAAGTAGTTGGTGTTACGTCAACCCACTTGCATACATCTATTTAAAATAGAGAAATATTGCTGTCAATTGAATAAAACAATATTTTTTACTCAGTCCCCCCACTAAAACATCGTCGGCCAAAAGACTGGAAAATATTTTATTAAATTAATTTTTTATATGTCCTTGATAGTTGGGTATCACAGTAACTTTTGTATTGTGATTGGTATTGTTTTGTATTAAACTAATTAAAATTTAATACTACAAAACAAAGAATTTTAATAAATTGGAATAAGAATACTTTTCGGGAGCATAATTCGTGCAAACTAAACGAGTCCTGAAGGCTTTCCCTTTTATAGTTATTCACCCATTGCAAACACGGAAAAATTGATGTTAGTGGAAGATTAATTGCTGCTCCTGCTCTAAAATATCCAAAATATCATTTTGTTTTGTATTCTTTCAAAATATCGACTAGTTAAGTTATAAGTGTAAAAATAATTCGCGAAATTGAATAATTTGTTAACATTTAGAGTAAGAGGATTGATGATCCTCCCCTATATGTGTACCTGTCCAAAAAAACTGTATTTTAATAATATTCCATGACAATTAAAGTTATAATGTCGGATGATTTTATGATAGTCTTATAATCAGAATTATCGTAGATATTATCGTAGTTCTGAATTAGCGGATGCTGCTAAAGGGAGTGACGATGCCATACGCAAAAAGAAAGAGATTCATAAAATGGCAGAGGCAAATATAGCTTTTGCCCATTTTCGTTAATCTATGAACTTGATCTATACATCTCGATCTGCAAAGTTGGAGGGCTCTGTCTAGAGTAAATATAAATACTCACGTTAGAAATTATTTGGATTCGAAACTGACATTAATTAACTTAAGTTTGTGTAATAATTACGACTAATCTAATTTTATTAATAAGAGAAAACCAAGAAGTAGATCGGAAGGATCTTTCTTTTTTTGTCATGTAGTGCATGAAGCCCCACATTACTCCCGCTACTGCACTTGATATTGTCTCTTACATCAACCAATTAAATATTACTCCCTCCGTCCCACCGAACTTATTCAGTATTTTTTTCGACTTATCCACCGAATTTGTCCAATTTCTAAAAAAAAGTAGATCCCACATCTTTAACAACTCAAATTAATTTAAAAATATTAATTAATTAAATGAGTATCACACCTCTACTTCACAAACCAATTCTAAATAATTAATTAATATATGATTACACTTTTATCAATCTACAACAACTTTACTAAATTACCGCGCTGAAAAGAAAGTGAACAAGCTCGGTGGGACGGAAGGAGTATTACTATTTAGATTTTACTTTAAATGGACTTCCATCTACATAGTAGTATAATTTAGGGTGAAGTACCCCTACCACTTTATACTTTTTCCGTCCCATTAGTAACATCCTATTTCTTTTAGGCACGAAAATTAAGAAAATGATATTTTATGGTATAAATTATTTAATTTTTGGATAGTTAAATTAAGAATATGTCCACACATTCTTTATTTTTTTTAGAAATTTGACATTTTTAATTGGACAACCTAATAAAGAATATATGACATTAGTAATGAGACAGAATGAGTAATAAATGCCGTTGGCGTACTTAACTAGCTTCCTATCAATTTTTCATTTTTCTTTATACCATCCTCTTAAAAATTTATGTGTATATGTCATGCAGATGCTTATTTAAGTTTATTTCAAAAAAGAAGTATATTTATACATTCATTTGTAAGAAATGAGAAAATAAATTAAATTGAAAAATAAATTATATTGATTAATTTTAATAAGCTATATGCATTTAAGAGAACTTATAAAAAATAATTCATTTTAAAAAATAAATGATTTATAAAAATAATTATTATATCAAATCTCATAGTAATAATTTTTTAATTATATTTTATTTTTTCTAATTAAGTATTTATGTATAAATAAATAAAATACTCTTGTCTCTTGTCTTGTAAGCTGTCTACGAAGGGGAGTCACGATTAGCCCACTTGTTTTTATCTAAAATTCTCTTATTTATTTACTAATCATTAACTTTGGTAATTCAAACTCACTTTTTAAGTAATTTTAACCCCTCCACAGCCCACCCCTACCCTACCCTACCCCACCCCATCCCAACCCCACCCACCTTCCTCATAGTTTTCATATATAGCAACCCCCCACATGCCTCTCTCCTACACAACCATTTTCTCGTCACCCCCCGATAAATTCCCAAATAAAATCTCGACCCCCCTCCGCCGGCGCCAACAGTACTCCAATCACCAGCGTTAGCGATGCAAGGCGTCCGCGGGTACAGCCCACTGGCAGACAGCGGCGTTCGCCTCGAGCTGACCTCGACCACCGCCTCGCCGCTGGCCATCGACGTGGCCGAATCGACGGAGATGCGCATCCAACGGCTCATCTCCGAGAATCCAGTGATCATCTTCAGCCGCTCATCTTGCTGCATGTGCCATGTCATGAAGCGCCTCCTCTCCACCATCGGCGTCCACCCCACCGTCATCGAATTGGAGGAGGACGAGATCGCCGCCCTCTCCGACGAATCCTCCTCCTCCTCCACCGGCGGCTCCTCCGCCACGCCAGCGCTGTACATCGGCGGCGGCCGCGTCGGTGGGCTGGAGAGCCTCATGGGGCTGCACTTGAGTAATAATCTCGTGCCTAAGCTTGTTGAAGTTGGTGCCCTAAGAAATGAATTTCTAATTAGCTGAAATTTCGTTTTTAATGATTATTAATTATTATTTGTGATCATTAATTACAATATTTGCTATGATTTAGTTGCTTAAGATAGAAGACCTGAGAAGATTGTACAAAAAATAAGATAGTTTTCTTTTTCTTCTTCTTAATGTTGTTATTGTCGATGTAAGCTTGTGGATTAGGATTGGTAATTGTAATTAGTATGATAGTTATGGATTGTGACTACCTATTTCATGAAAATTTGCTATATTATTATGGAATGTTGGCTGATTATCATTACATTCTCAATAATCTCAAATATTCAAATACGAATACGAATACGAAAAAGAGAAAGTGTGAATGACGGGCTTCAAAATTATTTCAAATTATGTGTAGTCATGAATATCCTTATAGTTGTGGAGTAATATTCTTGAGTCTTGTTTATTAGTTCTTGGAAAATATTCTAAGACAAATTTGGGATCAGAATTGCTTCTTAGATTCACTATGTTTGTGCTCCATTGATTCTTAAACTACTTTTGACTAACAAAGTGTGAATTTAATTTTTTAAATTATTTGTCACTAGTTTAAAGTTGTCTCACACATGGTTGGCATCCACAGGTTCTTGGCTACTCCAACTCTCAATCACTGATTTATTATGCCCGTCTACTTTTATCCTTTATTTATTTATTTCATTCATATGATTTGACACTTGAATCAAAATTACTTTTTTTTGTCTATATTTAAACCTTAATTTTGGAAATGAGATTAACGAGTCCAATAAATTTCTATTCAATTAATGTCTGATTTAAAATGATTTAATTTTGTACTAAAGAAATGCATTCTTTAATTATTTATTAAATCTTTTTGTCAATCTTATCATTTTAATTTGTAGTTTTTCAATACAAAACTACGCCGTTTTAAATCGGACAATAGGAATTCTTTAGATAGGTGATCTAATCCTTAATTTTGTGGCTAGTTGATATAAACATTTTAAACATGTGGTCTTGAAGGGATTTATTTATAATTTACCTGGAAATGCACAATACAAATTGAATGTATTTTAAATTTCGAGTTGCTAATTAAATACCAAAAGAAAAAGAAAAAAAGAAACGTCAAATGAAGTAAATTCTAACAGAATCTTGACATTTGAAAGGGAACTATTTATGAATTATTATTATTGACGTTTAAATGAAGATTCCTCGATCATTTCTGCTTTAAAAAAACTACAAAAAAAGCTACCTTATGACCACGATGTGACAAAATGCTTCTCATTATAATTTGGTGTTTTCTAAGTTGCATCGTGTGCTCATGTATTAAATGTAAAATCTCAAATTTTGATTTATTTTTTTTGGATGACGAGGGTAATCCGCAACCGCTACCGAAGTGCGTATTGGGTAAACTTCGCTCCTGCAAACAACATAGGAGAGTTCAACCACTCTAAGCTAACGATAGGTGACAGACTCACACATAACGGTCTTGGTGAGTTTTGAACCCATAACCATATGTCATTCCAAGAGGACAAATTTTGATTTATATTTCATATTGGATGTATTTGCAAGAGTTATTTTAAATATTTATTTTTTTGACTGTATAAGTAGTCTTTTAATATTTGCATAACCTGTTTTCTTACGTTAGTTTATCTAAAACTAAGCAGTTAAATTGGTTAATTAAATATTTTTTTAAGCATATATTGAGATATTTTTTGTGCTTAATACACCATGATTTTCGGAATTAAATTGATTTAAAATAATTATCTTCAACTTTAGGAAAAAAAATGATTATAAAATGAATTTATGTGTCCTTACATCCATAAGTACTTTTTTTTTAATTTAAGAGGTCTGATCTGAAATTTTTATACTGCAAAATTGCAGAATATTAAAAATGACTGAAAAATTGGAGTTCAAAAGCAAATTCTCATAATTTACTGGGATGGTCCCCGACTCCGGCGCGTTCCTCTCTCGGCCGGTGCTTTATATTCTAAACAATAGAATAGAAGAAAGAAATTAAAGAAATAATGGGTCTACATGAAATGACCTCCATGCTTCACCTTTCTTTTTCCCTTTTGTCATGAGATGTTTTGTCTTACTTGACAATTATTTTGCTCGAAATTTCACATCATAGTATCTACATATTTAAAGAACTTATTATATAAGCTTTTAGATAGAAGTCGTCCTACAAAAATCATTGTATTAGGCTTGCTGATTACTCTCTTCATCCCATAGAAAGTGTCGTGTTTTCCTTTTCGAGTTGTCTCATAGAAAGTATCTTATTTCTTAAAAATAATATGTGGACCAAAATTGACAAGTCAAAAAGTCAAATAATATACATCATAGAATCTCATTTTCTTAATCTCCGTGCTTCATTGAAAGAAGATATGGAGGGAGTATTACTCAAATACAAAGTTTTTTAAAATTACACCGTAAATAGCAATTGCGAGTTCTTGATTTTTGAATCGCATAAAAACAGTTATACCTTTCAAATTAAACAAATTAGCCAGACTTTTTAAGTCTGGCTAATTATACATAATTTAGTTATAATTTATGGATATAAAGTTTGCATGCTTCAAAGCTAACATTAACATTAAAATGTTACTTTTTTCAAGTAAATTATTAAACTTCCCACTTGGAGTAGTTTCCACACCTAATAAAGTTCAAATTCAACTTAAAAAAAAAAAAAAAATTAACTCGTGGCAAATACAAACCCCCACTCCCAAATAAGGAAATAAACCTAAGATTGATGTTAAAGTCCATTATAGAAGGAAAAGATCAATCCCACTTCAATGTACTATAATATATTTTAATAAATCATACAATAAAATATAATCTTAAAAAATAAACGAATCACTATCTGTCGACTATTGCCATTTTCTAACCTATTTTTAAAATAACTAGTACTAACTATTTGTCATTATTATGCCTTTAAAAACTTGACCTTTTTCCTTTGGGTTTGGAGTAGACAACTGTTTGTGGCAACAGCAACAACTACCACTAATCTGTTTAGTGCTTTTGCTGTTTGAAACCAGCCCGCAGACCAGGAATCCCAAATCAATATAATTATTACATCCTCCGTCCCGTCCGATTTGTCTTGTATTCTTTTCTGGGCTGTTCCACCCGACTTATCTTCTTTCCTAAAAAGAAAATAATTACTCCATCCGTCCCATAATTCTTGTCCCTTATTCCTTTTCGGGACGTCCCACAATTCTTGTCCACTTTCCTTTTTTAGTAAATTATTACACATAACTTTTTTGTGGGACCCACAACTTTATACCAATCTACACACAACTAACAACTCTCCTTAAAAACCGTGCAAAAAGCAAATTGGACAAGAATAATGGGACGGAGGGAGTACTACATAAACTCTCACTTTCTACACACAATCACCTGCTCCTCTACACCTAACTACCCACTTACCAAAATATCTGTGCCGAAATCAAAAAAATAAATCTGACTGAGACGGTGGGAGTACTTTGATAAGAAATATTGGGAGAAATGGAATCACACGTGGCAACCATTCATATAAATATGAAAGAGGGCCCACGTGTAGAATCTTTCATTGTGCCTCTACAGAATCTTTAAACTCTCAATCTTGCAGAAACGCACAACTATGAAATAGGACTTGTGAAGTATGATCGGGCGGTCCTGAAAAAAAAAATGTTTTAGAAGGAAATAATAAAGTGGGTCCTTTATATGAATATATTTGATCTTTGTTAGAGAAAAAATACGAAAATTGTTTTTAACCCAATCGAATTATCACATTTAGTTATCAAAGATGAGTTTTGATATAAATTGGGAATTTTGAGGGCCCCCACTTCATGGATCTTTGGACGCGGCTCGGGTTCTTCGCCCCTCAAGGCCGGTCCTGAGTCTGACTCATATCGATCCATGTACTATGTGTATATATTAATCAACTCAATATAGTATTAATCAACTCAATATAGTATTTTCTTAAATTGGAGTAAAAGTGGGCAGCTCTTGAGGCACTCCTTAAAAAATGTACTCCCTCTGTCCTAGTTGACTTGTCTTATTTGGTTTCGGCATGGATATTTTAGTGAGTGGGTGGTTGTGTGTAGATGAGTAGGTGAATGTGTATAGAAAGTGGGAGTTTGTATAGTAACTTTTTTTCTTTTAGAAAACAAGATAACGTGGGACGGCCGGGCCGAAAGGAATACAAGATAAGTCGGGCGGGAGGGAGGAAGGGAGTAATTCTTTTTAGTTGGTGTTTGGTTAGTTTCTTTAGCGCCAACTTTTAATGGTGTTGCTATTCTTTGTAATAGCTGAAGTCATTGTTCGCTTTTGTCTTTCTTTACAATTATGGGCTTACTCGTTCAATTTATTGCCTTCTTTTTCTCATAGGGCTTACCTCATTGGTCCATGTTTCCTTGCAAGTTGAAACTATTTCCATCACTCAATAATTACCAAGATTTTTTTTTTAATGTTGCACTAACATTCCATGGTTATCCACAAAAGTTTAGGTGTACTACAATTGTGTATCTTGTGTGTACCACATCATAAGAGTATCGACATGTGGCGCTTTTTATTCAAAATAGTGAGCCACATATGCTACATGTCGACACCCTTGTAGTGTGGTACACGCAATAGTACACAATTGTAGTACACACAAGCCGATCTGATGGTTATCAATATTTTAATAAATATTTAGCTTTTTAAGAAATAACTACAATACTATTTTTTTCAATTACTTTATTCAAAAAGTCTTGTATGATATCATACGTTTCATTATTTAATTATCAAGAAATTCTACACCTCCTATACTTTCTTTCTCCTTTTCTGATATAGTCCCAGATCTCAAAGCGTCCATTCTACAATTTTTGTTCCAAAAATCTTCCAGCATAATTGTGTGTAAAGATGTGGGACACTCAAATAAAGTGTTTGTAATATTTTTTTATTTTCGAAAAGAGACCGACAACTGTAAAGACACACAAATAAAGTATTTGTAATAATTTACTATTTACGAAAAGAGAGCAACAACTGTGAAACAATCCGAAAAGGAAACTGAAGCAACAATTGTATGACAGAGGGAGTAATTTCTTTCCTCTGTCTATCGTAATCGATCGACAAAGAGAGAAGAAACCAAATGATGTTTTATAGAGGAAGCACAATCTCGATACTAATTCTTTGCGTTGAAACTAATTAATATCATTTTACGAATTGAACAACTAATTATAAATACAATGACATACCCAACACTCATTGTCTTCATTCTGAGCTCCATCTATTCCTGAATCATGTTCAAGAAACTCTATGTTCATATCGTTACCCCGTGCCTCATGTTGTCTCTCAACATTTTGTACTGCAACCTCATTCATATCCCAGTCTAACTCAGTGCTACCCCAATCTCCCATATGTGCATCATCACCTAGTTCTGATTGAGTATCTGCTCCCAAATAATCACTACAAGGTGATTCCAATTCCTCAATAGTAGATGTTTCAGTTGTGTGCACCTCACCATCGTTAATTACCTGTGACTGTAATTGCGTCAGATCAGGTTGGAGAGTGTCCTTATACATTTATTTTCTGCACTTAAATTGGATAATGCTTATTAGCTTCCTATATACAATAGCAAATCAATATATAAGCTACTATTACAAAAGCATATAATTAATACACAGATGCAATAAAATTAAAATAAGAAATTGTTGTGCAACAACAACAAACCCTATCTATATTAATTAACCAATAGATTTGGACATTATAGCTATAGCAGTACTAAATTAATTACTCATATTGACTATATTTGAAAGAATACATGCACATTTTTTATTAGGGAAACAAAAGCTTGTAAATCTGCATTGTAATAATCTAGTATATTTTTAAGTGGTTCTAAGAAATGGATTTTGTTCATAATTAGCTATTACTTAAATGTGCATCCAATAAAGCTTGTCCCACCTTGAAAAAGAATCTAAAGCATATATACCCCACATTGAAAAAGAATTTGAATAATTCTAACAAAAAATCATGTTTGCAGAATTAAAATAGCATGTTTATTAGAGTAATTCTAAAAATCTGAATAAACAAAAAACTAATCTTGACAACATCGATGCAGGTGGAGAGAAAGAAACAAGATAATCGCTTAACGAGTCAAAGCACTATCTCAGTGTGAGAACTAAGGGCAACACAAGTTTAAAATTTTAGCCATGAATTTTGATCGGTTCTGACCGATTTTTTTTTTTTTTTTACTAGTTTGATGGAGAAGGAAAGCAAGGAATCTGATGAGGCCAGAGGGTTTCTGGTTTGAAAAGTTATCGATTTAGATTTTAATTAAATGTTATTAGAATTTTTGTATTATTTAATTATTATGAATAAAAATAAATAAATAGGCGCGTGTAATACCGCTGCCATGCGTCAATGGGCTGAAATTGGAAAAGTTAGCTCGATTTTGAAAAACGGACTGAAATCGGACTGTTTTGCAAAATAACGGACCAAAATTTGACTTTGTCAAGATAACGGATAAAAATTGGACTAAATCGAAAATAATGGCCAAAATTGAAATTTTCCCTCATTTTGTAATAGTACAAGAGTTTGTCTTGATGGGCCTTGAAGAGAATGGGTCTGTTCATATAAGTGGGCCTATTCGTCGTCCTCGTCGTTGCTCGAGTTGGAGGGCGTGAAATTGAAATCGAAGTCGGGGATCTTGAGGCCGGGAAGATTCGTATGGGTTGGCTGCATTTGCTGGTGGTGGGCATCTTCTTGATTATAGAAGAATCCTTTGATTGCTCCTCCGATGGTTTTGAGAGGGTTGTTGAATCCTTGTCTGATCTTGAAAACGAGGGAGAATTCGGACAGCTGCCACGCCAGGGTCACCAGGATGGAGGCTGTGAGGGTGGTGCTGTCACAACAAGAAATTCACCGCACGCCGACGGAACTTTCCGTCGGTAAAATGTTAAAATCCGTCGGTAAAAAATTTACCGACGGAATACCGACAGAATAAAGGCGTCGGGTCAGGCTTTGTCGGTATTATTTACCGACGGAAAATTCCGCCGGTAATATTTACCGACGGAATATTTTCGCCTGAAGAATGTCGTCTGGTATTCTGTCGGGCGTAATCACCGACGTTTTACCGACGGAATATCTCCGTCGGTAAACTTTACCGACGGAATATTCCGTCGGCAAGTTTCGATCCGTATCGACAGAATTCCGTCGGTAAACATTATTTTTATTTTTTCGTACTCAGTTCTCGACAACCTGTATTTTTTTAACCAACCAACACAACATATATATATATATATATAACTATTCAAATCAAGTCAAAAAGCAAATCGAAACAGAAATATAAATATATAAATAATAAAATCCAAATATTTAGTATGCATACATAAACATAAATAAGTATATCATAAAGAGGTGGGAGGAGGGGATTCATTGTTGTCGTCTGGAGGGTCTCGTCGGCTAGAGGAACCCATCAACGCCATAAGCTGGTCCATCTTCGCATTCATGAATGCGACCTGCTCCTGTAGGGTCCTCCTAGCTGCCGACTCCTCCTCCAGTCAGCGCATGATCTCGGCATTGCTCTGGGCAGGGCCAAGTGAAGAAGTAGAAGAGCGGCTGACGGCGTTGATGTAGCTGCTCCCTTCCTCGCCGAAACCGTACACCTGCTGCTTCTTGTCCCGAACCCATTCCAACCGCAGATAAATAGCGTTTTTATCCGCGTTGGGGCCTTCTTCAGCAGCAATCCGCTCCACCTCCGCCTATTACAATATAAAAATAGAAATTAGTCAAACTCAAAATTCTAGAATAATATTCTGTATATTATAATTGGGTGCTTACATAAAGTCTCGCCGCCTTCGTCTTGGAGAAGCCTCCACCTTTGTAATGGAGACTCTGAAAAGTGTCAAAGGCGGTGGACTCTAAGGAGCATCCCCTCTCGGAAGCCTATTTATCACATGCATAAATAAAATTATGTCAAAACAAAGACATAAGAAGCTAAAAACTTATAAAATGAGACTTACCGTAGACTGAGAGTACTGTAGGGCTGACCGGGACCCTCCTTTGTGCTTGCTCATCCTGGCGCCCGGCTCTGGCTCTGATCTGCGGCACTGGGAAGCAGTCTCTGACTTCTGGAGTACCTCTGGCCGCATCCAGTACTCGTTGAGGGCCGCCCACCTCTCTGTGTTTATGTAGTCCGGTTTTTTAGGGCGACCCTTCTTCATTTCGAAGTGTCAATCACTGAACCTCTTGGACTAGAATGTTTTTAATCCACTGCCCTACAACACAAAAATGTTTTTAATCTCATCATCGCAAAAGCACTAGAAATCCGCTAAGGTTATTTTGTTTCATCACAAGCCAGAGAAACAGATTGAGATTTCAGCAAAAATTGAAAAAAAAACCTAATTCTTAAGACACATGAAAACATCAATTGAGAAAGATAAACAAATGAATTTCCTAATTTCGAGAAGATAGATAGAATCATAATTCATAAACCTAAAACCCTTTTGCAATAACACCCTAAAATCAACACAAATTATTAAAACCCGAATTCAAGATTCGATCTTTAATCGGCAAAACAAGCAAAGAGTTCAACAACAGCAAAAATAAAATGCCTAAAACTAGAAAAGGATGGCTTTCTCACCCTATCCCTTTTCCACGGCGGCGACAGGGTGGCGCAAGCGACGGCGACGGCGTGGGGGGCGGCGTGGGGGGAAGCAGTCTCTGACTTCTGGAGTACCTCTGGCCGCATCCAGTACTCATTGAGGGCCGCCCACCTCTCTGTGTTTATGTAGTCCGGTTTTTTAGGGCGACCCTTCTTCATTTCGAAGTGTCAATCACTGAACCTCTTGGACTAGAATGTTTTTAATCCACTGCCCTACAACACAAAAATGTTTTTAATCTCATCATCGCAAAAGCACTAGAAATCCGCTAAGGTTATTTTATTTCATCACAAGCCAGAGAAACAGATTGAGATTTCAGCAAAAATTGAAAAAAAAAAAAACTAATTCTTAAGACACATGAAAACATCAATTGAGAAAGATAAACAAATGAATTTCCTAATTTCGAGAAGATAGATAGAATCATAATTCATAAACCTAAAACCCTTTTGCAATAACACCCCAAAATCAACACAAATTATTAAAACCCGAATTCAAGATTCGATCTTTAATCGGCAAATCAAGCAAAGAGTTCAACAACAGCAAAAATAAAATGCCTAAATCCAGAAAAGGATGGCTTTCTCACCCTATCCCTTTTCCACGGCGGCGACAGGGTGGCGCAAGCGACGGCGACGGCGACGGCGGGGGGGCGGTGACGGTGTGGGGAAGGAGGACTCGGCGACGGGCGGCGGGGGAGGCGGTGGGCGGAGTTGCTGAACCAGCGAAATGTGCTGGTTCAGCTAGGTTCTGCCCGTATTTCATTTAGGATTTACCGATGGATTTACCGACGGAAATATCCGTCGGTAAAATTTTACTAACTACCGACGGATTTTTCCGTCGGTAATATAATTTCATAATAATTATATAATTTTTAAATAAAAATACAACTTTGCCGACGGAAAATTATGTCGGCAAAAAAAAATTAAAAAAAAAATCAAGACCGACGGAGATTTTCCGTCGGCATTCCGTCGGTAAAATCGTCTATTCGGAGTCCGTCGGTAATCTGTCGGTAAGCCGACCCATGTTTTATTTCCGTCGGTAAAAATGGTATTTCTTGTAGTGTGTTCTGCCTCTTGATCTTCTTCAGCTCTTTCATTATCTCCTCCTCTCTTGATGATCTGCTCTTCATCTTCATCTTCGTCTTCATCTCTCCTTCATCTTCATCTTCATTGGTTTCTTCATCGGCCATCTGGCTTTCTCTCTCTTCTCCGCTTGGATCAAATCTCATCTCTTAGCCGATGAGTGATGATAAATCCAAGTGAGTCGGAGCTGCTGACACGTTGCAACCCTAATTCCACCACTAATTCTATATACATATTCTATAAAAGGAAAGGTTACATAGCGGCGCTGATTTTAGGGTTCATTCTCTGGAGAGCAGATGGGGATAATAAATACTTCCTCCGTTCCACTTCATTAGTTTAGTTTTCCTTTTTGGATCGTTCCACTCCATTAGTCCACTTTCCTTTTTTAACTTAAAATAACACTTTTATATATTCTAGTGGACCCCACTACTTTATACTACTTTACACACAACAAACAACTTTCTTAATCTCCGTGCCGAAAAGAAAGTGGACTAATGGAGTGGAACGGAGGGAGTAGAAATGTTGTGTGTCGAATGAATGTATCATATAGTAGTAATCTGCATTTAGTGGTGGAATTAGAATTTTTTAATAGGAGGATCGAAATAGAAATAAGAAAGAAATTGTTTAGATTGAAAAATTAAAAAAAGTAAAAAAAAAAAAAAAAGAGCGGAATGAGGACTTTCAACCCTATATAAAAGTGAAATTCTTGGTGTCGGAGGGTCAGCCGACCCTCATGTAGTTCCGGCCATGCCTACAATTACCTTGGAATTAAGAATTATATATAATTCTTATATTTTTATAAAATAGAATTTATAATTTGACATTATGTATAGTCTTTTATATTTTATATAGAATGAAGAAAGTATAAAATTATAAGAAAAATTATATAAAAAATATAAGAATTATATCTAATTCTCTAAGTTAAAGTGAATTCCTACCAAACCACAGTTGCAGATAAATAAAATAATATTTCTAACTTCTACAATGGCCCATCTACCATTTTTATCATGAATAAATGACTACTGTTGTTATCTTTTTTATAAGTTTCATTCAATTCATTTAATGTGTTTTGATTTTTTCCTTGTTTTTTTATAATTGGTTTTTTGAATCATTTGCACGTTGTATTATTATCCTATTGGAATTTTGCTGGGACAATTTTGTTAATTAGTTGTACAGTTAAACCTCGATAAAGTAATAACTTTGGGACCGAGAAAAAATATTCATTTAACGAGGTTATTACTTTATCGAATATTATTTTAGTACATTAACTCATATCGGGACCGGAAGAAATTATTATCTCCCAAACAAATTAAAGAAATAACTTCAAATTTAACCTTGATCAGAAGCTTAGTTTTAACAAGATAAAATTTATTACTACTAATTAATTGCTTTAGTAATCAAGAATTTATTAAGTATTTGAAAGCAAAGTTTTGATTCTCCAGTAGTAAGTCATGTGTTCGAAGAATCAATATTCTTGGCCCAGATATTGTAAGCCCATGACTGGGCCCAATAATACCAATCAACGGCTGGGGCACTCCCTTCATCTCATTATTTCTGTCTTTTTTTTTTTAATTCGATTGTCTCATTATTTAAGTCATCTTTTCAGAAATGAAAAAAAATTAAACTCCTGATTCTAAATTAAAGTGGGTCCTTATTCACTACCACACATATTTTATACTCTCTCGTTGAAAGTCTTTCTTTCTCTCACGATTCCGTCTCATTACGAACTCAAAAATTTATGATTTTTAACTTTTTAAAAACTTTAAATTATTTTTCAATTACAATATGAAAAGAAATAAGAAAAAAACCAATCGTCACAAATATGTCTTAATATAATTTGGATGAATTCTCATTCATTCAAAACAATCAGTACTAAAAAAATGTGTTCATTTTTAATATAATTAAAACTTATAAAATAAACACTTAATTAAAATTTCTTAATCTCTACGCCGAAAAGAAAGGGAGTAATTCTATCATTTGCAACCGACGGTTCAACTTTTTTAATTGTCTCAAAATGGATATTTACTTTAGTCCATCAATTTGTTAATCCTCGTAGGCTCCCTTAGTGGATAAACTAATCATTAAACGATTGATAAATGAATGGAGAATGAATCTAATTTCCTCAATAACAATATATATATATATATATTTATATATATATATATATAGGAAATGGATCATATGAGATCCTAATCTCAAAAGAGATACGAGAACCGATCTCGTCCCTCCATTTCGTAAATCTAAGCCTATCATTTTATTCCCAAAAGGCATTTAAAATTAAAGCAAACAAGGAATAATTCACCTCATAAGGGCAAATATGTAATCTTTCTCATTTCTTTTCCCTAGCTGATTTTTTGCCCGTTTCATAATCGACGAATCTCAGCGGAAACACAGTGGTTCCCAAACTTCATTCTTAGCGGAAAGAAACTCTCTCGATTTCAAATCGACGAATCTGAAGTCGATTATTTTTCGTGGGTTTCGAAGTTCTATATTTCTTGCGTGATTTAAGCTCGTTTTCCCGATCGATTTATCCCGATTATTGCCGATTTTGAATATTCATTTCTGCATATTTTTTGATTTTTTCCGAATTTTGCTGCGAACGTAAGAATTACTTATGGTTTTGGAAAAATTGTAGTTCGATATTTGTGGAATGATTTATTGGGTTCCACTTCTTTATGCTCTTTCTCATTTTATGCGATTTTTTTAGAGATTTATGGATTTATAGGGTAGAAGCCATTTTTTGGGATTAGCGTTTCTGTACTGGATTTATGAGATATATGTATCGACGAAGTATTGTTGTTCTGTTCTCGAATTCACTATTCCCATTTCATTTGTCTACGTAAATACAATTTTCATGCATATATATATGTTAGTTTATGCTGATAATGTGTAACATTCATGCATGCAGTTTGTTGAATGGCTGAATCGTTACAGTCAATTGTGTCTCTTGAATCCGATTAATCCATTTACATTCCTGATTGCGCGGCCGAATTGAAACCGTATGTTGGACGGAAATTTGATACTCTTGATGAGGCCGAAACTTTCTATAGAGACTACGGAGGTTTGTGCGGTTTCGATATCCATAAGTGGTCGATAAAACGTCATGGGGACGGGTCTATTATGCGTAGATATTTCGTGTGCAGTAGAGAAGGGGAGAAATTTATGGATGTTGATAATGTTAATTCGAAAAGAACAAAGCGAATGTGTAATTCAAAACGGTCATCTTGCTTTGAAAGTTTTAACTAAAACACATTTGAAAGTTTTTATGGCTCACATATCCCTCAAGATGTCGAGGTTCTGCCACCAGATCAAGTAAAAACCAAGGGCTCGGGCAGTAGAATACAGTTTAGGAAGGAGGCGGCATTGCGTGCTAAGTTGAAGCCTCAGAGGATGTGTCGGAAATGCAACCAGATGGGACATCACGATTCAAGAAACTGCCCTAACGTTAAGGATGTTGAAGATTCGTCTTAAGTTTTTATGCAGACCTTAGTAGAGACATATGCACTGAACATTAGAATTATTTGGACTAATTATTATTAACTGAATCCCTTTAACTTTTTGTTATCTTATTTTCATGCATACGAACGTTTATTTTTATGCATGTATTTTATGACTGTCATGCATATCTATTTTAGTTCTCAAGTTCAACCTTTATGTTACTGATTATGTTTTAAGGTTTTATATTTCATGCATATCGTATTGTATTTTCATGCTTATGATATGTATTTTTTATGCATATCCATTTTTTATCTACAAGTATGTTTATATATCTTCATAGTCCCCAATTTTTATTTGCATAAAAAACAAGTTATAAATGCATAACTTAGAATACTTGAATATACCAAAATAAATTTTCCACTACATTTCTTCAACCACTTAATCCTTAAAAAAAAAAAATACTATCATAAGTTCTAAGTTTTTCCTACGAAATTCTCCAAACCAAAGAGTCGCACAACCCAACATTCTAACTATCAAGCATTTCTTTGACACATTCTTTAGAATCAAGTTCATTCTCATCGGCATGACCAACCGCCTCTAGTTCAACCGTCTCCTTCATTTTGTTATCATCGAAATTTACTATGCTCAAACAATACCGCATCCTCAAAAGTTTTATTTGCTTCACACCTTTCCTTAGAAATCCCGTGTCCCAGTTGATTAAATCACCCTTGAACGTCTCCATGTGTCTCATCAAATAAACTTCTTCAAGAAATCATTCATATTTATCAGTTAGTATTGTGGCAAAAATATTTATGCTTACCTTTCTCAAAATTCATGCACACAGTTATATTATTTTATGCTTACTAAATACAGACCTGAATCCATAACTTTCGATCTGTTCCCACACAGTGGAATGATCATTTATACATATGAATATCGTATTTTATGCTAACCATTACGTCTGTTTATGCTCACCACCCTAAATATTTATGCAGAAACAACATATATTATATGTACCAAAGGAATTTTAATTTATGCTAACGAGTTCCTATGTTTATGCTAATATAGAAATACTTTTATGCTGATGCGCAATAATCAAATATTCCTAATTTTATACAGAACAATATTTTCTTTTTCATGCATACGGAGACTCATTTTCAACCACTTAAGACAGATGATTCATGCTCATGATTCCGTGCAATAATGCTCGCAAACAATTATAATATGAAATAACTTCACCTCAGAAATCCCAAAATTACTAACCTCTGTCCATGGTTTAACCGTCGCAATCGAAATGCGACTATCAATATTCGAGGCCTGAAATCCACAAACAAACCATTTCCCAGCATAGATTCAGTCTTAGTTAACTTAATCGAAAGTCTTTTCCCAAAAGCTAAATCAACAAACCAATAACATTCCCATGAGCATCAATTTCACAATGAAAATAAGCTAACAAAAAGGGAAAACATTCCATGAGCATCAATTAGACAAATCAAAATAAAAATCGTCGGTTTCGGTTTCAAAAGGGTTTAGGGTTTATGTAATCGCTGATCGGTTTCGGTTTCCTAAAAAACACAAAATCATCCCCTTCTATATGGAGCAAGGTACTCAGTTTCAAAAGGGTTTCGTTCACAACAACAATGTCTCCTCTAAAACACAAAATCATCCATGGGTAAACTAAATTAACAAACGAAAACATGAAACAGACCTGAAATTTTGTCGATTAAGGGGATTTGTAGTCGATTTTCTACAAAAACACGAAACTACTATTTACGAAGATTATGCTTCTCTCTGCAAAACTTTCTAGTTCCAGCGAATGGAAACGAAAATAAAGAATGGAGGGAAGTTTGGGAGAAGTCGATTCTCTTGATTATGGACGGAAGTTTGGGAGAAGTTTTGGAGAAATCGTGCGCCGTTTTCGCACAAAATGGAAAAAAGAAAAACTGAAATTGTTTTGCCTGCCCACTTCCTATACCCCATTTCAAATGAAAATATTTTTCTATGCCCAAAACAGCCTTTCCACTATTTTTTTTTAAAAGATAGAAGGGGTTGATCTTGGCCATTAGATTAGGACCGATCGACGCTTAGGATCTGTTCTCGTATCTCTTTTGAAGGGAGGATCTCCCTATAACCAAACCTATATATATATATATATATATATATATATATATATATATATATATATATATATTCTGGTGTCAACAATCCTTTAAATTGTGCATTTAATTTAATGAATGAACGATTTAGATTTCATTTGAGATTAAAAATAGTGAATTACACTTACAAAACAAATTAATTGCACTTAAGAGTATAATTAACATGTTTTAGATAAAACCTATGTAACTGCCTAACTACACTATTTTTCATCTTATCTAATTAAAAACATGAATATATCCGAAAAACAATCCCAATAAACGACAAACCGAAATTCCAATGCCACAGATTGATATTTTTGTTAAAAACCCAAATCTTTTCATCTTCACCAACAAAAACGCACCAGCATAACTCAAAGTGCAGTTCGTTTTAATTCGAAATGCAATTCATTTTAATTCAAAGTGCATCTCATAATAATTCAAAAAACAATCCACAATTATTCAAAGTGCATCTCCTATCTTTTCAAACTGCATTCCATATCAATAGTAAGTGTATTTCCTATTTTTTTAAAAAAAATTGGAGGAAATTTCTCAAAGTGCATCTTATAATAATTAAAAGTGCACTCTAAATCAATTAAAAGTCTCCTAATTTTTCAAAGTGTAGCCATAATAATTCAAAGTGCAGTCCATATTTAAAATGTAGCCCAAGCGGTTGTTGAATGTATAGAGAAATATGAGAAAAAATAATAACAAGAATTAAGTATATAGATTGCAGCTATCAATATATATAATTAAATAAATGTAATATTACTTAATTAGCCTTTAAGAGCAATAAAAACACACCATAAGTGCAATTCACCAGTTTTAATTAAATGAAAAATAAGAATTATATGCAACGAATCTTTTAGAACATAATCGATCACAACATAATATGAAGAGTGCAAATTTCTTCCTATTTCAATATCTTAAGATCCCTTCCTATATGATCCCTTCCCTAAAATGTTAATTTAAATTGTTGCTCACGAAGTAGCAGAATTGATATTTCTGAAAATATTAATGTTCTTAACGAGCAACTCATATATTATTTCTTATTACTGGGTGAATCTATATTCTTGAACTTTCACAGTTGCTCTATACAACTTGAATGTAGGTCCGTCAACGACACAGAAGAGTCAACTACATGTTAAAAATATTCTCTTTCAAACGAGATTTAATTTCAAGACTATTTACTATAATATGGATTTAATCAATTTTTGATATGGATTTAATCAATTTTTTGATTGTTTAGTTTTATATAAATATTTATTAATTAAATATCGCGATATTTTAATTGGTTGATTGATATAGGCTGGAGCCATTCCTCATGTAGTGTAAAGTGTTCCAAGCCCAAAACTGATAGAAGGATTGGGAAATATTTGGCATCATCTCCTACTTTGGCCATCTCAATTTCCTGTCGGTCAACTCAACTCTTGTTTAATCCAATCAAGAATTAGCAAATTATATGATTATATTATAAATTTATACTATGTAATGTAAATAATTTAATAATTTGTTATAGATAATATCTTTTAATCATTCCCCACATGGAGATAGTAGTATCTTTTAATCATTCCCCAAATGAAGAGACGTGCACAATTATTTTGAAATTGATTTTCATTTTCATTTTCATTTATGAGTGAAATCCACAATTTATCTGCAACCGTGGTACATATGTAGAAATCCCTTTAAATTAATTGTTTAGAATCCCATTTTTGTATATTTTATAAAAGCAAAAAAATCGTTGCCGCCGGCCACCAACTTCGATAGCCGAGGGGTCAGTCGTCGACTAAAATTCAAAAATATCGTCAAAAATTTTAGCTGTCGCTAATTCTGTCAGTATTTACCGACGGAAATCCGCTGGTAAATTTTACCGACAAGCTCTATGCGACGGCTCGATTTCCGTCAGTAATCCGTTGATAAATGATTTACCGATAGATTTTTAGTGTTTTCCGTCGGTAAAAGACAATTTATTTTTGTAGTAAAATTGCAGATTTCACTCTATAATTATTAATTCTGCATCTTGGTTTGTTATCCGACCAAGAGTGATGAAGGTGATGCAAGGAATTTGATGACTTAATTTTATCAATAATGCATTTATCGAAATTTGCTGAGAACATTATTTATTTATTTTTCAATAAAATCGTGATCACATGCAGGCCCATGCGCAAGGAAAAAATTGAAAAAGGTGAGTAAAATAAAATAATACGGCGTGGATTGCTATAATGTAAAATGACAAATGAAAACTTATAAACTACAATTTTTATAATCCTACGAGAATATTTTTTCATATTTTGAGAACATGATTCAACAGAGACAGCATCGCTCCATAGCAAGTCACGTTCTTTTGTTTGATAGTTAAATTGACATTTCTCTCTAACCCACTACCACTAATTTTATTTAATTACCGCATACCTAATTAATAGACGCCAGTCGAAATTAGAGGTGAGTCGATACGATATATAGAATTTTTTCTTCATAAGATATCTCATCGAAAACTAGGGTAAGAAAAATATTATATCAATATCATATCATACTTTTCGGTATATTAAAATTGTTTGTCACACCAATATTGTATATACGTTTAGTTCTGTATACTTTACTGAAATTCCGTTTTCTATACTTTCTCATTATACCGTCCTTTCACGTAGTGGCTTAGGTAAGGGTGTGGCAGTAGGGGCCATTGCCCCAACTGATTTTGAGATATTTAACTGTAATTTTCTGTTAGGAATTGAACTTTGGTCGAGTGGTAGGGTAGTTTGATAATTTTTATAGGTCGTGGTTCAACTCCCTGAAGATGTGAATTAGCCTCTCTCTCTCTCTTTTCCTCTTCTAATTCACATTTACTTCTCTTATTTCTCTCTCTTCCTCCTTCACGCTCGAAATTATAACGAAGATGTCCTTTAAAAATTATTGACTAACATTTGACTAACAAAAAATTTAACAGAAGGACCAATTTATCCAAAATTCTATAATTTGAGGACCAATTAACTAAAAAAAATAAATAAGGGATCAAATTGATCAAATAATTATAGTTTGAGGACTAAACTGTCCAATTTACCGAGCCTTTTATTACCAGAACAAGAATTTGACAACATTCTGAAATGACTTAAACAGGAATCGCATCACATGTTTTGGTATGTGCAGGAATGATGATGAGGCGCTACTGTTATGTGTAGGGCTGCTAGCTATAAGTTTATTCGATTTTTTATCGAACTTTAAGAATTATATTCGAGCTTGTCCCGTTCATCATCAAACTCAAACTCAAACTCAAACTCAAACTCGAAATTGAGTAGGAATTTATTTATTTTCAAAGAATTCATCGATGGGTGAGCAGGAAAGAATATTTGAACAGCTTTCCGTGAATGTATGTCCCCAGCTACTATTTTTAATTTATTAGTATTTACTATGTAGAGAATATTAATTACTAGCTAATTCTGTTAGTCATGTGAATTAGGGACTGTTAAATTAGTTTCTATTGTGATTTAATGGTGATTAATTAACACTAATTAGCTTAACTTGACTAAGAACAGTGAAATGGAATAGTAACTTTTAATTTGTTATGCAGGTAATTAAGAGGGTGTTTGGAGTAGCTGAAACTTATTGATAAGTGCTGAAAGTTGTTTAAAGCAGCTGAAAACATCTTATTTGAAAATCAGCTAGTGTTTGGAAATAAGTGTTGAAAACAGCTGAAAGTGGAAAAAATAGTGTTTAGAATATTGCTGATAGAAGTAGTTTATTATTACTTTTTAGAATAAATGTCTATTTTGTCCTTAGTGTTATTAAATAATTATAATTTATAATAAATAAATAAAATTAAAAAATTATTCTTATTCTATATTTATTTTTTGCTTTATAATTTAATCTAATATTATAAAATATTAAATTAATAAAAATATTATATAATACTGTAATTGATAGAGAGAGGAAGAAGAATTCTAACAAATATTAGGGATATAGATATTTTTAGAATTAAATAAAGTTTTTAAATAAGCAATAAGCTGAAGTTGAAAGTTGGGGTGGAGCAACTTTAGCTGCTTCTCTATTTTTGATCCAGTTTTAAAGAATCTCAGTTTTAAATTGATGTTCCAAACACCTCTACACCAGCTTAATGCTGAAAACAGCTTTCGATAAGATGTTCCAAACACCTACTAAATAGGAAGGAAAAGTGATTTGTTTTTTAGATAATATCGAAGAAATTAAAATGGAGAAATAGCAATTATTGAAGGAGGTAAGAAAACAAGGGAAAAGACAAAGTGAAACGTCAGAAAGGGCTGTTGGCTTAATTGGCCTATGGTTTTTTTTGATGGGGATGAAGAACTAAAGAAATAAGAGATACCTTCTCATCCACATCTCTCTCTCTCTCTCTATCTCTCTCTCTCTCCTGTTCTCATATGTATGGCTTCTACCTAATCTTGTTGGTTTCAGCAGCTATAGGCGATGTTTTTATTGTAAAAGGTATGAGATTTTTGGAGCTCTTCCAGTAGAAACTAATTTGATAGTACTCTTTTTTGCCTTCTTTCTCCGATTCATGTCTATGCATATACACACACACATACACAAATATATATATATATATATACACAGACATGTGTGTTCGTTTTTGAATCATTTCTGTTATCTTCTTTCTAGGGTTTGGGAAAGCTGGTGGAGGAGACATTGATTCAATTCGTTGACCTTTTTTTGTAATAAAGGTTTCATCTTTTCCGCACACCTTTTACCCAATTTAGGGTTTCTTTGCAGATTTAAAAAAAAAATCGTCTTTTTTAATTCAAGAAAAGTTGAAATTCTTTGACTTTTCAAGAAAATAAAGCATCCCACATCGGAAAAAAAGAAGAAGAAGATGTTGCAAGGCATGGGCGTAAATGATTCTCTGTCGAATCTAACGTCGGCGATATCGAACGAAGCAAGCATCACTTCGACCTCCAACGTTGTTAATGAAATGGGCAGTAGTACAATCCCACATCTGCAGTACAACCCCCCACTGCACCCCCCTCCCAAGAAGAGAAGAAATCTACCCGGCAATCCTGGTACACTCCTACACTAGCTTGTAATAAAACTAGCTCAATCATGAAACTGGTAATTAATTAATTTGATTAATTCAGATCCGGAGGCGGAGGTGGTGGCGATGTCGCCGCGGTCGCTGATGGCGACGAACAGATTCGTGTGCGAGATCTGCCACAAGGGGTTTCAGAGGGACCAGAATCTGCAGCTCCATCGGAGGGGCCACAATCTGCCATGGAAGCTCAAGCAGAGGAACAAGCTTGAGGTGGTGAAGAAGAAGGTTTATGTTTGTCCGGAGCCCGGCTGCGTCCATCACGATCCCTCGAGGGCGCTCGGAGATTTAACCGGGATTAAGAAACACTTTTCGAGGAAGCACGGCGAGAAGAAGTGGAAGTGCGAGAAGTGCTCGAAGCGTTACGCCGTTCAATCGGATTGGAAGGCCCACTCCAAGATATGTGGCACCCGTGAGTACCGATGTGATTGTGGTACCCTCTTTTCTAGGTACGTTTGCTTTAATTTCAATCATCATTTTTTCCTTCTTGAAATTAATTAATTAATTGGATGGAGTTTCAATGTCTAAATCAGTAAGAGAGAAGATGATTAGTGTGTCGAAATAATTCTTAGATTAAACGAGACGATGTGACACCGATCGATTAGTGGACCATGAAATGAGACATTAATTCTATTTGGGAGTGTGGGGCCATTTATATGCATGTTACTCTAATTCACAGCTGCCTTTTCTGCTAAAAGCAATCGTAGCATCGAGAACAATGAATTTGTTTTATTTTTTTTGATGACGAGGGTAACCCGTAGTCGCTACCGAAGTGCGCACTGAGTAAACCCCACTCTTGTGCAATAGCCTGCAAACCACATGAGAGTTCAATCACCCTAGGTTAACCATAGGTGACAGATACACATAGCGATTTCAGTGGGAATTAAACCTATGACCTATCGGTCCCGGGTCACCCACCTTCACCGCTACGCCATCCCAAGAGGAGAATGAATTTGTTTTATGTCTAGTAAGGCAAGAGAAATAGAGAATGATGGCAAGACACAAAGGGTTGACGATTGTATCAGTTTTGTGCAATTGTGTGTGTATGTGAGAGAGAGAGGGGGAGGAGAGAGAGGGGGGGGGAATTAAAGTGGTAGAAATTATGAATTATGATGACACCACAGGAGTTGTACTATTTGAAGATGCATGATGAAAAATTACTATGCACCTGGTTTGTTCCCTTTGTTGTTTAGCGCCTTGTTTGTTTGCCTCTTGTATTCTTCGCAGGAGGGACAGTTTCATCACGCATAGAGCCTTCTGCGACGCCTTGGCGGAAGAGAGTTCAAGAGCCATCCCCCAAACACTCCCTAACCATGCCTTCCACCACCCACTAAACATCCCACTCAAGCAAGAAACCCTAAATTTCAATCTCCCGCCGTGGCTCACGTCCGAGGCGCCAATCAACCCGCTATTCGCCCCAATTCAAGAAAACCCTAATTCCAACGCTCCCACGTCTTTATTCCCGCCGCCCTCGGCGGCGTCGGCGTCGGCGTCGCTCATGTCCGCGACGGCGCTGCTGCAGAAGGCGGCGCAGATGGGGGTGAAGATGGCGTACCAAACGACGACGTCGGAGATGGACGAGCAGTCGTTTCTGCAGGCGGGTCGACCCCATCCTCATCACGTGGGTGCACCGGGGTTCTGTGCTACCTCATCCGAAACTACAGCTGGCTTGCCCTCACGTGATCAAGAGATGATGCATGGCTTGGCCGCATACGGTGGCAAGCTTGCTAACCTCACCCCGGGTTGCATGGATAATAATACTAGTATGCAAGAAAATCATGTCACCATGATGCCTTCCACTAGTGCCTTTGATGGGTTTGACGATAGCTTTAATGGGATCTTCAACACCAAGAGGAATATCCCGAGCTTCCAACAAGATGCCCATTTCATGGGTTTGAGGAAAGACGGCAGCGCCGCCAGGGCGGGCGGCGCCGGAGGAGGTGGTGATGGGATGACTAGGGACTTTTTAGGGCTTAGGGCATTCCCACATAGGGACTTTAGCAACATGGCTGGCCTTGATCAAATTGGGAGTTCATCTTCTTACGATCAAAATCAAGCACCGTGGCAAAGTTGATACCAATTTCTTTTTTGTTCTTCGGATTTTCGGTTGATCGATTTTTGATATTTCGTACGTTGTGTTGGATTTTTGTTTTTGACTCTAAGAAGGATTAATGAAACCTCCTTTCTATTACAATTATGTTGTCATTTTTAGCTCAATTACATCAATTAATTCTTGTTTCGGTCAATTTTATTCGTATTATATTATTCTCTCTCTACTATATAAGTATTCCGCCGTTTCCTTCTCGCCGACATAACGACCGGCGATATATACTCTCGGTGGAATATTCCGTCGGCGCTCCTTGCCGATGGACATTCCGTCGGCAAAATTTACCACCTAAGTCTGACCCCACGCCGTGTTTCCGTCGGTAAATATGTTACCGACGGAAAATAACGGTAAACCAATGGAATTTTCCGTCGATAAACCGCGAAATTCTTACAATGATCTCTACTATAAAAGTATCATATTAAGATAGGAACATGTGATATTTATCCGTAAGATAATTCATTTCACCATTGGGTCGTTCCGAGGTACGAAGACAATCATTTCTAGATATAAGAAACATGATGAATAAGCCACGGCTGTCGGTACCACCACTTCGTAGATTTCCATCTTTTATGCTATTCAGTGAGATTCTTCAAACATTTGTACCACTTTTCTACCTTAGGGTACACATGTTCTTTGCACGTGATATTTCACACGCACCTGTGATCTACCGTAAACTAAAAAAGTGACGATAAAACAGAAAATGAGAGAAGAAAAAAGATAGAGAAGAAGAAACCTAAGGGTAAAAAGAGAGGACTATAAGAAAAAGGAAGAGAAAAATAAAAAAGTGAGATTAAATTCAAAATAAATAAAGGAAATAAATGTAAATTAGAAGAAGAAAAGAGAGAGATAAAAATGGAAGCCATTCACATCTTCAAGGAATTGAAGACACGACCTATAAGAAATTATCAAACTATCTTACCGTTGGCAAAAGTTCAATTCATAATATAAAATTACAGTTAAATATCTCAAACTCAATAGGAGCAGTGGGCCACTGCTCCACCCCTGCCTACGCCAGTGTTTGTATGTTATTGCATAATAACTACGATGTTTACTTAATATACACCTCAAGCAGCAATTACGAATTATCCTCGTTAAAAAAAGTGAATTATAAACCTCAGCTACTCTTTGGTTGTTGTACTTGTAACAAGATGGGCCTATTTTATTGGAACAAGTTTATAGGTCGAGTGCAAAAAAGTAAAAAAGGCCGACATATATTTTATTATCATGCATGTATTTATTTAACTTGTTTGGTAATTCATGATTGGATTGGGCCTTCAAAAGATTAAGACTCGTGGGGAAAACTTCTAGAACCATTCTGCCTGCATAATATTTTCTTGACCGACTTAAAGTAAACTTTTAATTAAAACATTAAAATATACTAGAACTGGTAAGAGGATACAGAATGAAAATTTATTATAATCCCGTGTAAAATTTTATAATTATATTTAAAGAATTTAAATTTCTTAAATTTCTAGCACTTGCGAATTTCGTCTAAAACCTATATATAATTCTCATTAAAAATATTGAGTAAATGATCTTTTTTTTATGACGAGGTAATTCGCAGCCCACCGAAATGTGTACTGGTAAACTCTGCTCTTATGTTAGCTATGCAAACAATACAAGAGAGTTCAACCACCCTAGGCTAATCATAAGTGACAGACTCACACATAACAGTTAAACTCTGCTCTTATGATCTAGCATGTAAACAACACAAAAATGTTCAATCACCCTAGCCTAATCATATGTGACAGACTCACACATAGCGGTATTGGTAGATTTTGAACACATAACCTTCCGGCCACATTAGTAAATGATCTTTAATATGTATTGTGGTGATGGATTAATAATAAAACCATTTAAATTTGTTAGACTAAATAGTTTATTAGTAATAATTTATGGGTAAAGTAAACTTCTAAAAAAAATAATTCCTGGTTAAAATGGAAGAATAATCAGTGAGAAATTCCTTTAGAAAATAAAAAAGTAAATTAAAGTCAAATAATAAATAATGCGTTATTTTCTGAAGGGGAGCATGGTCGAGATAACTTTCTGAAAATATTGATATTGTCCTCGTCCGCTGCATCTCTCTCTCTCCCCTCCCCCTCTCTCTCTACCATTTTCGATCGTTTATATGTGCTCCTGCTCTCCAATTCGACAATAGAAAAAAGAGGTCGATTGTTTTGTACGCCTTTTTCTTCTGCTTGGTTTCGCTGTTGGAGAGATGGCACTGCGGCGCCTCATCAATCAGGTTAATTAAATGCGTTTATGTTGTTTTTAATGTATTGAGTTTTAACTCTGTAATTCTCGATCGATTCGTGGAAATTGTACGGTTTCGAAAGCCCTAATCTTGGTTTCTGTGTAGTTTGGTTTTTTGGTGATGCGGAGAATGTTATTTAGGAATGTTGTTTGTGCGCTCAATGATTTGGGAGAAATATCGATCGATTCTGCCAAGATTGAGTTTTATCTGCCAATCTTACGACTCTAATTATCTCTCTTAGTTTTTTCCTTTCTATTTATTCATATAAATTTGTAGTACACCCCCTTAAAATAAAGAAAAGCAAACGCAAGAAAGAAGCTAGGTGCAAAATCGCAGTTATTTTGTTAGGGTTAATGAAGCAGATGGAAGCAACGGAAACAGAATTGTCGAGCAAACAATTAACTAGTTGGCTGAAACAATCTGGCAATACATCTGTATCTTTCTAAAGGCAGAATATGAAGCAATGCATGTTGAGAATATTATTGGAAGTTACTTTGTAGAGCAGCCTTCCTTCATTTGTTCATCCATTTTCGGTTCGTTGCATCTGTTCGTTTCTGAAAAAACCTTTGAATCCTAGGAAAACTTGGTAGATTGACCTATATCCTCAACATTGTACTTTGATGTATTATTGGTTTTATGTTACTCTAGAAAATGTCATTGTAATACACATCTGTTTGAATTCATTATGTTTATAACAAGTCAGTATATTCAACCTCGAGGGCTTACCTGGTGTATGCATTTGTGGCTTCAGGTTAGAAGACAGGAATCGCAGTTGAGGCAGCTAAGCAATTTGGGTGCAAGACAGTATCGGACTTCCCCTTATGCTAGGCAAGGAGGTATGTGTTAGTCCTTTGTTAAAACTTTTTCCTTGCTCGGTGTAGCTGCTACTGATAGCTAATGTGGTAATATGAACGAAATGAATTCGGATACATTCTTTTCCTTTGGGTTTGGATTTTGTACAGATATAGGTTTTGAATGAGCTTCAGTAGTAGTGCTCCACGAGTTGGTTCTTATTAGTACATTTTATTTTATTTTATAGGCATTATAGGAATGCTTGCTCAGTAGTAGTGCTCCTTGTTCATACTTCATATAAGGTGCTTTTAGTTCCAAAAATAACCAAGTGTGGTTATTTGGTACGGGCTGCCTTTTTTATAATTAGTATGCAGTATCTTAGATTGATTAAATGGTAATTAGCCAACTTGTAGTATTTTGTGGTTTGAGTTTTTTCATTTGTGCCTGGCCTATTCCCTTCTATACTTTACAGCTTTCATTTTAATACAAGGTACACGAAAAGTTCTTAGGACTGCAGTGTCTGGATGTGTGTTCAGTATTAATGCTATGTGAGTGGTTTCTGTCAATTGAGCTTCATTTGATATTTCGTCCTCATGCTCTTATGTAGCGCACAAGCTTTCAAGTACATTTGGACAACAAAATCACTTTGGTAGTCTAGCTCGTAGATTGCGTGATACGGAAGGATCAAATGATGCTTCATATCTTAAAGAGCTCTCACGTCGAAATGATCCTGAAGAAGTCATTAGACTGTTTGAGAGTCAACCATCACTACATTCTAATGCATCTGCTCTGGCTGAATATGTCAAAGCGTTGGTTAAGGCTGATAGACTTGATGAGAGTGAGCTGTTTAAGACTTTACGTAGAGGTGAGTTCTAAAAAAATCTGAGCATCTGAACTTTGCATATCAGCTATATGGAAGGCTCCTGCTAATTAAGCTGCCTTTTCGTATGACTGCCATCGATTAAGACATAGGATACTTACTTTTGGTTACAATCCCTTGATGTAATCCAGTTACTTTGTTGTTTCATGATCTCAGGAGCTGCTAATTCAGTGGTGGATGAGGGGACTATTGGAGCTCTTTCAGCTTTTAGAAATGTGGGGAAGTCCTCAAAAGATGGGATTCTTGGTACCGCAACTGCTCCTATACATATGGTGACTGCTGAAGGCGGGAATCTCAAAGAGCAGATTTGGCGCACTGTCCGTGCCTTGGGTTTGGCCTTCCTCCTCATGTCTGGTCTTGGTGCACTCATTGAGGATAAAGGAATTGGAAAAGGTACTGATGTGGCCTTGCGTATTAATGATGGTCATTTGGCCTTTCAGTTTGCTTTCTAACTGATTTAAGTGTTGTTCTAACTCTCAAATTGGTTGCTTTTAGCAGGCCTTGGTTTACATGAAGAGGTGCAACCTAGTATGGAATCTAATACAAAATTTAGTGACGTGAAGGGAGTTGATGAGGCGAAAGCCGAGCTGGAAGAAATTGTTCACTACCTGCGTGATCCTAAGGTAACCGCATCATCAGTCTATTGTCAAGTACAATTTTTTCCCGGTTTCAGACACGGAATGAGAATGCAGTGTTAACCATACAACTAGAATAGTGTTTATCAACTTCATCGGTAGATTTTTATCTTGCCGGGTCACCCTGAAGTCCGGTAGAGAGCTGTCTTTAGTGAGTTGAGTTTTTATTTTGGATTTTGTTCACATTATTTCAGTTGTAGCCTTATTCTGTCTTGTTATAAAACTATTAGTTGTTCTCGCCCTTTAGCGGGAGAATGGGCGATCATATTCTTTCTTGCTTATGGGTTTCATTATGGTTATCTTGTTCGTTACAGCGCTTCACTAGACTTGGTGGCAAGCTTCCAAAAGGTGTTCTGTTAGTTGGCCCCCCTGGTACTGGGAAAACTATGTTGGCAAGAGCCATTGCTGGAGAAGCTGGTGTGCCATTCTTTTCTTGCAGCGGCAGTGAATTCGAAGAAATGTTTGTTGGTGTGGGAGCCCGTAGAGTAAGAGATCTTTTCGCCGCTGCAAAAAAGAGGTCACCATGCATTATTTTCATCGATGAGATCGATGCCATAGGAGGGAGCCGTAATCCAAAAGATCAGCAGTACATGAAGATGACCTTAAACCAGATGCTTGTTGAACTTGATGGCTTCAAACAGAATGAAGGGATTATTGTGATAGCTGCAACTAATTTCCCGGAGTCATTGGATAAGGCTCTTGTCAGACCCGGAAGGTTCGATCGTAATATTGTCGTTCCAAATCCGGATGTCGAAGGGCGGAGGCAGATCCTCGAGTCTCACATGTCAAAGGTAATAATAGCCTAATAGGCTTAACATTTATGCATTCTATTCTACATAATGATTCTTCTATAGAAGTATTAATTCTTTATGCCATCTCACAGATACTTAAAGGCGAAGACGTCGATCTAATGATCATCGCACGAGGTACCCCTGGTTTCTCCGGTGCGGATCTTGCTAACTTGGTCAATGTGGCTGCTCTCAAGGCTGCAATGGATGGCGCCAAAGCGGTGACCATGGCTGACCTCGAGCATGCTAAGGACAAAATCATGATGGGTAGTGAGCGCAAATCAGCAGTCATATCCGACGAATCGCGCAAGCTTACAGCCTACCATGAGGGCGGTCACGCCCTCGTAGCTGTACATACCGATGGAGCATTACCAGTCCACAAAGCAACCATTGTCCCAAGAGGAATGGCGTTAGGTATGGTCTCTCAGCTACCAGAGAAAGACCAGACAAGCATATCAAGGAAGCAAATGCTCGCCCGTCTCGATGTCTGCATGGGCGGTAGAGTCTCGGAGGAGCTGATCTTCGGGGAGAGTGAGGTGACTTCCGGTGCATCTAACGATCTCCAGCAAGCAACCAACATTGCTAGAGCTATGGTTACAAAGTACGGGATGAGTAAACAGGTGGGCGTCGTGACACACAACTACGACGACCAGGGAAGGAGCATGAGCACCGAAACCCGTCTCCTGATCGAGCAGGAAGTGAGGGAGTTTCTCGAAAGAGCTTACAACAACGCCAAAACCATCCTCACCACACACAACAAGGAGCTTCATGCTCTTGCCAATGCTTTGCTCGAGCACGAGACGCTCTCCGGGAGCCAGATCCAAACCCTGCTTGCACAGGTAAACTCTAAAGAGAAGCAGAAGGAGCAGGAACAGAAACAGACCATCACAGCACAGAGTGGTCAGAAATCGAGTCCCTCTTCGCCGTCTATGCCTAATCCGGCCGCTGCTGCTGCGGCTGCTGCGGCAGCAGCCGCAACGGCGGCAGCCAATGCAAAGGGAGCTGCTCCGGTGGGGTCTTAGCCCACAAATGCTCAGGTTAGTTCTGTTGTTAGACAAATCTTGACCTCAACGACGTCGTAAAGACATGGATACTCGATTGTGCATAGGATTAAACTATACATGCAAAAACTTTTGTTCCTTAGTTTCTGCGGACGACACGATTGTTTCGAGAAATTGTGGGTAGTTTGTAGAAGATGGTGTGTC
This sequence comes from Lavandula angustifolia, assembly GCA_028984105.1. Taxonomy (NCBI): domain Eukaryota; kingdom Viridiplantae; phylum Streptophyta; class Magnoliopsida; order Lamiales; family Lamiaceae; genus Lavandula; species Lavandula angustifolia. The sequence goes on from CM054816.1 coordinate 597,601, forward strand.
TGTCTAATGTTGCTAGTGTTGTAACCTGGCATTAAATTTTTATTACTCCTTCTGTCTCGAATATATACGCCTATTTGCTTTTCCACACATTAAGAAAATATTTAATGATATTAAAGTTAGATAAATGTTAGTATTGGAATATGAGTAAATTAAAGTAAATTACTAAAAAATTAATGACATAATTGTATTTATTATTAAAAAAGTTGGATAAAATAGTCTTTTTTTAATATTATCACATTAATTAGACGTATTAAAGTTAGTAAAAAATTTAGTTAAATACAAAAAATTGTTAATAAACATATAAATTTGGGACTGACGAAAAACGAAAATAGGCATATATATTTGGAACGGATGGAGTTTTTTTTTCTTTTCTTTTTTCATTTGCTTGTATTATACTTGGCCATAAAATCAATTAGGGACAATTCTATGATGGAACTGGGCTGCATTTCTTGGATTCTATAAATGCTGGCTAATCCTTATAAAGAAGAAAAACAAAATCAATCATTTCTGAGGATCTTGAGTTTTATGTATGCTGATTAATCTATTGGTATATATATTACTGATAAATAAATTGAATTATGCTTGCGCAATATTTTTCCCAAAAAAATAAATAAATAAGATTGTAAATAAATAATTGAAAATCTTATTTATTTATTTCTTTTTGGAAAAAATTTGCGATAATTCAATTTTTTTCGCCGCAGCAAGAGAATCAGATTGAATTTTGTACTTCTCGGCTCTCGCTTTCTATACATTGAATTCCACAACTTTTTTTTAAAATAGAAAAAAGCAAAAAATTATTTAACAATATAGTTAAACCTCGATAAAGTAATAATCTTGTTAAGATAATAATTTCTTTCGGTCCCGATATGGGTTAATGCACTAAAATAATATTCGATAAAATAATAACCTCATTAAATGAATATTTTTTTCGGTCATAAGGTGATTACTTTATCAAGGTTTAACTGTATAGTTATATTATGTAATCAAATCATCAACAACTAAACAAATCAAAAATCCCCACGTCCCGAATATATATCCAATCCCTCCTCTCTCTCCCTAAAAGTCTGCCAAAATTCTCTCCATCCGTTGTAAACTATCATAAAAACATGAGCTCTGAAAACCAAATTCCTAATCCACAGCGCAGCAGCGCATGCGCCGCCTGCAAGCACCAGCGCCACCGCTGCGGGCCCAGCTGCCAGCTAGCGCCCTACTTCCCGGCAGAGAAGCAGGAGGAGTTCAACAACGTCCAGAGACTGTTCGGAGTCAGCAACGTCATCAAGATTCTCAACAAAACGCCACCCGACCACCACGAAGACGCCGTCAAATCCCTAGTTTTCGAAGCCAACATGCGCGCCAAATATCCCGTCGGCGGCTGCTCCGAAGTCATTAATCATCTCCGGGAGCAGATCTTTATCTGCCAGGCCGAGCTGCAGATTGTCGCCAGAGATCTCGCCTATCATCGCCGCCTCAGATTGCCGCAGAATATGAATGCTTACGATGACTCATTGCAATGAGGAATCGATCATGTTCTCAACAACACAAGAGTCTTGCAAGTTTTTGAATATAATAAGGTAAAAATGAATATACTAAAGTAAAAATTAAGAATTGGTATGGATGTGATCAGTAATTTTGAAAATTATTAGTAAAATATATATATATTTGAGTCACTAATTTTAGCATTTTTTTTTTACATTTAAAGTACACAAAGAGTTTATCTTTTATATACTTGATTGATCATTCTTAAATTACAAAATAAGATAGGATTTTGTACAACTTTTTACGTATAAATTACAAAGAAAATATAACGGATATCCATATAATAAAATATAATATCCATAAATAAGCTTCAAGTAATAAGTATAATTAAATTAAAATATAAATATAATGCATATCCATATAATAAAATATAATATTTATCTATACATAAGATTTAAGTAGTAAGTACTAAGTATAGTTGGATTCATATAATAAAATAAAATATTCTTTTTTTTCTTTCTTGCTTTTGTAAATTCATTTGATTTGATTGAGTAAACAGTTATTGTGTAGATAGACATAGAAGTTGTATTGTTATGATATTTTGCTAATCAAGATTTTCAACATATATTTGAGTGAAATTGCGTATTGCCACCAAACTCAAATATCCACTATTTTGATAGTCTCAACTAATAATAAATAAATAACCAAATTTACGCAAAATTTGTTGTCTATTTTGCAAAATGGAATACCGGAATGTTTAGATATGATTAGACTAGTTTTCGGTTTATAATTTCATTAGGTATGATTAGTTTTTGGTTTAAATTGAAATTATAAAGAACAAGAGGGAATGATTTGGCAAAACAGCAAATTGCATATAAAATATTATAATGTCGCACCTCTTAAAATTTCAAAAGTGTCAATTTTACTTGACAGTAGAATTTGTGGTTTTATTAAAAACGTACTCCCTCCATCCCACTCATCTTGCAATATTTGGGATTGGGTTGCAATATTTGGGATTGGGTGCGGAGTTTAAGATAGTGGGGTAAAGGTGTAAAGTAGTAGTGTAAAGTAAAAAATAATAGGGTCTACTTTTTTTTTTTTTGATACGTGGAACCCGCAGCCGCTACTTTCGGTGCGCACTGGGTAAACCCCGCTCCTTGTGCAGTAGCCTGCAAACCACACAGGAGAGTTCAACCACCCTAGGCTAACCATAGGTGACAGGCTCCACAAAGTTGCTTCCAGTGGGATTAATAATAGGGTCTACTTGTTTGAGATGATTGTGGTCCACTCATTCGCATGTGCTATTGTCTGCAAACAACACAGTTCAACCATCCTAGGCTAACCATAGGTGACAGACTCACACATAGTGGTCTTAGTCTTGGTGAGTTTTGAATCCATGTCCTTCCGGCCACAGACTACCCACCTTAATCGTTATGCAATCCAAATGGACTCAAATTTGACAACTTTGATTATGCATTCAAAACTCAAAAGACAATGCAGATCAGAATAAGTAAAAAAATAACATTCATTTTGTACTCCCTTTCTACGCATTGAATTCGAGAATTTCATTATTTTTTTAGATTTAACGAGAAAATCACAATTCTATTTGACAAATGCAGTTAGATTAGGGAAACAAATCACCAACTGAAAATTCGAAATTCCCCACGCCCATATATAAACAAACGTGAAACGTCTCACCCATACATCTCTCTTTTCTCTCTCTCTCTCTCTCTCTCTCTCTCTCTCTCTCTCTAAACATGAGTACTCCTACTAGTCAAAACCAAAGCACTGGAGCGTTTAAAGCGGCGTGCGCCGCCTGCACGCACCATCGCAGACGGTGCTCGGCCGACTGCCCGTACGCGCCCTACTTCCCCGCCGGCATGCACGCGCGGGTCTTCAAGAACGTCAACAGACTCTACAGACTCAACTACATCCTGACAAGTCTCCAGAATGTGCCGCAAGACACGCGCCGCCGCGCCATGAAAGGCATTGTTGCCGAGGCCAATTGTCGCACCGCCTACCCCGTCCACGGCATGTGCACCTTTATTAACCATCTGCAACAGCAAATCGATATCTGCCAAGCCGAGCTGGACATTGTTCGGGGGATTCTAAAAGATATCAACAAAAACGACTCCGCTTCTTGATCAAAACCATTTCTTCAAGAACCAAGATTCTTAATCAAGAAATGGGCAAGATCGGATCGTGCTGCAGTTCTTGATCAAGAGATTAGGAGAGACTTTGTTTGTTTGCTTAATCGAAGTACTTTTTGATTCAATTTCCACGGACACTACAATTTGTATATATAGGTAGAGAAGTTATATGGTTAATTAGGGTATCTTGTTACATTCTCTTTAATCAATTTTTCAGAATACATTTCTGGTCTTTGTGTATTCAGTATCCACTATTTGGATATACAACTCATCATTCCAATTAATGTAAACAATAGTCTTCTCACTTTGTCCAATTATGATAGGGGTAGGTAACATATCGTACTGAAAATATATCCAAAATACCGACTTTATCAGTATATCGTAATTTTGGTATGGTATGATACTGTACCGATCTTTTTAGTAATGGTATGGATTTTGACATACCGAAGTATATCGATCCATATCGAACTTTCGGTACATTTATGGTTATATAATGTTGACTATTTCTAAACTTTTTTATCTTTTATAATAATTTATATATTATCTAATATTTTATATTTATGAGTAATAATAATTAAGTAAAAAAATATTATTAAAATTATAAAAAAATATATAAAAGTACTCTTATATATTTATTTAATAAAATATGAGATATATATTAAGTATACTTATTTTATTAAATAATATCCAACACGTATTATATATTTATAGATTTAAATATATTTGGATGGACTTTTAAATAAGAAAATAATAATAGGGTATACCTTTAAATTTAGGTATACTATTACATATCCGTGTACTGTTCAAGATTTTATATATCGTAAATGTTTGGTATGCCGTATTTTACGGTATATCGAAAATCGATACGGTATACCGAAACGGTATGGTATACGATATGATATATTTAATACCGAATATATGATATACCGAACATCGGTATATCGTATAGTACGGTACGATAACGGTATGAGAAATATTCATACCGCTATTTTTGGTATGGTATATGGTATGAGAAAAAAAGCTCGGTATACCGTATCCACCCACCCCTAATTATGATAACATAAAAGTTGACCGGCTTAGTTTGTCAGCGAAAATTAAGAATTCAAAATTTACCAATACTGTTATATGTGAATAACCTATTGCAAAAGTGCGGGATTTATCCCTTGTACACTTCCATAGCGGCTACAGAATTTTGTCTTCTTAAAAAAAATAGTCTTTAGATGTATACATGAGCTTATAACTAACACAAAGTCTCCTATAGAAATAGGAGGTCTCTCATTCAACTCATACAAGGAGAACAAGAAAAATTATGACGTGGATGAGGAGAGTAAGGAAAACAAGTAAGGTTGTCTCTGAAATCCGACGGAGATTAAAAAAGTGATATTATGTGATGTATATTGTTTGAGTTTTAGATAATTTATTTTATGGCCATAAATTCTTTGCTATTTTTAGAAACAAAAAACTACTAATAGAACACCATTTTCAGAAATACAAGACACTACTAATGGGACGGAGGGAGTATAACAAAAGTGGGCTTGGGTCATGTGGTCCATGCGAAAGCTTGGGAGTCCAACTTGAGCAATAATTTTTTGGGGAGTCCGAAGAAATAAGAAAATATTAACGGGACAGAGAGAGTAATTTTTTATCTTTTACGCCGCCTCGGCCCACCTAAAATATAGGGGAAAAGTGAAAAAAATTAGAAAAAACAAGCCGAAATATTCCAACGGCTTTTATCGCAAGATCTATGAAACCACATATCCACGTGAACACTTATTCCATGTTTGCTATCTCACTCCTCCCTCACTTTACACCATTTTCTGTTGCTCAACCTTTCTAGGTTTTTTAATTTTAAAGTGTATATATGAGAATTGTTTTTTTTTGGATTACGAAGGTAATCTACAACCACCCTCCCCCACTTAAAACCATTTTCTATTGCTCAACCTTTCTAGGTTTTTTAATTTTAAAGTGTGTACATGAGAATTGTTTTTTTTTTGATGACGAAGGTAATCCGCAACCACTCTTCCCACTTAAAACCATTTTCTATTGCTCAACCTTTCTAGGTTTTTTAATTTTAAAGTGTATACATGAGAATTTTTTTTTTTGGATGACGAAGGTAAACCCGTAGTCGCTATCGAAGTGCGCATTGGGTAAACCCCGCTCCTAGGCTAACCATAAGTGACAGACTCACACATAACGGTCTTGATGTGTTTTGAACCCATGACCTTCCGGCCACATACTATCTGTTATGTCATCCGAAGGGGACGAGAATTATTTTTATTTATAGATTTGTGAATGCATTTTTACTATAGCATTATCCAATTATTGAAGCCCCTACATTGTAGTACTTAGGGGTGTAAGTGGTTCCGCTCCGAACCGCGAAATCGATCGGACCGAATCGAACCAAACCGAAAAATGCAGTTCGGTTCGGTTTCGCGGTTTGGTTCGGTTTATTTTTTTAGAAACCGTTTACATTCGGTTCGGTTCACGGTTTCAAGAATTTTTAAACGGTTCGAACCGAACTGAACCAATATCCTATTTTTTAATTTTTTTATTTAATATTTGTCTTTCTTATATGAGAATATTGTTGGATTTAGATATTAGATTTAAGTTAAGATCAATTCAAATCTATACAAATGAAGAAAAAAGAGTAACAATTCTATACTTATGAGTTCGGAATGAAGAAAAAGGACATCCTATAAACTATTATTCTTGTATTATTTTGAATTTAAAAAATAAATAAATAAATAAAAAGGTGAACCGAGGAACCGAATCGAACCAAACCATTTATAAGCGGTTCGGTTCGGTTCGGTTCCGATATTGAAAAACCCATCGAACCGAACCAAACCGAACTATTTCTATGTGTTTGGTTCGATTCCTAAAATAGATAAAAAACCGAATCGAACCGAACCGTTACACCCCTTTTAGTACTTGTGCCAACGGTTACTTAACTTCGGATTCAAGTAAAAAAGAATAAAAATCTATTACGCGTTTTTGTTATGAGAAAATGGTCAAAGTGCTTACATCACATATTTGACTCTTTTATTGAAAAACACGGCAAAATAAGACAAAGAAGCCAAACTTACCGTTGTGCGGCCGAAAAATAACAAAAGAAAATGCAACTTTATCATATGGAATAACATTACAAATACTATATTAATATGCAAATGTTTTCTATTTTGTTATTTTATTTAGCTATTTTGGCCACTAGTTTTTTCTTTTGTGTTTGATGGAAACCCTAATCGAAACTCTTAATTATATATAATAATAATAAGCAAACCATTATATTAATTAGTATTTGTAAACACAAGCTTAATTGGTGATATACGAATATGAAAAATAAGTTTTATGTCATACATTATTCTTTATATGAAGTTTTTAAAGGACTTTGGTATGTAATGACCCACTCAATTTGATTTTGGTTTAATTACTTTACTTAAATTGATTCCACATTTCAAATAATTTTAGAAATGACATAGAAGAATGTACAATAGTAAGACACCAAAATCTATCATATGAATATATGATAACCTGTGTTCTCAGAACTGGTCCAGCCCCGGCCGGTTGAATCGGTTCGACCATGGCCCTGTAGGTAATTCAGGCCAGTTCTATGAGAGACTTATTTCTCTTAACAGACCCGGTGTGATCCGGCGGGGTAACTGAGTTAATAGGGATTCAGCGGGTCAACTTAGCGGTTCAACCGACTCAAGTCTTCTCCACTAGACCAAATACATATCTTGATATATTTTTCAAAGTAAATAGATTTATATAAATTTGTGGTATCCTATGAGAAAATTATCGGGTCAATCCACCGGTTCGACCAGTTGAACCAATAAAATTTAATTTTCCGGGTCAATGCCCCAGTCAATTTTCAAAACACTGATGATAACTGACCATATAATAACTACTTAACCACTATTTCATCCAAAAATCAATTGCGAAACTATTTTTTCAACTACAATAAAATTCTACGACAGCTATCTTAAATGAGCACGAGTAAACTCCTACATCTACTACTGATACAAATTATTGAAATTTAATTATTATGTCTCTGCATTCTCTATCTTCCCTGAAGTGGCGGCCTCAACACCGAAAAAGCAGTTTGACCATAATTACACACTGATCCCTTGAGTCCGAACTAATAACAAAAGAACCCCCAGAAGTTATTGTATATTTGTATTACCACTAAAATCCACAGCTTTCTGGCAAACAAATACCCCAATATTTTCTCTAAATTGCAATAAGAACCCAAAAAATGCCAGAACATATATATAAAAAAATAAAGTATAATATCACCGATTAATAACAATTAAAAAAAATGAAAAATCAAAAGGTCCATTTCAAGATCTTGATTCTGAGATCAACCGTACACTCAGCATTTGTAGTCTTGGCCGGAAAGACAGTTTTGCCCTTGGGCACAATCCCGTGAATTCCGTCGCATTTCACTCTGATTCCGACCTTCTTCGTCTTCATCTTATCCATCTTCACGCTGACGGTGGTATCCACTACGATGTGAACGGGCAATCCGTTCTTCCGCTTCAGATCCGACTTGATCGAGTTCAGCGAGTCGGCGTCGAGGACCTGTGTCTTGACCGGCATTGCCGTGTGGATGATGGAGATGGTGCCGGGGGAGTTCGTGAAGTTTGCGTACGAGCTGTTCGACAAAATGACTGAGTCGGAAAGCACGGCGATGGACATCGGATCGTAGGCGAAGACGATCTTCTTGTTGGGGTTTTTGGCGGAGAGGGTGATGTTGATCTTCGTGGTGAGGTGGGTGGAGTCGTCGGCGGGGGTGGTGGTGAGGTTGAAGGACGAGATTTTCAGGGAGGTGACGGAGAAGAGTGGGCGTTGGGGGTGGTAGAGGGCGTAGAAGGCGGCGGCGACGATGGCGGCGAGGAGGAGGATTATGAGGAAGATGAGTACGGACCAGAAGCAGCTCAGGCAGAAGCAGCGGCGGCAGCTGAAATTCCGAGTTTTCTTCTGATGGTGGCGGGTGGTGGGCGTCGGCCGGTAAGGGTGGCGATTGGGGTTGTAGAGATGGGCTTTTGCTGGAGGGTTCGGGAGGGGCGGCTGCGCCGTGTGCTTGGCGGTGGCGGTGGCAGTCCCGTTTGGCTTGGTTGGGTAAACTCTATCAGTCATTTTTCAAGAATGTGTGTGGGAGAGAGAGAGTCAAGAGAGAGAGAGAGACACTGAAAACTAGGGACTAGGATCAAGAGCCAAGGAAGAAGGAAAAAAGAGGAAGATAATATAATGTAAAAATTAGTAAAAAATGTTAAAGAAACTAAATACTAAGTGAAGTGAGGAGAAAGAAAATGTTTTCTAGAGAGAGAGAGAGAAACAAATAGTAATGCTTCCCATTTCAACCAACTATATGGCTCTAAATCTTTGGATGGGATTTTTCATTTTTGTCTGCAGCATGGCTGGTTTTGTATTTATATATATTATATGTACACACACATACTCTGTGTTGTGTGTGCGAAGAGGGAGGTCGGTGTGTGTAGTGTGTGTGATATATATATATATAATATATATATATATATAATATATAATATATCTAATTATGAGGCGCAGATAATATATAAGGTAGGCTTGAATTGTGACAAACAATAGTGGAGCCTCATCCACTATTTTGCCTCCCAACAAAACAAAATTCATGGACCTCAGTTTCCTAATTCCAGCCTTTAAATCCAATTTCTATCTCTAACAATTTTTGGTTAAAAATTAAATGAGTTTTGCTATTGATACATGATAGAACAATAAAACTGGAATAATTGTCTGCAGTCCAAATTTAATTTCAGTCGGCATGGAATTATGCATCACTACTTTAACTAAACAAGTAAAGATTTATTCTTATGTGGTATTTGAAACAGCTTATAGCTTTTAGCTACAGCTAGAGTGTTTAGAATATCCAATTTTCAGCAGAAATTCTCAACAAAATATAGTAGTCAAGATAGAGAATCTGCTTAAACTATTATTACCCAAGTTTCAGATACAACTTACAACTTATCTAATTTATTAGACTATTTTATCCTTTAAATATTTTTATAATCTCAAAAAATTATTAATTTTAAATTAATATTTTTCTTAGTTATAAATTTAATGATAATTATATTTTAATATATTAATTAGTAATTTGATAAAAATTGTTTTATATTCATTATTTTTTAAATTCTTCAAGTTTAATGAAATAATTATTATTAAAATTAAGTAATATATATTTAAATTTAAATAGTGGGTTCTGAAGATTATAAATTATAAATTAATTTTTATTTTATTTTCATTTATTAATAATTATTTCTTAGCAAAGTAATTATTAAAATTATATAAAAATATTATTATTATGGATTTTAAGCAAATAAATAATATTTAAAATATAATAGTATGATATGTTTATGTTAATATGATATATTATAAATTTATATAATATAAAATAATAATATTTATTTATTTATTATAAATTATAATTATTTATTAAAATTAAGGGTAAAATGGATTTTTTTATTTAAAAACTTAAAATAAGCTACTGATATCAGCAGTTTTTCAAATATTATTTTCCCCACTTTCTGCGGGTTTCAGCACTTATTTCCAAACACTTACAAATTCTCAAATCAGCAGCTTTCAGCACTTATCAATAAGCTTCAACTACTTCAAACACCTAGGGCTGGAAATCGGGGCGGTTACGGGTTAACCGCACCCGAAAATCGATTACCCGTAACCGAAATAGCTTGCATTACATGAACCGCTACCGTACCCGATCGGTTAATCGGATACCCGATACCCGATCGGGTACGGTACAATGTTAACAAGATAACCGCATTATAAGAAAGTGAATATATTATGGACCATCCATTCCAAATTAAAGGCTGTTGAATATAGGTAATATAATGAATATAACATACGGACTCACCTGCTTCAACTTCTTTTTCTACTTCAGACTCAGACTCCTCTTCTTTCTGATCGGAGATGGCGGCTTATTCCGCTGTAGTTTCCTTTAGCCAGCTACTGGAACAGCTCTTAGACTCCGACCAATTTCCTATCGATAAACTGCAATCCTTCCACGAAAAGATCTCTACCTTGCAAGCCTCCGTCCAAAGAATTTTCCCCCCACCAAAAAAAGAAAGAGAAACAGCAAATGCCCTAGAAAACCAAATCAGAGAATTAATCTACCAAGCTCAAGACGCCTTCGAATCCTTATCTCCGGAAAATCCACACCCTTCTCACTGCACGAAATCACAACTAAAATCGATCCAATCACCACAAACGCGAAGCAGCTCGCAGATTCAATCAAGTCACAGAGAGGAGAATTGATCGACGGTGATCTCCCTCCGCCGCCCCGATCCAGTCTAATCGGTCGGAGCACTCGGATTGTAGGGCAGGAGAGGGATAATGAGCTGGTGAAGCTGGATCTGCTGAGCGATGTAAAACAACGCCAAGTCCTCCCCATCAGCGGTTAAAATTAAATATAAAAATTTACTTATTGATTGACATAATACGGTTATCATGTATACCGTATTAACCGAACGGGTATACCGCTACCCGAAAATATTACAAACTTCATAACCGATCATGACCCGATTACCCGAAAATCGGGTATTTAGTTACCCGATACATGATCGGGTACGGTACGGTATGGTTATTACCCGTAACCCGTTTCCCGATTTCCAGCCCTACAAACACCCACTAATTTGGACCACCCTTTTACGGTTTCATAAATATTACTTTAACTACAAAGTAGAAAAAAGCTTGTAAACATTAAATTTTAAACTATTCGCATAATTATCTACTAATAATGGAAGTGGGCTTCTCCTAAAATCAAATAAATATGTTATCCTTTAAATTACTTCCAACCTACGAAATGATAAATGGTAAAATACTCTTATAAAAATGGCATATTTAGTTATTAATGTTGGCATTATGTTTTAAAAAAAAATTAACCAACATATTGAATATAGAACCTCGTAATGTGTATTTGTAAGAGCTTATTTCAACTTACCTATTCTTTAATTGTATAAACAGTTTTTTACTAATTGTAGAACATATTTTTTGCGAGATCGTCTCTAAAATTAATCAGTTAAACTACTTAATTAAATAATTTCTTTTAAGTATTTATTCGAGATGTTTTTAAATCTTTATAGCAACTTAATTTCTCGAACTATTAAAAATATTTATTTTTTATGTTAATTCACAACCTATACTTTTACTTAAAAATAATTATTTTCAATTTAAGCAAAAACAAATGAAAATATTTATAATAAACATCCATAATTTCACTATAAAGTTTTGTTAATATTAATAAATAAATTCAAATATAAAAACTTGAATATAAATTTAAAATTAACTATATATATATTTTTTTGATTCATGGAACCCGCAGCCGCTACCTTCGGTGTGCACTGGGTAAACCATACTCCTTGTGTAGTAGCCTGCAAACCATACAAGAGTGTTCAACCATCCTTAATGTGACAAGGTAACAGACAACATATAGCGGTCTTGGTAGACTTCAAAGTTCAAACATTCAATTGATTACATTAAAAAAAAAAGGGGATGTAGATGACATGATACTTACATGTGTAAGATACCTATTGAACCGAAAAAAGTATTTATTATTAGGATAATGGGAAAGTACAAAAAGTTTAATTATTTCATTAATCTACTGAGCTCTCACTGCTGTCTTGTCTTTTAATTTTATCAAAGCAAAATTCAAGATGCATGGTGAATAAATTTTTACGACTTAATATAACTTGCAAAGTTTACATAAAGTATAAATTATGTTAGCATAATTATGTATGAAAGATTCGACTAAATAAAATTTACAATTATAATTTTTAATTACAAGAAATTCATTCATTGTTGTGTTATGGCTTTAACTTAAATAGAAAGTCAATTAAAAGAAGGGTTAAAATAAGAAATCAAGTTTAGATGATCGAGAGGCAAGATGCGTGCGATTGAATCCAGTACACAATAATTTAGGCAATTATTAAGAATTTAGAAAGCTTATTTGGTGAAATGATATTAATTGGGTGGCTTTATTAGTTCTGCATTCGTACCAGTTTCCACCGACACAGGTAAAATATATCGCTACTGAGCTTTTGCTTTTGCTTTCATATATCCGTCTCATTTGAAACGACATATTTTCATTTTCGGAATGTTTCATTTGGAACGATATATTTCCTAAAAAGAAAATATTTTTTTTATTATTTTATTATTTATCTCACCTACTTTATCTATTATCATTATATTAATTATTTTCTCTCTCATATTTTTTTATCTATTTTCTCGTTATCTCACTTATCTTCCCTCTCTTACTTTATCATCTGTCTTCCCTCATGTTTTATCATCAACTTTATTAATTTTCGTGCTCATTTGAAACGGGTCATTTCAAACGGGACGAAGGGAGTATTATTTTATTTATTTATTAATACCACACGATAAATACGCATACGTCTGATTTAAATTTTTTAGTTTAAAAAAACTATAAATAATCTCATTCACATAAGAATAATGTTAATTGGTGCATTTGATAGCAGTTGTGAAGTTTTCTATATAAAAAAATAATAAAAATAAAAATAAAAAATTGTCGGACCCATTAAGAACATATTACGGCGTGGAAACGGAGACTGCCGGACCGGCTACGCAATTTCTGACCTCTCAATTTTACTTGTACCCTGGAATCAAAATCTGACGATGGATGGGGCCTATGATTCCAGACATGTAAAAGCTCAAACGTGTCCTCAACCGGACTTAAGTTTAATATTTCCAAATTAAAAGGATTTAATATGAATAATCGGAGGAAGAAAAACTAAATGTGGTGAATATTTTCATATCATAGTAAATAGTATTCCCTCTGTCTTATTATTTATGTCATATTGAGATTGAATATGGAGATTAAGGGAGTATTTGGAACAATTTTCAGCTACAGCTTATAATTGTCAGCTGCAGCTTGATCGTTTGGAACATCCAACTTTCAGCAGAAATTTCCTACGAAATATAGCCAAAATAAAGAAGTTGTTTAAGCTGTTATGACTCAGCTTTGAGCTGAAGCTTATAATTTATCTAATTTATTGAACTATATTGTCCTCCACATATTTTTCTAATTATCACTAGCTTTAAAATCAATATTTTTTATTAGTTACAAATTTAATTATAATTATATTTTAATATATTATTTAGTAATTTAATAATTATTATTTATGATTTATGATTTATAACTTTTTCAAACTTAATGAAATATTTTTATTAAAATTAAATATAAATTAACTAAAATGGTGGGTTTTGAGAATCTCAACTTTTAAATCAATATTTTTTATTTTCATTTAATAATAATAATCTGTTAGTTACGTAAATTATTAAAATTATATAAGAATATTATTACTATGAATTTATGTAAATAAATACTCCCTCTGTCCCAATATTTGTGGCTCAATTGGTTTCGGCATAGGAATTTAGGAAGTGGTGTTATGTGGTGTAGATTGTTTGATTTTTGATAGTTCATTTTAAGCCACACAATAATTATCTTTTTTAGAAGTGAGCTACAAATAATAGGGCATCCATTTCGAGAAAGTGAACCACAAATATTGGGACGGAAGGAGTAATATTTAAAATATAATAGTAGTTTTTTATGCTAATATGTTATACTAGAATTTATGTATATATATTATTTAATTTAATATTTTATAATAATATAAGTAAAAAAATCTCAGTTTTATTTATTTATTTATTATAAATTAAAATTATTTAATAATATTGAGGATAGGACATACATTTTATTTAAAAAATTAAAATAAGTAATTGTTATCAACAATATTTCCAAACACTATTTTCTTTACATTCAGCACTTCTTTCCAAACACCTACAAATTCTCAAATCAGTAGCTTTCATCATTTATCAATAATCTTCAACTACTCCAAACATCCACTAAGAACTTGTGTATAAAGGTATAAATGGTTGGTGTAAAATTATAAAATAATAGAGTCATTTGATTATATTGATTGTGATCCTCATTTGTGTCAATTATACAACTTCTTAATCATGAGTAAAAATAATACATTCCGCCAACTATATTAATCTTATAGCCAAATTCTATCCATTTTTTTATAAATCGAGATTGTTACACAAATTTGAATTAGATGCACAAACATGAGAAAACTGGAGGAATAAATTGAATAAATAATGTAGCTGGAGCTGCACATGCATGTGATTATGTTGGTCATGGCATGTGAATTCGACGGCGCATCATCAGTGGAATGTATTGTTTTCTAATTCAGACAACAATCTTTTAGTTTTATATCTAAAAAAAATAAGCACCAATAATAGTTCTTAGTTCTTACCCTTGTCCTTTTAAATTTGATTTAGCCCTATGATGACAATAAAAAAAACTAAAATGTGTGTATATATACATATATAGATGGAGCTTATGGGAAGTTCTCATTAATGAGTTAGCTATGATATAACATTGTCCTCCTAATTAAAAACACTCTTCATATTATCGTGTAATATACTATGGTTAGCATATTACTCTCTCTCTCCCATAGAAATTGTTAGATTTTCCTTTTCGAGCCGTCCCATAAAAAGTGTCTTGTTTATGAAAGTGACAAACAATATGTAGATCAAATTAACAAGTCAAAAAGTTAAACAATATACAACCCTAATTCTATTTTCTTAATCTCTATGCCCATAGAAAGGAGACACTTTCTATGGGACGAATGGAGTATTAAATATTCGGAAGGTTTACCACAAATTAAATTATATTTTTAGTGACAAAAAAATGTGGAAACCACGAGGGTTTCAAAGTTCAAATGAGGCCCTAAGCACTTTCAAATTGTATGTTGCTTATATGACATATTATATGTAAATCGGTAGGGATTGTTTGCCCATTTTTTAAGGACCATTACATGACTTATTAATCAGATGGTATCACGTGTGTATTTGACATTAATATGACGGGTCATTTTTTATTATTATGATGTTTCCTTGACTTGAACACAAAAATGATATCCACGCACTTGGTAGGTCATGTAGTGGTCCTTCAAAATTGGATTAGAAGATTCCTACCAGTTTTATAATAATATTAATGACGTATGATACAATTTTTAAAAAGGTATAATATTTTTCACATGAGAAGTCTATATAAATAAATTTTTAATAAAATCGAAACACGACTTATTTGTTTTATCTAAGGGCGGTTCAAACTTTACGAGGGCTAAAGCAAGATAGTTAAATTATAGTCAAATAAATATTACTACATGAGTTCGAATCCTATTGCGAGAATTAGGATTCGAATACTATACATCACTTACAAAAAAATAGTACTCTTACCACTAGACCAAATCCTTTGCTAATATTTTTTATGCAAAAAGAACTACTCTCTCAGTCCCATTGATAATAGCCTATTGGCTTTTCGGCACGAGAATTAGAAAAATAGAGTAAGTGATAAAGTAAGCGATAGAAAGTGAATTAGATGATAAGAGAGTGAATGATAAAGTAGGTGAGAGAAATAATAAAATATAAGAAAATATAACACTCTTATTCTCCGTGCCCATAGAAAAGAGACAATTTCTATGAGACGGAAAGAGTATTTTTTTTCTTTTTTTTGGAAAGGAATAATTTCAAATTGAACAAATCGAAAAGGGGAAATGATCATTATCTGAAGAGAGTACTATATAAGAATTTGAGATCTCAATCCAAAAGTCAGTTCCATCATAGGTCCTTGCTCTTGATCGGGGGCTTAAAGCAGTGGCACCAATTGCTTATCCCCATAGCTGCACTTCTATCTCCCCTGGATTCAATTAAATTATCCATAATTTTCGTTTACCAAACAATCAGAAATATATTATTTTACCAATAAACATTATAGTCCTACAAATTGTATGCAGTATGCATGAAATTAAAAACATGGACGCAGACTTACAAGTTACAAGTAAATGAATCATTGATAAATTAATTTGTATATTACTATACGTATAAAATACTTATCCAAGTACGTGTATTGTCTACTGTTGGTGCACGGTGGGATGGTGCCAGTTGCCAAGTCACTGCATTTTGTCAGCCACAAATGTTTGCACGTGCTCCAAATATCTCCATTACCACACGCCTACTATATCCAATTCCTACATTATTAAATTCTTTTTAGGAAATTCTTACATTGTTAGATTAGATCAAATTTATCAAAATCGCTAAATTTACCTGTATAACCCTCCTAACATCACACCACACGAGTAGGAAAACAAACAAAAGGTATCATTCTTTAGGAATTATAATTTCAAATTATTTAAAATACTATCTCCATCACAGCCGACTTATCTTGTTTGATTTCGGCACGGATATTTTGGTTAGTGTGTGGTTGTGTGTATATAAGTGGGTACTTGTGTGTAGAAAGTTAGGTCCCCAAAGAAAAAGTGGGAGTTTGTGTAGTAATTATTTTCATTTTTAGGAAATAAGACAAGTCAGGTGAGACGGTTCGGAAAGGAATACAAGACAAGTCGGCACGGAGATTAAGATGAGTAAGTGGTTGTGTGTAGATGTGTGGGTGATTATGTGTAAAGAGGTAGGCTCCACAAAAAAAAAGTGGGAGTTTGTGTAGTAATTATTTTCTTTTTTTTTTAAACAAGACAAGTCGGGTGAGATGACTTGGAAAGAAAAACAAGATAAGTCAAGCGGGACGGAGGGAGTACCATTTATAAAAACAGGACACATTCTATGGGACGACCGAAAAGGAAAATATAACACATTCTATGGGATGGAAGGAATATAACTTACCGGAGCCGTTCATAGACAATTGCCACTTCCTATGAACTTGAAGTTTGGCGATCTATCCATTACTGGATGAAGCTTTGGGAGGAGGTCTGAACCGACTCATGTTGAAGAATCAATGATAGTTGTGGCAAGGGGCAAAATACCACTCGTAATCAAACTATCAATTCTCCTTAAAATTTATTAAGACGCAGTGATTGACTGAACATCTAGACCCTATCGGTTTATTAGTTGGATATATTTTTTGGAAACGAGAATTAATAGTAGTAGTTTGTTTTGTAACTAACATATGCAACTATTTAATGTAGTATTGTGTGTCAATAATATTATAATAATAGAAAACAAAATAGTACTCCATGAGGGAGTGGAGTATCTTTTAAAGGCCGCAGGATCATCTAGCCCATTTTTGGGCGGACCACTCAGTGGCCCACCAATCACGCGGTGTCACGCGTGTATTGGTGGACCATGTTTTTACCAGTAAAGTATTTATTTATTAGTAAAAACACACGTGGCACCGTGTGATTGGTGGGCCACTGAGTGGTCTTCACAAAATGGGCCAGAAGATCCGGATTGCTTTTAAAGTTCGGGCTAAGAGCAAGTCCAACGAAACTGCAAAACTCAAAATGCAGTTGAATAATTGATCCAATGGAACTGCAATAAGAACTGCAAAACGCATAATTTTGCAGTTTTTGTACAGTAAATAGGTAGAAATGCGTTTGTACTGTACAAAACTGGAAAGGAGCAATGTGCAATTTTTATTTTTCAATTCTACCCCTCAATTATTAAATATCTTGTGTTCAAAAGCAACACATACAAACTCAAGATCCATTCTAGTTGCCAAATCGTGAAAACAAGGAGAAAACTCAGAAAATTGCAGAGCGAACCAAGCGAAGACTACCACCAACAAAAAGGAGGAAAGAAAAAAAAAAAAGCAACAAAAAATAGATGAAACCTTCCACCATAATTGCAGAAAACGCACCTATTCAGTTAAAATTCACTCTCTTCCTCCTAAACTTGAGCTTCCACCGTGAAGTACGCCTTTGCGGTGCGTATGCAACAATCCAAACCCTCAGCGGCACCGGAGGCTTGGCGTGCGGCCGAGGAAGTGGCTTTGAGCTCGGAAGATATGATCGCCGAGCAACGTCCGAATTTTTGTCTCCCTTTCAAGATTGGGGGTTGGTGGCCGAATTTTGATGGAGTTTGTGTGAGAGAGAGAGAAAAAAAAGTGAGAGGTCGAGTGATTAACTGATTATTCTAGAATCCCATATTTTTAAAATAATTATCTAATATATTATTTAATTATTTTTTTATTTATTAATTATTTAATAAAAAATCAAAGTATCAAAAATTGTGGTAAAATAATAAATATATAATATAACATTAATTTATAACATAGTACATAATATTTGTTCGGAAAATAAAAATACATGACATACTAGGAATTGAGAAAGTTGAGTGTACCAATATACAATTTAGAAAAATATGTAGGTAGAATTGAAAGGTATTTTGTGAAAGAATATAAAGATAATATTCTTTTGGGTTTGAGTTTGGGTTTGATGGTTGGAGATAAATTACTGTTTGATGTGATAGAAACTGGAAAATGGGTATTGGTTTTGGTGTTATTATGATTTTTATGCGATGCGATCATGTGCGTGAAATAGAATGGTAGTTGAATGTGTCGAAATTGGAAATTGCAAACTAATATTCGAAAGAAACGATTACTTAATTACAGTATTAATCTTGGAATTTGTATATTTTGTGGTAATTATGTTGAGTATTGTCCAACAAATTGTTTATCAAATTGCTTTAGGCCCTTTACCGGTATTAATAATTGAAGATTACACGATTCGAACAATTTCTTCGAATTTACCCCAATTAAAGGATTTATAATACTCTTGATTCACAAAATATTACAACTGATTTCAAGCTTAATTTGGAGTCCAAATTAAAAGTCCAGTAAGAAATTGGACCGGCCCAATTACTTTTGTACTTGGACTTTCTGGATATTTGCTACAACAGTAATATTTTGATACTTAACTGTGTAGAAAAATTATTACTACTCCCTCCGTCCCATAGAAAGTGTTTTGTTTTTCTTTTCGAGCCGTCCCATAAAAAGTGTCTTATTTCTTAAAAAAGACAAACAATATGTGGACCAAAATTGACAAGCCAAAAAGTCAACTAATATACACCACACAATTTCATTTTCTTAATCTATTTGCCCCATGAATACACTTTCTATGGGGCGGATGGAGTACTATTTGTTTCGCGAACATTCAAAACATTAATTTAGTTTCTTTTAGTTCGGATTCTTAGTTAAAACATTATACCCGTCATATTATTGGTGGCTCAAAATGAAGTAATACTTTGATAATTTTATTTTCTCCATTAATTAATAGGTCAATTAATTCATATACTATTCTACACCAACCATTTCTTCGTAGTGTCGCCATTATTTCCTTGAAAAGGAAATACGAATGAAACTCCAAGAGTGATCTTAGTACAATAGAGATTGAGTAGTAGTTAGAGATGTCAAAATACGTTCGACCTAATTTCACTACCCAAATTCACTTATAAGTGAGGTTGGGCTAGAGATGACAATTGAAATCGGATCCAATAAACCCGCTCCTTTCCCTATCCCATGATGGAGCGTGTAATCCAATCCTGCAGAAATACGGGGCGGGGTCGGATACAATTTTCTTACCGCCCCCGTCCAGCCCCAACCTAGATCCGATTATTAATTTTTATTTAATTTAGTTTTATGTTATTTAATTTAATTTTATGTTAAATGTTTTTTTATTGTTTTTCAGTTCAACACTAAATAATAATGATGAAAGTCCAATAAGAAAACTCAAATAAAAAACTCCCACTTAAAAAATTAATAATAAAAAAATATGAAAATTCAAAATATAGCAATTAAAATCCCACTAATGAGTTCGGAACGGTTGTCCTAAACTATGGACCGATATAAATTTGGATCCGAGTCTAAGTTTCTGAATCCAAGATACAGAGTGTGTTAGGATCCTATACTACAAGTTCAATGACGGATCCAAGGGGGCGCGGCGCGGGTGGGTGCGACACCCCCAACCCCTCGTCTGAATTTTTGTGCAACACTATGAATTATCTTTTATTTTGATTAATTTTTATACTTGTTTCAATTACATATTTTAATGGAGATATAGATTTGGAGTTTTGAAGACCTATTTTGGTAGAGGTAACATATAGTATAACTCTATGCAATTAATATATTATGTTCGTTTTTTCTTTTTTTATATAATTGATTGATCTAAAATTAACAACATTTGAAGTATAAGTGAACTATTATTTAAATACTTACTAATTTCTTAGCTAGATATTGTTATTATTCATCCTCGAACTAAATTTAGAGTGATGTCAAAATAGGATTGTGTACTATGTTTTTTGAATAAATATAAAGAATATAGCAGTTATTCATGAAAGAAGAATATAATCATTAAACAAGTCATAAAGAGTAAATATAATTATATTTAAATAGAAAAATGTACTAAATTTTTTTTGACCTATCTCCATTTCTCCATCTAACATGAAAATCTTATTTAATATGTTTCCTTTCTAGAGGAATAATCCAATTATGGTATTTTTCCTTCAAATAGAGAATGACGTTATTTCAAACATAAGCTAATTCATAAATCAAGACGTTACAATCCTTCAAAATCATATGAGTAGATTAATATCAATATTAGCAATTTATTAGAGAATCGAAAAAGTATTGTAACAAAAGTGATTTTAATTCGAAAATAAAATTAAACAGTCAATCTGCTCAAACCTTTTAAGTTTCAATTTGAGATGCCTTTATGCTTCGAACATTATAATTTTAGGAATTATAGAAAATATGTCTTTTACTTAAAATATTCCCAATTTAAGCAAAAATAAAAAATAGATATATATAAGCATTTTGCTAACACTTTATTAAACCTAAAAAAAATATAAAGAATTTTAAAGAATTTAAATTATTGCAATTACTTAAAATCAATTTTTTCTTAAATTAAATCATAAACTAAATAATTTAAGTTATTGCAAAACACCCTATAATCTCATGGCTTGACTTAAAATAAGTTGTTAAAAGATAGACATCACGCAACCATAGTATAATAGCACTGCACATTTCTACAAGCAACATTCAATGATCCAAAAGATATATGTGTCATTTTTCAATATCAATATTCTTTTACATGAATAAAAATGTTAAACTTTTATTTTTAATGTTCTACTCTCCCTAGCACTCTATTAGTATCATTTCTTTTCAGTACGGAAATTAAGAAAGATATATATTATGCGTAAAATAGTACTCATGCCGCCTCCATGTTCTTGTCTTAATTTCTTTTTCGGTTTGTCCAGCTATTTTTATTTTTATCCAAAAAATAAAATATGACCTCAATCAATTAAACAGGGGAGCTCATAACTTTAACACACTTTTCATCTACTTTAACAGAGTTACACCCACTTTTTAAACTCTGCGCCGAATACCACTAAGATAGTAATAATAGGACGGATGAAATATAAAATTGTGGAATTCAATTAATATATTAAAAATTTATTTACCTTTAAAAAAGTAAAATTAATGGAGACGATTCGAAAAGGAATAAGGGATTAATGGGTGGGATGAAGGAGAGTATAACTTATAAGGTAGTATATCTACTCTAATTTATTAAAGAATTTGCAAAATAAGATAATCACAAAAGTCAAATGTCAAGAAAAGGACTTTAGAAAATATACGTACAAGGAGAAAAAGAATATAATATTACAGGTTTAAAATTATTACATAATGGTGTCGACACGATCGGACTGAATCTCTTTCTCCCCCTCGCAACTCTCATGTTTCATCCCCTATTCCCTCTCTAAAATGTCGACATCTCTGCCTCCATCTCTCTCTCTCTATATCTCCTCACCCTTGTTTTTAGTCGTCATCTATACCTATATGTAGACCTTTATTCCTTCTTCACTTTTCCGCTTGCACCTTCGTCGGATGTCGTTTGTTTGGGACTCGTAAAGAAACCTGTTTGATTCGAAGCATTAATATATGAATAGCCCCATTTGAGTGTTTAGGGATTCGTGATTCGAGGGTTTTCGGAATTGAATTTTAAAGCTCGAAATTTAAGGGAAATTATAAACAAGGGGATTTCACCTGCAACCCATGTCGTTTCTTGAGGTATTCATTTGGACGTTACAATTGAATTTCTTGTTGATTGTTTACGGTATTTGGTTTATGATTTTTTACTGATTTCGACCTTTGAATTATGTTGCAGGAGTTCTTACCGGTGCTATGGGGAGGAGAATTTGGAGATAAAATTCGAGTTTATTCCGGTAAATTTGAAGTACCCCTTTTTATATTTTGGTACTATTATACACCTTAGTTTAGTTGATTTAATCTCCTCTCTTGTGCTGACTTACAAGACATTGAAATCTTAGTTTGATCGGAGCGATGAATAGTTTTAGTTTGTGAATGTTTCTTGTTTGCATTACTTGTCCTAAGGTTATTAAGATGATATTCCCTCCGTCCCGCTATTCGTGGTCACGGGAATTAAGAGAGTAGATAATAAAATATGAGAGAGAGTAGATGATAAAGTATGAGAGAGAAGATGAGTAAGATAATGAGACACCCTTTCGGGAAAGTGGCCACAAATAACGGGACACCCTTTCGGGAAAGTGAGTCACAAATAGCGGGACAGATGGAGTACTTTTGTTGTGTGCAGTTAAATTGGCTACACACTTGCACAGTTGATTTGTTGATTTGTATCTTTAGTCTTCAGGCAACTCCATGTTTTAGGCTATGGTTGTTTGCTTATGTTAGATAGCTTGTACTCCCTCCGTCCCATTGAGCTTGACTCACTTCTTTTCGGCACGGTTGTCACGGAGAATTGAAAATTATGTGCAAATGAGTGGTTCCCACAAAAAGAAGAGTTAGTAGTTGTGTGAGTAGTTTACCATTTTTTGATGAATGAAACAACTCGATTAGGAAATTGAGACGAGATGAATAGGACGGAGGGAGTATCTTTTATCGTCTATTGGATGCCTTTACTCTGTTAATCTAAATCACATTCTATTCTTTTTTTGCCTAGATGTTTGATTATTTGATTTACTCTTGAGCTAGAAAAACTAACTACGATTCCCCTCATTTTGGTGGTCCTAAAGGCTCCTTTGTGCAGAACATTTCAAACTCCATGTCAAATGCTGCGTGTGCCACACACAGTGAAGACATGGATGGATGCCGAGATGACTCGTATGCTATCAAGCTCAAATTTGTTGCAATTGCCGTAATCCTCATCATGGGAGCCTGTGGCGTGGCCATGCCATTAGTTGGGAAGAAGCGCCGGATTTTGCGCACGGATTCAAACTTGTTTGTGGCTTCGAAAGCATTTGCTGCTGGAGTCATCCTTGCCACCGGATTCGTCCACATGCTGCCGGATGCCACGGCCGCCTTAACCGATGCTTGCCTTCCCAAACTATGGTCCAAGTTTCCCTTCTCGGGATTCATCGCAATGATGGCCGCTTTGGGAACTTTGCTTGCTGATTTCGTTGGTACACAGTACTACGAGAGGAAGCAGAGGAAACAGCAGGAAGAAAACAGCCAAATGCTTAAGGCGGAATCATCAGATACTGCTTCTGAATCAGGAATAGTAGCGGTCGAAACAAGAGGGCCTAATGCAATGGTGTTTGGAGAAGAGGAAGGGGGCGCCATGCATATAGTCGGAATGCATGCACACGCGGCGCATCACAGACACAGCCATTCGCAGGAACACGGGGCATGTGAAGGCCAACGAACAGAGGATCATGGTCACTCACACTCACACTCGTATTCGTTTGGCAGCGGGGATGACGAAGATAGCGTCCGCCACATTGTTGTATCGCAGGCATGTTCATCTCTACTGAAACTCACTAAATTACTCATGTTTAAGCCTCAACTCTATCATAATATCTGATATATACATACATACAGATATAGACAAGTTTGTGTTAGTGCAGTTTATAATAGCTATAGCAATAGCAACCTAGATGGATCTAGTTCTACTGATAGAATTCTTGGTAATGTGTGACATAAATGGATTTTTTTTTATCTTATTTAAAACTACTACCTCCGTCCCGCTATTTCCGGCACAGTTTCCCGAAATGGACGTCCCGTTATTTCTGGCACACTTCGTAATTTGGTAAAATTTTAAAACTAATGACTCGACTAATTACCTTCGTAATTAACCCACTAATCACAGAAGATTAACAAAACATAATTTACGTATTATTTCTACGTCATTCATCTCTTACCCTATTCTCTCTCCTCATTCTCTTACCCTATTCCCTCTTGAGCGCCGCCGCGATTGAATCTTCTCTCGAGTTCTCTACACCCACTTCGCCGTGATGAATCCAGTGGATCCCAACGATTCTTTAGCAGATACTACACTCGTTGCCAAAAAGGTTTGGGGATCTGGATTCCTGAGCGAAGAAGGCTGTCCCGGCGACGCCACCAACTCCCCTTCGCAGTTTGTTTGCGAAACCACCACCGAGCCTTCAGTTTGTCATTAGTGAGGTAAAGTGGAGAGAGGAGTGGTGGGCCACACAAATTTTCTACTTAAACTATGCTACCTAAATTCCCGTGCTGAAATGAACTGTGCTGGAAATAGCGGGATGAGGTAGTAAATTTCTGTCATCACAAAATCCCTCATGTTTAAGCCTCAATCTTAACATAATCTGTGATATATACATATACAGACAAGTTTGTGTTAGTGAAGTTTAAACTTATAGCAATAACAACCTTCATGGATCTACTGATAGAATTCTTGATAATGTGTGACAAATGGATTTATTTTAATCTTGTTTGCGCTGAGTTTCTGTCATCTCTACTAAAATTCACTAAATCCCCATGTTTAAGCCTAAACTTTTGCATACATATGTGACAGATTTGTGTCAGTGCAGTCCTTATAGCAATAGCAACCTTGATGCATCTACTGATAAAAAATTCTTGATAATGTTGTTCCAGATGCATTTTCTGATCTCGTTTAAACTGAATTTCCGTATGCAGGTTCTTGAACTTGGTATAGTTTCGCACTCGGTGATCATCGGGCTATCGCTGGGAGTATCGCAAAGTCCCTGCACAATTAGGCCTCTGATAGGAGCACTTTCATCCCACCAGTTCTTTGAAGGCTTTGCTCTCGGCGGCTGCATCTCTCAAGCCAAGCTGAGGAGCCTCCAGTCAACCCTCATGGCTTGCTTTTTCGCCTTGACCACGCCTATCGGGATTGGGATTGGGATCGGGATGTCTTCGTTCTACGACGCCAGCAGCCCTCGAGCTCTAGTAGTCGAAGGGTTCTTGGACTCGATATCTGCTGGGATTCTGGTGTATATGTCTCTTGTTGATCTGATTGCAGCTGATTTTTTGAGCAAGCGAATGAGTTGCAATGCTAGGCTCCAATTGGTGTCGTATTTGCTTTTGTTTTTGGGTGCTGCCTTGATGTCTTTACTTGCTCTCTGGGCTTAAAACAATTTCAAACAAATTAGTGATATTTATAGGCATTTGTAATAGTAGACACATGCAATAAATAAAACACAAATATAACTAAATTTTAAATTTACGTTCACTTAATAGTCAAGATATCCAAAAAGTCTCTTATTTTTTCGTCAGATGTGCACTGTTTTGAGTGCCGATGGAGTGTTGATGGGGTGTCTATAATGCTATGAGTGTTGCAGAGAGGTTAAAATTTCTATCTCCCTTAAGTACTGGAACGAAAAACCACAGCTTAAAATTTCAATCAGCATTATAGGCTCCCTTTAAGCACTGAAACGAAAAACCACAGTCTATAATTTTCATCAGCACCATAGGTACTTATAGACTTCCCTTAGACACTGGAATAAAAAAATACAGTCTAAAATTTCTATCAGCATCATAAGCATCCATGGGCACCCATAAGCTCCCCTTAGGTAATGGAACGAAATTTTGAATATCAGTCCAAACTGATAATTAAATCATGAAAAATAAATAATGGTCAAATTGAATATTTGGTGAACATAATTATAGTATTTGGATAAATTTGTGTTTTAGATAGTGATTTTGGATAAAAATATATATTTCCACATATTTATAGAGTTCGGCGGTGAAATGCCCATCTAGGAAAAGAGAAACACATTTATATCCAATTCTTATATTTAACTACACTATATACCCAAAAAGACGAAAATACCCTTACTATGGGGATGATCCGATCAATAAACAGAGGCCCGATCAGGGTCCGACCGGTCGGACCGGTCCGACCGATCGGACATGCCCGACCAAGGGCCTATCACTATTCTATGACAAGGGCCGATCACTATTCATAGGGCATGATCGGTCATGCCCTATCACAAGGCATGATCGGTCATGCCCTATCATGCCTGGCCGATCACTGTCAGGCCATGATCGGGCATGTCCGATCGATCGGACACATGACATGGTCCGATCACGTCCGATCATGGCCTGACACTTTTTAGGTGAGAGAAGTGAAAAAGTGGGGGTATTTTAGTAAATTTGAGTATATAATGGATAATTTTTATAAAATTGGATAATTTTGTAGTTGTAAAAGTGAAATAGGGTATATTGATATATTATCACATATTTATATGTCCAACTATTCTTGTATGTAATAGTAAGCATTTTGCTTTAAATATAATGATGATGTCTGGCAGATGTATGCAACAGAGTTCTCAGCAGCCGTTGATCTAGGGCCACCAAACACGGATCTTAATCGACGGCTGAGAATGCAGAGGATCCATCAGCATCAACTTGATGGCCCACCGACAGGTTGCAGATTCACCAACTCCCATATACGGGATTTGTTTTTGTTGGCGCCAACCAAAATCACCAACCAAAAGTGGAAAAAAAATTAAAAAAAAATCAACATTTTGAGATTCTTGGAATCTTGGCAAATGAATGCTTAGAGGATCCCTTTTGGAATATTATTCATCCCAAAATGAAAACTTCATTCAGTACACATTTTTACAGTTAAACCTCGATAAAATAATAATCTCGATAAAATAATAATTTCTTCCGATCTCGATATGAATAAATATATTAAAATAATATTCAATAAACTAATAAACTCATTAAATGAATATTTTTTTTCTCGATCACCAGTTTATTACTTTATTGAGGTTGTCCGAGATTTGCACGTTGATTAAGATTCATGTCATCTTCCTCAAGTTGTTGGTCTCCTGAATACCCACTACCAACTCTTGATTTATTGTATAGTATTTTTTATTCAAACGTAGAACCCACGTATAAATAAATAAATTTATATTATAATATATATAGGGAACACAAATTAATTAGGTCAGTCGGTAGGCTGAAACCCATGATGTGAATCTACTATTTGTAGTGCGTGTGTGTAGAGAGAGTGTTTTGAGTGCGTGACCGCAGCATCCCATTACCAACCACCACTTTCTAAATCATGGAACAATAAATCTGATTTCTTTTACCATCAAACACACCGCAAAAAGCTGCAAGCTTTAGCATTTCTTGAATCTCTCTCTCTCTCTCCCTCTTGGATTGATTCAAGAAAAGAGAGAAAAACAAAAACAAATGGAGCGCGCTCGAAAATTAGCCAACAAGGCTATTCTCAGACGGCTGATCTCCGAATCCCGACAGCAATCCTCGTACAGATCTTCGAGGTATGTTTCCTCGTTATCTTCGAGTAGCAGCAATGTTGTTGTTGTTAATAACCACACTTCAAACTCAAGAAGTCTGGTACAAATAGTGGGGTGTCGTTCTATTTCGGTTGAGGCCCTCAAACCGAGCGATACATTCCGACGCCGCCACAACTCCGCCACGGCGGCGGAGCAGTCCAAAATGGCTGAGTCTGTAGGGTTTGATAGTCTCGATTCACTAATCGACGCCACCGTGCCTAAATCGATTCGTATAGATAAGATGAAGTTGCCTATATATGATGAGGGTCTAACAGAGTCACAGATGCTTGAGCATATGAAGGATTTAGCTTCCAAAAATCGAATCTTTAAATCTTTTATTGGAATGGGATATTACAATACTTTTGTCCCACCAGTAATCTTGAGGAATATAATGGAAAACCCGGGTTGGTACACACAATACACGCCTTATCAAGCTGAGATCTCACAAGGGAGGCTTGAGTCTTTATTGAATTACCAAACTATGATAACAGATCTTACTGGCTTGCCCATGTCGAACGCCTCATTGCTCGACGAAGGGACTGCTGCAGCTGAGGCTATGGCTATGTGTAACAACATTTATAAGGGTAAGAAGAAGAGTTTTGTCATAGCTAGTAATTGCCACCCACAGACTATAGATGTTTGTGAGACTAGAGCTGGTGGATTTGATCTTAAGGTTGTTGTTGCTGATATTAATGATATTGATTATGAATCTGGAGATGTTTGTGGTGTGTTGGTTCAGTATCCGGGTACTGAGGGCGAAGTCTTGGATTACGAGGCTTTTGTAAAGAATGCACATGCTAAGGGGGTGAAGGTTGTTATGGCTTCGGATTTGTTGGCCCTGACAATGCTGAAGCCGCCTGGTGAGTTTGGCGCGGATATTGTGGTTGGGTCGAGTCAGAGGTTTGGTGTGCCTATGGGTTATGGAGGCCCTCATGCCGCGTTCTTGGCTACTTCACAAGAGTATAAGAGGATGATGCCGGGGAGGATCATTGGCCTTAGTGTTGATTCATCTGGGAAGCCTGCTCTTCGTATGGCTATGCAGACGAGGGAGCAGCATATTCGAAGGGATAAAGCTACTAGCAACATTTGCACAGCTCAGGTTGGTTTAATCTGATTTCAGAAATAATATTTGGTTGATGCTGCATTACTTGAATTCCATTTCTTTATTAGTTGTTCTTCGATTTGTTTTGATGCTATGTTGAAGAAATGTGAACTGAAATTGGATTTTTTGTTGTCAGATGATTTAGATATCTACAGTTAAACCTCAATAAAGTAATAACTTTGAGACTGATAAAAAATATTCATTTAACAAGGTTATTACTTTATCGAACATTATTTTAGTGCATTGACCCATATCTGGGACCAGAAGAAATTATTATCTTAGCGAGATTATTACTTTATCGAATATTACTTTATCGAGGTTTAACTGTAGTATGGTTAAGAAAAAATCGCTTGCTTGTACTCACCAACATCTTTACGGAGTTTTTTTTGTTAAAAACGTTGTTGTTTTCTCTCGTGTAGGCATTGCTTGCCAACATGGCTGCGATGTATGCAGTTTATCATGGTCCCGAAGGCCTTAAAACCATTGCAGAGAGAGTTCATGGTCTAGCAGGGACCTTTGCTGCTGGGTTGAAAAAACTTGGAACCGTTGAAGTTCAGACTCTTCCATTTTTCGATACTGTGAAAGTCAAATGTGCGGATGCCAAGGCTACTGCCGATGTTGCTCACAAAAATGAAATAAATCTGCGGATTGTGGACAAGAATACTGTAAGCATGATATATATTAGATGGAATGTATATGCTTTGCTTGTATATGCATATATCGAGATATGGAAATGACTGTACTACTTGTCTCTTAGATAACTGTTTCTTTCGATGAAACAACCACATTAGAAGATGTAGACGAGCTCTTTGAAGTATTTGCAGGTGGCAAGCCGGTGCGTAAGATAATCTTTTTAAGACATGTTAGCAAGTTTCAGTTGTATAGTTTTCCAATAACTGTTATGTTTATCAGGTGACTTTCAGTGCTGCCTCTCTTGCACCGGAGGTTCAAAATTTGATTCCTTCAGGGATTACGAGAAAGAGCCCGTATCTGACTCACCCGATATTCAACTCGTATGGATATTTATGGGTTGATATTTGAACTTTATATTCCTTGATGAGAAATGTAATTGCAGTAACCTCGGTTTTGTAGGTTCCACACCGAGCATGAGCTCCTTAGATACATTCACCGGCTCCAATCGAAGGATCTCTCGTTGTGCCACAGCATGATCCCCTTGGGTTCTTGTACAATGAAACTGAACGCAACGACTGAGATGATGCCAGTGACGTGGCCTGCCTTCGCAAACCTTCACCCTTTTGCTCCCGTCGAACAAGCTGCCGGTTACCAGGTTAATAAACAAGAGGATTACGATAAATTTAGCATCTTGGCCTTTCTGAGCTACGTAATTGAACGATCGTGGTTTTGTTGCAGGAAATGTTCAAGAATCTCGGTGAGATGCTGTGTACGATTACCGGCTTTGATTCGTTCTCTCTGCAGCCCAACGCTGGAGCTGCTGGAGAATATGCAGGGCTGATGGTCATCCGCGCGTATCACATGGTATATATACTGCATGAGTTTTACAAGAATTAGATATTTAATGACGGGATAGCTAATTGTTTTAGTTTCAAATCGATGCTATTACCGCCTTAGACATTTGGTTTATTTCTAATGTAGGCAAGGGGAGACCATCATCGCAATGTATGCATCATTCCCGTCTCAGCCCATGGAACGAACCCCGCTAGTGCTGCCATGTGTGGAATGAAAATCGTTGCAATCGGCACAGATTCAAAGGGAAACATCAACATTGAAGAGTTGAGGAAGGCTGCAGAAGCTCATAAGGATAACTTATCAGCTCTTATGGTAACATATCCGTCCACTCACGGTGTTTATGAGGAAGGAGTCGACGAGATATGCAGAATAGTTCACGAAAACGGCGGCCAAGTTTACATGGATGGAGCTAACATGAATGCTCAGGTACAATAGATTTCTCTGCTCGGCAATGGCTGTTGAGTCTATAGCTTTTCTTTCTCTTTACTCGTGATCCCGGTGGTCTTTAATGATCCTTTTCATCTACAGGTTGGTCTAACTAGCCCGGGCTTCATAGGTGCTGATGTTTGCCATCTCAATCTCCACAAAACGTTTTGTATTCCTCATGGAGGAGGTGGGCCCGGAATGGGGCCTATTGGGGTGAAGAAGCACCTAGCACCGTTTCTACCGTCACATCCCGTGGTACGTAAATCATAGACTGTCGATCATTACTCGGAGATCTTGATAGTTGATAGTAAAGATGCAAGAATTAGAAGAAGAAGAAGTAACAGTTTGACATTGATTGGTTTATCTGGTTGTTCTAGATTTCTACTGGTGGTATACCGTTACCCGAGCAGTCTCAGCCGCTTGGTGCAATCTCAGCCGCTCCGTGGGGCTCAGCGCTAATCTTGCCAATATCGTACACCTACATTTGTATGATGGGATCAAAAGGTTTAACTGAAGCATCCATGATAGCCATCTTGAATGCAAACTACATGGCTAAGCGTCTTGAGGTCTCTTCTTAATCTCGCCTAATCCCTGTTCGGTTACGTGGATTAGAAGCATATCGTAACTATTCACCCTTTTCGATGAACAGAAGCACTATCCAATCCTGTTCCGTGGAGTGAACGGGACAGTTGCTCATGAATTCATCGTAGACTTGAGAAGCTTTAAGGTAAGTTTATTGGTGAAGGCGTTTGTATTTCCAATCAATGGCTTGATCTTGATCTTCTTACCTTCTGTTGTAGAATACTGCCGGAATCGAGCCTGAAGACGTCGCCAAACGCCTCATCGACTACGGGTTCCACGGACCGACAATGTCGTGGCCGGTTCCCGGCACGCTCATGATCGAACCAACTGAGAGTGAAAGCAAGGTACACCATAAGAAAACTTAAATCCATTTCATGTTCGTACGGCGCAACTTCCGCCAATGCTCATCATCTATCGCGCTATCTTACCTGCTTGTCGTGTTTGTAGGCCGAGCTAGACCGGTTCTGCGACGCCCTCATCTCCATCAGAGAAGAGATTTCACAGATTGAGAAGGGCAAAGCAGACATTCACAACAATGTCTTGAAGGTAACACATAATTAAGCCTTTTCACAAGAAACAACTCAAGTGTTTGTTGTCATGTTGGAGAGAGATAGATAACTGATTAGGGTTTTTATGAATTTATAGGGCGCCCCTCATCCACCATCAGTGCTCATGGCGGATGCGTGGACGAAACCGTACTCACGGGAATACGCCGCCTACCCCGCCACGTGGCTCAAGACAGCCAAGTTCTGGCCATCTACAGGTTCATAACACTTCTACTGGTGTATATTTCTCTGTTGCTGGTTTCTGCTGATGTATGTGTTCAAGAACTTACTAGAATGTTCTCGTTGTCGTTGCAGGGCGCGTTGACAACGTGTATGGTGATCGGAACCTCGTCTGCACCCTCCTTCCGGTGTCGCGGATGGCTGAAGAAGCTGCAGAAGCAGCAACTGCTTAAGATTATGAAGAAGAAGAAGATTTCTTGTTGGACTTCTCTAAGGCCTTCTTTATCATATTGTTTTGTATATAATTGAATTAAGGTTGGTTGATCATGTACTTGTTCATACATTCTTCCCTATTCCAACCTCATTGAAACAAATTAGTAATAATAAATTGTTGCTGATTGCAACTTTTGCTTTTTTAGGTGTTTCTTCTAATCTTGCTCAATTTTAACCTATAAAATATACACCCTCAGTACGGCTATGACTGTCCTACTTTCTTAATTGGGTTGTCTGGTTATTACTGTCTTCTTTTCTAAAATAGCAAAAACTACTCTTAAACAAAAGATGAAGTGTGTCCCTTCTACTTAGGGGTGTTTGGGATAGCTTATCTGGAACAGTTTATAGCTGAAAGCTGTCTCGGGAAATAAATTTGGTGTTTGGGAAATCCAGCTTATAGAGCTGCTGAAAGCTATTTGGGTCCAAGATAGAGAATTTTCGTAAAGTTTGGTATTGGAATGCGAGTTCGATAGCTTATAGCTTTTATAATTTTAACATTTTTAATTAATATATTATATTATAATTTTATAACTATTTTTTTTAATTAATGATCGATATTGTTTATTTATATGTATAATTTTTATTTTTCATTTAACAAAGAATAAGTAAATATTTGTTTTATTAATATAATTTATAATCTTTTTTATTCTTGACTTTAATTAATAATATTAATTATACTTAATTTTTTTCTAATTTTTATTTTAATATTTTTTTATTAAAATACTATTTTATATGAGTGGAAATAAATTTTAAATTTTATTTGTGTAAAAATTCTAAATTTGTTTAATAAGTGAGAAATAAATAACATTTTCATTTTATAAGATACCACTTTATTAATATTTTCAAATATTAATTTTTGACTTTCAAAGACTTTTTGCGAAACACTTACAAATTATCAAAATCGAGCTTTTCGGCGACTTTCGACCACTTTCCAGCCTTCCAACAACTTTCAGCACTTATCGATAAGCTTCAGCTATCCCAAACACCCCCTTAATACTCATCCCAACATTATCATACTCTCTCTTCAAAAATCTATTTCTCACACGATTTTCGTTCCACTCCGTACTTAAAAATTTACTTTTTGAAAACTTAATATTATTTATTAAAATACAATATGAAAAAAACATTAAAAAATCAATTGCCTCAACTATGCTATGTAAAAATTTGGATAAATTCTTATTTCTTCCACCAACTGCTCATCGAAAATTGTATGCATTTTTTAATATAATTTAAAACTCATAAAATGCACATTTAAATAAAGTTTTTTAATCTCCGTATTAAAACCAAATGAGACAGTAATAACGAAACGGATGGAGTACTTTATACACTTTTAGAAAAAAGTTGTATTTACAATTTATTTCTAAATTTAATAGTCTTAGATTACATATTACTCCCTCCATCCCACTGGAAGCGACGTTTCGTCTCACTGAAAACGACGTGTTAATGTTTATTTTAAAGTCAATAATTATTAAAGGAGAGAGAGGGAGAGGAGGAGGGTATATGGATGGATGACTATAGAGTCTGGTTGGAGGCTTTGGAGGGAAGCAGTAGTTAATTTATTATGTACATATATTATTCATGAGAGGTACATAGAGTGTAGCTTGACGATGAAGATTCATTGCTCTCTCACTTCCGCGCACTTCACCCACCGCTCCGCACTTCCACCACTATTTCCCCTAAATCGTGCCACCATAAACCCTACCGATTTTCCGCTCGATTAGTTTCGAGGCGGAATACATTAATTTCTGCTTGTATCTGCGTTTTTTTTCTTCTTCTGTAAATTACTGGTAATATTTGGGTGTATGAGAGTCCGCGACCATGTCGAAGATGAAACACTTGCTGCGGAAGCTTCACATCGGCGATCACAACACTTCTCCGCCCGTGCTCGACCAATCAGCTCAAACGGCGTCGTCGCAACCGTCGGTCTCGTCGTCTTCATCGCCGTCGCCTTCCCCGTCGCCTGTAACCGATTTGCCGCCGCCAACGTCGATTTCGGAGAAGGAGGGCTCGAGTAGCAATTTCAATTACCTCGAGGAGGAGTTCCAAATGCAATTGGCGCTGGCAATTAGCGTGTCGGATCCAGGTCAAACTGGCGTTGACTCGGAAACAGCGCAAATCGACGCTATTAAGCAGATTAGTCTTGGCCGTTCTCCTTCTCAAAGCATGGCTGAATTTTTATCGCTCCGATATTGGGTAAAATTCCGTCTTTATATCTCAATTTTTGGGGGATGATTTTAGGTTTTGATATCATTCATCATTCATTAGATGTTTAGCAAATATTTCTGTTCCACTATCATGATAATGTTGGGGACAATTACGTGCAAAGTTGCTCCATTGGCCGTTGGATGGTGTCAGCTTAATATTTTGGCATGTCATTAAAATGTCCAGGGGTAGGTTCTTTTTAAGTAGATTATATCTTGCTCAAATCATTTAATCTATGCTGCCTATGTGTTGTGAGATGGAATCATGCTTGAGAGTAATGCCTGGCATTTAAGCTATGGATCAAATCTATGAGTTGTGCAATACTGCAATAGAATCATGCTTTGGAGTAATACCCGGCTACTAACTTGTGGAGAGAAAGGAAATTGCTTTATATTTCCGGTCATTGTTAATTTTCTTAATTCAACAATGCTCCTGGTATAATAGGAAGGATTCAGAAATCCTGTCATGTGAGGATGTCGTCAACCTTGCAAAAAGTCGTCTATGGTTAACCGCTTCCATTTTTATTAAATGCTATATACGTGTTAGGAACTTACGATTACGTGTCATGATTTTGACAAACTGGTTTCTTTCTCATGCATGCGGTGGATACATTTTGCTGTGAAATGAAGAATGCATTTAATTGTTTTCTAGGTAGTTGGATTCATAGTACCTGCTAAATTTGCAGAAAATGCGTGTGTTGGTTAGGAACTTATGTTAACGTGTCATGATTTCGACTCGTTTTTCGCATGCACCCGGTGTATACATTTACTCTGAAATGGAGAGTGCGATTATATACTTTTCCCTAGGTAGTTTGGATTTACTTTAACTGCTAAACTTGTGCCTGAATCTCAGTCAACCGGAATAATATGAAAATCAAGTCACTGGCAGTCTGGCACACATTTACTTTTCTTTAGTAATATTTCATCCTGCAAAGTATGTGTAGGTTTGAGGAATTCGAATAATTCTTGCTTACTTTAAAAAGCTCTAGGATACATTATACGTTATAAACTCACAATTTGTTTCCTTTTTTAGAGGAATTTGAATGAAAGCTACTAAACAAGCCTAATCAAATTATAATTAATAATGAAAGCCCTAATCACAGTACTTTCATTCTTTACGAAAAATATATCCAAGTCGACATTCCCCCTCAAGCTGGTGCATATATGTTTACAAGACCCAACTTGCTGATGATTCCATTAAAACTTGGCTTTAACAATCCTTTTGTGAGGATATCACCTATATGTTGTGTCACCGTGTGGTTAGAAATATGGCGTGCATATTATTCCATCTTCTAGCTTTGACTGTAATTTCTACATGTTTAACCCTATCATGTTGCATTGGATCAATAGCAATGCTGATGGCAGCCATATTCTCACAGTATAGTTTTATAGGACAATAATTGTTTATTGGAACATATAAAAATTTATTTTGGACATAATGTTTACTGGAATATTGATGAAATTCCTGTCTCCTTTTTTAATGCAGAGCTGTAATGTTGTAAATTATGATGAGAAAGTTATAGATGGATTCTATGATGTTTGTGGAATTGATTCAAGCTTGATGGTCCAAACCAAAATGCCATCCCTAGTAGATCTAGAAGCAATATCTGTTTTGAATAATGTCGACTTTGAGGTGGTTTCAGTCAATCGTGTAGTTGATGTGGAGCTTCAGAAACTTGAGGAAAGAGTGCATTGTATGTCCATTGAGTGCCTTGATATGAATAAAAACCTGAGTACAAGTTCTTTAGTTCAAAGAATTGCCGACCTTATTGTTGAAAGAATGGGAGGTCCTGTTAGTGACGCCGAAGACATGTTTTGGAGGTGGAGGGCAAGGAGTCACGAGTTAAGAGTTCACTTCAATACAGTCGTGCTTCCCCTTGGTTCTCTTGACATTGGCCATTCACGCCAAAGGGCTTTATTGTTTAAGGTTGTAAAATAATTTGTCTCCTCTAATTCTTATTTCAAACTGAGATGCAGATATAATGATATAAATTTGCAGTAGTTATTTCCATATCTATCCTTTTACTGGAAAAGGTGAGTTTGCCTTGTTATCATTAGGAGCTAAAATGTACTATAAACTTCCTTATGAGTAGTAGTTTTTATTTCTACTTTATATTAGTAATTGCCTGTCTGAACTAAAATTCTAATAAAATGTTGGCTTTTTAGGTACTTGCTGATACGGTTAACCTTCCATGTAAGCTAGTGAAAGGGAGTTATCATACTGGCACCGATGAAGGAGCTGTAAACTTAATAAAATTGGACAGTGGAAGGTAACAGCTTGATCATTGCTATTTTTACACATTTTCGCTTCATGTAGTTGTTCTATAACATCATACGTTAAGAATACTGGAGGCATGAAATATTTTCTGTAAATCCTGATGAAGGTAACAGCGTGCTTTTGGCTACTTTTGCAAATTTTGATTGCATGTAGCTGCTTTATTTCATCATTTATGTCTCCTGATATATTTCTAGGTGTCTCATTACCAAGTATAATGGCACATAATTCATTTCTGGAAACGGTGCAGTGAATATATTATTGATCTAATGGGTGCTCCTGGGACTCTCATTCCTGCTGAGGCACCCAGTTGTCGTCTTCAAAACCTTAGTTTGGACGCAAGGACTATCACAACTGTTGCGGCGGTTGGGAGAGGTTCATTTTCAGCACCGGATCAAGGAGCTAAATATGAATCATCTTCAAGTACCGTGGATGAAACTGCCCGAACCAGAATTTCAAGTTCAGAATTATCTCAGGTTGCAACTGCATCTAATAGAAATGGCGGCAGATTAGCAGGAAAAGTCCAGTCTGTCCTGTTGGAGCATGTTATTGGTGATATTTATCTACCTTCAAGTGGAGCATTTGAAGTGCCATTGCTTGCTGGCAAGAAAATAACTTCAACAGAGTTGCTAGTGGAAGATGTTTCCAGGTATATATTACTGCTATTGCAAACAAACTAGATTTAGAACTTTGTACCATACTGTTAGATTACTTGCATTAGCATGAAAATTCTTATGATCTTAAAAATGGAAACATGCTAGAAAGAAGTAGAATGCGGAGGAGAGAGTGAGGTTGATCAGTTGAAATGACATCTCCTTCTATTGACACCATCTTGCATTAACTGTAGCAGAATACAGTCAGCTGAACAATTGGGTGTACAACCTGATTCAATGGGGCAGAGATCATCTTTTGACACCCAACACAAACAAAGAGCGACTTTTAAAGACAGAAAGAATGAAGTAATCCCAAATGATTATGCTGCAATTGGTAACGAACTTATTAGTTCTGGAAATGGAGAAGCTATAGACGTAGCCTGCACTGACCAGTCTAATGCTAACAATATTCAAAATATGCAAATTGATCCTGTAATGAATGGAGTTGCTGAAATTTTATGGGAGGATCTTCAGATAGGTGAACGCATTGGTATAGGTAAGAGTTCTGCCATATCTTTCTCTGAAGGTTGTGACATTGCTTTGAGAATATGTAGGTACTCCCACTCTTCTAATGTTATACGGGTTTTATCACTACTCGGCACTTCTGATTCCACCCATATGAAGTCATTATATTTTGCATTTAAATACCAAATATTACCATAATTTTCTGGAACTTTTTTCAACCAGGGACGTACTAAACTCCTAATTAAATGGAGTTTTATCCAGTGGTATATTGGCCCATGCTTTTTTGCGTGATAAATGGTTCCTGTTCGGACTTCAGAGTATGGGTCATTTGCTCGATTTTATATATTGTATTTGTGTACTGAACCCATGTTTGTCCTGCAGGATCTTATGGTGAGGTCTACCGATCTGAATGGAATGGCACAGTGAGTATTACTTTCCTTGAGTAATGCATTATTCAGCCAATGGGTATTCTAAATTAAATATTATGAACATATACTTTTGGTTCAATTCTGGTGTGTCTGGATTTGTTATCGTCACTTAAAAACATATTTTGATGGCATGATGTAAGGCCATAAATACTCATTTCGTTCCTTCTACATTTAAAACAATGTGCTTCGATGATACTATATATGTGCATGTATGTATTGTCTTTTAAGTGCCTTGCTACTTATTTTTAATCTATACTCATTGTAGCATAGCTATTGTTATCTCATTACAGGAAGTTGCAGTGAAAAGATTTATGAAGCAAGACATATCAGGTGATGCACTCGCACAATTCCAATGCGAGGTAGGTGTTAATTTTTAGCATGCATCTCTTTCATGATATTTTACATTCCGTGTACAATTTTTCTGTTACTTATTTATGCTTTAAGCTCTTTCTTGTTTTTTGCTTGATTTAGGTTGAGATTATGTTGAGGTTGAGACATCCAAATATTGTTCTTTTCATGGGAGCTGTGATACAACCCCCAAATATGTCCATATTGACGGAATTTCTCCCAAGGTTTATATCTTGCTAACTGATGGAATACCCGTGTGATATCTTCCATCTTATTCTGAATTTCTGCAAATAAAGTTCGGTGTTCCATTTTACTCTAGCTTCTTATAGTCCCTCGTTACTTGCAGGGGTAGCTTGTATAAGCTGCTGCACCGTCCAAACATCCAGATCGATGAAAAAAGGCGAATAAAAATGGCCATTGATGTGGTATTTTGTTTTAGGGGTTTCACTCTAGTTTGTTTCTCCTATCAAGTTCCTTTACCATCTCTTGATGATCCGTTTTTCCGCAGGCCAAGGGAATGAATTATTTGCACACTAGCCATCCTATCATTGTACACCGAGATCTCAAGACTCCAAATCTCCTTGTCGATAAGAATTGGGTTGTTAAGGTATGATCCATTTTATATTCCTGGGAACCCATCAGTTGTAAACATTAGAACTCCTTTTCCATCTTTGCTAATACTAAAATTTGTGTTAGGTTTGTGATTTTGGGATGTCGCGCCTGCAGCATCATACTTTTCTATCATCTAAATCAACTGCTGGAACGGTAACGCCTACTGACCCCATGTTATGCTTGGTTTGTTAGATCATTTCTGTCCGTCAACTATCTCACGTGCCTCTTTTTGTAATATAGGCAGAGTGGATGGCACCAGAGGTTCTAAGGAACGAACCATCTAATGAAAAGTGAGTTTATGATCCATCCGTACTTCTAAAACCTCGAAACAAACAGACTCTCTCTGCACGCTATAATATACATCGCACCAATGGGTTTAGTTTTTCGCTATCTGCAGATCTGATGTATATAGTTTCGGGGTCATACTATGGGAGCTAGCAACTCTGCGAGTGCCATGGACAGAGATGAACTCGATGCAAGTTGTTGGAGCCGTTGGGTTTCAAGATAGACACCTTGACATCCCGGCCATGGTTGATCCACTGGTGGCCGATATAATAAGCGACTGCTGGAGGAGGTGGGTTTGCGACTTATGCCTATCATTTACTCCCTCCGTCCCGCTTGACTTGTCTTGTTTTCATTTTCGGGCCGTCCCATCCGACTTATCTTGTTTCCAAAAAAGAAAAATAATTACTACACAAACTCACTTTTACTTTGTGGGGTCCACCTTTTTACACACAATCACTCACTCATCCACACACAACCACCAACTCATCTTAATCTCCGTGCCGAAAAGAAACAAGACAAGTCGGACGGGACGGAGGAGTATCAATTAACTTGACATATTATTGTGATGTATTTATACCTCCTCATGTTTGCATGGACAACTTAAAGATATTCCGAGAATTTGTTTCTGCAGAAACCCGCAGGCACGCCCTTCTTTTGCAGAGATTATTGCACGCCTCAAAGGCCTGCATCGTCTTACTGTGCAGAGAACCGACAGTCGTGTAACTCAGCGTTGATGCAACAATAGCTGAGAAAACTCGTTTCAAGAACAGGTAGAGGAGAAGTGAGTGTAGAGATCTTCAAAAGTGAAAGTGGATTCGTAGGTAGTGGTCTATTGGAAGCTCAATGCAGTCTCAGCCGATCCCGGAAAGCAAAACTGCCCTCAAGACTTCAAAAAATGGCTCCTGAGTGCAGTTAGGGATTAAACATTTGGGGCTGTGGGTAGCAAAATTGTTTGAGAAAATGGAGAAAGAAAGAAAGTGTACAAGGTGTTAGGGTTACCAATGTGGTAAAGCAAATTTGTAATAAATCTCTTAGACGGGGGAGGGAAATGGGTGGTGTATCTGTTGAGACCATAAAAGAAGCAAGTGTAAAAAGGGTCTCTGCAGGTTTGTACCAAAACAAGAATTATTAAAGAAAAATTGTTTTTCGCCCTTTTCGTAGTTACTCTCTCCGTTTTACTAATCAAGTTTCATTGCTTTTGGGCACGAGAATTTAGAAAGTAGGTGGAAAAGAAAATGTGTGGTGTAAAAGTATAAAATGGTAGGGTCCATTTGTTTAGAGTGGTTGTGGTCCACTCATTTCTTTCTATTTATGGAATATGACTTGTTTAGTGAGACATCCCGAAATAGAAAATAAGACTTGATTAGTGAAACAGAGGGAGTATAAAAGAGGATGAAAGTGATGAACATAATTAAAATGGTTCTGGTAATAACTATCAAGACCCCTTTCATCTTTGAGATGGACTAGTGTGCATGTTGCATTTTGACTCATGTTTGATCCGTTGACCCGCTTTGACTCATGTGTTGATCAGTTTTTTTTTTCGTATTTATTTTTTTTGCTTTTTTTTTTTGCTTTTTTTTCTTTTTTCGTTTTTTTCATTTTTTTTTGTCTTTTTTCATCTTTTTTGTTTTTTCCTTTTTTTCGTCTTTTTGTTTTTTCGCCTTTTTCGTTTTTTCGTCTTTTTTCATTTTTTCCGTCTTTTTCGCATTTTTTCGTTTTTTTTTACTTTTTCGTTTCTCGTCTTTTTCGCTTTTTTCGTTTTTTTTTTTTTCTTTTTCGTTTTTTTTAGCCTTTTTCATCTTTTTCGTTTTTTCGCCTTTTTTCATTTTTTTCGTCTTTTCGGAAATACAAAGAATGACACGATACTTTTTTCGTTTTTTCGTTTTGAAATACAAAAAATATTTTTCATTTTTTTCCCCTTTATTATAAGGACGAGAGTGTCATTCTTTGTATACAAAAGTGTAGTTTGTTCTAAACAATGACACTTTCATTCGGGACAATTGACACTTTTATTTATTACGATACACTTTAGGTAATATTTCAGGTTATTATGCTTCATATTGATTAGTAGATGAAAGTGACACGTTCCTTAATTCTGAGTGTCAATTTACTTCAGTGTGATTGACACTTTAAGATAAATGACACTTTCGTTCGTTGTAATTGACACTTTTTTCATAAATAAATGACATTTTTTTCGAAGCAAATTGCATTTTTTTTAAAAATAATTGATATTCAATAAATGATATAAATGACACTTTATTCAAATACAAATGACACTTTTGTTTGTTACAATTGATATTTTGGATAAGTAACAAATGACACATTTATTCATTACAAATGACACACCTTCCTTATAAAAAAAATTGGAAAAAAATAAAAAAAATTATTTGTTACGATTGACACTTTTTTTTGTTATGATTGACACTTTCATAAGCAAAGAGTGACACGTCCGTCCTTAAAATAAAGGGAATAAAAGTGAAAAAAAAATGAAAAAAATTGTTTGTTGCGATTGATACTTTTGTTTGTTACGATTGACAATTTCGTATGCAAAGAGTGACACGTCCGTCCTTAAAATAAAGGGAAAAAAAATTTAAAAAAAAAACGTTAAAATAAAATAATAATAAAACGTAAAAATAAAATAAAAATAAAAAATTAATGATATCATGCTGACGTCAGCGGGTCAAACACGGGTCAATGCGGGTCAACGGGTCAAGACGGGTCAAAATTGGGTAATTGGATCAACTTGCATGTGCAACATAATGCATACAAGTTTTTGCCTCAACTTTTTAGGTTTATGCTCTACTCGTAAATATTCGCCCGATTTAGATTTGTACATATAGGACAAATCTTTCCATCACCATTTCTTTTTGTTATTGACTTTATAAATAATTATTTATGATACACATAGTAATCATAGATATATTACCAATTGAGTTCTTTTCTAAACGGAGTCTTGGATACTTGATTTTTTCGTCCAGCCAAAGCCAATCATAAATTATTCCTAATTGATATAATTCTAAGAATTCCCCAAAATAATGCATTTAATTGCACTTCACGCTTCAATTTTTTGATGATTCAATTTCTCTTTCTTGGGCGAAACAGAGGATATCTCGGACCGGAGAGAGAATGGGGAACACGATAGAGTAAAAAATCAATTCAGTATAATTACATGTGCAACCGTATATACATGCCGTCATGTAGAAAATACAAGTTCGGACAGCAAGATTGGGCTCTAACAATTGTAACTGAGAAGAACGTTGTTTCGAACTTGCGAATGATAAATTGTTGACTGGACGTGCCAAGCAGTAGAGAGATCATGTTCTTCAGGTTACCAGATGGTGGAAAGAATTACCGGAAGCAATCTGGGAACATGATTCTCTCTCAACCAAAATGGCTCATAAGTGATCCAAGAAACTATATCTCTGTGTCAATCTTCAACCTCAGTGTTGAAAACGAAACTCGGGAAAGCAGTCGTGATATCCCTGGAAGATCATACGAGAGAGAGGAACTTAATTCACAACCATCTGCAAAGAAGGCCGGAAAAAAGAGAACTCGATAGAGGAAGGACCAGTTACGTACTTCAAGTAATGTAAAGTCATGTTCCTCAAGA
This sequence comes from Lavandula angustifolia, assembly GCA_028984105.1. Taxonomy (NCBI): domain Eukaryota; kingdom Viridiplantae; phylum Streptophyta; class Magnoliopsida; order Lamiales; family Lamiaceae; genus Lavandula; species Lavandula angustifolia. The sequence goes on from CM054816.1 coordinate 641,126, forward strand.
GTGAGGCGGGATGTCGTAAGACGAAAGCCTTCCACTCTTCTTTACTGATTTTCCCATCGTTATCAGCATCAGCGTCCGCAAATGTCTGTTACGTAGATGTTACCAATCAGCATGTATCGTATGTGTAATCAGATGCATTATGACGAGATATATGCCAATTTTGGTAATCTTGCCTTATCGATTATTTGCTCCAAGATTTCGTCGGAGAGTTCCATCTCAGACTCCACAAACAGAGCAATCACCATCTGCTTAACCTGAAGTAAAAAGCTTATACACAATCATATCGTAAAATCTAACTTCAATGTACTGAATAATTGATTTGGCATATGATCTCCTCATGTTTTAACATTAGAATACGTTTAATTGTTAAATACTCCCTCCGTCCCACCAATCTTGCAACATTTCCTTTTCGGACTGTCCCACCACTCTTGCAACATTACTTAAAATAGAAAGAAAATGGGTGGACCACATTCACTTAAACAAGTGGACCCCACTATTTTTTAACTTTACATCACTACTTTATACTTTTACACCCACTACTTTACCTTTACACCCACTATCTTAAAATTTGTGCCGAGACCCCAATGTTCCAAGATTGGTGGGACGGAGGGAGTATATTATATCGTTCATGAATCTTGATATACCTCTATCAAGTAGAAAAGTAAACTGATGAAAAGCTGAATATCTTTCCAACTTTAGCCTAAGTGTTCGTGTTCTAAATATAATTTCCATTTTCACGATAGTTATACACTTACTTCTTCTCGCTCAATGAATCCAGTTTGCCTCAGATCATACAGCTTGAATGCAACTGCAAGATAAGGGGCATAAGAACTAGGTTAGTGAAACCTAAGCTCCAAGTTGTTACGCCATAATAAATTCTAATATACTTTCTACAAGAATTCCTATAATTTAAATGTTACTACCTCCGTCCCGTTATTTCCTGCACACTTCATTTGGGCGCGGAAATTAAGAAAGTAGATGATTAAGAATGAGATATGTGCAGATGATAAAGTAGAAGAGAGAAGATGAGTGAGAGTAGATGATAAAGTAAGAGAGAGAAGATGGTAAAGTAAGAAAAAGTAGGAGAGAGAAGATGGTAAAGTATGAGAGAGATGATAGTTATTTTCAAATTAGGAAGTGTGCCAGAAATAACGGGACGTCCATTTCGGGAAAGTGTGCCAGAAATAGCGGAACGGAGGTAGTACATAGTAAGTCGAAATAATCCTTGTGATCTCTTACAATCTATTTTATCTTCTACAGGGGCATAAGGATGGAATATATTAAGAGCATGGATGAATTCCTCAAACTCAATCACTCCATTTCTTTTCTCATCAAATAGATCAAAAACCTGCAAAAAACACTCGGGAAGCATGAGCACTAATAAAAGCAATAGCATTGACAGGTAGACTAATGTTTGATGATATCAGTAAACACCCATCTTAAATTCAATAGCTTTTTCATTAGCTTTACACCAAAAATAAGCATTTAGATCCACATATGCCGAATCTGGTATCGATCTTTGAGTGCATTGTTTAGTCATGAATCTCAGTGTGCTTAGCACTAAATAATATAATAACAAAAGAAAATAGATCAAGAATGTTGTAGTTACCTACCCTGTCCACAAAAAGATTCTCACCACTTGCAGCTCTGAACAATGCCAGCTGAAGCTCTTCCTACAAGTGAAAAAAATATATATTGAGGTACAGATCCATATCATGACAATGCAAAATACTGATGAAAAAGCTGTGAACCCTAATTAATCCATCAGCCACCATAACTTTTGTTCTAGTAGGCTTCACTACTTTATACTCCCTTCGTCCCACTGAAATAGTCTAATTTGTACTTTTTCGGACTGTCCTATTGAAGCTATTCGGTTTCTTTTTTTGACAAATTATTACAAACACTTTTTTTGAGGAACCACGACTTTACACAACTCAAAACGCATCAACTATTCTCCTTAAAAACCGCCACCGAAAAGAAACGGGACTATTTCAATAGAACGGATAGACCGATAGAGTACTATTTTAAGCACAACAAACAATTTTCTTAATTTCCGTGAGTGAGTACATTTCAGTATGAGTATATACATGCCTCTGTATGAGTAAATCTTTACCAGCAGCAAAATGTATCTATAATTTGTAGAATATCAATTCAATTAGTCTCAAATGCAATACGAATACATGGTGATCAACTATCTACATTCTACAGCTAAGCAAGCTTAACCAAAAAAAAACAAATTGAGAGAGGCTATGATAAAGTAAGAGGAAACTAGACAGGGTATCCAGGAGCCATACCTTATGAATTAATCCGTCGTCGATAATAGAGCTACTCAACTTCTTAAACAGCTCATATAATGCCTCTACTTCATTTACAGTAACTGCATATTTATCCAAAATATAAAAAAAACAACACTAGGATTCCAAAATCAATAAGTTAAGCAGTCTTGTGTCGTATACTTTGAATTTGAGACAAAAAACACATAAGTGACATAATTGCTTTGTATAACCACACAAGATATATCTCAGGGAAATAAGATTTTCATGAGGTTGTTCTTGAGCCGCCATCCAAGGACGAAAACCTTCGTTTACGAGCGACGTCGTTTAAGCCAAAATCAACAAGAAAATAATACTCAAAACATTCAAATTCAACTGAAAAATGAATTAAAATCAAAGCACCGAAATACTTTACATCGAGATTCATCGGCGAGTCGAACAAGTTCCTGATATCCATAGCGCGGTTTCTTTCTCTGACTCCAATTCTCGCATTCGAAACAGCCGGACACCGCCAATATCAGCGCCTCGATTATCGCCACGATCGGAATCAAAGCAGCGCAGATTTTCCCTGCTAATCTCAACGAGCTCGAGCTCCTCTTCTCGTTCGTCAACATAAAACAACAACAGCAGCAAGAATATCATCGGACTCGAAGAAGCGCATTGGCATAAATTGCAGAAAAAACTACAGCAAAATTCATGGAAATATAAATTTACCAGCGAATTATCGGTTGAATCCATTCGAACTCGAGCAGAATTTTACTCGCATTCTATCGATCTCTCGCGATATCGAACTTCTCGGCTCACGATTAATAGAAAAATAATTGAATTTATAGTCATATGAGCTGGACAGACGCGCCCCTTTATTTTCTTCACGGAAAGTGTATACTTAAAAAAATAATCAAATAATAAATGCAAATTATATAAACATCTACTCCTTCGTCCCGCTTGTCTTATTTTCATTTCCATGTCGTCCCACCCGATTTATTTTGTTTTTAAAAAAAGAAAATAATTATTATACAAACTCCATTTTTTCTTTATGATGCCTACTTCTTTACACATAATCACTCACTCATCTTAATTTACATGTCAAAAGAAACATAATCAGTCGGGCGGGACTGAGGGAGTATTATATTTATCATATTCGGAAAAAAATTAATATGATTCGAACATATGATTTTTTAGAGTTACGGCACCACAATACTATGCTTACGATGTATTCCATCCGTCTCATTTAACATGACACGTCTTCCTTTTTGGGACGTTCCACTTAAAATAACACGTTTCCTTAAAAGGAAATAACTTTTAAAAGTATTACTAAATTATCTCTTTCTTTTTTATTTTTCTCACTTACTTTTTCATTTATCTCCCCTGCTTTATTATTTACTCTCTCACAAACTCATTTATCAATCTCTCATATTTTATCATCCATTTTCTTAATTTCGAAACGTGTCATGTTAAATGAGACGGAGAGAGTAATTTATTGCAGTTTAAAATAGAGACTAATATGATAGAACGTTATCCGCTCTAACAAGTAATATAATTAAAAACTTCAATTATTTGGGATGATAAGGCCCACTTTTCTTTCTTAATCCGGGAAATCATTTTAATGCTGACTAACGAAATCATTAGAGAATTTAATTAGACGTTACATATGTCGCATCTTATATTTTAAAAATTAATTTTAGTGCAATTTTTATTTTAAAATATTAAGCCCATATTATAGTTTTAACTAGTTTGATGTTTGTTTTAATTTCCGTATATATACCTCCAAAACCAAAATTACATTACTAGACATTAAATACATCTTATCTTTCTAGTAATTATTATACTTTGAAATAATTAAACTATAAAAGTCGTCACGAATTAATTATCTATTGATTGTCGTTAATTGTGTGATTGAATGAATGTCTTAATCGGAAGTTTAGGTCTGGATTATTATTATTATTTATTATTACTATTTTGAACAAACCTAGTATTAAATTTAATAGCCCACCTTAATAGATGCTAAATTGACGTGCGGTTTCTTTTCAACCACTGCGTTTCATGGTGGGGCCATTATTTGTATAGTTGTATTTCATTTTCATTATTTTGTTAGTTACGTAGGAAGCTTTTTTGCGTGTAAATATGTTGCTTAATATCAATACATTTTTAAACATTATACAGAGAATTTCTTCTGCTTCTACATGAAAAATTGTTAAAAATACACTATACTTAGCTTTTATCTTTTTCGGTGTGGGCAGCAGGGTCAGTTCTGACATTTCGAGTGTCATGTGCGAAAGTTTTTTGTTTCCATATGATACAATAAGTTTTTTATATAGCAATATACCGGGATTGAAAAAATTATTACTACAGAAATATCATTGTTAAATAGAGATTTATAATTTAAATATAGAAACTATATTTTATAAATATAAAAAAACTAATACTCCATCTGTCCTACTTGACATGGCTCAATCTTTTTGGCACAGAAATTAAGAAGAGTGGTTGGTTGTGTGTAGGGGAGTGAGTCTCACAAAGAAAAAGTGAGAGTTGGTTTAGTAATTATTTTCCTTTTTAGGAAATGAGACAAGTCAAGTGGACAACCAAAAAAGGAAAATGAGACAAGTCAAACGGGACAGAGGAAATATATTATTCAGACACTTGAAAACTAGTATTCCTTTATGCTTTGAAAAAAAAAAATACAATATTTATGAATTATAAAAAAAATAAATCTACATAAATCATTTAAGTATACTGCACATATATATATATATATATATGTTTATCAAATATATTGCATAAAAATAAACTAAATTTATTGTGGCAAAAAAAATATATATAAGGTAATACTTTCGCCGAAATTTTTCTTGTTGTGATTTACACAAATTCAAGAGGCATATAGAACTTAAGAAAAAGAATTAGCCAATTATGAAGTGTAAAGAAATTGGTCCTAACTTCCTAAACATTTTTTTACTTTTATGGATAATGTAAACAAAAAATTGAGCTTTATCTTAAAAAAGAAGTGAGTTAAATTGATTGGGCCTTTGTAAAAAATTTAAGAGTTGTTCCACATAACATTTGGGGCTCTGAGCGGTTGGGCCATCTGCACCCACTTAGGACACTGCCCACTCCTTCCCTATGCTACTATGTACCGTAATCTTGAACCCTGTCGTGCATGATATTTTGGTCATGTTTTGTTGATAAGTAATAGACTAATAGTCTATGCATATGTTTAGACTTAATTACTAATAAGTAAGTAGAAACATTTTTGCATATAAGTAACTTAATATTATTACATTATTTAAACATTATGATAAAACCATGTATTTTTACATTGATCTAGATGACATTCAATTATGTTGTGTATTGACAATATAATAAATGAGTATTATGTGGTTCTTGGTTAATGACAATATTTTTATTCATGGTACAATAAATAGTTTTCTTAATTTCCGCATTTATAAAAAACTGGAATAATTGAATGGGAGAAGGTACTATATAATTATAATTTTAAAAAATGAGAAAATTTTAGTACGGTATAATGACTAGACAGTATATACATTATGATCAATTTCAATACCGAAGATTCAATATACCGAACATCTCATATAAAATTTTCATATCACTATTTTCAATACTTATACGATATGAAAAAAAAAAGTTCGATATACGTACCAATCCACCTCTAGATCAAACATCTCAAAGCAGCCTATTTTAAAGAACAATTATTTGTGAAAGCCTTTTTTAAATATTAATTTCAAGTGTATGGTACAATTTTTTTATTCGTAGCACAAAGTTTAAAGCAATCTCGTTCTATTATCCTAAACTTAAATGTAGTTCGTGATGCAAAAGTAAAAGCATACTCGTTCAATCTATTTTTGTTTCTTTCGTATGGTCCTACTTTAACGAGTTCACAAGCTAGGAATTACGGACAATTTTGAAATTAGTAAAGTTATGGTTTTGAACATTCTTATTATATCAGATACGAAATATCAAAAGTGGATCCCTTATATAAAGATAAAAATATACTACCTCCGTCCCATTATTTCCGGCACGTTTCATTTCGGCGCGGAAATTAAGAAAGTAGATGATTAATATTGAGATATGGGTAAATGATAAAGTAGGAGAGAGAAGATGAATGAGAGTAGATGATAAAGTAAGAGAAGATGATAAAGTAAGAAGAAAATGATAAAGTAAGAAAAAGTAGGAGAGATAAATGGTAAAGTAGGAGAGAGATGATAGGTAGTATTTCCAAAAAAGGAAACGTGTCAGTAATAGCGGGACGTCCATTTAAGTAAACTGTGTCAGTAATAGCGGGACGGAGGTAGTATTAATCTTCGTTAAATTAGGGGCCCATATAAGAAATTTTTCTTATTAAAATTAGGGGCTCATTTAGAGGATAAAAGAAAAATATAATGAGTTGAATGAATAAATGGATAGAGGCCCTGCGGCTTCAACTAATTATTAGAAAGACAAAGCAACCCGTTTTTCTTCTTGAACAATTTCTCGATCTAATTAGATGTTAAAAAAATTAGTGCCCGATACGGAAAGCACTTGAGTGAATTTTATTTTTTTAATGAATCCTAACTATTGACATTCTATGGAATGAATGTGTGTAAAAGAAGCAGTATATTGATAAAGAAAGTTTTTTTCCGAAATCAAAAGAGCGATTGGGTCTAAAAAATAAAAGATTTTTAACCATCTTATCATCATATCCTATAAATCCTATATCATTAACATGGATAAATTAAATGATAATGAATGGAAAAAAGAGAGGATCCTCTTATATAAAGATAAAAATATATTAACCGTCCGCTACGGTTAGAATTAGGGGTCAATTTGGAGCATATAAAAAAATATTTTCATTAAAAATAGGGGCCCATTTGGAGGATAAAAGAAAAATATAATTTGAAATGTATTAGTTGAGGGTCGACCTTGAAACTCAAAGTTAGAATTTAATAACTTAACCACCTCACCTCACTACTTGCTTAGATGTTTAAAAAGTTAGTAATTTTTTCAAATTTTGGGGGCCTGGCCGTCGCCCAGGTTGGCCATCCTTATAGGCCGACCCTGTCAGACACTCTCATACAATACGATGTTCAATTATTGTATTTAAAAATATAAATTAAAATTAATTTATTTAATACTTCAATTATCGTATCTCTCACATTTCTAAAAATCTCATATCTCGTGTCCGTACAACCTAACCACAGTATAAGAGATTATTCCTAAAAATTGTATTAATTACAGTATTGTATGTCTTGTACATAATTTTTTTTCTTATTTTCGAAATAAAAAATTGAAAGATATAAAAACAATAACGAAATAGAAAAAACTTTCGCCCTGGTTGGTAAGCGAGTCAGCACGCCCGAAGAAATGTTCATCATGTACACGTGTCAATCTCCGGGGCCAACCCAAAACATTTCTCCACCGATCAAATTTTCGGCCCTCCACCTCCTCCTATCCAACCTCCGTCAGTCGATCAAACTCGCATTTTCCGGCGGAAATATGGCGGGTCTGCCTTCAAGTAGCGGAGAATCATCTAACACCGAGGTATCTGAAAGTAACGGCGGCTCTCGCCGCAAACGAATTCTCTCGAGCAAGCTCTACTTCGATGTGCCTGATTCTAAGGTGAAAAACCAATTACTGATAGCTGATTTTATCAACTTAACTTTAATTCTCCGTGGGTGAATGAGGATGAATTTTGAGTTGATTTTTTTCGCTGATTTTTTGTTTAATTTTTGTGTAGGTTCCAGTAATTTATTCGTCCTCGTACGATATCGCGTTTCTCGGAATCGAAAAACTGTAAGTAATCTTCGCGTCGTTGCAATCTAGTTTCCATTGATTTTAACTCGTGACGAACATAATAGGTTGACTGAGGTTTTCCGTTTGTAGTCCGTACTTATATCTTCAAACTAATCAAATTTTAAGTAATGGAATTCCGGTAAGGTTTCTCTATTTTAAGTTTCTCCATCCCACAATTCCGGTAATGGAATTGTGGGATGGAGAAACTTTTCCGATCAAAATGATACTATGAGTTGGACAAAGAAGAGCTAAATGCAGCATGCCCCCAGCAAGATAATTAATATTGTGGCTTTTATTTATCGTTTTCCGATGTTAGTTTGCACTGCGTCCATTGTTAATGTCCCTATGTTCGTCTCTGTCTGCTAAAGTTTGTCCCACTCATCTGAAGAGAGTATTGTTGATGCCTGAGAAAAATATGAGAGTGCTGCATGATCCTTGGATGAGATTCCTAAGTAAATGTTGATTTGCTTTTACTTCAGAAGTCTAGTTCAAAATTCCCTGCATATATTTGCAAGCTTTATTCTGCTCAACCATCTCTATTAATATGTTTCAGGCACCCTTTTGATTCATCTAAATGGGGTCGAATATGTCGCTTTCTGATAGCGGAGGGCCTTCTGGAAAAAAAGCACATAGTTGAGCCTGAGGAGGCTAAGAGGGACGATCTTCTAGTGGTATATGTTTTGCAGTATGATTGTTGGTCCCAACAACGATATATCAGCTTTACTTTGTTCAATCCGTGTTTTTTTGAGATACTCAATGTTGAGTATTGCATTGTGTATTCTTTCTTGAGGTGCTGCGAAAGCATTTAAAATCATGTATCCACCTTCTGCACTTTTCATGCTTTACACTACTGTTTGTGAGAGTGAGTTGATCTTTCATTAGTATCTTCTAGTGGTTGATTCTTGGCATACAAAACGTGTTTTAAGTATTTAAATTTTGCTACTTGGAGACAGGTGCATTCAGAATCGTACCTGGATAGTTTAAAAAGCAGCATGAATGTGGCGACAATAGTTGAGGTAAAGTTCCTGAATGTTGCCGTAAGTGTTTCACTGGAAAAGTAAAGAAAATATGTTTCACATCCTCTTTTTTATATTTGAATTTGATGTATTAGAAGGTCTAGCATGAACGATTTATTAATTCATCAGTTGGCATGTTCCTTTTTCTATCTGTAAAATTTAGGTTCCTCCAGTTGCAATACTGCCAAACTGTCTGGTGGATAAGCACGTGCTTCGCCCATTTCGTAAACAGGTTACTCATTTTTGAATTTCTTGTTCTCTTATAATTCTTCAGGTTCCTTCTAAGTTCTAAGGACTTAATTTAACTGCAGGTTGGGGGAACCATTTTGGCCGCTAAGCTTGCCAAAGAACGAGGATGGGCTATCAATGTCGGTGGTGGTTTCCATCACTGTTCAGCAGGAAAGGGAGGCGGATTTTGTGCTTATGCTGATATTTCTCTTTGCATCCAGTGTGCATTCACACGTTTGAATATTTCGAGGTATTAAAATATAATTCACCAAAGAATATATTTGGACCACCAATTTTGAGCTGATTATTACATATGAAGTAGTGACTTACTCTGTGCTCATCACTTGTAATCTACCCACAGGGTGATGATAATTGATCTTGATGCGCACCAAGGAAACGGTCATGAAAAGGATTTTTCTGCTGATAGTATGAGATCTGCTTAGCCTTCTTCATTTGATCTTCTTGGGATTTGTTTATCACTGTAGCTCCTCATGTCAACGAACTTCTTTATAATTTATTGTTTGTTTGGTGCAGGAAGAGTCTATATTCTTGATATGTACAATCCAGATATATATCCATTGGTAGGTTAACTAAAGCTATATTCATGATAAAGCTGCCTCACTTTTCTCTGAAATTTTAAAGAGGAGCAAGTATATAAAAGGATATCTTGAGTGGAATTTATTCCATTTGTATCGTTTTTGTTCTTTTATATATTTTTCTCGGATTTCTGCGAGTGCCAATGCTACATGAGCCAAAACATTCTCTCTTCAAGGAATCTGCTTAACTTCTATTTTCCTTACATGAAGGATTATGAAGCCAGGAGATACATCACACAGAAAGTCGAAGTCGCAGTAAGAATGATTATACATGCCAAGTGAAATATACTTACTCTATTTCCCTATTTATTGGGACTAATATGTTCTGTTACTCAATTATAACAGAGTGGAACCGATACTAGTGAATATTTGTCGAAACTTAATGGGGCACTCAAGGTACTTCAAGCATCCAGTTTGCCTGTGTATTTTCACACATACAGTTATTTTGGATTATAATTGCTTCTTGAAGGAAATTGATCTGATTTGATTGGGAATTTCTATCTTTCATTAGGAATTGAGCCTGTGTTTTGTAATGAACCTTTAGGTTGCTGCTAGCGCATTTGACCCAGAATTGATTATCTACAATGCTGGAACTGATATTCTAGATGGAGACCCCTTGGGTAGGTTGAAGGTAAGCCTTTAAGCTGTGAATTTGTCCATTTTTATATGCTCTCTCTCTCTCTCTCTCTCTCTCTCTCTCAACACGAGTTTGTATCTATCTTTTTGCATCAATAATCATGTCTGTATATTACAGGATAGAGGTTCCAATTATGTTCATTACATGTTATCATAAGTTCACTTCCCTTATTTGAACTTCCCTTATTTCTGGTTTGTTTGGATCATTAGTTTATACTTTTTGGTGTTTCATTTCATTTCATATCATTTTTCGCTTGTCAATGACTTGTGTATTTGGTAGTTAGAGTGCATCAGAGGAAGAACCACTACACTTGAGAATTTGAAAAATGCCTCTGTGCAACAGAAATAAGCATTAGAATACGCACACCATTCGTCTATGTAAACACATGCAAAAACCATGTGCAGATCAGTCCTGAAGGAATTGCCACTAGAGATGAAAAAGTTTTCGTGTTCGCTCGCGAGAGGGGTATTCCTATAGTAATGCTCACATCAGGTTTAATCTCTTCTTGTAAAGTACAGTAGCTATATCTAGGCCATTTCCTCTTACACTAGCACTTCGTCTCAGGTGGCTACATGAAATCCAGTGCCAGAGTGATTGCAGATTCGATCATAAATTTGTCGAAGAAATCTTTGATAACTATGGAGAGTGGTCAAAAAATCGAAATCACATGAAGATCTTTTCGGGCTCCATCAATATCTTCAAGCAGTTGCTTAGGAATAATCATCACATGTTGATATTAGATGGTATTCCGTAAGAGTATATACTCCTTGTGATGAACCCGAGCTCAAAACATGTCGAAGCAAAAAGGGGCGTGATGCCTGCTACCCTGCTACCAAGGGGACATATCTCTCTCTTTCTCAACTTACTCCTCTCTCTCTCTCTCTCTCTCTCTTAATATTTGTGTGTACCAGAATTTGGTTGTTTGTCGGCAAGATTTTGATTTCCAATTGTGATGTGGTTGAGTTGTGGACGCAAATCATGCAATCTACAATTATAGCAGCATGCTGGAGAGAGGGTCTTATCTGTATGATAAGAGGCTGGGGACCAGTAACCGTTGGAGGTTTGTGCAATCCAAGTAATATGACGGTTAATCACAAAACAGGTTTTATTAGCTATTACTATCTGGAAAGTAGTAGATAGAAACTCACCCATGTGTATTGATCACAATAATTAGTTTATGGTAAATTGTTGGACCTCAAGGGCTTATAGTTACGCTAAAAGCAATTGCTGGTGGTGAGGGCGCAACTTTTATTTCTCATTGTATAGAGTTACGGTTATAGTTCGAATGTTGCTCCACCAAGCAAGGGTGTGGCGTCGAACATCATACAACCCAACACTGCATAGCTGGAAGGATGTTGGGCATCACATATCTTAACATAAATTGCTGGAACTTCACAACAATTGAATTTCACACGTCTCTACTTTATTACTATGATTTCTACAAAATGAAGATAGACATAGTTATATAAATCAATACAGTTAAAATTTGATAAAAGTAATATTCGATAAAGTAATAATCTTGCTAAGATAATAATTTCTTTCGATTCCGATATGGATCAATGTACTAAAATAATATTCGATAAAGTAATAATTTCGTTAAATGAATTTTTTTTCTCGATCTCAAGATTATCATTTTATCGAGGTTTAACTGTACAATTATTGTATGACATATGTTATATTTCATCCCTTCTATTCTTGTATTTTGTTTATTTTCGGCATACAAATTTAAAAAATGAGTATAAGTATTGTAGTTCATAAATATTTTAAAAAAAGACAATAATAATTATATAATTTGATAAAAAAAAAAATACAACCTAACAATATTGGGCCTAAGAAGTATAACATGAATGCAAAGTTACCTTAAAATTTCACAAAATTGACATTCAAATTAGCTAGCACTTTAGAACATTTTAAAATGATAAATATATCCTCGATAAATAGACACATTAGTATGTATCATCTCCATCCTGCTATTAGTGACATTTTTCTTTTCAGTAGGGAATTAAGAAAATATGTAATATAGTATGAGAGAGAGACAAATAATAAAGTAGGAGAGAGATGAGTGTGATAATAAGAGAGTAGGGGAGATAAGATGAGTGAGATAATGAGAGTAAATGATAAAGTAATAGAAATGACATGATAAAATAGGAGGGAGAAACGAGTATAATAATGAGAATGCATAATAAAGTAGAAGAGGTAAAATGATAAAGTAGGAAAAAGATTGATAATTTTTTACTAATTTGAGACGTCGCCACTTATAGCAAGACGTTCGAATTAGATTATGTCGTTACTAATAGTGGGGCGGATGTAGTATATATATATATATATATTTTTTTAAATTTTTTTTTGACGAGAAACCCGCAACCGCTACCTTTGGTGCGCACAGGGTAAACCTCGCTCCTGTGCAATAGCCTGCAAACCACACAGAAGAGTTAAACCACCCTTAATGTGACAGGGTGACAGGCTCACACATAGCGTGTCCAGGGATGTAGTTTATACTCCCTCCGTCCCGTTATTTGTGGCTCAATTAGTTTCGGCACGGAAATTAAGAGAATAGATGATAAAGTATGAAAAGGAGTTATATAAAGTGAGAGAAGATGAGTAAGATAATAGAGAAAGTATAGAGAAATGATGATAAAGTAAGAGATAATGTAATAAAGTAGAAAATATTATTTTTTTAAATTAGAAGTTTTTTCAAATTAAAGGACCTTTTCGAAATGAATCGACGATAAAAGCACAAATGAGCGGGGGAGGGTATTTAGTACTAGTATAAAGGAATAGAGATTAAACAGTCACGTGGTGGGCGCATCATGTAAAAACATCCCCTTCATTATCGTTTTAATTGCACATCTAATCCATTCTTCATCTACTCAACCACTACAAAATCTCTCACACGAATGAGGAAACCAACATTTTCATAATTTCTCTCTCCAGATTCCGCTCACTCTGGTAGTAGTAGTAGCTGTATCACATCTTGCGCCTGCAGTGCATCGCTGTGGAAAGCGACAACCGAGCTCACCGACACTCGCCGCGCGGGGGACTTGCTTCACGTGCGCCGCCGGCAGTGGTGCTGCTGCCTTCAGATGATTAGATCGCTAGCTGCTGCTGTCTTACTGGCAGTGGCTCTTATCGCCGCCGCGGCATCGGAGGACTCTAAGTTGGTGGAAGATGAAGCCGTCTCGGCTGCCGGCAATGTGACCGCCATTGAGCTCATTGGGAATAAGACTAGGCCCAAGGAGGACACATTTGCTGATATGATTGATCGCGCGCTCGAGAAGGAATTTACGGAGAATGAGGATCATAATGAAGGTTTTGTTAGATCTCAGTTAATGTGCAGCTTTTACTTGGCTAGGCTTATTTTCTTTGTTCTGATTGGATTTTATCTTTGTTAATGCGTGTTTCGTTAGGGTTATCGCTGGAGTTTATTTGTTTGGTTTTTCTTATCTGAGAAAGGACATACAATTATCCAGTTTAATTTTTTAGCATGATGTGTATTTGTTAGTTTTACTAAGTGAGGTTTGGAATCTATACTTTTTTTGAGCGCACCAGATGTGATACTTTAAACTGTTCTTTTTGTTATTTGTGGTTAACTTTCTGAAGTTCTTTTGTTGGCCGGAGAAGCCAGTTATTATTGATTTTTAGCAGTTTATGGAGCATCTTTAAAATTAGTGAAGACCTGTTCGTCATTGCTGCTGTAATATGAGACAGCTCAATTGGTTGTTGTATGTTTTGTTTGATGAATGTGATGGTGGATCATTGCCGATAATGGCTAAAATTGTACTTGAATCCAACTTGCAGCAAATGAGACTGGTAGCTTCAACAACAGTGTGGCTGAGCAACAGGTTTGTGCCTTAACTTTCCAGCGCTATGGATTGTGCTCTTATCTGATTTCAGTATTAATCAATTAACATGTTCGAGAGAGGTAATGGACTTAAATGCAATCTATGATAGATGTCTCGTCAGTTAGAGGGTCCAGTTGACTTTGGCTACGTATGTTGGAAACTTGTAAATCTTTTAATAAATGTTTGTGTATTTAGATTCAAAAAGTATAGAGTGGAATGTTTTGCTAAAATGACTGGTTGTTCAATAACGAGTGTAAAAAGGCACAAGTCCAGAACAAATGAGAAAGTTGGCTAGTCTCTTGTCTCAATATGGTATGCGATTGATCTCTTCTCTTTTGAATAAACAATTGAAGCATTTCTGGATGTCTTTTTGAAATAGATCAATATATGCCTTATAGTATTCCAGAAAATGGAAATGGCTTAATGATGACATTAACCTCTTGTCATAATGTATACATTATATTCCAGGGATGAATTCATTGAACTAGTTAGTAGTCACTTCTAAGGGGAGGTATTGACATAATGATTAGATATGCATATAAGTTTAGAGCTATTGTAGCTGGGAGCCCCTTCATTTTGTAGCTTGTTGTGATTGTGTCGTTGTCTTTTGAAAAGAATATTTCTTAAAACATGCGTACTTAGGATGATCCTTGAATAGCTATAAGTATTTTGTATGGTGGAACTGCACACCAAACATTTATATTTTGATTAGCTATATTATCTGAGACATATTATCTCAATCCAATATCCTAGCAATTTGGGTTGTATTTGTATTAACAATGGATACTGAACATCAAATAAACAAGAAAATCTATATTTTACTTTGTTTAAGAACCAGCTATTTGGATTGTAGCATGCGTAGGTAATGGAAGACTTAAACAACTAGCTAGAGCTGAATTTATCAGTAGTCAACCATTATTTCACTACTGGAAATTGAGTTTATAAATAGACAATCATGATGAGTGAACACGGGCATGGTGATACAGTTGAATTGCAAAGAATCTTGTTGCTTTGTCCAAATTCTTGCTTTATTTCAGGCTTATTTTGTCTCATCATCAGGCTGTTTTGGAAACAGTAGCTAGAGTCAAGCCAAAAAAGAATGAAACGAAGGAGGAAAAGTATGTGTCTTCACTATTCTTGTACCTTTCTTTATCAAGTAACATATTTAATGCATTATCCTGATTTACTTGTAACTATATAGATCCTTCAAATTCAATCAAGTATTCAATCTGGATAATGACAATGGAGCTGAAGAGACCCCAACATTAATCGATAGAAAGGTAATGCAGTGTTTCTTTTTGGTTCTATAGTAAAATTATTTTTAATTTCTCTAGTAGCATTACTATCTCCGAGAGAGTGAAAAGGATAAAGGGTGAAACATGAATTGACAAATTGACAGTTATGTATGTTAGAACTTAGAAACAATTGTCATATACCACTATAGTGCATAAATAATCAGTTTTTATGTATGCTCAGGACAATGTGTTTATCATATCAAATTTCAAATCCAAATACCCAGTGCTGCAGTTAGACTTGAGGTACAGTAACAAGTTTTTTAAGTTTTTCCTTTCTCATCTTTTGGGTTTATAGGTAATCTTACTGGGTGATCTTGCAGGCTCATATCTGATCTAGTTGTTGTCATCGTCTCTGCAACTTGTGGTGGAATTGCTTTTGCTTGTGCTGGACAACCAGTCTGATTGTTGACCTTGGATAATCTGTTTATGCTCCCCCAACTATTTTATTTTCTAATTCCACAAAATTCTGCAGGTGCTTACAGGATACTTATTAGCAGGATCACTTGTTGGACCTGGAGGTCTAAACGTTATCAGTGAAATGGTGCAAGTATGTCAGCTCTTGTTAGTTAAATGTTCTAGTTTCATTTAGAACCTTTGCATAGTGCTTATCTTTCTTATAACAGTTACTATGGTTCACATGCACATGAGTTTGTTCCTGGTATACATGGAAACTAAAGGATTTTGTGATATTTATTAGCATGGTATTCTTTTTGTCTGAAAGTTGGTATTAAAGACTCTTGGGAATTGTTTGGCATTCGATATTTGATTTTACGATGATTATGCATTTATTTGTTCGGTGTTGGGTATATTTTCAATGAAATCCTAGTCACAGTCAGTTTGGAAACGCTACAAGTAAAATTAAGGTATTTATTGGACACTGTTGATACCGGGCGTCATTTTGGTTCATTTGTTACACACGATTACCTAATGCCCCGATGAGATGATTTATCCAATTGGCTCTTTGTTTATGTGATGAACTGCTCTGTTTTTTAAGAGTTCATAATTAGTTTTTTCCAACTCTTCATTTGCTGATATTTGTGGATCACTAATTTGCATTCTTTATCATACAGGTTGAGACAGTGGCTCAGTTTGGTGTAATTTTCCTTCTGTTTGCCCTGGGCCTGGAATTCTCTACAACGAAGGTTAGCTGCTTTCAAATAACAGAGTATTGTTCTTTTCACTTTGTATTTTAGATTTGAAGGAATTATCTATCTTAAGCTAATTACCAGTTCAACATAACAGCTACGAGTTGTTCGTGCAGTAGCTATTCTTGGCGGGTTACTCCAAATCCTTTTTTTCATGTGCCTATGTGGGATTATAGCCTCGGTATGCTCATCAGATGGTTTTAGTTGCTGTATCTTTCATCGCTTTCCAAGAGTTTATAATGTTTATTCATTAAGTTGATAACAAACCATCAATTAATCGTATGAGTATCTAATAAGGTCCACGTGAGATAGCTTCAACTGTATGATTTTATTTCATTATGATATATGCCCAGCAATAGCGGCATGGGAATTTCATTTGTAAAAAAATGTTTACTTATTCTCTGAAACTGTTTCTAAAAGTCTAGCTTGTTGGAAGATGAAAAGTAGTGTCCTTATTTTGTTGTCTCTTTTCGAATTGGCAATTTGTAAGAAACTAAGAATAGTATGAAGTCAGTGTGGGGACAATAAAAGTCTGAGGGAGGTTATATATTGAAATCTTGGTTGTTTGTATGCTACTTTATCTAGATAATGTCACAGTAGTTAAGTAAGAAAAATAAAGGATGAGATAGCACATGACAAGGTGTCGATTCTCAGGAACGCTTATGGGCAAGTTCTTAAGCATATGAATTTTAAATTCCTGGTACTATTCCTCAAAGCTGGGCAATTGATTGCTGGCCTATATTAATATGGACAGTTTTAGATTGGAAAACCCAAATAAACAAAATCAATAAAACATAGAAGGCATTGATGTGCAAAACTTTTTGTATTATTACATTTTGAAAATCATATTGAACTAAGATTTTTTATCACACTTTTACAATGTATGCTTTACTTCTCTCTCTGATAGGGACTTGATTCTAGGCTTACGTTACTTAAAAACAAATATCATGTTCCTTGGGTTAGTTTTGTGGTATATGTTATCTTTCAAACCTAATTTTTGCACTGTGAAACCATTTCATGTCTCCTGTAATTTTCACACCGTTATTTCAGGCATGTGGTGCCAAAGCTTCTGAGGGTGTATTCGTTGGCGCTTTTCTTTCGATGTCATCTACAGCAGTGGTAATCTGAGTGCATCAGTCACTTAGTTGAGCATGGCTGCTATTATAGTTTCCTTAAATGTGTAAAATTAAATTTACTGTCTTTCTCTTGGAGGGTTTGGCATTTTCTCTTGATATTTTCCTCATCCGTGACCTTTTTAGGTGTATAAGTTCCTGATGGAGAAAAATAGTACGAATGCACTTCATGGTCAAGTGACTATTGGCACACTGATCTTGCAGGTTCGAGACTATTGATTCCTTTTAAGTATCTAATGACCTTTTTTTTACTGTCCCACAAATCTGCTATTTAACAATCCTTAAAAAGTTACTTTCAATATGAAAATCTACTAAATTTGTTGTCAGGACTGTGCTGTGGGGTTGCTATTTGCTATGCTTCCAGTTCTTGGTGGAACCTCTGGTGTTATGCAGGGGGTAATTTCCATGACTAAATCGTAAGTTCGATCCTTTACTTTTACCACTGGAGACTCTCAAAGAGTTATATTCAGCCAGACTGTCATATCTATTTCAATATACATATGTTTAACCAGCAGTCAGGAATTCAATTAAGAAAAGGAACATGAGTCTGAATCTTTCCATTTGATTTAATCAAAGAAAGAACTGGTGTTATTTTACTGTAAAGGGAATTTTCTTTTTTCTGTTTCTGTTTTTGTTTTTGGAGTGCCTTTTCTGACTCCCAGGAACGGTAGTTTTTTAATATTGAGATAAGCAGATAAAGATGTCCGCATAATTATGTAGAGGAGCCTGCTAGTCTTGAAAATTCCGAACGGCACTAAAAACTGTGCTCATAAGCTGGTATTTATAGCTTCCAGTTAATGACAGATTGCTTTCCCTACATGAGAATGCAGATAGTTACTTAGAAACAGAAATTATTCTGGTCAACAAAGAAAAGGAATAAGAAGAAAGGCATTATTTTTGTATGGTACCTATTGTTCTTCAATTTTCCTCCCCGCAAAAGTGCAGTAATTTCAAACTTTTACTGATAATCAATTACCCAGGTTGGTGGTGTTGATTGGGTTCTTGGCAGCTCTAACAATATTGTCCCGGACTTGTGTGCCTTGGTTCCTGAAACTCATGATAAGTTTGTCATCACAGGTAAACTGAGGTGTTTCTCTGATTTTTATTCTTTGTTTTCTCTGTTGAGTTGAGAAATTTCATCCACAAAGACAAGTTTCATATCACGAATACGTGCAAGCTGCTTCATTTGGTTAAAGTAATTATAAGATGATCATCTCCTTTCACAGACCAATGAACTGTATCAATTGGCGTCAGTTGCATTTTGCCTTCTCGTAGCATGGGTTAGTTTCATTGACACTTTTTATTTACCTGTTGCTCTGCTCCCCTATCTTGTATTTGATTTTTAATTTATTATGTACCTCGAAATTGATGGATCCTTTTCACTATGTTGCAGTGTAGTGACAAGCTTGGTCTCAGTTTAGAATTGGGTTCATTTGCTGCTGGAGTAATGATAGCTACAACTGATCTTGCTCAGCATACGCTTGAACAAGTATGATTAATTTTAATATTGAATAACTTTTTCCTACTTGCTAATGTGTGTTCTGACTACACGGCTCTCTCACTTTGCTGATAATAAGAAGTTTTTTTATTATTTCATATTTCTGTGTACATCATTATTTGGTCATTTGCTTGTGGCCCCATTTGATTTGAGACAACTTTTTGGCCCAGGTTGAACCTATTCGCAACATGTTTGCTGCTCTTTTCTTGGCTAGCATTGGCATGCTGATCCATGTTCATTTTCTATGGAATCATGTTGATATTTTGCTCGCTTCAGTTATACTGGTCGTAGTCGTTAAAACAATAGTAATCTCTGGTGTTGTCAAGGGATTCGGCTACAACAACAAAACTTCGATTCTCGTAAGATGCTACCTTATTTATAACCTTATGAATTTCTTTGTACATGTACTCATTAACAACAGTAACCTTGGTACTTGAGCCATGTAGGTTGGCATGTCTTTGGCACAAATAGGGGAGTTTGCTTTTGTATTGCTTAGTCGTGCCTCAAATCTTCATCTTGTTGAGGTAAATACTCGTGGGGCAGTTATTGTAACTTGATCGATTGTAATCTCTGTATAATGACAATGAATACTTGTAGTATACTTTGGTCTCTTTTGAAAATATTGTTTTTTCCAGGGGAAAGTGTACCTACTTCTGCTCGGAACTACAGCACTTAGCCTGGTAATAATAATTTTTCTGCTTGATTTATTTCAATTATTATGTATGTACCTTTTGGGGCACTGCTGTGATGAAATAATGCACCTATCTAGAGGTTTCATTATACTTAACTTATTCAATTATTATACACACATCCTCTTATCGGCATCTAATCTTGTATTGTTTAGTGAAACTTTATGCGAATAGATGGTAAACCGTGCTGCTAATATCTGTAATTCTGGGGGTTTACTCTGTGCCTCAAAAGCCTGTCATGTAGATATGCTGTGTTTTAATGTTTCCATTCCAGAACTTGGATGTCTGTGCTTGTGAGTCCAATTAGTTGTTGTATCTGTAGAAGATGAGACCATTTCGAGCATTTATAAACTTTACCTTGAAATCATCCATTCAGAGTTTTAGATATAGCTGCAGTGATCTGCATTGTTGGTTATTTGAGGGGCTCTTGTACGGTCAAATGTCCGCTTTCGCCTTACACTAAATCGGTTTTCACAATTATTAGTTATGCGGTATGCTCCCAACATTAATACGGCTTCCAACTGATATATTAACACCAAATGTATTCGTGCAGGTAACCACTCCATTGCTCTTCAAGCTTATACCAGCAGTCGTGAACCTTGGCATCTTGCTGCGCTGGTTCTCCCCTGAAACTCAAGCTGAGGTCCTTCCTGACATTTGCACTTTTAATCAATGTCTGTCATGCATTGTAATATCAGTTTCTGATATCTCTTGGAAGTGAAATTCAGCTCCAGCTTGGATTCAAAGGAGACAATCTCCGGTCAGACAGTAGTAAGCAGAGAATCGCGCTGATATCTAAGGATCTCTTGCTACATGAAGTCTGAGAATCCATCCAACTGTAGCAGTTCCATATTTTTCACTTTCCCTGGAAAAGATCCAGGTTATATATATCATCCGGTCTCCCAACCAAGTTGAGGGTAGCTTGATTTGATTCTTCGTTTGTGTGGTGTGACGATATCACGTATACTTACCATCTCTAACCAAAGTAGCCGAAGGCAGAGATATCCCCCCAACTACAGGAAGCAAATCTAACAGCTAAACAATCCACATTGGACAAGGTAATATCTTTTCCCCCATGTAACATAGTTTCAAGTTTGAGTGTTCCATTTTGGCTGGAGCGGCCTATATGTACCATTTTTGTATACCCTTGTGTGTACCACACCACAAGGGTATTAACATGTGGCATTTTCCATAAAACATGTGGGCCATATTTAACACACGTCAATACCCTTGTGGTGTGGTACACAAACTATTGTGCTTTTCGGCCTCCCTACTTCTGTATTTCTCTTTTTTAGTATATCTTCTTCAACTGTAGAGATGTATTATCTGCACTGATTTATTCTTCTGGTTGGCTCAATATTCTTTTTTAGTTCCCAACTATGCAAGATTCCAATTTTTGTTTTTAATACAGAAATTGAGAGTGCATTTTGACCTTTGGAGCAGTTATTGAATTATTTTCTTAAAATATTATAGTCCATAACTAATTAATTGGCAACTGGCCAATTAATTAGTTGGACCTGCCACTCAGCTCCATATTCCAACCATATCTTTGAATCTTGATGATGTACTTCCCACTTTTAGTATCCACATCTTTTATTATTTCCCAACTTGTATTTTTGTTGGTATATTATTTTAGGGTTGGTGAAGAAGGGTGTGACAATTTTAATATTAGTTCATTGTTGTGACACAATTCTCATTCTTGTTGGATTTTTTAATCTCCCACCCACGTTTTTACATTCTTATTGGATTTCTAATCTCCTTTTTTCATAGCTGCACTATATAGGTTTTGGGCATTGAATTTCGAGTTAAAAAGTGTTGATGAAATTCTAACTGATAAATAGTTACATATTAGATTGGTTTCGTTCTACTCCTTCTATCACTTTCTATGGGATGACTCGAAAAGAAAAACAAGATACTTTCTATGAGACGGAGGGAGTAGTATTTAATCCCTTTTATAACCGATTTATTATTAATAATACGTTAGATTGATTTTGGGTATCTGATTTGAATAGTTATTCTGGCAAGCATGCATGTAAATACAGGTGTTCATTAATTCGGCCAAACCCCCGCTGAATCGGTTAAATTGAATTTTCAATTGGGTGCGGTTTTATCCACTAGAGTGGCCGAACAGAACTGAAAACTGGCCAAAAAATGAAACTATCAGCAAATAAAAAATCATGTTTTGCAAAATAAATAATGTGTACTACTCTCTCTCCGTCCCACTGTTATTGTCCTATTTTATTTCTTAATCGGGTTGTTCCGCTATTATTATTATCTTTTCTAAAATAACAAAATCTATTCTTAAACAAAAAATGTTAAAATGAAGTGGAACGTTCTACTTAATACTCATCCCCACATTATCATACTCTTTCTCCAAAAATTATATCTCTCACACGATTTTCGTTCCACTATGTACTCAGAAATTTATAATTTATAACTTTTTGAAAATTTAAGATTATTTCTTAAAATACAATATAAAAAAAATAGAAAAAAATTGATTCTCAGTTATGCCTGCAAAAATTTGGATAAATTCTCATTTATTCCACCAACCACTCCTCGAAAGTTGTGCTCATTTTTTAATATAATTAAAACTCATAAAATACAAAATTTAAATAAAGTTTCTTAATCTCTGTGGCGAAACCAATTATGAGAATAATAGCGGAACGGAAGGAGTATAATTTAAAATAAAAATTGAAAAGAATCCGAACCAGCCACGGCATTATCAGGTTTTAACCGAACATCGAATGATATTTATGGTTCTTCATTTTTTGAATGATCAATTAATTATATGGAAATTTAAATCGAGATGTCGCACCATGAGTTTTTGTCTATATAAAAATAAACTAAGTCAGAACGCACGCCGTTCTGCATTTTTCTGAGTCAGTAAAATTACTCTCTAGGCCAAACATGCACATATGTTGCACGGACACATCAAAAAATCAACATATTATGTCAGATATTTGGATGCGATACGATATTTCAATTGCCGTGTTCAATAGATTTATATACACATACAGGGGCGGAACCAGGATTTACTAGATGGGGGTGCGAGATTTATCGGGGGTTCGGGGGCATAGCCCCCAAATTTTTTTTTAGAGAAAAGATAATATAACAATGAGTATAAGGAAGTCAAAAGTACTTATAACATATACAAATGACAAAATAATGAGTCTAAAATGATATACAAAAACCATAAAAACGACAAAAATAGCGAGTCTAAAATTGTGATCTACGTTTTCTCATGTTATTGAACCCATCAATAATTGAGTCAATATCAAAACTCTCAGCAATTTCATTCTCAATGCTCATTATCATAGAACCAAGTAGAAAATCATCTTCCATTTTATTCCTTAGCCTTGTCTTTACGAGCTTCATTTTAAAAAATACTCGTTCAGATGTTGCAGTTGAAACTGGAAGAGTCAAAATAAGATGAATCAATCTGTAAGGAAAAAAAAAAGATAACTTCAATATATGTTGAAATTTAAGAAAAATATAAATAAATAAAAGAAACCAACTTGTCTACAAGATAGTCTCAAATAGTCAAATTCTTAACTAGCTTGAATATCAAAATTTAGTCATTTATCCACAACATCAACAAGTCTAATACTTCAATTGCATCATTGACATAATAGATTAAAAGAAAATAGCTAATTATCACAAAATGCCCATCAACAATTCAAATAAAAATTAAATTAGGGCTTTAGAGCATTTTACCACAAAAGAGAATAAATTAGGGGTTTTGAGAATTTTACCACAAAATCGAAGAGTAAGGACTCCGGACGCCGGACGCGGAGGATGCTGGATGCGGTCTACGCCTTTAACTCTCGACTCTCAATTCTCGTTGTATAGCTGTCAGCTGGCCAATTTAATTTAATTGCTTGTTGGGCTAATTGATGTTGTTTGGGCTAACTGATGTTGTTTGAGATAATTGATGTTGTTGGACCATGTTGTTGGGCAACTAATATATTTTTAAATTCGCTTCCATATATTAAATTTTCGTAAAATATGGGGGGTGCGAAAATATTTTTTTTCGTAAAATTTACCCATGAATTTCGACTTCGACGCGAAAAATGGGGGGTGCGGTCGCACCCACCCGCACCCCCTTGGTACCGCCCCTGTACACATAACATCTAATTCTACTAAAAACATACAAAATTAATTTATTTTACATTTAATTTTATATTTTTAAATAAAATAGTACTCGTGTCCTAAGATTTTTTAAAAATATCATGTCTCGTATCCCGTATCCATATCGAGTCATGTCGCGTGTCCCATATCCGTGCAATCTTGGCAGCAAGCCAGCAACTCTACAGCGTCTGTAGGGACCAAACAAAGGGAGGCAGATTTAATTTCACATACAAACATTCATGTCTGTACGTATTTGTATGGTATGTATGAAGAAGGCCGTTAAATTTGGACTATTTCATTGAAAACAATTTCATTTCCCATCTACATCGTAATATACGTCGTATGTATACCTTGTAATAATTCAATTTCTACATACGTACAAAATAGTGAAAAAAATTTAAAAATAAATAAATAAATTCAGTGCCTCCACATGAAGACACACAGGTTTGTCAGTGCCTAAATCCTCTCAAAACCTCATAAACAATAATCATTAATTCATTACTTCAAGAGTAAGTCTACCTTTTTGTCTTTCCCAATTCTCCCGGCATATTTATTTATGTGATAATATATCAATATACCCTATTTCACTATTACAATTACAAAATTATCCAATTTTATAAAAATTATCCAATATATATTCAAATTTACTAAAATACACTTATTTTTTCACTTCTCTCACCTAAAAGTGCCAGGCCATGATCGGACCGTGATCGAATATGTCGATGTGTCCGACCGATCGGACATGCCCGATCATGGCCTGATAGTGATCGGCCAGGGCATGATAGGGCATGACCGATCATGCCTTGTGATAGGGCATGACCGATCATGCCCATTGAATAGTGATCGGCCCTTGGTCTATTGAATAGTGATCGGCCCTTGGTCGGGCGTGTCCGACCAGTCGGACCGGTCCGACCGATCGGACCCTGATTGGGCCCTTTATTCACTGATCGGACCATCCCCATAGTAAGGGTATTTTCGTCTTCTTGGTTATATAGTGTAGTTAAATATAAAAATTAGGTATAAATGTATTTTTCTTTTCCAAAATGGGCATTTCACCGCCGGACACTTTATTTATTTACTCATCTATATTTTAATTCAATCTTCATCTTTATTTTACTAGTCTAGGGATTAAATTTTGACAGGGAGGTTTCTGGAAGTAGTGTTATTTAAAT
Source organism: Lavandula angustifolia (assembly GCA_028984105.1). Taxonomy (NCBI): domain Eukaryota; kingdom Viridiplantae; phylum Streptophyta; class Magnoliopsida; order Lamiales; family Lamiaceae; genus Lavandula; species Lavandula angustifolia. The sequence goes on from CM054816.1 coordinate 666,562, forward strand.
CTCTAGGGAATATATATGTCACTTGTCTCCTCTTGTTATTACAAAAAAATCTTTAGGTGTTGTGCAGGCACTAGCTGTATAGTCAAACCACGCCGAAAACAATATTTATTATTTTATCATCTATCAAACAACTGTTACCACAAATAGTATTATCACTATTCCTCTACTTTTTTTACAGGGTTCAACCACCTTAATGTGACAGGATAACAGATAAATCACATAGCGGTCTTGGTGGGAATTGAACCCAGAATCTATCGATTTCGGACCATCCACCTTAATCGCTACGCCATCCCATGGTTCCTCTATTTTTTTTATACAGACGAGGGTAACCCGCAGTCGCTACCAAAGTGCACACTAGGTAAACTCTACTTTTATGCTTTAGTCTGCGAACAATACAGGAGGTTCAACCACCATAGGCTTCTGTGCTTTAGCCTGTAAGCAACACAGTATGATTCAACCACCCTAGGCTTCTATGCTTTAGCCTACAAACAACACAGGAGGGTTCAACCACCCTAGACTTCTGTGCTTTAGCATGTAAGCAACACAGGAGGGTTCAACCACCCTAGGCTTCTGTGCTGTAGCCTGCAAACAATACAGGAGGGTTCAACCACTCTAAGTTAACTATAGGTGACAGACTCACACATAACAATCTTGGTTCTTGTGCTCTAGCTTGCAAACAACACAGGATGGTTCAACCACCTTAGGCTAACTATAGGTGACAGACTCACACATAACAATCTTGGTTCATGTGCTCTAGCCTGCAAACAACACAGGAGGGTTCAACCACCCTAGGCTAATTATAGGTGACAAGACTCACACATAGCGGTCTTGGTTCCTGTGCTCTAGCCTGCAAACAGCACATGAGGGTTCAACCACCCTAGGCTAACTATATATGACAGATTCACTCATAAAGGTCTTGGTTCCTGTGCTCTAGCATGCAAACAACACAGGAGGATTCAACCACCCTAGGTTAACCATAGGTGACAGACTCGCACAGGTTCAACCACCCTATGTTAACCATAGATGACAGACTCACACATAACGGTTTTGGTGCGTTATGAAACCATGACCTTCCGGCCACAGGCTACCCACCTCAACCGCTATGCATGTATTCTTTATAATTTACCCGTTGTGTCTGGTCGAAGTTACAATTCCACACGCTATGGCGTAATAGTTATGGACTTTTCCCACGTTATAAATATATGGAGAAATAGGACATCATCATCTTGGAAAAAACCCTAGATTTGTGTAGAGAGTAAGAAACTGAAGAAATATATTGCAAAGCCAAATTAGGTCAAATCTCAATGTCCATGAAATTAAGTGGCATCTCACATCACATGCATTGTTGAATACTTAAAATTAAAAAAGAATATACTCTGCTGAATTCGAGGGAATTATCACTTATCAGCATACAAAGATAATTTACATTAATTCATCTGATTTAATTATGGGGTAGATTAATTGGAAAAAAAATACGAGAGACATAAATCTTGTTGCAGTTGAATATGAAGATGATGAATTAATAATTGAACATTATTCTTGGCCTGGAAATGGAATAATAAAATAAAATGATTCAATTATGGATAATAAATTAAATTAATGAGGGGTTAAAAGTGGGGCCATGTGTGGGGTGGGTAATCCTGCAAAGTGGAGTTTGTTGAGTCTCTCACATGATTTACGAATCTACACCCTTTACCCTTCCCTTACCCTTTCTTCTGCGGCACCATCTCCTTTTTCTATTTTATTTTTATTTAAAAAAAAAATACTCACAACATTTTCAAACTTTTGTCGGTTTTTTTCTAAAAACCTATTGAAGATGATTGAATCATTGAAATGTCTCTCTATGAATTCACATGCCGTTTTAGTTAATTTGAAATATACTCTCTGTATCTCGCTATTACTGTCCTACTTCCCTAATCGGGTTGTCCCGCTATTACTGTCATCTTTCCGAAAATTGCAAAAACTACTCTTAAACAAAAAATGAAGTGAACCCTTCCTATTTAATACTCATCCCACATTATCATACTCTATCTCTAAAAATATATCTCTCACACGATTTTCGTTCTACTCCATAGTCGGAAATTTATAATTTTTAACTTTTTGGAAACTTAAGATCATTTTTAAAAATACAATATAAAAAAAATCGATTGTCTCAACCATGTCCTGCAAAAATTTGGATGAATTCTCATTTCTTCCACCAACCACTTCTCGAAAATTGTACTCATTTCTTAATGTAGTTAAAACTCATAAAATACACACTTAAATAAAGTTTCTTAATCTCCGTGCCGAAACCAAAGGGGACTGTAATAGCGGGACGAAATCTACTATGGTTCAATAGGTAGATATAATTTTCTTGATGATGATAAATTTGTCATCTATTGGTGTGCATCATGAGTTAAACAAAAGATAGAAAGATTCTCCAAATACGGCTTAGAAAGATAATCAAATTGGATATACCACCATCTATAGACTATACTATTCTCTTTTTGTTAGTTTGATTTCAAATAATCACACTGATTTATAGTGCATTGATTTATTATTTTAAAATAGCGAAATCTTTTCTTGATCATACAATGGATTAAAAGAATTTACTCAATTGATATGATTACAGCAAATGTCATCTCATTTTTTTCCCAACAATTTTTGGAGGTTTAATTGCTTTAACCCATGATTAATTGCATGTAATCAAACCCTACTTTCACACAATTGGTCCATTCTTTCGATCCAAATCAAAAGAGCTTGCTTTCATGAAAAGAATGAATTGAAACAATAACTCTACACAAAAAGTGTCATACTATTATTTAAAACTTACGAGTACTCATTACTCCTTTACAACTTGCAAAAATCATCACACACATGCACATATATACAATGATGATTATTTTTAATACTCCCCCGTCCCATAGAAAGTGTCTTGTTTTCCTTTTCGATCTGTCTCATTAGAAGTATCTTGTTTCTTAAAAAAACAAATAATATGTGGACGAAAATTAACAGGCCAAAAAGTTATACTTCCTCCGTCTCAATTATAATGTCCAGTTTTTTCCATTTCGGGTTGTCCCAAATATAGTGTCCAGTTTCCATTTTTAGTAAATTATTACACACAACTTTTTGTAGGACCCACACATTTACACATCCCTACTCACAACTAAAAACTCTCCTTAAAAACCGTGCAAAAAATTAAAGTGGACATTATAATTGGGACGGAGGGAGTACAATATACACAACAATCGCATTTTTTTAATCTCCGTGCCCCATAAAAATGAGATATTTTCTATGAGACGGAAAATAAAGTGGACAAGCTCGGTGAGACGGAGGGAGTATAATTATACAAAAATTGAATACTACAGTTGACAAATATAGTGTGCATATATTATACCTTTCCAGTTTTGATCATGGAGACTAGATATGCACCCATGGAATTGCTGATTTAAATACAGTTGTAATCCCTTTCTTGGAAAAAAGACAACTGACAAAAATAGTTAAATAAATCCCACACCCCAAGGGCAAATCCGTCAAAATGCACCCTGTAATAAACTGTAAACTAACAAACCCTAATTAAACACCACCCTCACTAACATTCCCCCCTTCCCTCCAAATTGCTCCTCTCTCCCTCTCTCTTGCTTTCTCTCTCATATTAGGGTTTAATCATCCTCCTAATTAAGCCACAATTTTGGCTTCAAGATTCAATAATCCATCCACCTCATCACAACTACTTGTAAAAATACACCATATATACATACACCAAATTAAACCCTCCAAAACCTCCTCTCTTTTATCTCTTTCTTGATTCAAAAGATTTCATTTTATTCAAACCCTCTTCTCCTCTCTCTCTCTCTCTCTCTCTCTCTCTCTCTCTCTCAAATCTCAATGGACGACAAGCCCCAAATCCCACACTGCCTAACGGCGGAGGAGTACGCGCAGCTGGAGCACGTGATCCGCACGTCCCACACCTTCAACGCATTGCCCAACACATGCACGTCGCTCATCACGCAGCGCATCGACGCGCCGGCGGACGCGGTGTGGCCGCTCGTCCGGCGCTTCGACAACCCCCAGCGCTACAAGCACTTCATCAAGAGCTGCCGCCTCATCGGCGACGGCGGCGTCGGTAGCATCCGCGAGGTCACCGTCGTCTCCGGCATCCCCGCCTCCACCTCCACCGAGCGCCTCGAGATCCTCGACGACGACCGCCACATCCTCAGTTTCCGCGTCGTCGGCGGCGAGCACCGCCTCAACAACTACCGCTCGGTCACCTCCGTCAACGAATTCAACAAAGACGGGAAGGTCTATACGATCGTATTGGAATCGTACATCGTCGACATACCGGAGGGGAACACCGGCGAGGATACGAAGATGTTCACCGATACGGTGGTGAAGCTCAATCTGCAGAAGCTGGGGTTGGTGGCGATTGCGGCGATGCATGGCGGCGATTGAATACTCATTTGAATTCGATTCTGCGGCCGCGAGGTAAGAATAACGGAGGAGGGGGCGGCGGCGGCGGTGGTGGTGGTGGTTGCGTAATTGTTGTTGAATTAAGTATGTACGAATTATTTTTGAATATTCGATTAGTGGGCTAGACAAAAATTAAAGAAATTGGGATTTAATTAGTGATGCAATGCAAGTTGGATATATAAAATTGGTCAATTTGTGCATAGTTGTTAGAATAATTCAACTCAATTTGTTTTGTCTGGTGCGTTTCATTGTACATATACTTGTGTGGCTTCCAAATTCCAATGCTAGTTTTGGTATTCACATTTTGCTTTCAATAAATGATTGGCTCGTTCCTCACTTGGATATTCTTTCCTACTAAGCTCCTGACGGGTAATCTCACTAACTACTACTCCCTCTGTCTCGCCCGACTTGTCTCGTTTTTTTTCCGGCACGGATATTAAGATAAGTGTGTGATTGTGTGTAAAGAGACAGGCCCTACAAAGAAAAAGTGGGAGTTTGTTTAGTACTCCCTCTGTCCCAAAATTCTTGTCCGCTATTCCATTTTGGGTTGTCCCAAAATTCTTGTCCACTTTCCTTTTTTAGTAAATTATTACACACAATTTTTTTGTGGGACCCACAAATTTATACCAATCTACACACAACTAACAACTCTCCTTAAAAACCGTACAAAAATCAAATTGAACAAAAATAATGGGACGGAGGGAGTAATTATTTTCCTTTTTTGAAAATAAAATAAGTTTGGTGGGACGGCCCAGAAAGAAAATAAAACAAGTCAATCGGAAAAGAGGGAGTATTTACTATGAGAGAGAGAGAGAGAGAGAGAGAGAGAGGTGTTAGTTTGGTAGCTTTGCTATTATAGCCTATAAGTGGGCTCTAGGAGTTGACACAAGTTACAATTCAATTTCAATGTTGAGTTATAAATATATTTTCAAATAAATAAATACATAGTATGAATTTGCATTTCAAGTTCTTGGTTTTGCTAGTGTGGGGTTGGATAATACAATATTCGACAGACATTTCTTTTTTCAATGTTCTATGAATGATTGGAGTTCTTGACACTTCATTTTGATTTGGGCATTTTTTGTATTTTTTTTTCATTTTAGTAAGGGTGAGATCATTTTGTCATAATTATACGTAAAAAATGAACTTTGCTTTTTTTTTTTTATGAATATATATATATGATGCATGAGATAGTAAGTTCTTCTTCTCTCTGAATACTTAAATCGATCCTTATTCGAGAGAATAAAGATTCCAACTGTTTCTGCCCCTAGCACCAAATAGATCAGGTATTTTAATAATGATTTCAAGATTTCATGGAAGGATGAAATTAAATTTGTATTAGTGTATCCAATCTTGTTGACTGAATTGAATAGTGAAGAGCCACTATATTCAGTAGTGTTTGGAACAACTTAAATAAACTGTTTTTGGGCTTTTTCACTGCAGAAACACTTTTTTTAATGTTTAGAATAGAAGTTTCTACTTTTTTTGGAGTTTAAAATAATCCAGAATAAGCAGAAGCCAAAAAACTGATCTTGAAGCAAACAAAAACTGAAAAGCAGTTTAAAAGAATATTTGCAAAACTATTTTTTCTAAAATTAAGCTATTTTTTTTTCCTAATATTGCAAAACTAACAACTTTTGTTTAACAATAACTTTAAGCAACTTTAAGCATAAACTACTAAAAGCTACTTATAAAAGCTCTTCCAAACACTACCTCAATTAGTGACTAACTTTTCGGGTCTCTATCGGTACGAGAAACTCATGAAGAAAGAAGAAAATGAAGTTTATATCTTTACATGTAGCTACCATAAATTTATGACATAATAATGTGTAGAATCTTCTTATCATAAGATGTATACATGGTCTATAATGGAGATCAAATCGTTATCACTTTCCCTTATTAGCATTTTATTCATGAATCCATTAATTGCCTCTAGGAAGATATATGTGACCGTGATTCACAAAGGGTTATGAGAGAGAGAGAAAGAGAGAGAGAGAGGCCTACAATTGTATGTATGGATAGAAAGTAGGTGTTGAAATTGCACTAAAGATAGCATATATGGTTGTGGGCTGCAAGATATGTCAACCCCATAATTCAATGGGATGGGCACTTCTCTATCTTGTGAGACTTTTGAATTTCTTTTGCCTTTATTTACATGTGATCATCACGAACCTCTCTCTCTCTCTCTCTCTCTCTCTCTCTCTCTCTCTCTCTCTCTCTCTCTCTCTCTCTCTCATACGTACAAACATTAGTGTACCTATATGGTGACGTTGTTAGTAAGTTAGAGAAGCTTATAAAATCCGTACATTTATTGATATTTATGATAAGCTCCCATCGATATGATTACAATTAAGGCATAATCCTACTCAATTCCTCGTTGCTTTAAGAAATAATATTGGTAAACGCTATTATAACAAATAAAACTTGATTAACGTTCCAAGTTTTTTTTTTCAAAAAATTTACTACTCTCCGTCTCTTTATAAGCGTTTGTTTCTTTTCAGTACGTGAATTAAGAAAGTATAGTATATTGTGTTTTTTTTTTCGGCTAATTAATTTGCCACATATTTTTAACTTTTTTAGAAAATAAGATATATTTAATGGAACATCACAATCGAAAATACGAGATGCAATGGAATGGTGGGAGTATTTTTTTTTTTTTTTTGGAGGAGATCGTCGATCAGTGTTGTCTCACAATAAAATTACTTGTAAACCTCTAGAGATTTAGGGTTGCTTTAATAAATAAACCACATAACCGTAGATTTTTCTAATTGTGGAAAACATGAAATCTGCTCCCTTTTTTTCCCTCTCTCTTATAAACCCCCCAAAAAAGCACTTTATTCGGGCTTTTATTATTTAGTCCAGAATAAAAATGCGAGGCCCATTTAAACGAAACCGGCCCATTTAGAAGAGGCCCACTAGTACGGGCTAAAATCAATTTAAGAATCATTTTCTTGACTCGCTTCTGCATGACTGCATTTCTAGAGGTTCCATAATTATTACTCCCTCCCCGTCCCGCTATAAGTGGCTCAAAAATTTTCGGCACGATTAATAAGAAAGTAAATGATAAAATATGAGAGAAGAGTAGATGAAAAATTAGGAGATAAAAGATAAGTGAGAGAGTAGATGATAAAGTATGATAGAGAAAATGAGTTTTATAATAAGAGTAGACGATAAAGTAGGATAGAGATATGATAAAGTAAGATAGATGATAGTAATTTTTTTTTTGCCAAATTAGGTTCGAGTCACTTTTAGTGGGACGTTCTAATGGGGAAAGTGAACCACTAATAGCGGAACAGAGGTAGTATACCTATCTAAGGAAAGTCGAGTTGCGGATTTTTCTCGTCAATATAAAATTCAAAAATAGTGTTCAAATTCACTCAACAAGCTATGTCTGGTCTCGACTGTTGATGATGTTTTATAAACTGATATGGCAAATAACATGAATAATCTTTTCCCAAAATATGTTAAACTTAGAGAGAGAAAGTATTTAAGGATGTTTTGTTGAAGATGGGTTCAATAATTGAAAACAGTGCATTTATATCTTCTTCTCCATATATAATAGTGCTTGGTTTGTCGTCTATGCATTTAAAGCCAATTCCTATTTCGCCCATAATTCATTCTCGGGCCCTCCTCGATTTTCCGCAATTTTGTATGACGAGAGAAATCCGAATATCTACATATAAAAATAAAATAAAAGAATTAATAATCAATAAATAAGTATTGAATAATCTTCACGTTTATGATTTAACTTAAATTGAATACAATCACTCTCTTGTTAATTTGCAAATCTGAACCCAAAGACCGTACAAGAAGTGAACACCAAAAGCAGAGCATAAATAGAGATGGGTTGTTAGTAATTGCATGCACGCATGTAAAAATTCAAGATTTCCCCAATATTGCTTGCATCATCATTGCACACTGTTACTGTTACTGTTACTATTCTCTCTCTCTCTCATCTGTTTCTCTCTCTGGTGACTACTGAAAGTACACTGGTGGTGCAACAGTGGCATAGACTTTTCTTTCTATTTACACTTGCCTTAACCCTTTAGTTGTTTGATTCAGGTAAGAAAAGTATGTTGTTTTCATGCCCCTTTCATCTCCTTTCTCATCACACTAGCTTTGCTGTCTCAATATGGTTAAAATACTAGCCACCTTTTCTTTCCCCCCATCAAGAAAATCCTGCCATGCATTTCAACGCAGAAAATCAAGAATTTTTTTGTATCATTGCTGCTGGAGAGAGGGTTCAGCTCAAGATGTGTTTATAATTGTTGTATGTGTGTGTGTGTGTTTTGTGGAGAGAGAGAGATAAGAGAGAGAGAGGGTGAATACAGTGTAATGGGTCCTAAAAAAGCTGCAGCAGAAATGAGTGAAACTGCAGCATCAAAGGGTATGCAGAATGCTCCTTTTTCCACCTCTCTCTCTCTCTCTCTCTCTTGAAACTCTAGTTTGGTTGGTGTACTCTTTTCTATCCTTTTATTAAATGGGTCCATTTATTTTGATCTAATATCCACCCTACCTTCCTATCTCTCTGCACAACAGCCCATTTATTCATGCTTTTGATGGGGGGCTTTGCTTGCTTTCATAATGCATGCACTTTAAAACATTTGCATAAACCCTCTGTGTTTTGATTGTTGCAGAATCAACAAACCATTGGTTAATAACTCTCCCTCCCTCTCTCCCTCTCCCTCTCTCTCTCTCTCTCTGTATTAAAAGAAGAGTCTTTTAAGAAAGAGAGGAGATTGTTGTAGAGATCATGAACGATTCTTGATTTCTGTCTGAATCTCTGAAACCCCTCAGTTTTTTCTTGGGCTTTGAATTTCTTGGATGAAATGAAATCCCACTTTTTTCTCTCTCTCTCTCTCTCTTGTGCAAGTGAAAAAGAAAGAAAAAACAGCTAACTTTTTGCATTTGATTTTGGCCTTTTATTCTTTGTTGTCTTGTTTTTTTCAGAATGGTGGTGGGGTTTAGTACATGAGAGCTTGTTTCTTGCAAGAATTCTTACAACCTCATTCCTTGTAGTAAAAAAAGAGGACTTTTATTTCAGAGAGAGAAGAGGAGAGAGAAAGGGTATTCAATGATTTCCTACATCTGGTTCTGATCAGTGAAGATCAAAGTTCACTTTATTTTTTGGCAGTTTTATCATTTTCTTCCCTCTAAAAGCAATTCTTCCCTCCTTCTAAATAGTGAATTTTCTTGCAATCGCCTGAAGGGGTAACAGCATTTCACCTGAGAGAGCCTCTTCATTGCAAAACATTCCTTCTTCAAGGCTTGTCTTTTTAAATCCCTCTTGCCTTATTTAGCAGAACTAATACTAAGTTAATTTTGAACTCTATGATCTCATCTCCTACGTTGGCTTAACTTCTGTATAGCAGTATAGACAGAAGGGTTTCTCTTTTTCTTTACTCCTTTGTGTTGGGTTTGCATACCAGAGAGAGAGAGAGAGAGGGAATGGAATTAGTCTAATTTGGACTTTAAAGTTTGTATATGTAATCAAAATGTAAGAAATTACTACAAATTCTTACATTTTCAGGTTAAAGCTTGGTGTTATTGTCCAAACTGATCCTACCAATATGCAAAGAGAAGCAATGGGTTGGCATTCTGATGGGAACTCATTCAATAAGGCCTTGAGTTCCCTTGGCTACTCTGATTTAGTGGACCGGCAAATTCAAACTCATGTTATGGCGGGCTTTCCTCTGCCTCCATCTCTAGGAGAAGGCATGATCAGTTTCAACCGTGACCGGATTTCGGGCTGCGATGGAGACGAGTTATGGAGCTTGCAAGCTGCAGGGAAGGATACTCTTAATAACTCCATCCATGCTATGGAGGGGATTAGCACCACTCCTTGTGCTTCCTTCACCTCTCCGCGACTTGCAAGAAGTTGTTCGAATCCCTTCGGATCTCCCAAAACGGTTGTGGATTCGATTCTTGAGGGTACTAACTACAGCTACCAAGGCTTATGGGAGTTCAACAGAGGCGTATCCAATCCGGAGCTGAGTTCTTCGGGTGTAACGAGCTATTCGTTGCAGAGAAGGCAAGTCGGATCGGATAACACCTCCTGCAGCAGCAACTTCAGTAGCTCCAAGCCTTCAGGGACAAGATTCTTCCAAGCGATGCAGGAGATTCTTGCGGAGTTTGCTTGCTATGCACTTGATCAGAACGGCGATCAAAACCGCGCTTCTTTTGCCTCGAGCTGCAGCGTGAGAGGAGGCTCAGTTGACTCACTTGTGCTTCATGGGAAGGAGGTTGAGTCCAAGAAGAAGCATCTGCTGTCTTTATTACAAGTGGTATTATACTTGCTTCAACTGTTTTAGACTTCGGTTCATCATCTAAAGACGGGCGTATGTATAACAATCGCGCCTCGTTTGCTCTGTTTGGTGCAGGTTGATGATCAATACAACCAGTGCTTGGATGAGATCCACACAGTCATCTCTGCTTTCCATGCTGTGACTGAGTTGGACCCTAACTTACACGCCCGGTTCGCCCTCCCGACAATCTGTCTCATGTATAGGAGTCTGAGAGAGAGGATCAGCACCCACATTCTTGCAATGGGAGGGCAAGGAGAAGTGAGAGAAGATGACTCATTTGAGTCATCTTTCATTCAGAAGCAGTGGGCTCTGCAGCAGCTCAAGAAGAGAGATCATCAGCTATGGAGGCCTCCGAGAGGCCTTCCTGAGAGATCTGTCTCTGTTTTGAGGGCGTGGATGTTCCAGAACTTTCTACACCCGTAAGCCCGAAAACCGCCCTTTTCATCCCCACCACCACGCCATAAACACAAATCATTATCCATAACAATGCTGCAAATTTTAGGTATCCAAAGGATGCAGAGAAGCACTTTCTAGCAGTGAAAAGTGGCCTAACTAGGAGCCAGGTGCATTTGATTTCTTGGGGAGACATAACTGTGATTAACTTGTGTGATTGCATAAGCTTATGCTATGTTGTTGTGCTTGTAGGTTTCCAACTGGTTTATAAACGCACGAGTTCGCCTATGGAAGCCGATGATAGAGGAAATGTACGCGGAGATGAACAGAAGGAAGCCTCGGAGGACCGAGGAAGTAAGCAATGGAAGCCATAGGAATCATTTGAGCAGAAGATTTACAGTGGATTGACATGGATGGAAGAAGGTATGTAAATACTGCAACATGGGATTAAGATTTAAGCATTCCATGTAACTGTACATGTTCATGTTTGGCATGTAAGAACTAAGTAGCAGAGTCTCCAATAATTCCATTTTCAAGAACTAAGTGGAAGCACTTGCCTGATTCTGATTCCTTCAAGAGGGAGAATTATTTGCATCGTTCTCTCTCATACAAAGCAATTGATGGTTTTCCAACTTGGCACAGAATATGACAAAAGAATCAACAACTGAAATACTTCCTGATTATTCCATGGTTTATAATTTATTAGTGAAATGATGATGTTCAAGGATTGATATCTCACTATCACTTTCTAAGTACAAGTGGGAACAAAGAATTTAAAGAAAAAAAAAAAATTACCCATCCTATCCTGTATATTATCTTTCCCTTCATCTATCTCTGCTTACTTTTGCTAATTATTTTGTATTTAGGCTTTATCTACAACCCTCCTATGAAAGCTACCACCTTAATTAACGTACATAGATTACAAAAAACTGGCAAGCGTACCTTCTAATCTTCACACTTCTGCGTGGATTCTTGTCTTTATTGGCTTTAACTTCAAGCCCATGCTTTCGGGTGAGAAGAGCTCGGGTGAGATGCTAGTCGGACTCAACGGACTTCTCGGGCTGATGCTAAGTTGAGACGGCCTAAATAAGCCGTAGCCCATGAGAAAGTATTCTAGAGGGATAAGCATGGCATCTGGTTGTTCTTCTGTAACCATTGAGCCACATGCTTGAACCTGCACAATAGATGGTTCTATGAGAGGTGTAAGCAGTGTCTGTGCAACTCGAAGAGCAGCTAGGTAAGAGTTTAGTTGAACTCGCCTCAACCAAGGCAGTGAATCTTCTATCTAGCTTTGAGGTCATATGAAGAGCTTCGTAGTGGAAAGGAGAGTTTTCTCCTACAAAAATTAAGGATCGACACTGCAGTTTCCTCAAGCCGTCGCTGATGTCTGGCCTCCTGAGGAAGAGCAGATAATAAGGTTGAATTCTTTTTCTTTTGGATTTTGAAGTATGAAAGTTTCTCTTGTAATTGCGTAATGGTTAAACAAAATACCCATTAATAGCTTCAAGAAACCGCAGCACATTAGGGCTCTGCCTCTCACCTAACAACTGCAAAAGTATTAATCTTATATGAGACTATGGGAAATGCTATGTAGTATAAAAGGACGACGGAAAAGGAGCAAGGAACTAACTCTTCTGCACGATTGAACAATATCTGATTCTGGATCATCAATACCACCACGAACTTCCTGTTACAACATCAAGAATCTAATTGCTCATCCACTCCACAAATGAGTATATTTTGAAACAAGACGGATGCCTTCTCGTTTTTAAACAAAATGAATAAGAGACGGACCTTGCTAAAGTACCGCATGAGCAACAGCTCTTTTACTATGCTACACATACCACAAATGTAAAGCAAATTGGACATCACCTGCAAATAGTTCACCATTCTCATGAAATTTTGTATCTTCTTTTACGTCTTCCAAAATCAAGTACCAAATGTTTCACTTAGAATGTGAGCGAACAGCGAGAAACAAAAAAGTAGCGAACCTTGTTACATAACCACTCCGTCCAAGATGGTGTTTTGCATACAGGGGAAACAAGAATAAGACCCATAACACGCCGTGAGTATTTTAGCTGCAGCAAAGCAGTAAGCAAATTCGATGATCAGGACCAACAGATATATGTAGATGCAACCATCTAAGAAGAACGACTTACAGCAAAAAGTGTAAGAATATAAGCTCCTGCTGTTACACCCAGGCACATAACTGCACCAAGTCTGGAGATAGTGTGTGAGTTAGCTCAACTTCTATGTATTATCAAGTATTAACATTCATCATAGGAACATTAATGGACTCAGTGGAGGTTAAGAACATGCATCCATAGACTTATTCAGGGGAAAACAAGCATGTAAATGTTACTAACACTAGAATTACCCAAAATAGTCAAGGATTTCAGCAATCTGGTCAGCCAAATCATCAACAGTTAATGGGGGTTCATCAGGGCCAGCTGCAGCAGCTCCTAACTGCAACAGAAGTATCAGGTAAGAGACAGCAAGACTGAATGCAGAAAGTGGCAATGAGGTCAAACTACTTAAAAGTAGATATAGTAAATGATCAAGGAATTAGAGACCAACCTCATGACCTGGAGGACTAATGTGGTAGATACAGAAGTTGTGGAGAAGAAGAGAAAATGCGTCTGGGCAAAAGAACAATCCTTGGAAACAGGACATATCTGTTTGGTGGCATGTGGACAAAGGAGTCACATGTCAACAACAATTTTTAGAAGTACTGTTTTATGCATTAGTATCACAAAAATGAAATACAACTTCGAGCACCATAGATAAAAAAAAAAGGGATAATTCAAAGTAGTAAGTAAGAAAGCCAAAATTTGGGGAGGACAAATATGATCAAAAGCATTCGCCATATTTCAGACCGAGTAGAATAAAATTTCTTAAAGCCAAAATGACACCTTTAAAGTTGGTGAATGAAGTGCTATTGTACCATGATTTTGTTATTTGGGATAATGATATGGAGAGAAACATAAGCGGGATCCCAGTCGTCAATAGAAGTACTCAGAAATAGCAAAAGTTTCTTCTGAAACTGAAAATACAACTTGTAAAAGTTCAGTTTAGTTTCCTTACAGTTTAAAGCCAAATCAGGATAAGTAATTAGAGCTGGCTTGTCCTGGTCTCCAAAAACAGCAACGGAGATAGAACCATGACCCGTCTTGATAATATGCTCCTGTAAACCAATACGAAAAAGTACTTTTTCAATATCGTTAGCTAAACCAAAGAAATATGACAATTAGAACCAAATATTCCACCAGCCAACCCAATCTAAGAAATTCTGATTCCACTTGCTTTATAGTAACTTTATTCATGCTTATGCAGAAAGTTAACTTGCTTAGAACTAAATTCTCTAAGAGAGTGGTTATTCGTGAAGAGTTCCAGCTAGCTTATTAACAACTTTCCTTAGTGGATTTAGAAAGGTCACGGACTTTCAGTCATTATTTCTGGTAAGAATCTATTCATGCATCTGCTAAGCAAAAATATATGCCAACTATAGGAATCTCTCTCTAAGTTTATTATGCTCGAAAGTCCTTTATTCGAATACTACAAGTCAGTACTTCAAGCATATCTTGCTGATTAAGTATACAACCTTCAAACTTTGGATAGACATGAAATACATGGTCTGCTGTTTATATTTTAGACTTGCTTTTTTGAATTTTACAGTGAAAATCTGTACTTCAAACTCTAAACTGCAGGCATAATAGAAATCAATCGAACTTGGCTTCAATAAGAGAAATTTTCTACTTCTCTTTTTCATTCTTTGTCCTTCCCTCATATCCTATGCCATCCATACACACATATGCTATCAAAATTCACAAGCGATCCATAATCCATATGCTGATCAAGATGAAAGCGATGAAAAAAGAGAGAATGAAAGAAAAAAATCGGTCACAAGTAAAATACAGTAGTAATTTAGGAAGAGATTTCTCAGTAACATCAAATACAAAATTCAATTGCCCAAACTAGCGAAGCTGCTTCATAAGATTATGCCATAAAAATTGAACTTTATTTCCCAAAATGTGATCCTTACTCATTCCACAAACCAATGCTACCGAAGATTTTCCAAAATAAGGCTCCTTGTCCACGAAGAGAATATTCACTGATAATGAGAAATTGAAGCACTTCTAGATAAATTCCTGAATAGAAATTAACTTTCTCCCCAAAGTGTTCCCCAATATGAAATCAAGCATTACTGCTCAAAATGCAGCTCCTCAATCTACTTCTACTAGCTAACAAACACAACACCTCCACATACTCGCGCAGATTTTAAATAAAAACAAGTATTTACATAAACAACTTCAGCTATCTATGCATATAGGTGGTGCGTAAGCAAAATGCGAGTGCAGTTTGACTTTGACCTTTCCGGCGAGGGGAATGGAGTCCATATCGACGGAGACGGAATCGCTGGAGTCCGCCATTGCACTTCCTCTCCTTCTAATTCACACTCTCTCTCTCTCTCTAATTATTTAATTTTGCTCTCTCTAGTTCTAGACGCGTTGGATTTGGCATCCACACCTTATATACCGAACTCCGTCTCTCTCTCTCTACATAAAATATTATACAATGTATATATATGAACAAAAGTGTATGTAATGGTGAGTTGAGTCCAACGTTAACTGAGTCACCGACGCTTCTGCGTTTAAAGCTCTGAATAAGAAACGGAGTGGGTCCGAACCCGGTGACATAATTGGATTCTAACTTTGAGTTAGAGGCCGACACATTTCACCTTTGAAATGACCCTATTGTCCTCGTCACTCCTCACTCAAATCCCCCATCTTTTCTTACTTGCATTTCTTTTTTAGTAATTACCCTTTTCTCGTTGTCGAGCTCCATAAGCATTGTTAGATCATATACATTCATACTATACTATGCAGTCTATGTCCAGCTCCAAGTGATTCGTTTCTTTTCGACGCGAAAAAAGAAATTGGATGATAAAATATGAAAGAAGAGTAGATGATAAAGTAAGAGTGAATATTAGTGAGATTGTAAGAGTAAATGATTAAAATGAAAGAGAAATGATAAAATAAGAGAAAAATAATAATTAAAATATGAGAGGAAAATGATAAAGTATGAAGGAATTTGTAATTTTTTATAAAGTTATTTTCATTTTTGGAAACGAGTCATTTGAGATGGGACGTCCGAAATGAAAAACAGATCATTTAGAGTGGAACATAGGGAATATTATTTATATAATATAGATCTTGAATATAGCGTTAGGAGCGTTGCAAATTTTCCCTTCATCATAATAGAATATAAATTATTTTTTTTAGATTAGATAATAAATAATAGTATAAATAGAGGTTGACTCAACTATTTAATACTGTATTTATGAGGGAGATTTACTAACGTTTTAGAACATGCATGCGCAAAGTTAATCTTTATGAAATTGGGAAACATTCATAAATTAGGTCAAACATTTTTTAATAGTGGGTAGGAGAAATGAACACCAAATAATTAAATACTCTCTCCGTCCCGCTATTTGTGACTCACTTTTCCGAATGGGGTGTCCCGTTATTTGTGGCCACTTTCCTAATTTGGTAAAAAATTATTATCATATCTTATACTTTATCATCTTCTCTCTTCTACTATATCATATTCTCTCTCCTACTTTTTTATATTCTCTCTCCTACTTTATCATCATTTCTCTCATACTCTCTCATTATCTTACTCATATTCTCTCTCATACTTTATCATCTATTCTCTTAATTCCCGTGCCGAAACCAATTGAGCCACAAATAGCGGGACGGAGGGAGTACTAGTTACTTCTAGGGGCGTATGATTTACAGCTTAGAATCGAATTTGGGTTCGGACTCACTAAATTAAAATTTGGAATGAGAATCGGATATGGTTTCAAAATTTTAATTCTGATAAATCTAGTATAAATAGTTAATTAGTAGTTCGTATTTATACTTCATTCGAACCAAATACCCCTTGAGAAGTTGCTAATTGAAAATAAATAATTGAATGAGTCCTAATAATATAAAGGACTCATTTTTTAATTTATTTATTTTTCATTAAATCATACTTTTCCAAAATTCTATTTGTATTTTCTTATGGATTCTTGTCTTTGTTTTATTTATTTTTACAGCTTCATTTTATAAAATAATACTCCCTGCATCTTATTGATAATTGTCATTTTTCCTTTTCAGTTTATCCCATTTGAAATTGCCCGTTTCCAAAAAAAGAAAAAGCAATACTACATTCTCTCGTATTTTATTATATCTCTCACGACTTTATCATCCACTCTCTCATCTTTCACTCTCTTACTTTATCACCTACTCAACTTTCTTAATTTCATGGAAAACCAATAGATCATTATCAATGAGACATGCTTCTAGAGAGTGTCTTTGACTAGAATTTAGTTGATATAATTTACATCATAAGTTACAATGTCCTTTCAATAACCTGCCAACCTACTATCTTGATTTACAATTACTACCTTCACATTTTATTTAATATGTTACTCCAAAATATTATTTTAAGTATCTCAATCTTTAAGAGAATTATGATGTGATGACAATGACAAACTACAAAATTTAATATTTATTGAAACTAAACGATTAATGAGTTTTATCCGATTTACAAATAAGTGGAGATTTTTAGATTAATTATTAATTATTATGAATTAATAAGGAATATAATTGATCTCATTCAAATCTCATGCTTCATATTATGCAAAAATATATAGGATTACACTTTTATTTTAATATATTTTCTGTATCTTCGAACGGCCTAGATATTTGAGTTGGCCAATATATTATTTGTATCCCAATTAGGGGTGGGCACGGAGTCGGGTACCCACATGCGGGTATCCGCGCTTGCGGGAAATAAATTTTTCTATCCGAATCCATACCCACATAAAGTGAATATCAGCATGCGGATACTCGCGCGGGAACGGAACGGGAATGGGTATACCCGCTAAATTCCCACTTATTTATATAAATTTTAAATAAATACTAAAAAATTTCAAAAAAACCCACAATTCAATATAATATCAAACTATAATTCCTCAACATCTATTATATCCAAGCCTAATTCCTCAAAAAAAAGCACAAACATTCAAATTTTAATTTGTTGTATATCACTAAGTTAAACCCATTAACATTATATATTTATTTACATTGTTATAAATAAATATATTATATTATATATACATAAATATGGGTACTCGAATGGGAACGAGTAATGAAAAATAATACTCATATCGTACCCGACCCGATACTAAAATTATGGATACTCGCGAAACTGGTACCCATACCCATTTTTTCTAACCCGAACAGGAGATACCCGAACGGAACAGATACGGGGACGGATACCGTTTATTTTGCCCACCCCTAATCCCAATGACTTGGGTTGAGTTGATATTTTATTTGTGGATAAAATATATATTTGATTATATTCTCCATCCATTTTTCGTGGGATTTTGTTAGTTTTTGGATCGAGCTGCAATTAATTAAATTTAAAAAGTACTTCCTGTGGAGTTAATTGAAATTACATTTTATTCGTGTTTTTTAGTTTCTCAAATCTCAAGTTTCGTGAGGGTCAACCTAGAACCCTAAATGAAATCATTATATGCCCCTACATATTTTGAATTTATAATATAAAAAAACTATTTATTAATTGTTTCTTGTCGGTAAGGATTAACTATTTTTTAGAAAATATATTTTTTCAAGAAAATAACACTCCCTTTGTCCCGCTTGACATGTCTTTTATTCCTTTTCGGGTCGTCCTACCCGAATTGTCTTATTTCTTATAAAGGAAAATAATTATTACACAAACTCTTATTTTCTACACACAATCACATACTTATCTACACACAACTACCCACTCACCAAAATATCCGTCTTGAAATCAAACAAGATAAGTCGGCTGGGACGGAGGGAATAGTATTAATTAT
This sequence comes from Lavandula angustifolia, assembly GCA_028984105.1. Taxonomy (NCBI): domain Eukaryota; kingdom Viridiplantae; phylum Streptophyta; class Magnoliopsida; order Lamiales; family Lamiaceae; genus Lavandula; species Lavandula angustifolia. Next base: position 685,618 of record CM054816.1, read on the forward strand.
GATGCATTCACTAATCTAAAAAATCATAATATTAATTATACAACACTCCAATAGCGTGCAGAAGAACACAAATCATTTTCAACGAGCCTTTTAGCCAATTGTAAGGCTGAAAACACCGTGGCACCAACCATAGACTTTATGATTGGGCACTAATGTTATGTTTTAGAAATTAACTTTTTTTAAAAGTTATCTTATCAACATTAAATTATATCTAGATTATAAATGTTCAGATTTTCTCAAAACACAATCTGATGTTATGAATTCTTATGTGACACATATTATCACAATCGTTGAATTTTGAACCCTTAACAAACTGCCGGTGATAAGCCGGAGGAAGGTGAGGATGACGTCAAGTCATCATGCCCTGAGTGACACACATGCTACAATGGCCGGGACAAAGGGTCGCGATCCAGGGCCGGCCCTCATGTACAATGAGGAGGGGCGGTTGCCCAGAGCCCCAGATTTTTTGGGGCCCATTTTTTATTTTTTTTATTTTTTTTAATAATAAATAAGTTTTTTTTAAGAAATAACATATTTATTTAGCAATGAAAGGACTAGTTAATATATTTAATCTAGTCCAGAATTTATTACAAAATATACTATATTTAGTACTCCCTCAGTTCCACTCCATTAGTCCACTTTCTTTTCGGCACGGAGATTAAGAAAGTTGTTTGTTGTGTGTAAAGTAGTATAAAGTAGTGGGGTCCACTAGAATATATAAGAGTGTTATTTTAAGTTAAAAAATGAAAGTGGACTAATGGAGTGAAACGACCCAAAAAGGAAAACTGGACTAATGGAGTGGAACGGAGGGAGTATACTATAGTAATATAGAATTTAAAATAATTAAATAAGTCATAGAAAAGTAAATACTACCTCAATTCTTTATTCTATGTGTACGTTTTTGTTATTATTCATCTCTATTTCTCTTTTATTCCCTAATTTTCTTGTTTATTAAACTGTTTTGAACACGACTATGTCACAAAAAATGGAGGTGAAGCGACAACTACTGTTTTTTAAAGATATATATTAAAATAGAAGACGATGAAAATACAAATATTACTTTATATAGAGGGGGCCCCATTTTTTATCACTTGCCCCCGGCCCTTTTTTCTCAGGACCGGCCCTGTCGCGATCCCGTGAGGGTGAACTAACCCTAAAAATCCGCCCTCAGTTCGGATTGCAAGCTGCAACTCGCCTGCATGAAGTCGGAATTGCTAGTACTCGCCGACATCGATATAATGTTTGAGTGACTTAATTGGTGGAGTAGAACTTCATAATCATGAATTAAAATTTAGAGTTCACCTTTATCGTGTGATGGAACAGCTTATGTTTAACCTATAAATCAGTTTGCCTCATTAAAAATGTGATGATAATCAATATAAAGGTACAATGTTTGGTGGTGTCGGTGGATCCATTCTCTATATATTTTCTTAAAATCTTGAAATATAAAAATATATATGAGAAAATTTCACAGAGAAATATATTGAAACTTGAAAAGCAATAAAAATAAAAATAAAACATTTCATCTAACAATTTTTTAGTTAATGGAATAGAGTCTATTTATATGCAATATTATGCAAATCATTAGAATATAGATTATGGTCAGAAGTTATGAGTTCAATACTCGTCAATATCGTTATATGTAAACATATCACCTATAATTAATTTAAGATGATTTGCATCTTCAATATTGTTTATATGCTATTGCACAAAAAACAAGATTTGCCCAATACGCATTTAGGTGCGGATTAAAATTTTCCGACATCATAAAAAAAATCAAATGAAGAAAACCATATTTAATCATTCAGCTTTTTTGAAATTTAGCACTGGAATTAGGCATGAAAAGGGTTGGAGTAGAGGCCAATCAATACACAGTATTAAATGAGTGCACACACAAATAGAGGTGGGTGTGATTTCACAATCCAAAGCCACATCTCTCTCTCTCTCTCTCTCTCTCTCTCTCTCTCTCTCTCTATTGACGCCATAATTTTTTGCCCTTTTCACAGACAGTAGAAGCGCAACCTAAGCAACTCTCACATATATCATAATAATAAAACATAAGAATAAACTCAACAAAGATAAAGCAAAACATGAACCACTTAGGCATGGAGAAGGCAGTTCTCATATATCAAGGCAATGTATCAAGTCTCATGCAGTTTCCAAATGCAGATTGTTATAAAAGCATGGTCCTTGTCATTGCAATGACAGTTTCCACATCACTTACCAGTTACCAGACTTGAACTGCAACAAACACGGCCGAATCGTCATGAACCACGCACGGCACTCACCCAGCGAGGTCCATGTCATCATCCGAGGCAATGTCTATGACCAAGTTGCCGCTCTGTGGTCCACCACCGCGGGACAAAGACAAGAACTTGTCCCCAACAGAACTTCCCAGATGGTCGAGCTTAACCTGCTTTACCCGGGGTTCTTGTAAACTACTCAGAGCCTCTTTGCGTTTTCTACCAGCATTGCTATTTGCACCACTCAAGCAGAGAGCCCCAGGAGAACCGTCCCCCATTTCGGGTTCCTCACATTCACCAATCTCGTTGAGATCAAAGGCGTTTTCATTGAGATTTCCTGTGCGGAGTGTGAGTTCAGGTGGCTCATTTGATACGCACGCTACTGCTCTTGCATGGATCGCTGACATGCTGTGATCGAACACTTCAACCCCCTGATTATTAAGGACCAATAGCCACTCTGCACATGAGAACTTGCAGTTACACATCCTGTTCATAGTTGAAATATTGCATGAAATGCATAGAACTTTGAAGCTCAAACTGGCATCTTCAATTCTTTTTAAACACCAAACAATTTCAGTCTAGAGTAACATTATAAACCTAATTCTCATCAGGAATTATTCAAAGTGAGACTGAGAATTTCCATTTTCTAGGAAATAGCAGTGAGACCCAAATGATAAAAGTGCCCAATAAAATGCAGAAAGCTCAGGCTCAAGAAATCAACAAGGTGTACGCATATAACGACTCACTGATAAAGGCTTTAGGATTGGTCATGTCAGGTATGGCATTTTGGTCCATGATCCCAGCTTGATTACAGATCCACTTAGTTAACTCAGCCACCAGTTGACATTCACGGAAAGCATTAAGGTAAGAAATGGCCCGAGATTGATCTGTTGCAGCCCTGTTTGCATCAAAATCACATATTGATTTTAATACATTGTTTATCAGTAAAAAAACCTAGAATATATTACTCCCTCCATCCCGCCCGACTTCTCTACATTTCCTTTTTGGGCCGTCTCATCCGACTTGTCTTGTTTCCTAAAAAGGAAATTAATTACTAAACAAACTCCCACTTTCTACGCACATCACCTACTCCTCTACACACAACCACCCACTTACCAAAATATCCATGCCGAAACCAAACAAGACAAGTCGGCTGGGACGGAGGGAGTATTTCAGTATGTCAAACACCATGTATAACAGTTAGTACCAGTACCTGGCAAACTGAATGGCGTGGTCAGCAGCTACCACCCATGCCAGAGCCAGCTTTTTCAGTTGACTGACAGACGGCTGGACCCATCTCCCCGAATAAGATGAATAGTCAACCAAAATAGTAGCATCATACAACACTTTTCGTAGAAGAAGTGCATCCTCATAGCTCTGCAGCAATTATAGAATTAGTTTGACAAAATACAGAAATTCTTTGTTAGTCTTTTACTGCTTAGAGATTGAAGCCTGCACAAAAATCAAAGACAGATAAATCTCAGTATGTACCATTGATGCTGCAACAGGCAAGCTGGGTCCTGATAGCATTTCAAGGAGCATATCTGGTGAGGAGATACATTAAGTCAGATTGCTATGTAAACAATATGTGAAATATGGACTGTTATGACAGAAATATTGATAGATATATCCGAATGTATCACTTGATATTTTGCAAGTACAGATCCTTCAAAATAATCAAAGGAATTTAGCACCACCTGCTGAGAAGAATGAGAAAACTGGACCAATAACAGACTGAAAGTCTGAAACACTTAACTTTACATTTTGTTCAGAACCATAAAATGTTGTACAAAGAATATGCTAGTGAATGAATGATTTCTAACTAAAGAAATTGCTTCAAAGGTATGTGACGAACATTATCTGCAAGCAGTATCATAGCTTTGTTTTTAAAACCACTTGGCTATCCCTTCATGGATTTGAGTCTATTATCTACAAACATCCTCACTAAGACTGAAGCAGATACAATCAGTTATAGGTTTTCATATATCTATGGCCCAGTTGAAGAAACAAAAGGACCCTAAGTATGAGGTCATAAGGGGCAAATGAAGCTTAAAATAAGGTCAAGTGGTTGCATATTTACTTTCGACCTTCGACCATAAATTTCCTTTTGACCATAAATAGGTTGTCAAGAAGGAAAATATCTGCAACTGGAAACACAGTCATTCCACTTTCGACCATAAATTTCCTTTTTCAGATACTGAATCTAAAGAAGCGGTAAGAATCTGAAAAAAGTCATAATACATAATCTCATGGACAATGACGTGTATCCAGTCACCAACACCTACTCAATCAACAAACATGCAAATTGTGCGTCATGCTAACATTAACAAAAGTGGAAGGAAACCAAAACTGAATAGGAAGGGCAAGGGTTACCATCTAAACCAATTGAAAATAAGGGCTCCCATATTTAACTCGGTAAGATCAACTAAATAGCAAAATAAACGACTCTCACCTAGAAAGTAGAAACTCTGAAAAACCTTAATTGTCTGAATAGCCACACTTAGCATATTTCTCTGCAAGTCTTCTTTATCAATTCCGGGAGAAATTTTCAGACACAACCTTAACAAAAAAGTTTCGTTCATAACAACCCCAGCCAGGTACCCCGAGGACATATCATGTGGTTGAAACTCATTACGCAAAGTAGGAAAGAAAGATGCCAGAATATTAATTCCATCATTATCCCTGACTTGGTGCACCATCCAAATCCTTATCAAATCAAACACATAAGCCCGTAAAGTATCTGAACCATGACCTCCTTCATCCAAATATTTAGAACAACAAATGCCAATGTAGTTTACTATTCCCTCAACAACAATCGCAATCTCTTCTCTGAGGGACGGATCGCTGGCTGAAAAATCAACTTCTAGGTGATACAGAAGATAAACAACAGGCGCAATCACAGCCACCTTCCTTAACAAGCCGCACGAACATGAGCACTCATTTACCAATTCCAACAATCCCCCAGCAACTAATAGTTTGCCTGGGGGCGGCAGACTGTTTGGTCTGTAACTGTGAAACACAACAGCGCTGTAAAACCAAACAATTTCAAGAGGTGGATCATTTAAGTCCTGAATCAATTTATGATATAATGCAAGCAAACTGGACAAATTTGAGACGCTTTGGGGATACTCATCTAAGAAGTAACGGATTGAAGTTTTTAGTAAAACATCATAAGTTTCCAACCGGTTCTGATCATCAATCAGATTTATGGCTGCTGCACTCATGTTCATTCTGGCTGATTAAGCTTGTTTTAATCAGAAAGAACAATAGCTCAATAAGATTTGTGGATGAAGACCGGATTGTAGGGCTTGCCTCCGTATTTGTTGACGACATAACCTCACTCGATAGCAATTAGAAAGTAGATTTTTGAAGCCGGTTTCATAAAGTTAACCTAATCATTAAAAGCGCCATAATATCAACGCAATCTGGAATCCATTCTTAAATTTCCGAAACCACAGAGATTAGTAATTGGGTTGCAGCATTAAATGCATCGGTCTACAAAAGAAAATTTCAAACCAGATATTGGCAGTTTCAGCAATAGAGATACTGGCAGTCTTGCACTCTGAGTCAGACATAAGTAAGCAAAATTACTCGCTACCGGAATAATTAATTACTATACTTGCAGCACTTGCCCGTTATTCTATAATTGTGTGCCGTGGGGGTACAGTCATTCAACTGATTGGACACATAACAAGCCTATTCTTCTCTTAACCATTGTGTTCCAATGACAGGATTTGATCTGCCTGATAGTTGATTTGACTCCATTGAGAATCAACATACGGGAAATGAATTCCACACTTTAACACATCATCATTTCCGTGCAATCAACAACCTATACCTGGCAATGCGGTAGAACTAGTTGGGTTTTATTCACTAAGTCTAGGTACCAGAGCCCAAATATTTGGCACTTATCTTTACACTATGAATGCTCCTTGGTCGTTACTTTCTAATGCCAAATGAAAATGGCATACTAAATTTCATAGAGCGATACGAATACATTTTTATGCCTTACTAACAAAGGGTCTATGAGTAATTTCACCCTTTTATTATGTAGTAGGTTCTCTATGTGCTATACTGCAGGATACAATAAATATAGTATTTCATACATGATTCCACAGGTCGTTCCTAGCCTGCAACATTAAAAAAGGATACCGTGCTGAGTTTCTATTCCTACCTTGGTTCAAATGTAAAATCCACTCCTTGAACTTCTCAAGGCTGCTACAACAGATAAAAGATTAGCCTACAAGACAACATAGACTCTTACACAGAGCATTTCCTAAAAAAACTGTTTCCAATTGTTTTCAGGCAAAAGTCTACATCAGAACATGCTATGACTAAATATTTAATTTCAGAAATGACTTTTAAAAATTTAATACTTATCTTTATTGTGCATTCTAAATTTGTTTTAAATTTTTTCATGCACTGTGCAGCCGTAAAGGTAGAATAAATAAACCACAAGAAGCATGATATAACAACCAGTGTTCCAGTCCAACACTGTAACCAGAGAAGTTTAATGGCTGGTCCTATAGTGGCTACTAAATTAATGAATGAAGTAGATCAGAATAAAAAAGAAAGTATCACCTAAGAAGTAGCAATTCTGGAACCCCATGATAGTTTGAAACGCCTGATCTCGTGCATCCTTCAGAACATTGTCAGTACACATCCCCGAACTCAAACTCATGTACAGCCTGAGAAGAAATACTTCCAACAGAACGATCCCAACCAGTTCCCGTACCCCACAACCAGGATTCATCCTCTTCCAAATTTCATCACTCAAAAGAGGGAAACACATCCTCAAAGTTTCCACAAAGTGGCAATTCCCCCCACCTCGATCAGTAGTCCAAACGCGGACCAAATCCTCAAAAAAACCCACGGGATTATCGCCTTCAGTGTCCTCATTCCCGTAATCATAAGCCCCAGCAGTTATCATCACATAACGAATCATATTTTCCACCAATTTCCCAGCCTCCATTCTCTCATGCATCTCAGCCTCCCTATTATTACACACAATACTGTACAGATCATATACAACAGGGGCAAGAAGCGCGATCTTCTTGGATGCGCTACTCAAATTAGAACACCTAGTCAGCAAATTCAACAAATCTTTGGCTATCAGCACCCTAGAGGGAGGATTGTTTCCCCTTGCGGTGTGATACGTGACTGCAGCGTAAAACCAAGAAATCTCAACCGGTGGATCGAGCATGGTCTGGATTAAACGGAAGAAAATCGCCTCGAAAGAGGAATAATCCGAGCTGCCGTTGTGGTATGAAGTTAAGAAGTACTTGATCGATTCTCTCAACATGGATTCTCGGTTGTGTTTCGTAGGGTTCATAATAGCGAACATAAATTTCGAAGAAATTGGGAAGATATTTCACAGTTTCAAGTGGGAATTGAGAATTTTGGGAGGTTTAGGCTTGAGATTGGGATTAAAACCCTAGAAAGGTGGAGGAGGGAATTTTGGGTTCAGTTTTAACGGATCAATTTTTTGAATATACAGTCCGGTTTGAACTTCGCATAAATTCGCACAAAAGGGACAGATAAAAAATAAAAACGGTAGTAATAATAAGTGGTTAATAGAGCCAATTTTACTTAATTTAAAAATAAAAATATCTAATTCTTATAAGTATGCATAAAGTACTCAACATTATTATATTAACTTCATTTTTTTAACTTTATTAAATTCGGCATTGGAACGAGACTTGAGGGGATTGTGATTGGGACTTTCGTAGTCTCAATAAGGATGCAAGGGATCTAATGCCGTAATTGATACTCTTTCCATTCCATTAGTAGTGTTATGTTTCTTTTGGGTACGGAGATTAAGAAAGTAATATTGTATGGTGTATGTTGTTTAACTTTTGGTAGTTTATTTTATGGCCAGAAATTCTTTGTTATTTTCATAAACAAGACACTACTAATGGGAAACTCATTTCAGGAATACAGAGTACTTGATTACGACGGTTAACGTTGTGACTGTGACTTGATTAAGACTCAGAGATGATGTCGAAAAAAATACAAACTTACATATTTGAAAAGTGAGAGATGTAAGTAATGTTGGTGAAACATGCATAAATTGAGATTAGGAAGACAAATTGAATTTTTTAATCCCTAAATTATGGGATTTTTGGTTAATTTGGCTTTTTATTTAGTTTTTTTAGTTAATTGATCTCAAAATTATACTTCCTCCGTCCCACTATTATTTTCTAGTTACTATCATCTTTCTTAAAATAATAAAAATATTTTTAAACAAAAATAATAAAAATATTTTTAAACAAAAAATGAAGTGGGTTCCACGGTTTAACCAAATGTTTTCTTTTTTTAGCGTTTCCAGTGGGATTTGAACCCATGACCTATTGATCCCGAACCACCCACCTTCACCGCTACGCTAGCCATCCCATGGGGACAGGTCACCAGATGTTTTCTTCTTTTCCTGTCTGCTTGGTCGAATATTTTATTATTTCCGCTCGTATGTTCAGGCTTTTGTAAGAACTGCCATCAAGATTAATCAAGAAATCTGAGTGTGTTTGTCTATTTGTAGTTTAAAATGTACAGTCATTCTATTTTACATGATTGAGAACTCCTCCTGGAGGCCATCTAGTTCACCCTTGAGACTATGCTGCTGTATGATCAAAACAGATGCCGTTGTTGAAAAATCAGAAGCAGACAAGATATCAGCAATGGGGCCGAGTTCCGGGCACTCCTCCCAGTCGTTCATCCCCTTGGTGAGGATCGAGTTCACTCTCCCGCCCCGCCCCACAATGAAGAGGCCATACTTCTGTTCAAGCGACCTCAAGGTGGAGAATGTCTGCCCCGAGTTTGACAGGTACTTCTCCATGTAAGCTACATGCCCTCCTGCTACATGTCTATCGTAGAAGTCTGCAAAGCACTCATCATCTACTTTCATCTCTTCTTGATGCTCCAGAGTGTTGGCCTTTGCCATGGTGATGATTGATGACATGCTGTCTCCGACGGCTTCCACTAGGAACCTTATAACTGTGAGCTTCACACCCGGGTGGCACGCCACCCTACCCGCGTAGGCTAATGCCTCCCGGTCATCCTTGCCACCGATGAAGATCACTGCTGCGTAGAGGGATACGGTAGATCTTGATAAGGCTGTTGCCCCAAGGCCCCGGTCTACTAGAATAGCAACTGAGCATGGAGCATGCCGAAGGATCTGGTAACAGTTTTGCTTGTTAGCTATACAGGAATATTAAACTAAAATATGCCCCGGTCTACTAGAATAGCAACCGAGCATGGAGCCCCGGTCTACTTTATGAACTCTTTATAATTTTCCTAATGACTGATTTAAGTAAAGTACCATTTTTTAATGTATCTAAATTCTAAAATATTAAATTTGCATTTAAAAGATATTATATTGAAAGATATATACGGTATGTTTTCAGGTATGCGGTATATATGTGATCGATATAGATCGACATACAGTATCATTTCGGTATGCGGTATATACCGTGATCGGTATAATTTGGTACACGGTATGTGTCGTAACATCAATACATACCGGTGGTTCGGTTTCAAACGGTATGTACCGTTACTTTCGGTATGTACCGTATCCACGGTATGCTACGGTATACCGCGGTATAGGAAAACCCATACCTTTACCGTACCAAAAAACTTCTGTACGGTATCATACCTTACCGAAAATCTCGGTATACCAAAAATTTCGGTATTTCGATATATTTTCTATACGGTATGGGCGGTATACCGATTTTTCGGTATTTTCTATACGGTATGATTCTTGGACTAGGTTGTTTCTTTCTCTGTCTGAAAACTGCCACTCTTAGCTAGAGTTTTTCTACATACCTTGCGGTTGACATGTCTGAATCCATAGTGGCCAAGATTGAGCCTCCCACCAGGCTCTTGCTGCTTGTGAAACGGCAAGACTATGAGTGAAACAGACAAGTCATCTGCAAGAATGCAGACATCTTGGTGCATGTTGCTGAGTGTGGAGAGTGCAAGCATCCGTTGCACGGTGATCCCGTCTCCGTCCTCATCCAACTGAGCATTCACTCCATTAGTTATCTGATCCCTCATCTCCACAATGGCAGGATCAGCAACACTGATTGTATCCATATCTTCACTGTGAGTCAACGTGGCTGCTATTCTATCCGTCATCTCAATCATGTCCGCGAGGTACACCATGAGCCCTGGATCGGGCGGCCCTCGTGCAATTGCCATGAAGTTCGCCGCAGAGGCAATGTGCTGCGTGCCGTGGAGGCAGAGCAGGATTCTCAGCTCGTTCGAGGGGCTCAGCCATTGGATTGCCATCCTCTGCGTCGGGGCGTGTCTTCTTGCACGTTTGATGATGCTTGCCACGACCAAAGGGGCGTAGATGGTCGTGAGGATCGTGGCAAACACTAAGGAAAGGCTGGTGGAGAGGCTGGTGTAGTTCATCTGCATGAGGCCATGGTGTTGCTTCAGATCAAGAAAGATTAAGAATTCTTGATCTTGAACAGTAAAGCTTACAGTGAAGGCCATCATGGCTACATAGACATGGAAACGGCCCTTGATGTTCAGCAACAGCCCAGTTGCAACAGAGTCCTGCCAGTGAAATCCCAGGACTGCCCCCGCTGTCCACGACCCGATCACCTTCCCAACTGCAGCAATCAAGAACAGGAAGAAGATCTTCCCCCATGTTTGTGATTTCCCAGCTTCAAACTGACTGAACTGAGCTTCTGTGCCAGCCCAAAAGAAGAAGATCGGGTAGAAAACAGCATTGAAGAAGTAGTTAGCCTGAATGATCATCATCTTCGATATCCTCCCTTCTCTCGGCATAAACACCCCCGCCATAAACGAGCTCAAGATCTTGTTATACTTGGCGAAAATCGGCGAAAAGCTACATATCAAGACAGCATAAGCCACTGCTAGCACTAGATGCGAGCACTTCATCGGCTTCCCCTCCGGATTCTCGCGGTTCACCCAGTTCATAATCAATGGAGTCACCTTCGCAGCGAGCACCATCTCAACCACCAGGAGTGTAACCATGGTTACGACGCTTCTGATGCTGCGGTAGTGGAAGCCGTCGAGAGGATCAAAGACGACGAACCCGATGCAGATGAGGATAATGGAGACTAAGTCCGTGTGCACCCCCGCGGAAACTACGAACCTTCCTATATCCGATTTGCCAATCTTGAGATCGGTGATGAGGCGAGTGAGCACCGGGCTGGATGTGCCGGAGATCATGACTGAGAGGCAAAGATTGACGGGCACATTTGGTAGCTCCGGGATGTTGAGGAGTGGTGTGAGGAGAGAAGCCATGACAAAGGTTGTTAGAACTCCAGTGTAGGCCACTTTTGCTTCTGGGAGATGGATTTCAAGAAATGTATTCGGGTCAAGTTCGAGGCCCACCACGAACATGTGGATCACCATGGCTATGTCTACTATGTATTCCAATGTGGTTCTTATCCCTTCTGCCTTTGTGTGTTTCCTTATCAATGGCAGATTGCTCAGAAGCAGCCCTACCTGCACCCAACAAAACCCTTGTCACAAATCAAGAAATCACCATTTCAGAGAGAGAAGAGGAGAGAGAGAAAGAGAGAAAGAAAGAGAGAGAGAAAGAAAAGAGAGAGAGAGAGAGAGAAAGAGAGAGAGAGAGGAGAGAGAGAGGGGGAGAGGGGGGGAGAGGGGGAGAGCGAGAGAGAGAGAGAGAGACTATGAATTCAGAGAAGATCCGAGGTAGAGAGAGAGGGCGGAGGAGGATGTGCAGGAAATTGCACAGGAAGACAATGAAGAAGAATCCCAACATGTAGACAGCAATTGTTGCAAGTCTGAAAGTCATGCTCCCATGCGTGCACAAGGCTGTGTTTGTCATGTTCTTCAAGTTTCCAATATCCATTTTCTTTTTTTTTTTCTTTGATTTGTGATCGATCACAATCAACAACTATGGTTTTTAATGTCTGGAAATTCAAGAATTCTCCTGGGGAATTGTGTTTACCGCAAATTATTCAGAGAATCTTCTGAAAAAAAAGAAGAAGAAATATGCTGCATATATATTTTCCCTGCATTATTCCAGAAAGAATTCGATCTTTTCCGAAAAGAAAATTCTTGAGTTTTGGGGGAAGAGTTTTTTTTTCTTTTATTAAACAAGATATTGGCAAAGATCGGAAGACTCGCAGTGTGTTTCGGGTTCATAATTTATTTAGCAAAATAAATATATTTAATTAATTTACCAATGCATTATGTAGTATGCATTAAAAGAAAATTTGACAATAAATTTGACTTTGATCGTATAATTAGGTCAGTTTTCGATTTTTGCTTTATGTTGTGATTTTTTATTTTATTTTTGTAATTATTTTTTACTGGTACAGTGCTATGTGTTCCAATACTCAAATATTGTGTTATTCACAATATAATTTATTGTTTACCTTATCCTTTCTAATTACAAGTATGCAGTAACATACTCCCTCTGTTCCATAGAAAGTGTCTTATTTTCAGCGACGGAATTAGAATTTTTTAGTTGGATAGATGAAATAGACATAAAAAGAAATCGTGCAGATCGGAGGGTCGAATGAAGTGAAAAAACAAAGGCGGAACAAAGAATTTCAACCCGGCGAAATTCCGGCAGCCGGGGGGTCGGCCGACCCTCCCGACCCCCCCTTAGTTCCGTCCCTGCTCTTTTCTATGGGGCTCGGAGGTTAAGAAACTTGTATTATGTTTCATCCCACTGAAAGTGTCTCCTTTCTATGGAGCTCGATTTGTTAATTTTGGTTCACATATTTTTTATTTTTTTAGAATAAAACACTTTATATGGGACTGTTAAAAGAAAGAAAATAAGATAATTTGTATGGGTCGGAGGGAGTAATAAATTATTAGTATCACTAGTAAATTAGGAAGTGCCATATTTCAAGTTATAAGACTTAAGAAAAAAAAAAAGTCTCCAATCAAAATAAAAAAACAATTAATAAGATCAAAATAACCAAAATTAAAATTTAGCTTGTGGATTTAAGGCGGCGTTTGTTTTATAAGAAAATCCCCAACTTTGGAGTTTTCGAATATTCCAAGAAATTTTGGAAGTACAATTGCACTACTCGCAGCTGACAGGTGAACACGGAGTCATTTTCACCGAACTTGTCTTTTTAATTCGTAAGAGAATCGACATTTCTTCTCTTTTATACCTACCAAATCCAAGAATCCTGCAAAAACCCATCGAGATTCAATTGATTGGACACATTGTTGCGCTAATTTGAAGGGGGCTGTTGATTTTGGACGTAATGGAGGCTGTTGCGGGCTCTCGGATTCTTCCCCAAATGGGTCTTAATCGCAATTCTGAATCGTGAGCATTTCTTAAATTTATCTCTCTTGTTTTTAATTTGTTTGTTCGATTTCTACTGTATCTGCATCTGTTGTTGATGATCTCTATTTGGGGATTCGATCTTTGTGATGGACGATTGGATCACTTTTGCATTTTGGTGATCTTGCTGTTTGCATAGGTATTTTAGTTACAGTTTATATTTTTGTGGATGATGATGGATATAGAGGGCTCATAACTTATATGCTTTCAGAATATATATATATATATATATATAGGAGGAGGTTCAAATGTGAACAACATGTTAGTGTGTGAACGTGTGAACAAATCTATACCTTTGATCTTGTGGATTGGATGGTTGGATTTAATTTTTTAACTTAAAATGGCGAATTGCACTTACAGTTTATTGCTACTGCACTTAAAGGCTAATTAGGTAATTTTACATTTAGATAAAGATATTCATAATCTAAATAACTCTTTATTTTCATAACCGCATCTTTATTCATTTACGCTCATATTACTTCCATCCATAAACGCATTCATTTACGCTGATATTTCTCTATATTTTTCTAAACACTTAAAAACCGCTTCCCTCTGTATATTTATCTTCCTTAAATTTCTCTTCCTTAATTCGTAAGAGATTTTGTTAATCTTCATATTAAATAATGGTTTGTTTATCAGGTAAAGTTCTAATTGTTATTATTATTATTTTTTATGATTAAGATATGATCTTTGTGTTCATATGTTTTGTTCAAGTGCTAATTTAAAGTGCAATATAAATTGATACATAAGTGCATTAGAAATAGCAAGTGCAATTCATACTAAATCAAATTGTAGTTTAATTCGAAGTGCATTCCGTAATAAATAAAAGTGCATTCTAAATTAATTTAAAGTGCAATCCAAATAAACTAAAAGTGCAGTTCATGATTGATTAAAGTGCAGTCCATGATTAATCGAAGTGCAATCTCATTAATTTAAGAATTGCAATCCAAATAAACTAAAAGTGCAGTTCATAATTAATTAAAGTGCAGTCCATGATTAATCAAAGTGCAATCTATTTATTTTCTAAATGCATCTTATAATTTTTCAACCACAAATGCATCATGTAATAATTCAAATCAAAGTACAGTCCAAATCAACTAAAAGTGCATCCCTAAATTCTCAAAGTGCAGACCAAATCAATTAAAAGTGCATCTATTAAATTATCAAAGTGCAGTCCAAATCATTTAAAAGTGCATCTCCTAAATTCTCAAAATGCAATCCAAATCAATTATCTGCGCAATTTTCTAAAGATTAGAACAAAAAATACGTGGCGTAAAAGGATGGGAGAAGATTTGATTAGTGGTGATTTCTTTGGATAGATTTGCGATCATAATTAGATTAGTGGATAGAGGTAGTTTAAAAAATCTTATCCAATATAAAAACATATCAAATTTACCCTTAAGTGCAATTGATTTCTTTGTAAAGTGATATTCGCTATTTTTAATTTTAAATTAAATCTGGATCGTTCATTCTTTAAATTAAATGCTTATGATTTGTTCTTATGTTCACACGCTAAGAGGGTGTTCGCACGTGAACCAACCCCTATATATATATATATATATATATGAGGAGATTCAAATGTGAACTGTCCGTTATCGCGTGAACGTGTGAACACTGCACTTTAAAGATATATGTACTGCACTTTAAAGGCGAAGATACTGTATTTTAAAGTGCAGTACTTAAAGTGCAATACAGTTTACACTTTTGTGGATGATGATGGATATAGAGAGGGCCGATAACTTATATGCTTTCGAAAAAAAAAAATATATATATATATATATATATATATATATATATATATATAGGGAGTGATTCCCGTGTGAACAGTCCTTATCGTGTGAACACTGCACTTTAAAGACAAACGTATTGCACTTTCAAGGTAAATATATTACACTTTAATACTGCACTTTACGTAATGCACTTAAAGACAAAAGTACTGCACTTTAAGTACTGCACTTTAAAATGAAATATCTTTGTTTTTAAAGTGCGGTACATTTGTCTTTAAAGTGCAGTGTTCACACGTTCACACGATAAGAAGTTGTTTACATTTGAACATATAATGAAATATGAGGGTTGAAGTAAATAGATCATTGTTTTGAACTGAAAATAGCATTTAACATGACTGGAAATAATCAATCATTGTAAATGTATCACATATGTGTGATGTATCTTCTTCTTGGAAAAACATTGTTGACATGCAGGAGAGACATAAGGTTGACCATTTTGTCGATTTTCAGGTTGTGCCATCATGTTAAACTAAAGCAATCTTACTGTAAAATGTCCAAACCTTATCCGAACCACCATTCTAATTCCAATGACTCGAAAAGTACTGTCTCGGGAGGTTGGCCTTTGAGACTAAAAGTGCAGAAGAAGGGCTTTGTTGGCAGAACGTTATGCTCGGCTGGGGTATGCACACATATAGAAGGACCTATTGAGTCGCATTCTCACACTGCTGAAGAGAAGATAGGAGTCCTGCTCCTCAATCTTGGAGGCCCGGACACTCTAAATGATGTTCAGCCTTTCTTGTTCAATCTGTTTGCCGATCCTGTATGGCTTATGTTGGAACTGTTTATCTATACCATCATTTCGGATTGGTGATTCTGTTTAATCCGTGTTACAGGATATCATTCGCCTTCCTAGGTTGTTCCGGTTCCTCCAACGTCCTTTGGCACAACTGATTTCGGTATTGAGAGCTCCTAAGAGCAAAGAAGGTTATGCATCCATTGGTGGCGGATCTCCTCTGCGCAAAATCACAGACGAGCAGGTACAAAGGCCTAGTGATTTCTTTTCTTGCTTTTGTGGGTTTTGGTTTCTTTTGAGTGATGGCATCGAAAGTAGTTTATTTCCTATATTACAGGCTAATGCATTGAAATCTGCTCTTGAAGCTAAGGAGGTTTCAGCAAACGTCTATGTAGCAATGCGATACTGGCACCCGTTCACAGAGGAAGCTGTTCATCAGGCAAGTCATAATAATGAAGAACTTTCTAGCTTTGTTAGATTCTAAAGGTACCTCATATGCAGTGCGGATCTTCTTGCCCACTTTTGGAAGACCATTGCATGGCCCACCAATCAGGTGGCACCACCTGATTGGTGGGCCATGCAATGGTCTTCCAAAAGTGGGCCAGAAGATCCTTAGCCCCTCATAGGGAATGGAAAAAAACATGAAGAAATGAGGTTTTTTCGACTAAGCGTATCTGACCGACTTAGTATTTCTCTTGATTATGGACTGCCTTTATATGTTTTGAATGCGACATTACGTATCTCTCTTGTTCCTGATAGATAAAGAGAGATAGGATTACAAGACTTGTTGTATTACCACTGTATCCCCAATACTCTATCTCAACAACCGGGTCAAGCGTCCGTGTCCTTCGAGAAATGTTTAGGTAACATGAATTCTCACTTGCATTTGTCCATCATTGGACTAATTACTACAAGTTTTACGTAATCGAAACGCTGTTTCTTCTATCAGAGGTGACACGCATTTGTCGAGAGTACCTGTTGCCATCATACAGTCATGGTACCAACGCCAAGGTTACATCAAGTCTATGGCTGACTTAATTGAGAAGGAATTACAATGTTTTTCAAACCCAAAAGAGGTGGATGTTAAAACTTGGCTGTAGAAATAGACGAGAGGGAAATTTGGATACTAAATTCTTGTGTGGCATCCGTAGGTTATGATATTTTTCAGCGCGCATGGAGTTCCAGTGAGCTACGTTGAGAATGCCGGTGATCCGTACAGAGATCAGATGGAGGAGTGCATTTTCCTAATCATGCAAGAACTCAAGTTAAGAGGAGTTGGAAATGATCATACTCTGGCCTACCAGGTTAGTTGCAGTGAAGAGCTAATTACTTCATGATATATATATATATATATATATATATATATATATATATATATTATATGTATATATATAGGAGGAGGTTCAAATATGAACAACCTCTTATCGTGTGAACACTGCACTTTAAAGACAAATGTATTGCACTTTAAAGGCAAAGATATTGTATTTTAAAGTGCAATACTTAAAGTGCAGTACATTTATCATTAAGTGCAATAGCTAAAGTGCAGTATTAAAGTGCAGTATATTTACATTGAAAGTGCAATACGTTTGTCTTTAAAGTGCAGTGTTCACATGTTCACACGATAAGGGTTGTTCACACGGAAACCACTCCCTATATATATATATATTCACTGTCTTCTTGCTGCTTAGTTTCATGTTATTGATTTTAAACTGCTCGAAACTTGTTATACCAGAGCCGGGTGGGACCGGTGCAGTGGCTAAAGCCATACACTGATGAAGTTCTTGTTGAGCTTGGCCAACAAGGTGTAAAGTCTCTCCTAGCAGTCCCAGTGAGGTCTCTCTCTCCCTCTCTCTCTCTCTCTCTCTCTCTCTCTCTATCCATTGTTTAAAAAGCTAAAAAAAAACACAATGAAGTTTTGATCTCTAATGGTTGTGGTGTCAAATTTCAGTTTTGTGAGTGAGCACATAGAAACGCTTGAAGAGATTGACATGGAGTACAAAGAATTGGCTCTTGAATCGGGCGTTGCGAATTGGGGTCGCGTTCCTGCTCTCAACTGCACGCCATCGTTCATCACCGATCTAGCAGATGCAGTGATAGAAGCACTGCCTTCTGCTATGGCGATATCCAACTACACCTCAGAAGAAGCTGAAAGTGATATAGTGGGATATGCTGTCAAACTGATCTTTGGTTCCATCTTGGCCTGCATTCTGCTCTCATCATCCAAACTCATGTCGGCCTTCAAGAATCATCAACTAGACTAGTTATAGCTTATAAGTCATACTGCTTCCCATACTTGTAAGACACTTAAGGATTTACCGACTGCATGTAGTGTAATTGGTATTTTCTCGCAAATTCGATCTAGTATTCAGTTCCTGTTATAACTAGAAAACATATGGCATGATAGATGAAAACCAAGAAAGTTGATCAGATTCAGCAACAGCATTTGCCTTACTTTTGCTTTCTATTGCCACTCAACTCACAAGCCAGGTATGGGGAACTGAGTAGTGAGTGCCTCCACTCTTCTTTGCAGATCCGAGACGCGGTCGACCAACGGAAAGCTGGGAGAAGTCACAAATTCCATGAAATCTTGGAGGGCAGCAAACTTCTTTCCTTCCGGAACGGGAGTGGACTTCTTTGCTTCCCGGGTGATTTGAACGCCTTCGTGTATGAAGTCTGCAACTGCAATGAACTCGTTTTCGCTGAAGCCTCTCGTGGTCATGGCAGGTGAACCAATACGTATGCCACCGGGCATAAATGGACTCTTGTCACCTACACGATGAGCAACGCGTAACCGTAAGAAGTTTGATTATGAATTTTCATGAACAAGGTCAAAACTGCGTGCGCTCACCGGGTACAGAGTTTTTATTGAGGGTTATGGATGCCATGTCGAGGATCTTCTCCACTCTAGCGCCATCAATGCCCTATTCGAACAGCACGAGTTTATTGAGGGTTGTAGATGCCAAGTGGAGAAAACAAGAGATGGTGATGAAGTTATATTCTTACTAAGGGACGGAGGTCGACAAGAACCAAATGGTTATCACTCCCTCCAGAGACTAGTTTGTATCCCAACTCCACTAGTCGAGAAGCGAGGGCTCTACAATTAGAGACTACCTGAAGGAGGAAATTTATGGTGTCAAAATGAGCAGAGTTTCACTCACTATGAGTATTCCTAATGAACTAATGATACCTTGTTTTGATAAGCCTTGAATTCTGGTGATTTCGCATGCTTCAGACTAACAGCAAGCCCCCCAATTGTGTGATTATGTGGTCCTCCCTGTTTAGAATAACAGTGAAGGAGCAGAAAACAAGAACATCTATTAATAACAGGTTGATGAGGCCATGGACTGGATTAAGTTAGTAAAACTGAAAAGACCTGTAATCCTGGGAAAACAGCGTTGTTAATTGCAGTTTCTATATCGACTCCCAGAACAGGTCCCTTCTTGAAAAATATCATGCCACCGCGAGGACCCCTGAGAGACTGGAGAAAAAGATTCGGCTTACTTGAGGACACACAAATGTATAATCAAAGGACAGCCTAGTGGAGTAAAAGCGACTCATAAAGCTCAACAACAGTGGTAATGAACAAAGGTCAATTTTAAGATGAGATAATAACCAACACCAACCTTGTGAGTTGTTGTTGTAACAATGTCACAGAACTCAAAAGGATCAGCAACAACTGATGCAGAGACAAGGCCACTGATATGAGCCATGTCCATCATAAGAAAAGCACCAACAGAATCCGCAATCTTCAAGGAGTATCAAGAACGATAGTTAGAGGTTAATTTAACGATGTAGCCAAAAAGAACTACTAGTTTAATTGGTATATGATGGAAAATAGTACCTTTCTCATGCGAGGATAGTCAAAATCTCTAGGATAAGCACTAGCACCTGCAATAATAAGTTTCGGACGAAAGAGGGTAGCTGTTTTCTCAAGCATGTCATAGTCTACAATGCCTGTATTAACAATTATCAACCAGAAGAAAGTTGTAGTTAGTATCCGAAAGAAATCAACCGTAAACCGCATATGTCAAAAAATTAGACCTGTAGTTTCATCAAGTCGATAGGGCATGGATTCAAAATAAATAGAGGTGGCCGAAACCCGTTTCTTTGCACTCATGTACCCATGTGACAAATGCCCACCATGTGGTAAATCCAACCCCTGATGCCAATTCAAAACCATTAGTTAGGTACGGATGCTCGACACAAACAGCAGGAAGAGAGAGTATTATTTACCATTATTCTGTCATGTGGATTGAGAATTGCTGTGTAAACCTCAAAATTCGCAGGTGAACCGGATAATGGCTGGACATTCACACCCCATTTATTTCCATCCAGATTAAAAGCTGCCAGAGCTCTCTCTTGACAAAGAATCTCAAGTTCATCGATGAACTCATTGCCGCCATAATATCTGTAGCAAAAATGATCTCATAAATAGAATATAGACAAACTACAAAATAGTGCCAAAGTACTATCTTAACAACCCCTTGTCCACAAACCTTTTCCCAGGTAATCCTTCGGAATACTTATTAGTGAGGCATGAACCAACTGCTTCCATCACAGCTCGAGAAGTGAAATTCTCGGAGGCAATAAGTTCCAAGCTTCTAAACTGGCGATTCTTCTCTCTGTCAATAATGCCGCGAACTTCTGGATCAACTTCGCTCAATCCATAGTCAGCAAAGCTGCTCCCAGCTCCTAATCAAAATGATTAAAGTCTCACAACTTCTAAATCCATATGTAACAAACAACGCAGAGGCCGATATATACAAGTAATACCTCCACTTTCAGGTATGGGAACAGACACGGAAGAGGGTGGCCTCCCAGTGACCAAGCTCCCTTCAAGTTGAGATGACCTACAAGGCTTGAAGGATATGAACTTAACATGATTTTGGTTTCCACCAATGCCAAACCATTTCGAAGGAAACACTGATCCCTTGGTCCCAACAGGTTGTTGAACTGAATTCATGACTGCAGATCCACCACAAGCCTGCATACTGACACTTTCAAAAGTTCCCTAAATCAGATGAAAAACAAACTTAGGAGAGGTGGGGAAAAGGAAATCATCTTTAGGGAATTAAAAACAAATTACTCCAGTACTATAACTAAATTTAGTAGTCCGCCATAAAACTTCCTTACATGCTCAAACACAAAATTTCATCTAGAAACCATATTTTGAACAAAAAGACTAATCTATTCTCCAAAATTTCCAGAGGAACAGCTCTGAATAAGCCTATATTCTTCGAAACACACAGTTTCAAACAGAAAACAACGAATACAAAGATAAAAGTAAGAAAAAAATCAGAATCCATAAACTTTTAATCACCATGCAAATTAAACTGCCAACAGAGAATCAAAATCATGAAATAAAGGTGCAAACTTACTTAATTCACTATTCGTAGCAAAATAATCCCTCCGACTATTTCGAGAACCGTTTTCGATGATAGGATTTTGAGCTTGTTTTCTTCCAATCGACGAAATTAAAACTACGGATGAGCAGAGGGGAGTGGAGATTGAAAACCTAGAGGGGCGCGGCGCGTGGCGCTCAATGCTCACCTTTCCGTCTCCAGATTTTTTATACAATGGTTTTAGCGGTGCTGGTAGTGTTGGGAAAGGTTCAGGCATAATAAACGTTTTTTGTTTTTTTTTTTTTAAATAGAATACAACCAGAATCTCACTCATACATTTTCCTTTTCGGTTTGTCTCACTAATCTTACAACGTTTCCTAAAATAGAAAAAAAAATGAATGAATCACGATTATCCAAATAAATGACCCATTATCTTTTACTTTACAACACTACTTTACATCTTTATCCCAATATCTTAAACTTCGTGCTCAATCCAAATATTACAAGATGAGTGGACGGATTCTTACTTTCTCAAAAATAAAAATATGCTCCTACATTTACAAATTACAATCAATTTGTAAACTTTGAATGATTAATTACAACAATAGTTTTAGCATTCGGTCTATTTCCTAAAATATACTCCTACGTTTACAAATTACAAAAAATTTAAGGTAGTTTAGAAAATATAAAATAATTACAAAAATCAGATCGATACAACATGGTTCCAAGTTCAATATACTTATAATCTTTCCCTTAATTAAACCTGAGACCGCTTTATCAATTTTCGGTCGTGAATAAGCCACGTTTTATTGGGTCGGCCCTGAAAAATTAGAGAAAAAATAGGGACCTGTACGAAATAAAAAAATGGGTCCTTAACATAGAAAATTAAGTCTTCATATTTACATATTATGTTTTGTTTAATAAAAATTATAAAAAGCTTTTTTAGTCCATCAGAATTTATATATCTTCTCTTTCGTAAAGTTTGTGCTTCAATTCATATTAGCTACATTTTATATTAAATTAAATCTTTTTTTAGCTCAAAAAATTTTGGGCCCTGAGCGATCCCGTGGGATCACCTATCCCTAAAATGGTGGACCACTTGGTGGCCCACCAATCACGCGGTGCCACGCGTGCATTGATGAGTCACCTTTTTACAAGTCAAATATTTATTTATTAGTAATATGGCTCACCAATGCACGCGTGGCACCGCGTGATCGTGCACAACGCACATGCTCAGGACCGGCCTGCGTTATATAGGATTGCCAATTTTCAATCAGGAAAAAAAAGTCAATAAAATAAACAAAAATACATTTTGAACACTAGATTTTAGTATCGTAAAAATATAATTCA
The DNA here is from genome assembly GCA_028984105.1 of Lavandula angustifolia. Classification (NCBI taxonomy): domain Eukaryota; kingdom Viridiplantae; phylum Streptophyta; class Magnoliopsida; order Lamiales; family Lamiaceae; genus Lavandula; species Lavandula angustifolia. Next base: position 708,378 of record CM054816.1, read on the forward strand.
TCAAAACAATGATTTGAAATGTAGTTATAGCTTCTTCTTCTTTTTTAATCTCCACTATATATTAAACGATCTAAACCAAATCGTGGACAAGCCCACGAGGAGGACATCACCCAATTAGATTGGAGAAATAACTAATACCCAAAGTAAGTACTACCAATCCAAGCCAAAAATCAAAACCAAATCCACAAAGCACTTGAAAATACCTCCATTCCATTAATATTGTCTTGTATTCATTTTTTGGATCGCCCCAATAATATTGTATTATTTCCTTTGAAGGTAAATAACACTCTACATTCTGAGATAACCCACTCATTACTCACTATTCACTATACATTCTTATACACTCTCACCCTCCAAAAATTTATCTTTCACATGATTTCATCCATTACAAATTCAAAAAATTATGATTTTTAACTTTTTGAAAACTTTAGATTATTTCTTTAATTAGAATATGAAAAAAAAATTAAAAAAAATCAATTGACTCAATTATGCCTTAATAAAACTTGGATGAGTTCTCATTCTTTCTCACCAACCATTCCTCGAAAACTGTGTTAATTTCTTAATACAATTAAAATACACAAAATTTACAACTAAATCAATTTTCTTAATCTCGGTGCTGAAAAGAAACAAGACGTAATTAATGAGACGGAGAGAGTACACACTAATTACTCTGCCGGGCCGCAAGCACCGTTTCCTATGGGAAGAGCGAATAGAGAATGAAGTAAACTTCATGCTTAATATTTCAAAGAATTTGAGACTCCATAAACGGCATATTCTCAGAAACTCATTACTCGTAGTAACTTCAACATCCCGTCAACCAGTCAAGAGACTGTAGTCCAAGAAAATTCAGAGTTACTTTTCAGTGAAACAAACTAACCGTTTTCAAGTTATGTCATTGGTTAAAAGTCTCACTCCACATGTGAAAGGCCACCACCGGTCTCAGCTCGTGTTCTGTACAAAAAATCGAACATTTCATGCTGGGTGAGGGAAGGATTTTTCAAGAAATCGACATCAAGTATGAGTTCCTATATGTTTGAGGCATAGTTTGTAGAGCAATAAGCAACGAACCTAGAGAACAAACTCCAAAAGGCCAAGATAAGGTATGATGCTACTAAAAAATCTACAGTAAATTATGAATGTTTATGCAACTTCGTAGGTATTATGCCTTATGTGGAATAACCAAATTTGGAAGTGTCTCGTGGAACTATAGTCCATCTTATATGTTTATCGTCGAGCAAAATGCAGATGCAGGTAAAGAGTGAGAACTCACTTGTGATCTGAAGGATTTGGTGTGATTTCATAGACTATGGTTGCAACAACATCCCTCTTCAATTGGACCGAGTTTGAGTTTAGACTTCAGATCAGTGTTAAGGAGAGAAACAAAGAATAAATTCGAGTTTTGCAACCACATTACCTGAGTTGCTTCTCCTTTCAACCCAATGTAATGTATTTGAGTTGTATCAGCACCAAAATTATCTGGGAAATGCAAAGTGATGTTCCCAACACTCTGAAATCTCGAATACCTGTAGATTACTTAATTACAAAGTCAGAAATTCAAGATTGATAAAGATATATGTTTATGATGTATCATTGAAAGAAACTTGGAATCATCTGCTGAGTCTAATCTTCAAGCAAAAGAATTGCAATGGAATTTATAGACAAACTGCATAGGGTGCTAAAAAATACTCCCTCCGTCCCATAATTATAGTCCCCTTTCTTTTGGGCACGGGAATTTAGGAGAGTGGTTGGTTGTGAGTAAGATGGTGGGGCCCTTAAATAAAGTGTGTGTAATAATTTGCTATTTTAGGTAAAGTGACAAGAATTATGGGACGTCCCAAAAAGGAATAAGGGACAAGAATTGTGGGACGAGGAAGTATAATTAAGGAAACTTCACCTTGTCTGGAACTCCAAAATTCCTTGCAAGTTTTCCACCAAGTCCCACTCCTAAGATGATCGAATAGGTCAATAAGGTAGATCGTCATAAGTACAGTCCAACGAAAAAAGCTAACATAACAGTGCACCTGCACAGGTTGCATATGCTGAGCATCTGAAAAGTCAATACCCTCTCGATTGATGAATCTGGATAGAACATAATATATTCAGGCAACAATTGAATTGGAAGCAGGAAATGGAGAGAAATATAAATTGACATGAATCAGCAGTACGACATATTAATGCTATTCCAGCGTATTGGAAGGAAAAAGATCAAACTTAACTATAGCATGTTAAAAATGAAAGACACGGCAGTTACTGGAACTCACGCTCTCATCTTTGCGGGACTTGTCCCATCAGCACCACCAACAACTGATATGCTCTTCAGCTTAACATCTGATGTAAATCTATGCAACCAAGTAAATATAAGCTTTCAAATTAAGGTAAAATTAAATGGTCAAATGAGAAACAAACAGATTAGATAATTCATTGATAGCATAAAAAACCCATCCTTAATCCCGAATTGTATAATGTGAAGATACATCTTCTTTAAGAACATAGATTTTCGATCTGTGCAAATCATTGAAAAATTTCTACTAAGCCAAAATGTCTGCTCCAAAATAGTTGTTCTTACGCTTCCGGGGGTCTAGCCTTTCCTTCCCTCTCTACAGTGAGGTTCTGTTTGAAGTTATGATTGAGACAACGAGTCATAGGTCTTTGTTTTATTCCCTTGGCTATTAATCACCAAGAAAAAGGCTATTCATTAGCAACAACAAGAGTAAGAGCACTCCTGCAGTTAGCACAGATTTACGTTCAATAATTCCAGGGGGGCACGTTTTTCATGTTATAAACCCGGTCTTTTTCAATGAATTGTTGCTTCCCTTAAAGCGAATTTCTATTCCAATTAACTCTAACACAATAATTAGACTTTTCTACAGTATTTCAGGCTTTGACGAGGAAAACACAAGTTCTTCCTCAAATCTGAAAAACTCTTTCACAAGAAAATAACAGGAAATTCACCACAGTCCATCAAACAAGGAAATCTGATACTCACGGAATGAAGACTATCAACTCAGGATCACCTTCATTGCTTTCCAAACGACCCTGCTGCATTCAAGGCGAATTCATTTAAGCACTTATCTATCAAACACAACCACAATCAGTATTCGGAAGAACAGTGAATAAATATGTCCCACACACCATGTCTCTCATTCAATAATACCCAAATTAAATAGCAAATCTTGCAATCGTGATAAGAAACGCAGCAAATTCATGGCAGCTAAAAATATGTAAATCCCATCCTAACTACAAATAGTTAAGGGCAAAAATGCAAACAGTACATATGTAATACTCCCTCTATCCCGCCCTGACTTGTATTCCTTTTCGGACCGTCCAACCCGACTTGTCTTGTTTCCTAAAAAGGAAAATAATTACTACACAAACTACACACAATCACCTATTCCTCTACACATAACCACCCACTCACCAAAATATTCATGCCGAAACCAAACAAGACAAGTCGGCTGGGACGGAGGGAGTATATTCGCATCATATTTCACTGCTGAAATAGAAACTTAAACTTCAATTTATGAGGAACTAAACAGAGTAAATCATGATATACCTCTGAAGAGTTAAGACGCTGCTCCCAAGCTCTGAACACTGACTTCACACTTCCAGAAACAGCTTCATTCAGTGCAGATACCTTCAAAGACAAACTCTCAGACCGCGCAAAATGCATGATATAATTCATTTGAGTGTGTATGGTGAGATAGAAGAGAGGCGGCTCAACAATCTCCTCATAGTAGATTCTAGCACATCATCGAACATAAAATTCATAGAGAATGGAAAAAAAAGAACTATTCGAATCACCAAAACTCATCCGCGAAAACAGTAAAATCTGAAGTAAGGCAACAGAGCCACAAATTCCATGATCGCAAATTAGGAACTTTTCAAGCAAAATCTAAAGTAGAGAGAGAAAGAGAAAAACCTTGGATAGATCGATGTGCTGGTAGAGAGACCAATCCGAGGAACAATCGTTGTCTTCGCAGCTGTGGTCGTGATTCGTGCATACAAGCCATTTTCTGTGCTCGGCTACTGCGCTTTGGGCGTGTAAATTAGTTGAAGATAATCAAACAGTTAAATATGTAATTTTCAAATTTTTATATTCTTTTTTTTTTATAAATAAATTCAAACAAATAAAGAAGGAAAGAAAACAAAAAAAAAATGAAATCACACTCCAAAACGAAACCCCAACCGGAGATGGAAACCGCTGAAGTCCGGAGCACTAGCACTCCGCCGGCGAGACACGGCGGCGGCGGCGGCCGAGGAGGAGGATACACTCTCCCCGAAGCCCGATATTTATGCGAGGACATACTTTTCTGCGTCGATGTCGGGCCGGAGACTATGGTAGAGATGAAGGTGAGCGGGCCCAAGGGTCGACCCTACACCAGATTGGATTCCATAAAGCAGTCAATTATGCTATTCGTCCACTCTAAGCTCAGCATAAACCCCGATCACCGTTTCGCATTCACCGCACTCGCAAAATCAACCTTCTGGGTAACAATTTTTATGTTTTTTCAGTATTATTTACCGTGTTTTAGTGGAATTTAGGAGTATTTTGCGGAAATTTATGCCCTTGAATCTTGGTTGTTGAAATTGCAGCTTTTACCCTTATATTAGTTGGTGATAATTCACGTTAAGAATTGAAGAACTTAGCTCAAGTATCATGTGCTTCGGGGGATTACAGATTCTGTTACATTGATTGTTGATAAATGAGACAGGCTGGGAATTATGAAAGCTTTGAAAAACTTTTGTTTCGTGAATGCTGGGAGTTTGGGACTTGTATAATTTGGTTTTGCACAGCCTTGTAAGCTAGTATCTTGTGCTTGACGATGTTCGAAATGCTTTCGCTTCATCAACGTGTGATATGTAATTCAATGTTCTGAGATTAATTCTGTGGCCCTGTGCGGATAGCTGTGGACAAGATTTTGTAATACGATGCGTGAAATTCTAGAAAAGCTTTTAAGTGCATTTTTCTTAGAATGAAGATTGTCCCAATCAATGATCATTTACGTGCTATAAGTTTTAGAAGTTCGTGCAATTTTCTCTGAGATTAAAAGTTTTTTTTGTTGATGGAAGATAATTTGAGCTGCTGGATAATTCTGGTTTATGTTTAATGCTTGAATTAGAGGACGTGATCAGTCTTAAATCGAGAAGTTAAATCTTTGTCATCTGAATTGGATCATTAACTTAATGGAGCATAAACAAGTTTCCGTACCCAGCTTAGTTAAGATTCGGTGTAGTGAACTTCGTTGTTGGATCGAGTTTGAAATTAGCTTCATTGGCATGACTAAGTACACTTAATTAGAAATTGAGCAAATAATCTGAATAGCCTCATTAGGAATTTGGACTATGGCTGTAAATCTCATCTAGTAGGAATGCATACCTCATTCAGGGAAAAGATGGTCGTCTCTCGTTTCACAAATTCAGTTTTTTTTCATTGATGATACTCTTGCTTGATCAAATTCGGCTGATTTCCTCATTTTCTTTCATTGTAAAGCTACGGAAAGAGTTCAGCAGTGAAGTTGACTCAGCACTCTCTGCTTTGCGAGATCTCGCGGTGGATTCATCCTCCAATCATGCAGATCTCACTCAGCTATTCAGAGTAGCAAATCATGAAGCAAAGAAATCTCGTGCTCAAAACCGGATATTCCGTGTGGTAAGTGACTTTGAGTGACCTCCCCCCACCCCACCCCACCCTCCCCCAACCTGCCCCGACCTTTACCCTGTGTTTCCTTTTTCTGTCTGCCAGAAAAATGTATAAAAGTGCTGTTTACCTACTTCGGTATCAGTTTTTCCGTAAAAACTCATTATGCAGAACCGAGTAGGAAATGAATCACAGGATACTGCAACCTGCTTGCTTCTCTTGTTGATACATTCTCTGTATATATTTCTACATAAAACTCATCTATCAGAAGCAGTAGGATATTTGATGGACCCGCTACCATTCTTTGGAAAAGAACATATTCCGTCCGTCCCATTAGTAGTGTTCCATTTCTTTTCGGCACGGTTATTAAGAAAATAGTGTTTTGTGGTGTGTATTATTTGACTTTTTGAGTGGTTTTCCACGTATTTTTTACCTTTTTTAGAAATGAGACATCTAATGGGACAGTCTAAAGAGGGAAGTGAGACACTACTAATGGGACAGAGGGAGTACTCAACTAGAGTTCCCGTTTCAGTTCCATGACAGATTTTTTTGTCACATAACGAAATTTTGGTCAAAAATCAAAATATTAAATTTCTTCGCATTTCTGCCTCCTTCACGGTTGCCAAAGATCTTATTTTTGTTCCAGTTTTTGTACTCGATGTCCAACTCAACCTAATTTTGATAGCTTTTGCTGATGGATCTCTAATATCTTTGAATCTTCTCCATATTCTTTATGAGTTTACTGTATTAGTACAGTTAAACCTCGATAAAGTAATAATCTCGCTAAGATAATAATTCTTACGGTCCCGATATGGGTCAATGCATTAAAATAATGTTCGATAAAGTAATAACCTCGTTAAATGGATATTTTTTCTCGGTCCTAAGATTATTACTTTATCGAAGTTTAACTGTATCATTAGCATGTTTCGTTCTTTCTTGATTTATGCTTCAACGCCCACCCAAAATCGTGGCCCTTGTTGTATCAGGTCCTGATCTACTGCAGGTCATCCATGCCACCACAGTATCAGCTGCCTCCAACTCTGAAGCTCTTCACCTTGGATGTGATGTACCTCCACGACAAACCCGGACCTGATAACTGTCCACAGGTGGTGTACGATACTCTTGTTGATGCCCTTGAGCGAATCAGTGAGTTCGAGGGCTATATATTCGAGAGTGGTCAAGGACTGAGTCGTACCCTATTCCGGAGCATTTGTCAGCTGTTATGCCATCCTCAGCAGCGCTGCGTTCAGGATGAGCTGGACCTGCCCAAGTCTCTGGTAAAGAAGGCTCCTCCACCCGACCCATCACAAGCCGATGACAACACCATTGTCGTCTACCAGTAAGGTAAAATGTAATTACTCAAAGTCTTTTTGTTGTCAACTGGTCTTGTAAGTTTGTGTACCAAAATGCTGATGTATCTGTCTGAATTTGTTTTTAGAGGTGTCTTTTTTTTTTTGGATAGTTTCAACTTTCAACTGTTATGATGCAACCTTTGAATGGAGTAAGTTTGATGCATTATTGGACTGGGATTCTTGATTTGTTTTTTGAGATGCTTGAATCATTCTTTGTCAGCATTTCTTTTCAATAGAATATTAGGTCGAGAGTAATCTATAGTCGCTAGCTTCAGTTCTTTTCAATAGAATATTATGTCGAGAGTAATCTGTAGCCGCTAGGTTCAAGACATGGTCAACATTGTGAAATTCTCAACAATGGGGTTCTGTTTTTTTCAGTTGTGATGACTGGATGAGAGAGAATATTGTGATAACTAATTGAAAATATATAGTCAGATTGTGATAACCACTGCCTTATCATACAGATGGATATTAACACATATTAATTCATTGAAAATATATAGTCAGATTGTGATAATCACTGCCTTATCATCCAGATGGGTATTAAGGGGGTGTTTGGGATAGCTTATCTAAAACAGCTTATAGCTGAAAGCTATCTCGGGAAATGAATTTGGTGTTTGGGAAATCCAGCTTATAGAGCTGCTGAAAGCTATTTGGGTCCAAGATAGAGAATTTTCGTAAGTTTGGTATTGGGCGGAGAAGGCGATAGCTAATATAGCTTTTATAATTTTAACATTTTTAATTAATACATTATATTATAATTTTATAACTATTTTTTTTAATTAATGATCGATATTGCTTATTTATATGTATAATTTTTATTTGTCATTTAATAAAGAATAAGTAAATATTTGTTTTATTAATATAATTTATAATCTTTATTATTCTTGATTTTAATTAATAATATTAATTATACTTAATTTTTTTTCTAATTTTTATTTTAATATTTTTTATATTAAAATACTATTTTATATGAGTGGAAATAAATTTTAAATTTTATTTGTGTAAAAATTCTAAATTTGTTTAATAAGTGAGAAATAAATAATATTTTTATTTTATAAGATACCACTTTATTAATATTTTCAAATATTAATTTTTGATTTTCAGCACTTTTTGCAAACACTTACAAATTATCAAAATCAGCAGCTTTCAGCTACTTTCAGCCACTTTCAGCAGCTTCCAACAACTTTTAGCACTTATCGATAAGCTTCAGCTATCCCAAACACCCCCTAAGTCAAATAAAAATCTGTATCTTCAATTTTGTTATTACTCTCTCTCCTCTCCCATTAATATTGTTATGTATACCTAATTGGGATGCCTCAATATTGTTTCCAAAAAAAAGAAATAAAACAACACTACAAATCACAAAAAGTTATGTGGGATCACATCATTTACACACAAAAATCAAGTTTTTTAAACTCCGTGCCGAAACCCTACATGACAATATTAATGGGACGAAGGGAGTATTGCTTTACATGATGGCACGATCAATTTGTGATCGCCATATGATTTAGGCCATTTACCTTTTCATGATCTATAGACTATATGGTACTCCCTCCGTCCCATTTATAAAGACCCATTTTCGGCACGAAAATTAAGAAAGTAGAGTAGATGATAAAGTAAGAGAGAAGATAAGTGGTGTGATTAGAGGGAATTAAGTGGTGTGATGAGAAAGTGGATGATAAAGTATGTGAGAAAAATAATAAAATATGAAAAATATAGTTTTTTTTTTTTGGTAAAAGGCCAATATAAATGGGACGGATCGAAATGAAAAAGTGATCAATATAAATGGGAACAAAATTTTTAGTCGAAATATTAAATGTTTGTTAATTTCAGAATCATTGCCCTTTCATAACAATTTTAAGTTGTGTAATGCAACTACATTACCAACTAACCGGCTGTCAATTTCTATTAATTTTTTCTTAATTACCTTAACCAGTCGTAGTTATGCCAATCCCCAAAATAAAATCAATAAATGGAATAGATAATAAATCTTGCATTATCAAAGTCAAATGTATAAGACCTTAACTATACATAGATATGAAAAGCTAGTCATCTTCAGTATTATATACACATATATAAATATATATATATATATATATGTGTGTGCGTGTAGAAGAGAGAGAGAGAGTAAAGAAATTTTAATATAACCTGATACATTCTGATTAAACCCTTGATTATCAATTAGGAAAGTCTTTCTTCTCTCTCTAACATCAACTTCTGAATGCAATAAACAAAACTTAAGGTATCTGTTTCTTCCAAACCTTGAGGTCGGGTTCCTTCAATCAAGTGGAAAGTTGTAAATTTTTATATTGTTATGAAATTTCAATTGGATAACATCGTTAAAAGTATTAACATTTCATAAATAATATTACTTCCTCGGTCCCATAGAAAGTTTCTTATTTTCCTTTTCAAGTTGTTCCATAGAAGTGTCTTACTTTTTAAAAAGGCAAACAATTTGTAAACCAAAATTAACAAGCCAAAAAATTAAACATACACCCCACAATCCCATTTTCTTAATCTCTGTGCCCCATAAAAAAAGAGACACTTTCTATGGGACGGATGGAGTATTACTTTCTCTGTCCCAAAGAATTGATCTTCTTTCTTTTGAGCATGATTATTAAAAAGAGTTGAAAATTACTGTGAAAATGTGTAAAATGGTAGATCCCACACATAAAGCTAGTAAGAAGAATTGAAAATTGCGTGTGAAGTTGTGTAAAATAATGGGTACCACAAATAAAATACTAGTAATAAATTATCATTTATAAAAATAGAATATATCTTATTAAACAGCCCGAAAAGAAAAGCAACACATTATATGGGACCTAAGGAGTATCAAATATTGCCAATGGATTCATAGTCTGCAGCAATTGGAATGAATTAATTACATATCTATTTTTTTTCTAATAAACATAGAAATCAAGAGTAATCTTATCAAAATATTAATCTTTGGAATTCTCCCATTTTTCTATATTACCGACTTTACATTTAACAATTTGCCTTTGGCTGGCAAAAATAAAAAAATAAAAAAATAACTAATAATAGCATTATATATTAGGAAGTCAACAACCAAATAGGTCCCACTGCTGATTCAAGTTGCATTGCAAACTGATTCAATCCCACATTAAATAAACACATAAGATGCCCTCTGAAATGAATCTTGGGGTAGCCTAAAATAATAACACAACGAATTTAAAAACTACTCAATTATTGGTTCAGGTTGTTTTTCAACTCTATACCAGCCTTTACTTCTCATTCAAGAATTATAAAATTAGCCCACCTCTGCATATTCCATGTTCTCCAACTCCCTATATATGGGACTGACCCCCCTCTAGGATTCTAAAAGTATACACACACTAGAGAGAGAGAGAGATATGGGAAACTGTTCATCTATTTCTTCTCCAGGGATACATGATGATGCTTATGGCCAAGAAAATGCAGTGTATTTTGCAGGGAGTAGTAGCAATGAATCACAAAGAGTTGGCTCAGTATATTCTCATGCAGGAAGCAAAGGATTAAACCAAGATTCTGCTCTTCTTGTCCAGGTACATATCATGTTCAACACTTCTTGTGTTTAATTGGATTTGGGATCATCAAGAATGCCAAGAATATAACAAGCTCATGCAAACAAACCTAAAAATAAGTTTCTAATCAAGAAATTCAAATCCCAACTCTCCAAGTTCTTTGATCCCAATATAACCATAGTTTCAAGGTAATCGACCTTGTCGATTTTCTCAGGGCTATGGAGTTGAGGACGGAACTTTCTGCGCGGTGTTTGATGGGCATGGGAAGAATGGACACATAGTGAGCAAGATTGTGAGGAACAGGCTACCTTCTCTACTTCTCAGCCAGAGGAATTCTTTTGCAAAGTTAGGAAGTGATGGGAAGAATTTCATGAGATGGAGAGATGCTTGCATGACTGCTTTCAAAGCAGTAGACAGAGAACTCAAGTTTCTTGCCACTTTGGACTGCTCTTGCAGTGGAACCACAACTACTATCATCATCAAACAGGTATAGAAACCCGGGAAATTCTAAGCTACCTTATCGCGTAAATACTCTTAAACTATCTGTAATTCTAAGAGGTGTACCTTTGATCTCATCAGGGTGAAGACCTCATCATTGCAAATCTTGGCGACACGCGAGCAGTTCTAGGCACAAGAACTGAGAGTGGGATCATGGCCGTCCAATTAACGACTGATCTCAAGCCTGGAGTGCCATGTAAGAAACATTGAGCTAAACATACAATTTAAAACAGTTTATATGCAATAGAACAGAGTTTCTGATGTATGAAAAATATGTATGCAGCTGAAGCAGAGAGAATAAGGAAGTGCAAAGGCAGAGTGCTTGCCCGGCAAGCAGAGCCTCATATCCAGAGAGTGTGGTTACCTCATGACGACTCTCCGGGGCTGGCCATGTCTCGTGCTTTTGGTGATTTCGTGCTCAAGAACAACGGTATCATCTGCACCCCTGATGTAACCTACCGCCGTGTAGCCCCAGAAGACGCGTTCCTAGTGGTGGCAAGCGATGGGGTAAGAGCTATCCCTTTTTAACTCGACCAGTTAGTTACCTTTAGTCTACTCCCCTGTTCTCGTTGTTGAGATTCAACGGTTGGAATTGCAGGTGTGGGATGTGCTGAGCAACGAAGAAGTTGTGTCGATCGTAGCAGCAGCAGATAGTGAAGAGGGAGCAGCAAAAGCAGTGGTGGATGCAGCGGTTGCTTCGTGGAAACACAAGTTTCCCAACTCCAAGAGGGATGACTGCACTGTAATATGTCAATTCCTGCATTATAAGTGACAATAAGTTGTACCTTGTGAGTTTCAAGAATTCAGTTTCTTGATCTTGAACGAGGGCTTGTACGCAATCTTGAAGCCTGCTAGGATGATAGAGAACAAAATCCTTATAAGAGATGATTATATAGATTGTATATGAAAGACAATCTGTGTAGCAAACATGTACATGTAAAAATGATTGATAAATACGAACAGAAATTCATCTCCTTTGATAAGAAAAATGAGTTCAGTAACAAAACTCTGTTCATGGTCTCATTCCAAAGACTAGCTTGAATCAAAACCAATCGACAAAAGGTGTTCATTTGCATCTCGAAAGACACGCGATGTAAGATATAAAAGAATGCCCACTCGTTTTCAGAGAACCCTTCTTCGCGGTAAAAAGATATGCCATGAAATAACACCGTTCAAGCACCCGAGTTAATTCCAGCTGGTAAAGCTAAGTTATCTTTGGAATCCTCTCCACCAAGCAGCTCATCATCATATACAACTGGCATGCGTATCCGGTCGTGTACAGATGCACGTTTCTGTTCAGCAGTCAAAGCATCGAGCTGGCTCTGATCATGAGAAGTAGGCTCCACCAAATCATCCGATGGATTACCATTGATCTGACCGGCATCAAGAGAGACACGAAGAGTAGAAGTGTCCATCTGTTTCATAGGTTCTTGCTTCTGCTGCTTAAATTGTTTCTGCAATGTTCATCAATCATAAGATTTAGCAGTTAGATTCTAGCAAACATGAAGATCCTTTTTCACTAACTCAGCAGATTTGAATAGTTAACAGATGGAAAATCGACTGATGGTGAATCTCATAGAGTAGATTGCATACATCTGAAACATTCAACAAGAAAAACAAACATCTTTTACTCCACTTGCAGAAGGGGAATATATATATAAAAAATTCCCTCCTTGTTGCTGCTATACTCGAGGCACGATGTTTAGAAAGGGAGAAGCGAACTGAAAATTAAAGAAATGTCATTTCCCCAAATTGGTGTGGGCCAGTGCTCACATTATATTGATTGTGACACGAGGGAAAACACTTTCGCACTCAAGAACCTGGGTGATGTAGAAGCCAAACATACCTCAAATTCTTTCCCTTTTTTCATTATCTCTTTGTAAGTATTTGGATCACGTACTTTGATGATATTCCATAATATGCCACCACCATTCCGGGAGCGACGGCCATCAGCAGTCTTCTGACCTCCACAAGCCTGGACTGCATCAACCTACAAGTTCATTTTTGGTGTTAACTGTCGACTCAAACTGGCTAAAAGGGGGGGGGGAAGGTCTCATCCAAGTTTAGTACGGCAACAAATTCACCACCGTGAAGTGCAGCGGAAGTTTCTTACACTTCTAACTACAATAAAGTATTTTACATCACTACAACAATCCGTCCCAATTCAACGTTATTTAAGGATAGATATCTGGTTTATAACCTGAAGTTCAATTTTACCATTAATCAACTTTCCACTTTATAATGCAACTTTCTGTCATACATCAATAGCCAATGTCTCAACCAAACCAAATATCTCTCCATTTGGTAACAAGATACAGTGGTTTCAAGAGAGAAGCACAACTAACACACTCGATTATTGGTGTTTTAATCCCACACACCAATATTTACTTGGCTGACATGAGATAGGTTTTGTTGATCTTTAGCCATGGTACAGAGGTTAGAAGTGTAACAGAGACGAGGAAACAATTCCATTCTACCTACATTAGTTAAAATCATGAAGTAGCTATGGAAAGAAAAGTGAGTCAAGGTTTCATGTGCGTGATAGCAAGAACTTCTTTAGCCTAAAGAATCTGTGGTTACGCGATAACTTTAAGGATCAGATACTGTTGTCCTAGACATGTAGAAGAACAAGACACTTAACCAAAGTCGCAACTTTAACCACAATTATCACATAAGCATTTCTACGTTTACCTAACCCCCAAGGATCGATGATTCAAAAGCTCTCAATATCAAGTTAGGCATGAGTTGTGAGAGCTGTCACAAGGCATGAATCGATCAAGGTACCTTTGGTCCATTTAGGATATTCCAACAATTTAATCAATGGTAGTATGAACAATCACAACTACATCAAACACCTAACACAAGGATGACCTAATCAAAAAAGATATTAGGAGTGTGATGCCTGAATAAAAAGGGTGACCTAATAAAAAATTTAGCAAGCATTTATTCACAACTACATCAAACACCTATGGCATATCAACATTCATCATCCAAATAGTGACAATATTGAAGAGATCAATAATGATAATCATCTCGCTCTGGGGATTTTGACGCACTTAACTGAATTCACATTCGTACAATGGGGAAAATATCGCAATATCAGAAATCCACAGAGAAAAATGATTGAATGGGTTACAATCCTACCTATTTATTCCTGCCTGTGTACGCAAGTCTTGGATGAGGGACTGGAAGTGCAAAGCCCTCATGTTACATACTCCTCATAAAACCCAAAACTAACTTACCTACTGGACTACTTCAAATGACCTAACACAAAATAAATAAACTTAAATATAGTATTTAATAAAACAAATAACACAACACATTCTCACGTATTTAATACCGTGGATGAACTTTGAACTTCCATTGCTACATCAGAATAAAACCCAAAATAAGTAATAATTGCGAAAAGCAGCTATCATTCATCAGTGTCAAAAAAGCAAGAGGTTTCGAACTATTATCTTTCAATGATAACTATATAGAAACTAGAAAAGCAATTTACCTCTTTGATAAGATCACTCAAAGCTGCCACACCGAGACAACCAACAGCAGTGTACATAAGATAAGATTTTCTCTCTCGCAACCGCTTGCATGCATCCAGAACAAACCTAAGGAAGATACCGTAAAAAGAAAGCATAAAAAAAATGTGAACAAATTATGAATGCCAATATACATCCAAGGAAAAAAAAACTACACATTTTTATTAAAAGGTAAAACAACAGCGAAATGATATGAAACTGTGGCAGATAAGAATATCTGCAACACGCAAGATATCAAAATGGAAGACTAAGAGTCTCTGACTTACACATGATTCTAATTAGCATCTGAGAAATGAACTATCGATAATGATAGAAGTGATAGAGCCAGCAAGCACACACACACACAAGAGGGTGATCATCCAAAAATATATGAACTAAAGGAAAAACAACTAAATTAATCAGTTAATAAGCAGAGAGCAAAACATGGATATGCCATAAATTAATCAACCTAGTTCTCAGAAAACATGCATACCTGTTGATATTGGTCACATTTGGACCTGCACTGCTGCCTCTCTTTCGCTTGTTTTTATTTTTCTTCTTCTTTTGTCTTGAATTCGGCCTGCTAGATTCTTGATTTTCTTGAATATCATCAACATTAGAACTTTCTCCTACTCTAGTCTTTGAAATCTGTTCAATTAACTCACCTTCTTCTACATCAAGCATCTCAATATCTTGGCCATCATCAACATTTTCCTCGTCAAAAAGTGAGTCGAGCAAGCTTTCTTGTCCTTCCATGTGAGGCTGCAGCAGTACACTCCAAGTCAAACAATCTCCTCAAACAAACATAAATATGAACTGCATTAAACAAGTATAATATCTTCTATGGACCAAACTAGGTGGGAGTGAACCATCAATGATATTTATAAGATCATCTTCTCCAATAAGAGAAACAAACTAGGTATCAGATTTACATACCACACAATACAAAGCAAAAAAAAAACTGTTTTCTTTTAATTTATTTGACTAATTAAGGAAACTTAAAGCTAACACACGTATCCGGAAGCCATGGTTACAGGGTGATAATAACAAATACTAGGGAAATTGTCACTAATCACTAGTCAATAGGACCATTAAAGAGAATCTTAATATCCGTTTCATCCTCACTAGCACACTTTGATAAGACATACAAAATTCGGAAAACCCTGCCAAATCAACATAAATATCAGCAGAAACTGCCACTGAAAACAGACAGTCTAATCTGAGGCATAAAAAAATTAATTTAAAATTTAAAAAAAAAAAAAAAAAAAGTTCCCTTGCATCACAGCTTAAACAATCAAACCTAGGGTTGTAAACGAATCAAATATTTTTTATTCGATTCGGTATTCGTATTCGAATTTTTGATATTCGATTAGTATTCAAATACGAATACAAAATTATGATATTCGATTCGATATTCGAAACTATTCTATTAAATAAAAATATATAATACATTTATAAAAATATTCATATATATTAAATATGTTTTATAAAACTTATTATAAATTTGTTTCTTAAAAATATTAATTTCAAATCGAATAGTATTAAATACGTACCGAATTCGAACCGAATATTGGAATAAAATTGTATATATAAAATATTCAATAAAAAACAAATCGAATATTCGAATTGAATCAAATAATTCGAATATAAAATAACGAATCAAATACGAATCAGCGTTAATATTCGAGAATGAATCAAATACGAATAGGAATACGAATCGAATACCGAATCGAATACTTTGTTATTTGATTTGATTCGATTCGGTTACAACCCTAATCAAACCGATAAGCATATATAAACAAAACAAAGCAAAATATTCTAAAGCGACTAATACATAAAAAGTGAAATGTATACACTCGTAAACCTGTGGAACTCAGTGCAGAAACCCTAACATTACCGATCATGAATAACAGAAACGCAATCAGACATAGTAACCCGAAACCGACAATCACATAAAATGCCATAAACATACTACAGGCAACTTGCCGCCGATTTTAGCTCCAATAACCCTAATCATCTACGCAAATATAATCAACATAAGCACGTAATTTAAACGGAGAATTACACATAGAATTAATAAACGAAAAGGAAAAAGGCATCTAACCTTCGACTCCGGAAACTGCTACAGCGCGCGACTCCACTACACCGAAAGCTTGAACACAACTGTAGAAACACGAAAACGAGAAGAGATTTATACATATATTGTTTGTGGGCTATGGTTCGGAACTCTATATGGGCCGATATATTGGGCTTGGATCTGAATTGAATCTCGAAAATTGCAGGCTATTATAGGCATCAAAGTGATTTTCTTAATTATTAATTTCCTTATTTTTGGACAAATCTTTTAGAAATAGTTGAAATTTCTTTTTTGGGATATTTATTTTTCGATTAACTCATTATTAGATTTATCTAATTTACTGTAAAAAAAGTATTAAATTTTATTTTTTTTATTTATGTTTTTGTTGTTAATACTAGTACTCCCGTCTCGCTATTACTGTCCATTTTGGTTTCAGCACAGAGATTAAGAAACTTTATTTAAGTGTGTATTTTATGAGTTTTAATTATATTAATAAATGAGCATAATTTTCGAGGAGTGATTGGTGGAAGAAATGATAATTTATCCAAGTTTTTGCAGGCCTAGTTGAGACAATCGATTTTTTTTCTTTTTTTTTTATATTGTATTTTAAGAAATAAACTTAAGTTTCCAAAAAGTTAAAAATCATAAATTTTCGATTACGGAGTGGAACGAAAATCGTGTGAGGGATAGATTTTTGGAGAGAGAGTGTGTGATAATGTGGGGATGAATATTAAGTAGGAGCAACCCACTTCATTTCTTGTTTAAAAGTAGTTTTTGTTATATTAAGAAAGAGGACAGTAATAGCGGGACAACCCGATTAGGAAAGTATGACAATTTTTGTTTAAGAGTAGTTTTTGTTATTTTATGAAAGATGACGGTAATAGCGGGATAATCCGATTAGGAAAGTAGGACAGTAATAGTATTATATTTATGGTTAGATGTTCCATTTCCGTTTATTTCTTATATTAAGTTTCATTTTGAAAAACAACTTATAAAAGTGATTATAGTATATGCATGCACAATCATTTATTTTTTTTAGCATAAACAGTAGATAAATTCTCCATACAAGTTTAAATTAGAGGAGCAAATTCCGTTAAACCAAATCAAACCAAACCGAAAATTTGGTTCTCTATTTTGCAAAACCAAATATCAAATCGAAAAAACATTGGTTCATTTCATTTTTAACCCAAAGTCTTCAGTTTTGATCAGTTTGGTTTCCATTGTAACCAAAATTCTAAAGAGAAAAAAAAAGAGGCATTTTTAACAGTAGCCACTAGCAAAACAGTAGAAATCAAAATACATTCATAACCCACCACTAAAACAAAACACAAATATAGTCATTTTGTCTTTATACGGTGCAGGGCCGATGGAGTCCATAGGCCCTCCATCAGCCCTGAAAAAAAAAAAAAAAAGGTTAAGAGGGGCCGATGGCCCTCAAATTTAAAAAAAAAAAAGGAAGTTAAACAAGCTATCGGCCCTCAAGTGTATTAAAAAAAATAAAATTAAAATTAAACAGGGCCGATGGCCCTGAAGTTAAAAAAGAAAAAAAAAGGTGGTTAAAGAGGGCATCGGCCCCCAAGTGTTAAAAAAAAAAAAAAAAAAAAGGCCATCGGCCCTGAAGTTAAAAAAGAAAAAAAAGGGTAGTTAAAGAGGGCATCGGCCCCCAAGTGTAACAAAAAAAAAACCATCGGCCCTCAAGTTCAAAAAAAAAGTTATTTATTAATTTTTTTTTTTAAACATGTTGAGGGCCGATGCCCTCTATCGGCCCCTGACACTGCGCCCACAAGAGGACAAAATGGCTAGATTTGTGTTTTTGTTTAAAAAAAGGCTACATTTGTTTTTCGATTTTCCTATTTGGCTAACAGTGAATATTACCACAAAAAAAAGAGGGATTTGCAGCAGTAGCCGCACAGTAGTAGTCAAAACACAAATATAGCCGCCCACTAAAACAAAACACAAATATAGCCATTTTGTCTTTATACGGCGCATGGCCGATGGGGGGCCGATGGGGGGAGTCCACCGGCCCCCCATCGGCCCTGAGGAAAAAGTCAAACCTTGAAGAAATTATCGGCTTTGAGGGTCGAAGGGAGGCCGACTGGTGGTGTCCATCGGCCCTTACCGACATCGGTCGAGAGGAGAAAGGCCGAAGGCCGAACATCCCATAAGTCGAGCCATTTTTGTGATGCCCGAAGGAGGGCCGAATGTGGTTATCCGTTGGGCCTCCATCAGCCCTCCATCGGCCCTTTATCCCTTTCTTCGAGACGGGATTCGACACAACATTCGACACGACACATGCATGGCTTTTCCTGCAATCGTACAGAAGGGCCGAAGGGGGGCCGATGGTAGGCCGATGGAGGGCCGATCGAAGGCATGTGAGAGGTGCAGTTTCTATTCAGCTTTATCTGTTGAAATGACTAGTCGGATATGACAGTCACATGCACGTTAATTAGGGCCGATGGGGGGCCGATGGTGAAATGACTACACGAATCCGATGTTGGAGGCTAGACGACTTCCAATTATTGCTATGCTCGAGGCAATCCGTCATATGATAGAGTCATGGTTCGATCAACGACGAGTAAAAGCAATTTGCAGAAACAATCCGTTGACTGAGGCTTGTGAGTTGAGGATGCGGAATGAAGTTGAGTTGGCACGGAGGTTAACGGTTACCCAGGTGACTTCTAATAAATTCAAAGTCGACGAAGGTGACCGACAGTGGAGGGTAAATCTTGACGATGAAATGTGTGAATGTGGCGTCTGGCAAATCGACCTATTGTCGTGTAGTCATGTTGTTGCCGTTTTGTATCATCGCCGAGAGAATTTGTATAATCATATTAATGATTATTATACGACGGCGACGTGGAAGACAATATATGCCAGTGTAGTTAATCCGTTACCTCCTCGGAATGAGTGGGGTGTCCCACCGGAAATAGAGGACATTATTGTTCTTCCACCAATGATTATGCGTCAAGCAGGACGTCCGAGAAATACCCGTCGACCTTCCGGAACTGAAGGCAGTACTTCAAGAACTCGCCGTCGAAAAAATGTGGTAATTGTGGAGATGAAGGTCACATAAGGAGAAGATGTCCCAATGTTGGAACGAGAAATAACGAGTGAAGCGGCCTTGTTCTCTGTTTTCCTATATTCTGGACTTTTGAAAATTTTAACATCGTAATATGTTTACTTTTTCTTAGTTACCGTATCGGCCTTTCGTAAAATTAAATGTGGCATTCGGCCCTCGGCCCTTCGCCTTTAGGCCTTCGGCCCTCGGCCATTCGCCCTTAGGCCTTCGGCCCTCGGCCCTCCATCGGCCCCAGTAATGCCCATCGGCCCCCCATCGGTCCTTGCTCGGTCAATGCGCCTAATAAGATAAAATGGCTAGATTTGTGTTTTTTATGACAACATGGCTAAAATTGTTGATTTTTTTTTCTGTTTGGCTAACAGGAGGGATTTCCACCAAAAAAAAAACTAGCAAGAATTAATATGTAAAATAACTTACCACCGTAATTGATCCGATAAAGTTCAATATGTATCACGCTTCGGTAGAAGAAGTTAAGAACTCAATACAAATTCACTTGCATGCTAAATTAGACTAGATGATTATTTGTGGCTTGAATTCAATTGCATGTATAAAATAAAGTAGCGAAAACTGCAATCCAAGTAAATCAAAGTTAAATTTATTTTCTAAAAGTATAAATATTAATATAATACTAAATAAAATTAAAATATTATTTGATTCGGTTTGGTTCGGTTATCTAATAACTAAACCAAAAACCAAATCAAAAGTTTTTGGTTTGGTTTGGTTCGATTTATAAAAGTTTAATTCGGTTTAATTCGGCGAGTTAACCAGTTCGGTGCACACCCCTAATCTAAATTGTTCAACTTTGTGAATTGAGTCCCTATACTCTTCATGTTGATCAATGATGATTACAATATCGGGTAACCATGTCATATATTTAATCCTGCCCAAATATGTTTGTAGGCGAGATCATTGTCTTTTCACCACAGCCGCATCTCTTTTCAGAACACGGTCGAGTCTTTCCGTTTTTTGTTCCATTCTCAAGTCCCGGAACTTATGAAGTCTCGTTTCTATAGTTCGTTAACATCCCGCCGATCTATTTTTTAAAACTTTCCTTACGTTTATAAACAACCGTAGCTGATCTCTCGTCTCTTTCCTTCAACTTTTGTCAAATTACAGATTCAATTTACGTATTATTGATTTTACAAAGGAAAATATCCATAAACATTGGGGATATTTTCTTGTGAACAGGCCAAAATAGTCCAAATCATGGAAAGAGGGATTTCACTTCTCGAAGCAAGTGGATGATTGAACTTTGTTGTTAAAAAATAATGACAGAAAGCGATATAATCATGTGATTGAGAAATTTAATAAAATTGAGTAATTTTTATTCTTAGCCAATAGGTTAAGTTAAACATTATATTAATTTATAAATATCTAAAAACACAAAAATAATCATGATAGTACACTTTGCAATTATAATGATTGGACGAAAAAATTGGCAGGGGTCAATGGAGGGACAATGAGACCCTCAACATGTTTTTTTAAAAATAAAATAATAAAGGGTCATCGGTCCTCAACATGTAAAAAAAATAAATATTGAGAGGCGATGTATCGGTCATGAGATTGATGCTTCGGCCAACATAGAGAGGCCTATTCATTATTTTTTTTTAAAAATATGTTGGCTAAGTTTTACTTTTCGTCCAATTATTATATCTGCTATAAAGTGTACTTTCATAATTATATTTGTATTTTTAGATAACATATTTGACTAAGTTCATATATTAACACAATTTAATATTAACATAGAGTAGAAAAGAATGCAGAAGATTCTGATTTATCCTTGTAAGATTCATTTTTCATGATGAATCTATCCTTATTTTCATATCCTCACTCAACCACATAGTTTTATAGAGGGCAAATTTCACTTTCAAGCAGTTGCAATTCTTTGACTAGATAGAATCACGTATATGTTCTATAAAAAAAAAATTGGGTGAGCTCGACCTCACTTAATGTCAATATTTTTGAAATCAAGAACGAGATTGGATGTTTTTTAGATCAAGTGTTGAATATGAATTGGATTAATGAATTAAGGAATTTGAATAATGAATTTTGTAAAAATGATTAGATATAATCCAATCCAATCTTATGTGATGACGACTTTTTTAACATAAAACCCGAACATCTTCAATCTAAGTCATATGATCATAT
Organism: Lavandula angustifolia; assembly: GCA_028984105.1. Classification (NCBI taxonomy): domain Eukaryota; kingdom Viridiplantae; phylum Streptophyta; class Magnoliopsida; order Lamiales; family Lamiaceae; genus Lavandula; species Lavandula angustifolia. Next base: position 730,209 of record CM054816.1, read on the forward strand.
ATATTCTCGATACTAGTTGTTATTATATCACCACGTAACTCACCCCAGATCATGAATGTCAAATTTGTCATCTCACAAGATATTTTTTATAATTTCATTTTCTAATAGGTAGGCCACCCTAAATTTGACTTTAAATGCATTAAAATTTGTGTTTTGATGTTTTCATATTATTTAATACTAGTAATGAGAATAACAAAATAAATTAAATTATATAAAAACCTTTATTGGTGGATACTACTAATCAAATTGAATTTCCAACGGCTGTAAATGGGCGTGTAGCTTTCACACATCAATTGTATAGTCTAGCAAGAAAAGTGGACATTTTCATGATTTTGAGTTTTTTTAATTCATTTCGTGACAATTTCAACTAATTAATTAATCAATAGAAAAAATGATTTTTTTTACCATACTATACTATCTCTTAGAAAATTGTCTATTATAATTATAGTGCGCTCATTTCATTTAAGTTAAGACGTGAAATTGGAATCCCTATAATTATAGTATGATTCGTTTTTTTAAAATTGTCAATATAATGATCAGATCTGATGGATCTTTTCGTTTTTCATAATTATATAGAATTTTTGGATTCGTCATTCATATTTACGGCTCGTTCATTTGAATCAACATTCTAAGATCACTGGGCTATTTAAATAGCGCGATTATTTTCTTTGTGGTACCTAATGAATATTATAAATTTTCTTTTGTCTTTTTTTATTTCGTTTATGCTAAAGAATATCAATTATACACAATAATAAAGAAATAGGAGAATTGAAAAAAAAGATATGAATTATATCCACAAAAAAAAGACTTATGGATAATGTTGGTGTAATGGTGTTCGTATTGATTTTTTAATTATTATTCTAATTTTTTTTATCCAAATCAAATAAAATGAACAAAAAAGGTCATTCATTTCCTTCTTTATTATTTATTGAGTTTTTTCTTTCTTTTATCTCCCTAATAAAAAAGCCCCTGAATAATATAGTTAAATCTCGATAAAGCAATAATTTTGGGACCGGAAAAAATATTCTTTTAACGAAGTTATTACTTTATCGAACATTATTTTAATGTATTGATCCATATCAGGACCGAAAAAATTTATTATTTAAACGAGATTATTACTCTATTAAATATTATTTTATCGATATTTAACTGTATGAATCATTGAGTGTACTTAGGTGTGTGGGACCACCATATGTCATTGATTTCGATTTTTTTATGCCGGTGTTTTCTTTATTTCTTTGAAATTTTACTATGCTTGTATTAAAAAAAAATATCAATTTTAACTGAAAATTTAATGGTATATACACACAAAACTACAACTATTTCATTTCATAATTCGAAATAATGAATCATTTTCTGAGTTTGGGTAAAATACTTATATTATTCATTTTTGAATCCCATTATATGATCACTAACCACCCATGACGTGATATCATATATAGTAAAAAATTAAGAAAATTACTAATCTAAATATTTAATCCAACATAAAATCAAAATAACTAAAAATACACATGGATAGCCGGGACTCAAAAAATGGGTGAAACTCACATAAGTCCTCATAATCAAAACTTTACCTATATTTAATTATATTCCCTCATACCGTTCATTGTGGCACCGTTTGAAAGAGCTTATCTGCAACTTATTTCATCTTATTCTAAAAAATAAGCGTTTTTGTACGCGCTTGTGAGAGTTTATGAAATCATCTTATTCTAAAAAAAACAGTTTTGAGCTTATTTTCATAAGCTATTCTTACCAGCTTATGAAAATAAGCTCAAAACAACTTATGAAAAATAGGTCATCGTATCAAATCCCCTAGACAACAAATTTTTAAACTATATTTTATTTTATTTTTTCTAATTAAATACTTTAATATAAATGTATTCAAATGCAAAAACTTATTTAAGCTGTTTTCCTAAACGAGACCTTTATCTTACTTTTTCTGACTATCCAAACTCACTAAAATTAATAAATTATTTATACACAATTTTTTTGTACCTACTCATTTATCCATAATCTTATATTTCCTCCATTCCATTTGAAATAACTTATTTTCAGGACGTCTCATTTGAAACGATCAATTTTCAAAAAATGAAATAATTTATCTCATACTTTATCATTTTTATCATCTATTTTATTTGTTCTCATTATATTAGTTATTTTATCTCTCATACTTTATTATCTACTTTCTCACACTCTTACACATCTTTTCTCTTACTTTATATCTACTTATCTCTCATATTTAATCGAGAAAAAATCGATTTTGGTCCTGTAATGTTGCCCCAAATCGAAATTAGTTCTGTAATGATACCTCAATCGATTTTGGTCCTGTAATTTTACATTATCTCCGTTTTTGGTCCTGTTGCCGGAAGGTGATGCTCACACGCCTAACTCCGTCGACGGACATTTTTCCGGTCACTCACCCGTTGTCATTTTTAGTCCTGTAATATAGCTTGCAACCAATTTTGGTCCTGTAATTTAGTTCTAAATCGATTTTGGTCCTGTAATTTAGCTGTCAATCAATTTTGATCCTGTAATTTAACTGTCAATCGATTTTGGTCCAGTAATGTAGTCTTCAATCAATTTTGGTCCTGTAATGTAGTATTGAAATAATTTCGGTCATGTTATAAAGAACGTAATAGATTTTGGTCCTATAAATATGATATATATTTATTTATAGTAATGCAAAATTATCATTGTTCTAATAATAAAAAAATACTACATTATTATATTCATCATATTTTGTTTACTATTTACCTTCTTGATATATATTATGTAAATTATATAATGTCTCGTAAGTAATACAAAAATTATGAAATTCTTTGGTTTCCTCTCTATTTGTTTATTCTCTCTATGACGAAACCAATAATTTAGTTATCTCACAACTAGTTCTTTAAACTTTTATGAGTCTTCTTTTCGCACATAGAGTTTGTGTTATTTAGATATTGAGCCCGTAGAGTTTAATTGATTGTTCTACAATTTCTTTAAGTTGGCAATTTTCTTTTTTATTATACAAATAAATTATAATGGTACAATTTATGCAAGAAAACCAAAAGCATTTCATAATTTTTGTATTACTTTTGAGACATTACATAATTTACATAATATATATCAAGAAGGTAAATATTAAACAAAATATGAAGAATATAATAATGTAGTATTTTTTATTATTGGAATTATGATAATTTTGCATTACTATAAACAAATAAATATATATCATATTTATAGGACCAAAATCGATTACATTCTTTATTAGAGGATCGAAATTAATTGAATACTATATTAGAGGACCAAAATTGATTGAAGACTACATTATAGGACCAAAATCGATTGACAGTCAAATTACAAGACCAAAATCGATTTAGAACTAAATTATAAGACCAAAATTGGTTGCAAGCTACATTACAGGACTAAAAATGAAAACGGGTGACTGACCGGAAAAATGTCCGGCGACGGAGTTAGGCGTATGAGCATCACCTTCCAACAACAGGACCAAAAACGGAGACAATGTGAAATTACAGGACCAAAATCGATTGAGGTATCATTACAGGACCAATTTTGATTTGAGACAACATTACATGACCAAAATCGATTTTTTCTCTATTTAATCATTAAATTTCTTAATTTCCTTTCGTTTCAAACGGTATAGAGGAATTACTTTTTCTCAATAACCTTGATAGAAAAAAAATGAGTAAAGCCCTCTTTTTATCATGATTATGGACATAGTCTAGCGTGAATACGTCCCCCTCAGTGCTTACCTCCCACGTAACAAAACTTTCCTGCCCTATATACGCAGTGTTTAGATACTTCACCCACTCTATTATTTCCCTCCGAATCTCACACCATGGTAAGCTACGCATCCGGTGCACTTTTCCTCCTTGCTCTCTCGGTCCTGACCGTTGCTCACGGCCGCCATGATCTAATCAAGCTTCCGTCCGAAGTTCGCCGCTTCTTCAGCTCCGCCGCCGCTGACAGTGACGTCGGATCTGGCGAGGATTCCGTCGGAACTAGATGGGCCGTCCTGTTCGCTGGATCCTCTGGCTACTCGAATTACAGGCACCAGGTGATTCGCGTGTTTCGCAATATCAAAATTTGGTTTATTTGAGAAGATTTCACTATTTTACTTGATTCTGCTAGGCGTCTCGTGTTCTTTGTGTTTGACTGTTGACGCTTACTGTGAATTCACAGGCTCAAAGTCTGTTTCTCGTCACTGAGATGTGGTATTTTTTGTTATTGGAAGCCAATTTTGAAGCAGAGTTGCAATTTCTTTGTGGAATTTTCCGTCTAATTTTTACTGTTTGCCTTAACTATTAACTCTACTGCTATTGGTTTGAGTGTGTATTAACTCATGGCTACATAATCACTCTAACCTGAGTCATTCAGTCTTTCTCAAATTTATCAGTTTGACTTTTTGGATGCTAGAAGTATACGTTTGAAAACTTTTGTGTAGCATGTTTGAGTTCTACGATTTTGTTTCTAGTTTGAGCACCAGTTAATTTAGAAGTCAATATCTCTTACTTATTGTCTTTATCACTGATTATGATTTATGCCTACATGCTTTCTGCCATAAGACCTGTTTTGGATTAGAGACGAGATTCTTGCTCTCATTTGTTAAAAAGTGGTAGTTCCAAATTATTGAAACGATTTTTATAAACTCTGCTTTTGGTATTTATAATTTTATGAATGTCAGGCCCTTCTCATTTTGGTTGAAGAGAAATAATTGAACGAAGTTATAAAAGATATTATTCCCTCCGTCCCGTTCGGGCCGTCCCATCCGACTTGTCTTGTTTCTTAAAAAGGAAAATAATTACTACACAAACTCCCACTTTCTACACACAGCCACCTACTCCTTTACACACAATCACTCACTCACCAAAATATTCGTACCAAAATCAAACAAGACAAGTCGGCTAGGACGGAGGGAGTATTACATTCCAGCTAGTAGTTGTCTTTTGGCGTGCACTCGTGATAAAAATAGTGGGTCCTACAAAAATTAGAAGCTATATACATAAATATCTTATTGTCTAGTAACTGGAGTGGGTCACTGGAGCCCCTAGTAATTTAGGTTGCTGATGCATATCCTGTCTTAACTAGTTGACGATTCCATAATTTCTTCATTATTTATAGTGCATTTTCTACTTGTGTGGCATTGATTTGCTCTTACTTTATACCCTTCGGAATGTTAAATCTTACCTTAAATAATGAGCAGTTGACCTTAATGAATAAGTTGAGGCGCCAAATACAGAACACCTACCCCTCCCCTCCCTTGTAAGTCTGTCAGCTCTGTGTGTTGGAACCAATAAATTTGATTAGGAAACTTGACAAGTCGGCATGAACATCGGAACAGTCATATAAAGGATGTATCCACATGTGACAGAAGAAGAATAATTGAATTTAATGAGCATATACCTGCCAGTGAGAAAATATCTAATACTAATATATATTGCTTAGTTTCTGTTATCTACTAATAGGTGTGCTTATGTGTGATGATGAGATCTTTTATGATTCTCCTCTGAACCGGATCAGTGAAGCTGATACATGGACCTTTTGTTTTGTACTAGGCTGATGTATGCCATGCGTATCAAATCTTAAAGAGAGGCGGTCTGAAGGATGAGAACATTGTAGTTTTTATGTATGATGACATAGCCTATAACCGCGAGAACCCTCGGCCTGGTGTCATTATCAACAGTCCTCTTGGTGAGGATGTATACAAGGGAGTTCCAAAGGTTTGTGTCATTTTAAGCCGTCTCGTTGCTTGTTGATTGTAGAAAAGCCATTTCTCGTTTGTCCTTACCCAGTTCATTGGGGCAGGATTATGTTGGAGGCGCTGTAACTGCCCACAACCTCTATGCTGTGATTCTTGGCGACAAAGCTGCACTGAAAGGAGGTAGCGGAAAAGTTATAGAGAGCGGTCCAAATGATCATATCTTCATATATTATACAGATCATGGTGGTCCTGGAGTGCTTGGTTAGTGACTTCTTTCTGTACAACATTTTGCTGATTGCTCTTATCGTTATTTATTTTACGTTACGTAGATAACTAATGCAAAGAGAAGCCATCTTATTATGTTCTCAGCATCTGGACCTTGAATACGCAGTTGTATAGTTTTTACATTGGATTTTATTGATTGATGTTGTTGCATATGCTCAGGGACGCCTTCCGGTCCGTATATATATGCCAATGACCTAAACGATGCCTTGAAACAGAAGCATGCTTCAGGGACTTATAAGAGCTTGGTAAACACAACCTGAACTTCATCTGCGTTGCAGTCTCTCTGAAGCAAGACCTAAATATATCAATTTATATGGCAGGTATTTTATCTTGAATCATGTGAAGCTGGAAGTATGTTTGAAGGTCTTCTCCCCGAAGGCTTGAATATATACGCAACAACTGCATCAAATGCGATAGAGAGTAGTTGGGGAACCTACTGCCCGGGTGACTACCCCAGCCCTCCCCGCGAATATTATACCTGCTTGGGTGACCTCTATAGTGTTGCCTGGATGGAGGATTGGTATGCGTTTTGCTTAAATTCTTGACTTCACAGGGAAGACTAGTTTTGCAGAGCTAGTTCAAACTAATGTTTTCCTGATCAATATTGACTTTGTGACATTATCAATATATAGCGACGTACACAATCTCCGGACTGAAACTCTGAAGCAGCAGTACGAACTGGTAAGATATAGTGAAGTCCTTCCCTTTTTCTTTTCTTGTTTTTCTGAAGATCAAAATTTGTCAATGTCATCCATGAGGATATTCAATTTACGACCATTTATTTTGTTTTTCTGGCATTTTCAGGTCAAGAAGCGAACATCGAACGACAATTCTTACTATGGTTCCCATGTTATGCAATACGGTGATGTGAAGCTAAACGCGGAGACTCTTTTTCTGTATATGGGTACGGATCCTGCAAACGATAATTTCACTTTCGCGGAGGGCAACTCTCTCTTGCCGTCGTCTTCCCAAGCTGTTAACCAAAGGGACGCTGATCTTCTCCATTTCTGGCATAAGGTATGTCCACTTCTTCCATAATGAAATCAAGTCCATCTCCCTGTTTAGACTGCAGTTGTGTTTCATATTGAAATACTGGGCTATGTTGGATGAACTTGCTTAGATCATAATCATTCGCTCGACACTATTTGCAGTTCCGTATGGCTGCTGAAGGCTCCGATCAGAAATCCGAAGCTCAGAACCAGCTTGCTGAAGCTATGGCACACCGCGCACACCTTGACAACACCATTAAAATGATTGGCAAGCTTCTCTTTGGAATTGAGAAGAGCTCCGAAATCATGAACTCCATTCGACCTACTGGCCAACCTCTAGTTGATGACTGGAGCTGCATCAAATCTACGGTAACACATCCGACTCACCTCCTAACTACATCATGGTCTATTTCAAGAAACCTCGTTCGTTTTAAGAGAAACTCGTATCTGCTATTCAGGTTAGGACATTTGAGGCGCGTTGTGGTTCGCTGTCCCAGTACGGAATGAAGCATATGCGATCCTTCGCTAACATCTGCAACGCCGGAGTGAAGAGCGAGCAGATGGCGGAGGCATCTGCCCAGGCATGCGCTACCTTCCCTTCCAATTCTTGGAGCTCTCTCCAAAGGGGCTTCAGCGCTTGATCATGAGGCGCTTCAATGCTAAGCCGTGGTGTTGGATTTCACGTTGTAGATATTATGGTGGTTACATATATTGTAATAATAATATTATTGGTGGCTTTGTTGTATATATACCGCCCAGGAATTATAAGGTCTCGTGTAACTTTTTTTTCATATTAGCTTAAAATGTAATGAAATTATGATGCTTCCATATTTATGTTCCAAGATGAAGCTCGCTTGGATTAAGTTGTAGAATTCTGCAGTAAATTTGTGCATTATATTAAGAATGAGTGATTGTCCTTATTCGATCCTTACTGCCCAACTTGAGAACGGTACTCACATGTCAATGTCGTTGTGGTGTTGTGTCCAACTTGAGAACGGTACTCACATGTCAATACCTTTATGGTGTTGTTCACATGAGGGTATACAAAGGTAGAGGTGGTACGCATAAATTTTTGTCGTTCCCATAATATTGTCTTGTATTCTTAACTGAGTTATGTGACTAATATTGTCATATTTTTCATAAAGGAAATAAGATAACCTAAAAATTACAAAAAGTCATGAGACTCCACACATTTGTACACAAAAGTAAAATTCTTAATCTCAGTGTTGAAAAGAAATGAACAACAATGAATATTTGACAGAAAATTGGAGGTGTTTGGTTTGTGTTTGGTTTGTATCTTGAAATCGAATTTGAGAATGAACTTAGGATCATTAACTTAAAATTGGGTTAGAGTTTTAGAAAAGTTTTAGGAATTCCTATTTTTTAGATAGGAATTAAATATCCTAATTCAAATAGAATAGAAATAATCTAAAATCTTATATGAAATTCATACAAATACTAAAATACCTGAACCCTCCTACAAAATACTCCATCCGTTCCGTTATTATTGTCCCTTTTGTTTCGGTACGGATGTTAAGAAACTTTGTTTAAATCAATATTTTATGAGTTTTAATTGAATTAAGAAATGAACACAATTTTCGAAAAGTGGTTGGTGGAAGAAATGAGAATTCATCCAAATTTTTGCAAGACATAATTGAGACAATCCATTCTTTTCTGTTTTCTTTTTTTATATTGTATTTTAAAAAATAATCTAAAGTTTCCAATAAGTTAAAAATCATAAATTTCTGAGTTCGGAGTGAAAAGAAAATGGTATGATCTATGTTGCACGGACACTCCAAAAAAACCCGCCGTACTGTGTCGGACACGGACACGCCCGGACACGCACACGACACGGCAAAAATGAGTCCATAAATTAAAAAAAAAAACAGACACATTTTCGGACACAGCGATTTGTGTGTCCGACACGAAACGGACATATTTTTTGATGTAATCTCTTAGTGGACACGTTTTTTATAGTTAGAAATTACTAATTAAATAAGTAAAGGGAGTGTGACACGTATTTAGTAATAACTAATAAGTAAATAAATATATAATTAAATATTACTTACCTTTCCTACGCCTAAATATTGAAATCAAATCAAATCAAATCCCTAAATCTCCTAATTCTACCTAGCGCAGCGGGAAGCAGATGAACCATAAAAGTGAAAATTCTTTCTCAGTTTCTCTCTACCTTGATTGTCAACGATTTGCTCAGGTTTGATCATTTGAATCATGAGTTTGATATTGAAAAACTTGACTTGATCATTTTTAAATTTACATATATATATATATATATATATATATATATATATATATTAATAATTTAATATTTTTTATATCAGCGCCCGTGTCATGTTCTAAATTTTTCAAAAAATGCCGTGTCCCTTGTCCCGTGTCCGTGTCGTACCGTGTCCCGTGTCCGTGTCCGTGCAACCTAGGGTATGATAGATAGATTTTTGGAAAAAGAGAATATGATAATGTGAGAATGAGTAGTAAGGACAATAATAGCGGAACAACCTAATTAGAAAAATAAGACAGTAATAACGGTACGGAGAGGTACATCCTAATAAAAATCTACGGTTGGGGTTGATTTCATGAAACTTAACGAATTATTGTCAATGAAAGAGAAACCCTACTAGACGATGGTCAATGTTAAACAGCTAAGGTTAATTAACTTAACCTAACTATGTTAGAATAATTAACCTAACTATGTTAGGTTAATTAATCATAGTTAAGAGCCGCTGGTTAGCTAGAACACTCCATGATTAAATCATTCCTCTATTGCGAATAAAGAATTACATAAACAGCCAACCAACGGCGTAATATATTCGGTTAGATCTCATGTCGCTGTGACCCTACATCCAATGATCATGCCTAGGGGTGTAACGGTTCGGTTCAATTCGATTTTTTGTGTATTTTATGAACTGAACCAAACACATAGAAATGGTTCGGTTCGGTTCGATATGTTTTTTAATATCGAAATCGAACCGAACCGAACCGCTTATAAATGGTTTGGTTCGGTTCGGTTCGGTTCCTCGGCTCACTTTTTTATTTTTTTTATTTATTTTTTAAATCCTAAATAATACAAAAATAATAGTTTGTAAAATGTCACTCATTCCGAACTCATAAGTAGAGATTTGTTACTCCTTTATCATCATTTGCATAGATTAAAATTGATCTCAACTTAAATCTAATATCTAAATACAATAATGTTCTCATATAAAAAAAAAAATATTAAGTAAAAAATAAAAAATAGAATATTAGTTTGGTTCGGTTCGAACCGTTCAAAAATTCTTGAAACCGCGAACCGAACCGAATGTAAATGATTTCTAAAAAAATAAACCGAACCAAACCGCAAAACCGAATCGAATCGCATTTTTCGATTTAATTTGGTTCGGTCCGATCGGTTTCGCAGTTCGGAGCGGAACCACTTACACCCTGCTCATGCCTTGTGGGGCAAAGTAACGCCGTCCATTAACAGTCGAAACGGCAAACTCACACCGTTGATTATGTTCAACGGTTCAGATTGGAAATGGAAAAGGGGGCGGGTATAAAAATGGAGGTTCGAAAGGAAAAGACAGTATTTCGTATTTTTTCTGTTCTTCCTTCACAATAAGAGTAGAAAAACAAGCTTTCTCTCTCTTCTCTCCAATTTCTCTTTCGTAAATTTTGTTAAATTCTGGAAAACAGAGAATTATAGCCTGTGTTTTGTGGTGAGTGGTAATGTACTGAATAAATGATCTAATACTGATAAGTTCTTCGTTTCTGCGTATTTAACTCCACAGCTGAGGAAGTTTTAGATGTAATTTGGTTCTGGATTTTCGTTGACCATATCTTAACTGCAGGAAGATTATTCGATCATTGAATTTCGATTCTGCTGAGAAAATTGCGAAGTTTTGGGCTGAAATTTGTCTTAGGGGTTCGTAATTGTCGTTATCTTTTCAGTTCTGCCTGTTATTGTTCGATTGATTTTCTAACACCTTGTTAAGTTTTGCTAAACAGGTACATTCGTGAGAGATTTGAGATCGGTTTCGTGGATGACAAGATCGGAATCGATCGTGGAATCCTCAGATTTCTTCTCGTTTGTCTGCTAAAAGTGATTTACTCAAGCTCTTTTGAGAGCAAATCAGCTGAGATTGATTTGGATTCTTCGGTTATGGTGCCCGTCGTCGGCTCGTCGCAGATTTGGAGGACGGGTTTTACTGATTTTCTAGGATTTCTCTGGCGGAGATTGTAGGTTGCAGTGGAGGATAATAGGAGTTTTGCAGGTGATTTTTTTTCATCTCTCTCTCTCTCTCTCTCTCTCTCTCTCTCTCTCAGTCCTCTGTGTGTTCGTCGTGTTTGAGGAACGTTAACACTATCTTCAAATCGTTTCAGCTTCATCTTTCTCCAATCTCTCACCAAAAAATATCTTACCATTTGATTAAAGTGCTCTCTAACAAGGTCTTGCCCAAAACTCTGTCTCGACAATTCGGATTTTGCGAAATCTCGCACATTTTTTCTTCTTTTTTCTAAGCGGTTTCCTTATTTAGAAGTGGCTTAGCTGAATTGAAGTTTCTACAATTTTGCTTTTTGCAGAAAATCAATTCCCATCGTTTAACGAATATGTTAACCACGCATTTTATCCCTTTACCTGCAATTCGCTAGAAACCTCTGAGAATTCGAGATTATTTAATTTTTGTGATCTTATCTTCCTTTTTATTTACACCACAATTGGCCCAAAATTCAACAATTAGAGCCTTAATTCCGTTAATAACGAGAAGCAAATGTGGTTTGACCGGTCTACAGGCATACGGAAGAGGGAGATGGAGAGGAGCATAACCCACTCCACCAACAGAGACGGCTTATTGTTAAGATCTGAATCCAGGTCAGCCGCTACGACATCCTCAGACTTCGTGTTGCAGTGGGGCAACAGGAAAAGGCTTCGCTGCATGAAGTTCCAGGCGAAGGAACACGGTAACGGCGTCAACAATTCATCCGCTTCGGGGCTGCTTCAGCGGGCTACAACCCGGGTCGACAGGCGGGTCGTCAGGTCGGATCTCAATAAGAAAGAAGACCCGAATTCAAATCAGCCGAACAGTAGTAGTGTTGGTAAGAGTAACGGTGGTGGTAACGGATACTTGAATCTCCGTCAGCGCCCGGCCTCTCCGTCTCATCGAATTTTGAGGTGCGTTACTTTTCTCCTAATTTCTTCTTATCCTTTAAATATTTTTGTAATTCATACGGTATAAAGAAATTTAGCTTCGCTATCGGCTTGTTTGCTCTGATTCTTTCCTTTAACTTGGAATAATTCTTATATAAATATTATTTCCTTCCTAATAATACTGTTTTAATTCTTTTTTATTTTTATATATAAAATAATACTCATTCCGACTTGTCTTGTTTTTTTTTTATTTCTCTCGCTTTACTTGTTTTATTTTCTAAAATGAAAAATAATTATTACACAAATTTTCACTTTTCTTTATGGGTCTATCTTTCTACACATAATTACTTAATTATCTACACACAATCACAACTCATCTTAATTTTCGTGCTGAAAAGAAATAAGATAAGTCGGGCGGGACGAATAGAGTATTAGTTCACTTGTAAGTGTTATCTCATTTTTTATTTTAAAAATAAGACAATATTATTAAGGCGGTTGAACAAAAAATAAAAAAATAATATTATTAATATTGAGAAAATAATAATTTAAGGTGTATTATAGTAGTATTTTTTTTGTATACTACTCCCTCCACACCGTTATTACTTACTCATTTTCCTAATTAAGATGTTCTGTTGAAAGTGGCTCATTCGAAATTTAGTAAATTTTAATGATCTCTATTTTGCTTATTAATCTTTTCTCTTATTTTATCATTTATTTTATTATTATCTCACTTATCTTATCTATTCTACTTTATCATTTACTTTCTTATTATCTCACTTATTTCTTTTTTTCCTATTTTATTAATTATTTTTTTCCTATTTTATTATCTACTTTTTTAATAATCATATCCAAAAAAAATGAATCGCTATGGAGGGAGTATAATAACAGAAGGAATAGATACTGAAAATATTATTTTTCAATCACTCCATGGAGATTGCTCATTAGCCGGCTTCGAAATGTGGGCCATTTTTTGTCCCTAGTTCCCCACTACTTTGGCAATGAACTCTTCCTTCTCCAGAATTGCTAGATCCACGCCACATTTTGCATAAGATTTCAAGATTAGGACACGTAAGCCATCAAAATTTGCTGTAACGATTTTCAATCCAACGGTTCAAGATCTTCCACAGACCATCTCTCATCTTCTATGTTTTTTCTTCTCTATATTCGGTGCCTCTTTGCTGTACCTGTATATCACGACTCTTTCCATTAGATAGAAGGCTGACCCAGACAGAACCACACCCTCTTCTTTAAACAACTCCACCAATTTCCCAAAGCAATCATTCTCTGATCCAAAACCACTATCCCACAAGGCTATTTCTGTAATTTCCTCTCTACACCTTAAAATCATTTTTATTTTTACCGTCTCTTTATTTACATTACATTATATAGTTTACTAGTGTAACTTTTTTTAGTGCAATTTTTTTTTTGATGACAAGGATAACTCGTAGCGGCTACCGAAATGCACATTGGGTAAAATCCGCTCCTGTGTAATAGCCTGCAAACCACACACAAGAGTTTAACCATTGCAAACCACACAAAAGAGTTTAACCACCCTAGACTAATCATAAGTGACTGACAACATATAGCCATTCCAGGGATTTGAACTCATGCCTTATCGGTCCCGGACCACCTAACTTTTGTAGTTTTGTTTACCTAAGATGCATATGTATTTTAGACTTGTACATTCTGCACATGTTCTGAAGTCTGATTACGTATGCTTTATATGTTTCTTGCGTTTGATTCAATCTTTAGGAATTCAGAGTGTTCGCTTGGTATGAGAGGACAGAGCAACGGAGTAAGGGGATTGGCATCCCCAGGTGAAGGTGGTACCACCGGCAATAATAATAATAATAATAATAATAGTACCAACCACCACAGCAACAAGAACGGCAACAATAGTTCTGGTCATCACAACGACAACCACTACCAACACGGCGGGGGAGGTGGTTCTGGGTCATCGGGGAACACCCGCGATGAGAAGAAGGGCGGTTCGTGCTCGTACTCCGGTGGCGACACAATCGCGCCAGTGTGGCCACCAAAGTTTGTGATCGGCTTGACGACTAAGGAGAAAGAAGAGGATTTCATGGCAATTAAAGGGTCCAAGCTCCCTCAAAGACCCAAGAAGCGAGCCAAGTTTGTGCAGCGGACACTCAATGTAAGTCTCATCTCACCCCACCTTTTTAATTACTACTGCATTCTTGTTGAATACTTTTGAATCTTGGTTTTGTGTTTGAAGCATGAAATTGGTATTATCGTTAGGTGAAGAGTAATTCCATATTTTCATATTATTATATTAAGGTTAAAATGCTTGCATAATAGACTATTTCCTAGATGTCTCATAGTGATTTCCTCCCCATATGTGTTGAAATGATTTTGTTTTGTGGCTTGCAATAAAAAACCAAACATAGGAAACAATGGATTTTATTAATTGCTTAAAGGGTTTTATTTTCATTCCACTTTTTCTTCACCGGAGGAGGAAAAATAGGAGCATCTGGGATGGTGAACTTTTATGAGCTGTATTGAACTATTTCACCATTTTTAGGTAGTGTTCGGAAGAGTTTTTATAAGCAGCTTTTAGTTGCTTATGCTTAAAGTTGCTGTTAAGCAAAAGTTGTTAGTATTTGAAATAATATAAAAAAAACAGCTTAATTTTAGAAAAAAATAGTTTTGCAAATACTGGTATAAACCGTTTTTCAGTTTATTTTGGCTTCTGATTTTAAAAAGCATCTTTTGACCAGTTTATGGGTTTTTGCTTATTCTGACTTATTTTATACATAAAAAAAAGCAAAAACACAAATAACAAACATTAAAAAAATGTGATTTTATGGTCAAAAGCCCCTTTAAATTGTTTCAAACACTAGCTTATGTTCCCTTCGTCTCATTAGTAATGTCTTGTTTATGTTTGGGCACGAAGATTAAGAAAATGATATTGTGTGGTGTATGCTGCTTAATTTTTGAGTAATTTATTTTTATGATTACAAATTTTTTGCTATTTTTAGAATAAAACACTATTAATGAGACACTCATTTCAAATATACAAGATACTACTAATGGGACGGATGGAGTATAGAGAAGTTTGCACAAATAAATAAAACGCATTAAATATAGCGTGGCTAAATGCATAGCTAGGAATTTGGACTTCGACCATATTTTTAATTGTGGCTATTACTCATTCGAATAATGTTCGACTCTTCTTGTCTTATGGTGGCAGTGCCACGTGTCCTTTCCCCCCTATCCATTTAGTCCTAAATGAATGGCTACCAACCTTCTCTTTCATCTTTTACTTCAAAGTTCACACGTTGGATTGTCACTTTTATTCAACAAATGCAACTTGCATTTGACCCTTTTTACAATTTTACAGTTTTAAGAGATTATGCACTCATAAATTTCCTTGCCTTGAGTTGCAGTTGGTCAATCCAGGTGCATGGTTATGTGAATTGACTCTGGAAAGGTATGAGGTCAGAGAGAAGAAGGTTTCTAAGAAGGTGCTCTCTCTCTCTCTCTCTCTCTCTCTCTCTCTCTCTCTCTCTCTAATTCATTAATTTATTGGTTTGTTTTTTAATTTTGCAGAGACATCGAGGGTTGAAGGCTATGGGAAACATGGTAGAGTCGGATTCAGAATAGAGAGGAAGATGTGACGAGGAGATAAATGGAAGTTGAGAATTCAGATTTCTAATAATATTTCCCAAAATTGTCTCCATCTCCGTGTTTCGAAATTAAGTTCACACAGTTGTAAATAAATTATACTCCCTTCGTCCCAATAATAATGTCCAAAGCATGGATTTAGCACGTAGATTAAGGAAGGAATAATTATTGGATAAAGTAGTAGGTCCCTATTTATTAACAAACTTAATTAATTATTAATTCATATTGTCTTTCTCTCTCCTCTCTCCTACTACACATTATTAAATTGATGAATGGGATTTATATGTATCTTTAAGAATTTTGAGGCAAATCATCAAAGTTACAATTTAAAATTTGTGGTGGCAGAATTGCTTATCATCAATCAACTAATACAGTTTGGCGGTAGAAATGAATTTTTGAGGCAAATCTTCACAGTAACAGTAAGTTGGCGGCATAAATGAATTGAAACAACAAATTTGTCCGTGAAATTCAAATTGAAGTGGAGATAGCCACAACACCTATATAAGTCAATTCAACCATTTACAAAACATCAAACCTTCCCCCTTCACTCTTCTTTAGCATAACAAAAAAAAGGCAAAAAGCTTAAGCAGCCAACAAGACAGATTTGGAGCAAATTTCAGCAAATGACAAGAAGAAGAAAAGACCTAACTACACAAGAAAGGAACCAAATCGTCCAACTCCTCTGCAATTTGAAGGCTGATGGAGATCCGATTAAAGGCAAGATCAACGAAGCTGCTCATCAGTGGGTTGCTGCCGGAAGACCGTCGGCCGCAGTGGCGGAGCCAGGATTTTGAATTTGGGGGGGGGAATTATGTGTGGGGTTGAGTGTTTCTCATCCGGAAATTTTTTTTAGTGCAACAATGAGTATAAGGAATTCAAAAGTACTTATAATTTATAAAAACAACAAAAATAACAAGTCCAAAACGAAGTACAAAAACCATATCATATTACAATATATTCTTAGGCATTTGAAATTGAAACCGACGTTTTTTCATAAGATTAAACTCCTCAATACTTGAATTTGTATCAAAAGATTCAACAATTTCTCTTTCTGAGCTCATTAGTAAACAACCACGAAGGAAATCATCTTCCATTTTATTCCACAACCTTGTCTTCACGAGTCTCATTTTAGAAAATGCACGCTCAGAGTTTCATTGTGGGACAAGGCAAAGGTTGTGGAGTTTTCTGGTAATGAATTAGGAAGAAATCCATGGCCATATTATTAGTATAATTTTTAGCACAATGTTGCTATTTTTTACACAATTGTCATGACAAATCTTTTTTCTTCGTATAATTTTCCTTGTAATGTCGTGTCATGATATCTTCAAATATAAGTATGAACTTAAATTTCACGAAGCCTATGAAATATCTACACAAAAAATGGAAGTATTTTACATAGAAAAAAAAATTGGTTGAAAAAATTCGGTGGTGGCGGCCGCCCACGCCAGCCACCACCTACCTCTGCCTATGGTCGGCCGTCTTTGGGCTGCAGCAAAAAAACAGAGAGAAAATGGTGAAGCCATCTATTTACAAAGTTCCAAACCAAACACACCAAGAAGCAAAAGAGTTATTCTAGACGTTGAATTAATTCAGGGCTTGGAGTTCGTAAAGAGATCCACAATTAGAAGACTCGCAAGCGGGATAAACACAAGTAAGAGCACTGTGGGGAGATGGGTTAAAGCAGGTCTAATCAAAGCTCATACAAGTGCTATTAAACCGAGTCTCACTGCCCCAAACAAATTGTTGCGGTTGCAGTTTTCACTTGAAGCATTAGAGTTTGATAGGATTCTAAACAGTCTACGGTTCAAAAGTATGAACAACACAGTACACATTGACGAGAAGTGGTTTTATATCACTAGGGCAGCGCACAGATTCTACTTAACACCAGGTGAAATGGAACCACATAGATCATGCCAAAACAAAAGATTCATACAGAAAGTAATGTTCATGTGTGCGGTTTGTCGCCCCCTATTTGGAGAAGATGGCAGTGTTCTATTTGATGGTAAGATAGGCATCTTTCCATTCACAAGGCAAGAGTCAGCTCTTAGAAGTTCAAAGAACAGAGTAGCAGGGACATTGTAAATAAAGGCAATACAGTCCATTACCAAGGAGGTGATCAAGGACTGCTTGATCACCAAGGTATGGTCTTCTTCTTTTTCTTGCCAATATTGCAAGACTGACTTATTAGGAATAGAATATATCAGTTCAGCAATTTTGTTGTAATATAACAGTTCAGCAAATTTGTTTAGAGCATAACAGTTCAGAAATTTTGTTTTTCTTAAGGAGAAATATGTTAAATGTGCAGATAATTCCTGCTATTAAAGAAAAATGGTCTGCTTTTGCACCTAAAATGATTTTCATCCAACAAGAAAATGCAAGGCCTCACATTAAAGACACAAATCCAGATTTCAGAGCTGCTGCAAGCTCTGATGGTTTTGATATTAGAATCATTAATCAACCTCCTAATTCCCCTGATTGTAATGTGAATGATCTTGGATGGTTTAGAGCTATTCAGAGCATCCAAGTGGAATCAAACAGTTATAATGTTGATCAATTAGTGGGTGCAGTGATAAGGTCTTTTGAAGACTTGTCCCCTATGACATTAAACAAGGTCTTTTTATCTCTACAAGGCTGCATGGTTGAGATCATGAAGGTTAGGGGTCACAACACCTATAAGATTCCCCATATGAAAAAAAAGCAACTTCTCTCTCAAGAGGCACTACCAGTAGATCTACAAGTTCCAATGAATTTGGTTGTGGAGTGCATAAACTACATGCTAGAGAATAGGATAATTGAAGATACAGTTAACATTAGGCAAATGTTGGGCATTCTATAATCTGTAAAAAGTAGGAAGGCCAAAAGTAGTAATCTTATTGTAAGTAGTAAATGGCTGAAATAGTAATCTTTTTGTAAGTAGTAAAGGCCAGAAATAGTTGTCTTTTTGTAACTAGTATAGGCCAGGAAATGTAATCTTTTCTTAACTAGTATAGGCCAGGAAATGTAATCTTTTTTGTAAGTAGTAAAGGCTAGAAACTGTGTTCTCTGAGTTTGATAAGTAAAGGGCAGAACCAAACATAAAGCTTGTATACATAGCTTAAGCTGTGTAAACCTTATGAGCTTAATAATTGTGCAGCTTACACATCATTCTAGTTGTGTACAGACACATTAAGCTTCATAAGATTCAGTCTACAAGCAATAGAGAACATTGCTGCAAGCAATGAACAACAACAACAACAACAACGAGGCAGCTTAACAAGTGCAGTAACAACATTCCAGTAACAACAACAACAATATTCAGACACATTCCAGTAACAACAACAATAGAGAACTGAACATTGCTGCAAGCAATGAACAACAACAACAACAACAACACAGAGGCAGCTTAACAAGTCTCATTCTCCAACTTAATCATTGACTTGATAAATTATCTAGTTGTAGAGACATTATTATCATTTTAGACCACAATTAACCATTTCCCGTCAAGTGCTCTTAAAGGAAATAGCAAATGCATATAAGTAATAAAGGGTTTCAG
Source organism: Lavandula angustifolia (assembly GCA_028984105.1). Classification (NCBI taxonomy): domain Eukaryota; kingdom Viridiplantae; phylum Streptophyta; class Magnoliopsida; order Lamiales; family Lamiaceae; genus Lavandula; species Lavandula angustifolia. The sequence goes on from CM054816.1 coordinate 749,507, forward strand.
AATGGACCAAAGTGAAGAGTCGAGGCAACCAGATTTGCAGAATTGATTGACTTCCTTCATCCTCCAACAGATCTGAGTCCATCGACCCAGAGACTGAGGAAGCTTCAACAGCCGTTGCAGGACCAGATCTGGGAATCGAAGGAGAAACTGAAGAAGCTTCAAAGGCCGTTTCAGACTCTGGAAGTCGAGGGACAAGGTCTCTTATTTGGAAAAGCATACCGCTCTAAAGCCTCCTTGAATCTTCGTCTCTTCATCCGATGTGCTTCCTCCGCGCCCGAGAACATTCTATTGTAACATTCCGGGAACCGTCTCTCTACTTTCGGGAAGAAGTCGCTCTGCAAGAAGGCGGCGACAATCTCTTCACCGCTCGGATCTGCAGATTCGTCGGCCACACTATCGTGTGTGTTCGTATCTGCCCTTGACGTCAACGAATCCAGAGGTTGGACGTCGATCGGAGGCGTTTCTCGGCCGTCTGCAACCTCTGACTTCGTCATCGCGGCGATAGTAGAGCGGAGGTAGAGTTTTGAGGGCGACGGGGAAGAGGAAGAGAGACGAGAGACTTGGAGAGAAATGTGTGACCCAGACAAGTGAAATGGGTAAAGTTGTGTAATTAGGGTGTGCATAATTACGGAATTGCCCTTACTTAACATCTAATTACTTTCCTTTTTTGGTCCGGGACATAAATATTGGGACGTTCCGAAATGGCATTCGGGACATTAATAATGGGACGGAGGGAGTATAATGTTTCACTATATATGTCTCAAATAGTCAAATGTATTATTTTCATTAAAAAATAAATACTTCCTTCGTCCTAGCCAACTTGTTTTGTTTGGTTTCGGCACGAATATTTTGGTGAGTTTGTGTTTTTGTGTAGAGGAGTAGGTAATTGTGTGTAGAAAGTGTTAATTTGTGTAATAATTTTTTTTTTAACAAGTCGGGTGGGACAGTTCGGAAATGAATACAAGACAAGTAGAGCAGACGGAGGAATATCAATTTTGTATTTGGTTGGTCACCTAAATCCTAATCTAATTAAACATTACTAAAGAGTATTAAGTGTAATGTTTAGTTAAAGCAATTAATTAAAGGATTATACCCTTATTCAACACACAAAAGCTTGTGTGTACCACTTTCGTATATCCTTATGTGTACCACACCACAAGGGTATTGACATGTGTTAAATATGGCCCACTTGATTTAATGAGAAATGTCACATGTCAATATGCTTGTGATGTGGTACACACAAGAGTATGCGAAAATAGTACATACAAACTGCTCCGTATTTTAATTTTCACCAACACCATTATGTGATATCCTATCACGTTAAGGTGGTTGGTTAAATATTAAGGTGGTTTGCAGGCTAATCTAATTAAACATTATTAAACGAATTGAATATCGAAACTCTCAACTGCTCAAATCCCTAAAAAACACTAAGCGTACACAAACTCAGATCCTGAGAGCATAACAGAAGACGAAAGAAGCTACCGCTACGGCGAACGACGGCAACGCCACTCCACCTGAAGACGCCGGCGCAGGCGCCGGAGCCTCTTGCGCCGTTGAGCTCTCGATGAGCGAGAAGATTGTCAGTATCGCCATTACAGCCACCAAAACTCTCCTCTGGACCTCTGGTACACCGCCATTGCAGCTTCGAATGTCGAGAGAGAGAGAGAGAGAATGTAGTCGAGAATGTTTTGACGCGAGAGAGAGGCAGAGCTTGGAGAGACATAAGTATCTGCTTAGTCTTTAATAGAGTGTGGATGGTCCTTAATAATGGGAGTTTGGGGCAGCATCTAGGTTGTACGGGCAGCTGCCCGGTTTCACAGACTGGCAAATTTAACATACACCTATTTGATTCGACAGCATAATACTAAATCGGTTAACCGATCGAACCGAAAAACCCTTTTCGAATCGTACTGAATCGAACCGAAAAACTTCCAAGTTTCACTATTCGCTTTTCTATTGTTCTTAAACCAAAAACAGATCAAAACCTCTGCTATATATCAAATTTATTCTAACAAATTCATAATCTCTGTACACACTACACTTTATTCCCCTTCTCTTCAATCAAATTGCTTGTACTAAAACCCTAGAAACTTTGGGGCTAATAGAAACAGAGCTCCCAAGGCACTAGGAGAGAACTTTCTTGCAAAAACATAGCATAGAGAAGAAGCCTCACCATTGTATGTGCAGCTATGGCCTTCATACACCCTCTTCAAGAACTCCTCCGTGATGTCGGAGGCTCCGAACGTGGCCGGATGAGCCCCGCCCCTCGACCAATCGACCCAAGTCAAGCTCCTATTCGCCAAGAGATTTGGCGCCTCTACGGTGAGCATGGTGGGGAAGTAGTGCTCGTCCACGTAGCACGCGGGCCTGCAGAACTCGGAGAATTTCGGGTAGTATTTCGTGTCTCCGACGATGTGGGTGGCGAGCTTCCGGTTGACTTCGAACCATTGGGACCCTTTGCGCCAGTCTGATATGTTGACCTCTGGGAGCATGTTGTAGTTGTAGCGGCCCCGACCGAACGGGCCCGGGTCGTCGAATGCGCCCATGAAGCTGTGCTTGGAGCCCATGATGTAGGTGTAGATTGTGGTGAAGTTGTAGAGGGGGATGCAGGATTCGGAGAGGAGGACGAAGCGCTCGTTGGAGATGTCGAGCAGGGCGTTGGCGAGAAGTCGCCTCTCTGCGTCGCACATGCTCATCCTTCCCCATTCTGAGATCTGTAGAGGAATTATTGAACCAGATTTTTCAAGAACATATCACACAAGTTGAATAGTAAACATTAAGGCATTATGCAAGAAACAAAAGGTAGCAAAGAATGAAGATTAGATTATACAATCTTAATATAAGCCAAGGTAATAAATCTTTGTTACAAATGGCTAACATGGATACACAACTCTCTCTCTCTCTCTCTCTCTATCTCTCACTTATGCCATTTCAATCCACTAACCATATATATCTTCAAGACTCAAGCAAGAGAAAGCTTATGCACACTACTGCATGATACTATTATTTATCACATTTCTACAATCGTCGTCTCTGCTTCATCCACCAAATTACTAACAGAATGGGGAGAGACATCAATGACCATTATGATAAACCATCTTTACTATCAATTACAGCAGCATAAGTCAACCTACTGGTTCTTAATAATAACACAAATTATGTACCGGATGCCGATTGTTATAATTGAACGTATGTTCATATTACTGCACGTCGTAGCATTCAGATTTTTAGAAAGAACTTCTGTAACAGATAACATTTGGGAACAGAGTCTAAGTTTCAAGACCAAAAAATGACTATAACGAACTAGACATTGACTAGCTACACTAGTCTGGGAAGCAAATTATAAGAAGTTATTATTCATCACTCTGATCACAAGGTAGAAGGATCACATGATCGTTAACGTGGATCTTGTATACGAACTCTCATTCAATTGGAGCCAAAACATACGTGCTCAACATTCCTAAGAAACACCATAATCATATTTTCCAGCTAACAATACAACTCATCCAACTTAGGAGGTGCCTAGTGAAATAAACGAGCTGCCTTGGAATGCAATCCAAAATGCAGTGCAAGGACAAAGAATAATAAGTCATATTAGAAGACAAAGAAACACCTTCCGCGACATGAATCTCATGTATACCAGATATAAGAAAACCTGCAGCATATCATACTTACATCGAAAATGAATACGAGACAGAATTCACTTCGAAAATATGCATAGCAATTGAAAAAAAAGCACAAACTCAACCTCAACAGACTAAAAGGTGCCACAGTACACACCTGACTTGGTATCTGTCTCTTGTAAAAGACAGATCCAGATTGAAAATCAGCCTCATATGTAGGTAGCGAATGGATGTAAATCGAATACCGGCCTTCATGCCCCTTGAAAAACCTCTCCCAAAGTGGGGCTAATGGCAAGGGCCCCTTAGTCAAGAACATGAAGGCAATCTTTGGAACTCTCTCAAATGGATACTTCTTTACGCGAGGCACGTATGTCGCCCTCCAAAACAACTCCTCGTCGCTCATCCTGTGCATCAAATTCGAAGGAGGCTTGATCCATTGTTCTAAGGTCAAGGGTTCCTGATTGCAGGGCATTAATAAAGGCTTCATAGAGGTAACTACGCTATTAACTCCGAAGTATCTAATCATGTAGATGCTAACAATAGAGAAAGTGAAACACAAGAGCAGAAAAGGTACAAGCAGCTGAAGCAGCCTCTGGGGCAAAACCCTAGTCTGCCCTACCCTGCTCCCTGCGATAGGATCTTTGCCTTCTTCCATATGTACAACCTTCAATTGCATCTAATCAAATCTCCGTCTTTCCCCAGCATAAACCCTCCTAAAATATCCCAATTTTCCAGAACGAAACCAAATCTCGGCCCTAGAAGAACAATCAGATACAATATATGTAAATCAAAAAGCAGAACCACCAACTCCTCCGCTAACCGATCGATAGAAGTATTCTTGACGAAATACTAAAATCAATCACTATCCTTATTCACAACTAACGAGTGAAAGGAAAATAACAACTCTTTAAGATTTCAACTGAAAAGAGTTGAAATCAAGAGAAAGCGTCAAGACTTCCAACCACAAATAGTTGGATCGTATACTCTGAGAGATTTAAGAGCCTGATTTTCCTCTCTTCGGTTGACTCTCGCTTGCACAGATCACGCCGTAGAGAGCGGTAAATTCTGCTAATAGTAATAAAAACAACCAAAAAGCCACACACAGTAATAGAAGACCCGGAATCAAACCCAGCCAGTAAAATCGGAAAAGGAATTCCAAGAGAGATTAAAGTAGAAGTAAACAACTCCACTATTTCAGCAAACTGATAGATAATGTTAGGAGAGAGAGGAGAGAGGAGAGAGAGTCACACGAAGGGTGTGGTGAAATCTAATGCGAGGAAAAGTGAAAGGAAGTGATGCAAAGGAATTGGAGAATGCGTCATGTGATGAATTATTTTTTAAGAATGTCTGCAAATCTGAACGGGGCATTTTCACTATTAGGCAAATAGTAAACATTAAAACACAAATGTAGCCCATCACTAAAACAAAACACAAAAATAGTCATTTTATTTTTATCCCATGGAGGTTAGATGGAGGCTATGGGCCATGGAGTCCATCGGCCCTAAAGAAAAAAATCGGAAATAATTCACGCGGTAGGGCCGATGGAGGGCGAGTCTCCATCGGCCCTCAACATATTAAAAAAAATTTAAGATGACATCGGCCCTGAACAAAAAAAAAAAAAAAAAAAAAAAAGGTGAAGCAGAGGGCCATCGGCCCTCAAAAAAAATTCAAATTTTTGGGGCCATCGGCCCTCAAAAAAAATTCAAATTCAAAAAAATTCAAATATTTAAGTTTTAAATATATATATTCAAAATTATTAAATTTATTATATTAAGTTTTATAAAATATATTTTTTATATAAATATTTTTATAAATGTATTATATATTTATATTTAATTGAATATTTTCGAATATCGAATCGAATATCATAATTTTGTATTCGTATTTGAATACTAATCGAATCGAATCAAATATTTATATTCGAACTTGAATATTAAAAATTCGAATACGAATATCAATATTCGAATAGAAATACCGAAGGGGGAGTTCATCGGCCCCCATCGGCCCTCCCCGATGGAGGGCCTATGAACTCCCCCCATCGGCCCTCCCATAGGCCCTCCGCCGATGGAGGGCCTATGGACTCCCCCCATCGGCCCCCATCGGCCCTCCCATCGGCCCTACGCCGGATAAAGATAAAATGGCTACTTCTGTGTTTTGTTTTAGAATTGGGCTACATTTGTATTTTTTTTTTCGTTTTGGCCACTAGCGTGTATTCCCACAATCGGAATCACATGCTTAAAAACTGCAACAAATCAGGGTTGCGTGGTTTAATTCTGGTGAATATGTAAATAAATATTTGGTGTGTAATTCGACTGCCTATCCGCCAGATTTTGCACATCAAAACAACAAAATGATCATTAATGTAATTATTCATTATTTTTTTTATGAGTAAGCATTGAGTAAACTTTTTTATGAGTACGCACTGGGTAAACCCCGCTCTTGTGCAATAGCGGGCCACTCACCTTCACTGCTACGTCATCCCAAGGGGGCAGTTATTCATTACTCCCTCCGTCCAGTTATTATTAGCTCACTTTCCTAATTAAGACGTCCCGCTAAAAGTGACTCATTCCAAATTTAGTAAATTTTAATACCCTAAAAGAAATGAGCCGCTAATAGCGGGACGGAGGGAATATTTATTAAGTACTACTTTTGTTCCGCTAAAAGCGGGTCACTTTTCTAATTGAGACGTCACGCTAAAATTGATTCATTCTAAATTTAGTAAATTTTAATACTCTTTCTCCTACTTTATTATATTTTCTCTCATACTTTATCATTTACTTTCTCATTATCTTATTCATCTTTTCTCTACTACTTTATCATCTACTATCTCATTATCTCAAACATCTTCTTTCTCATACTTTATCATTTACTCTCTTAATAATCGTGCCGAAAAGAAATGAACTGCTAATAGCGAGGCGGATGGAGTATTTTGGAAGAACGAAACTTACTCTATGTACGTCTTGATAGCCGTTGCTGCGGTTAATATTGTTATTAGTGTTATTAAAGTGAAGCCGGCACACCAATGGAATCTAAGCTATCCTATCGATGATAATGAAGTCTAGCAATATTTTGTCCTTCTAAGCGATAAATTTTATGTCATTTTTGCAAATTATAGGCATCTAGTTTGAATATATCGTTAGGGACGAAAATGGAATGGTGCATATAAAATGTTACCTAATTTTTGTTACTATAAATTATATGGAAAAAAGAGTAAATGACCAAATAAAGCACGAATTTTTTCAATTTTTTAATGTTAAACACAAATTTATAAACTTGGCAAATTAAAACACAAAATTTTAATTTTTTGCAATTCGAGACAGGTTCCATTCCTAGATTTTTCCGGCTCCCGAAAAATACGAAAACTGCAGCGTTTTGTATACAAGGTCGCCATTTTGTCAGATCATTAAAACCGAACAGTGTCTTTTTTGGATAATATAAACATGATTTCATAAAATTCACAACACAATCAACTAATTAAAATACTTAATAAAAAAGATAAAGAGTTGGATACGAATTTCAACAGAAAATCCTTGTATCTTCACCTTCTTCTTCGCTCTCTCGATTGGTATTGTCCACGTAAGCATCCACCCAACTTTCCAACAGCCGAAAAAAATTTAGGAATGGAAGCGTGTATCATACTTTATTTGATCATTACCTCTATATAAAATGGAAAGGAGCACTATTGTAGTATAGCGCAAACACTTGAATTCTCAAATAATGATTTTTGTGGGTAAATTTATCATGTTTTTCGAAACAACAGCAATACACGATCTGAACCCCACAATATATATTGGTAATTCCATTTTCTTTTAGCTGCACCTGACTATACCGAAGAGAGAGAGAGAGAGAGAGAGAGAGAGAGAGAGTTTGTGATTAGCTAAAAGCCATACAAGCAAATAAATAATACTCCACGTTATCGATGTTTTCGAGTTCGTGCTCCCTAGTTGGCTCGAAATAAATAAAAATCCATACAGAAGAAAATTCATTACATAAAATCTTAAGCCCAGTCACGGCGTCACTCCTATAATTCATATAGATAAGTAACTACACGAACTTCGATAGCGGCTGCGGATTACCCTCCTCATAAAAAAAAAAAAAAGTAACTACACGAACTTATGTAACTTGAATAATCTTGCCAACCATCGTGTTACCAAAAGTTATACAACTTCCGTCCATTATAAGTTAGCGCGTATTCCTTCCTATTAAAGTTGACACATACTTAAAATAATACTCTAATATACAAACTTCAATACTTCCTACACTATTCCACACACAATACAACTTTCTTAATTCCCGTAATTTTCAATTATGTTTGAGGGCAACGGAAGCTCAAACAGAAGTACAAAATGCATTCTAGCATCAGAAGAAGAAAAATAACTATAATGTGTTCCAGCAGTAATATGAGTGAGGTTGAAAATGATGGCAAGTAGCAAGCAGTGCAAAGTTTCAGGTAAGATCACAAAAGTGACACCAACAGTTAAGTGCGAGATGATTTACATCGAGGTGTGGATAAGCAGCAGTGAAGCTATGATATTACCTTTATGCAAGAGAAACTAGCATTTACTTGACCGCGTCGAATTTAGCACGGAGGTTGCTGATCATGACCGGGCATTCTCCCTTCTCGTCATATTCTGAGAAATCTCCACCCGATAGGTCAATGTCGGAGAACTTAGTTCCTTCGATCTACAAAAAGAAGAATGGAATTACAATTGCAATTCTATAACTGCTGTGCAAATAAAGCATACTAATACCAAAAGACCAGCATATAACGCATACTAATACCAAAAGACCAGCATATAACGGGGGACATGAGAGAGAAACAGCTAAGAGTGAGTTATACAAGCTTGTGTTTCTATAACATACACTAACTGTTATTCTACCTGGATTTCTAGGTTGAATCACAAATAATGAAAGGCATAATGTTGGGGTTTCTAGGAATTGGATTTTGGGTGTGTGCAGAATGTTGGTTCAGTTTCCTTCGTCCTCTTCCCCCTTCAGTATGCCTTTTATGTTGGTGGCGGCTTGTTGCTTTATATATTTTAGTTGTTAAAGAATAGGGTCAATGCATATTCAACTTAAACAGATCAGCCAATAACATGGTTACCAGGATGCAGCATCATATCAAGATTATACCGTTTTGGTAATATACAGATTACTTATAAAGCTGATAAACAGATATCAAGTGCTAGTGGATCATGAGGGAAGACAAAGAAGATTGAGAAATAGAATAGCCAAGAAATCATCAGCTAAGTAATAGGTCCCCATCCCAGAAATCAAATTATTTCACTTATTATACAAGTAAAAGCATGGCAGTATATTCATTGGCTAGAGAATTTCCATCCCAGAATATCAAATTACTATAGTACAATGTATAAGTAAATGCATGGTAAGATATTCAATGCGTTGTTAACCAAAAACGACCTTCTAGCACGATGTTAATCAGCTTTTATATAATTCAGTTTCAGGGTAACCAGCATGATGGGTACACTAAGCATGCAAAAAGCAACTAACAATAGTTTAATACAAAGAAGGAAAAGGAGTATGACTTACGGATTCAGCTTTCCATCCACCACAAAATAGAAAATCCAAAGGCTCATAACCTCGGCAGTCAAGCAACATTAGAGGAGCAAAAGTTCCAGTCTCAGCATTTTCCTGAGTCAAAGGACGTCCTTGGCCAGCAATCATAGTTATAGTTCCATCCCTCGAACAAAACTTGCACTGAAAGTAGAGGGGATAATATGAAACAAAATTAACTAGCTGGGACTGCATAGTATATAGCTTAAGTGTAAAGCTGAAAAACAGAGCAGTAGATCACCCGTTGCTTCACTGTGCCAACAAGAAGTGACCATTGACTTTGTAAGAAAAAAATCATTTATACCAGAAGATAAACTTAGTGTCTAATATAATTGACTATTTATGCAATCTATTATTCATTCGTAAAATTGATAGAAATCTGGTTTGCTTCCCCAATTCAGACCAGAATAAGACAGTAAGATAGTCATCCTCATCACTGCATTATAAGAACAGAGAAACAGACAGCCCCAACTGCTCAAATATTAAAAAATCATACAAGGAGAAAGACAAAATGATACACACATTCAGTGGAGAAGACGAAAACCTACCTTCTGAGAAAGGTGAATGTCACTCTTGCCTTTTGTAGAAGGAACTGTCTCACTCAAGCTTAAGCATGTCTCTTTCTCGGTTACCTCCCCGCATTGCCCACATTTCAGCTGGAAATTACAACAGAAATGTATGAAAATAGAAACGTTGAAAGAAAACATCCACTAAACAATTTGACAAGTAATCAATAGTTGAACTCAAACTTAATTAGTAGCATTTTGGAAATCCACATTTCTCTTGTAGAGTGATGTCAAGAGAAACGAGTGCAGATGAATCGAGGTCAGGGACGGATGCACATTGAGGCATGGGGTGGCAAATGCCACCCCTTTCTTTTTTACATTAAATTATTATAATGCCTTTATGTATATTAATTAAATAAAGTTAATCACATCTTATAATAGAAATTGATGAAAAAGTTGAAATTATGCTTGAGTATTATTGAAAATTTATGTTAGAAACCCTCAAATTCATGTATATATAATTTAATTATGCAAAATTTCTTCGCCTAGCAATTTTTATAGCTTGATCATAATATATTTTAGCATTTTATAATCTTGCCCCCCTTAGTTAAAATTTTGCATACGTCCCTGATCGAGGTGCTTCATGAATCTAACACCCCAAAAAATTATGGGGGGATAAGGAAAAAAAAACATAAGAACTGCCATATAAACAGAAAATGTCTACAAGATATAATCCACTGAAATTTGAGTAAATTGAATTCGCAGAAAATGCCCAAGGCTAAAGCAATACTGCAAAAAATTACTCTCACGCAGAAATATGAAGCGAAAACATCCAATCAAAACGCGCTAGGCGTTGAAGCATGAGAATGACACTAAAAGTAAAGCAATGCCATCCATAATATGTAGAATTCCGAAATAATTACAAATTTCAGCACAGAGAACAAAAAATCAACGATCATCAACAGAATCGACCTAATCCAGTGCTTCGAAACAACCAAAACATCGACTACCGTAAAACGATAATTAAAGGTAAAAAAATACCTTGAAAAGGTATGTGAAGTTAGGATCGTCGCAACCGCCTTGAGGCTGGAGATCGGTGAGACTGTCGAGATCCGCGCAGATTTTCAGCATGATCCTCACCATATTTACTTCAATCAGCTCCGAATGATCGAATCCACAATTTCCCTCACACTCACTGCGTGATTTGTACGTACTGAGTTCTTGTACTCTGTTGGCCAGTCATAAGACGTTGTTTTTCAGTAAAGCGCGGTTCACTTGTACAGCGATTTCATCAGACAACGTTTATTTAGAGTGTAGCTTCAAATTTTATCTTAATAATATTAAACTAATTGTAATTCTTATTTTAAAAAAAATACAATTATACACGGTGAATGAAACAATAGTTTTTCTGTTTTTTTTAATTGTTATAGCTCATTATTATGTCACATATCGTCTTAGTGAAGATTTTGGTTTCTTTATACTCCCTCCGTCTATCCGTCTCAATTATAATGTCCACTTTGTTTTTTGCACGGTGTTTAAAGAGAATTGTTAGTTGTGAGTAGAGATGTGTAAAAGTGTTGGTCCTACAAAAAAGTTGTTTGTAATAATTTGCTAAAAAGGGAAGTGGACATTATATTTGGAACAACCAAAAATAAAAAATTGGACATTATAATTAGGATTGATGGAATATTAGATTCAATATATTTTCCCATTATAAAGTATTTAAGGGAAATATGGCTTAATTTGTCATGATATTAGAGCACGTCAAACAAAGTTTGTTTGTCTATGTTGGACCGATCCTGCCTCCTATAACTAAGGGAATTAGGCTAAAGGGAAGAGATGATGGAATGCTGACACCAAAAGCTATGAAGGAGGAAGAAGAAAAAAAGAAAGAGGTTATGGAGGAGGAATAATCGAAGAAGAAAACGAAGAGAGAGAGGTTAGGGTGCCGTAGAGGAATAGAGATTTATTTGGGTAAAATTAATATAGAGTTAAAGAGATAGGTTGTATAGTCCCTCCGTCCTATTTAAAATGGCACGTTTTTCTTTTCGGAACGTACCACTTAAAATGACACATTTTCTTAAAAAAAAATAACTTTAAAAAAATGATTAAATTATCTTTTTACTTTTATCATTCTCTCTCACAAACTCATTCATCTCATCTCTCATACTTTATCATTTACTCATCTCTCATAATTTATCATTCATTTTCTTACTTCCTGATACAAAAAAAAGCTTGTCATATTAAATGAGACGGAGAGAGTATTAGGTTCTTGATAGTGGATTTAGTTTGGATGTACGTGCCATGATGCACCCAAGTTCATCCTTTTTTTAAGGCAAATTGGATTTTTTAGTTCCCAAATTATGCGTGTTTGGCCAATTTGGTCCTTTATTTATTTATTTTAGTTAATTGGTCCCCAAACTATAGAATTTTGGACGAATTGGTCCTTCTGTTAATTTTTTTTGTTAGTCAACTGTTAGTCAACAATTTTTAAAGGATATTTTCGGTATAATATTATTGAGGGCCAAAACGTCCAAATATTGAAAGATTGAGGACCAATTTGACCAATTTTTTTAAGTTTTTCAAAAATCAAAAATATTTTAATAATTTTGCTTTTTTTTAAAGAACAATTATGCCAATTTTAATAGGTTGATGACCATTCCCGTTAATTATAATATATTTGGGGATCATATTACTATGAAAACAATGGATTAAAACATAAAATATATTACTCCGTAACTAATTTTTTTTCGAATATTACTATGAAAACAGGGGATTAAAGCATAAAATATACGAAAAAATAATGAATAAATCATATTGGAATAAAAACATGTTTTGAATGGAAATCTACTATAGTTTTATTCATTAATTATCAAATATTATACGTTTTTATCTATCTTTATCATAATAATATATTCAAAAATTTTGATAACAGAGCTATAAAATTTGAGGATTCTGATCCCAAAATATAGGAATTGGTCTTCAACTTATTTAAAATTGGCATAGTTGATCCTTAAAAAAATCAAAACGACTAAAATACTTTTCGGTTTTTGTAAAATTAAAAAAATTTCATTAAAAAAAAAATTGGCCAAATTGGTCCTCAATTTTTTAGTATTTGGACGTTTTGGTCCTCAATAATATTATACCGAAAATACCCTTTAAAAATCGTTGACTAACAGTTGACTTACCAAAAAATTAACAGAAGGACCAATTCATCCAAAATTCTATACTTTGGGGATCAATTAACTAAAAAAATAATTAAGGGACCAAATTGGCCAAACATGCATAGTTTGGGGACTAAAAAATCCAATTTGCCTTTTTTAATTACTGACAAAAGAAACTTACAGTCAATTCATTTGGTGCGCACATGATCAATCTTGAAAAGATAAATTAATCTAAATAGCTTTTTAATTATGAAGCTCCAAGCTAGTCCTTAATTTTTTATTTTTAGTTTTTTTCCTAAATTATTAAAATTTAGTTGAATTGTTCCTAATGTTAGTCAACAATATTTTAAAATAAATAAATAAATAAATTTCATTTGGATATTTTCGAAATTTTATTTGTAGGGACAAATTAGCCAAGTTTATGAAGTTTTGAGAACTAATTTATTCAAAAATATTTCGTCTATAAATTTTTTTAATGAAAAAACAAAGGGATAATTAAAACAAACTGTCTAAAATTATCTCTTCTTTCAATTTTCATTATTTTTAAAATAAAACCGGTGAAATCACTTCCAGATTTTATAAACTTGCCGAATTGTTCTCCACAAATTTCTTCCGAAAATGCGCTTCTGATATTTCATGATATTTTCAAAATATTATTAACTAATCATCAACTGACAGAAAAGTTAACGTAAAGATCAATTCGGCAAATTTTAATAATTTGAAGATCTAAAAAATTAAAAATGAAATAGTACGAGTCAATACTGTCAAGGCTTCATAGTTTTCCAATTATATAATACTCTCTCCGTCCCAATTATAATGTCCAATTTTTCATTTTGAGTTATTTAAAATATAATGCAGTTTTTATTTTTATCAAATAAATATACGCAACTTTTTTGTATAACCCGCACATTTACATTCACAACTAACAATTTTTCTTAAAAACGTATAAAAAGCAAAATGGACATTATAATTGGAATGAATGGAGTAATATGAATATGAATTATGTTCATCATGAATGATGGCCAATACCGGTATATAAGCAGTGATTTCAAATCCAGAGGTTAATCGTACTCTGCCAACTTTACGTAAAGCAGAGTTTGGTTTTTTGGAGTGATAGTGAAAAAGTTGACAGATAAGTCACTCTTACTGCCACTCTACAGGACCGTACATGAGATTTTCACCTCATACGGCTCCTCGTTCAATTCTTTCGAATTCATTGAACTTCTTTTCCCGGAAAAGAAGCAAAGACAATATTTGAAGAATAAGCATCGACTAACTTTATGTATGCAGCTGCGATAAGACGGAGGATGCAAGTACACGTTTGAATCTAAGTCGGATAATTTAGACTCATGCGAGTTGTGCCGACTTCTATGTTACCCGACCCGGTCCGGCCTGCAAATTACCATATCCACTTGGGTCCGCCGATTCATATGCACACACATAGATATGTGGTGAACGATTTTGTATGTATATATACATATATACATGCATCACCATCATTCTTGTCTTTACAAGATCTGCTCCACTCGGTGAGATTTATCCACCACCAATCAACGGACAGAAGCTTATCGCTTCCAAGTGTTTAAGATCAGATTAAATTTTGTTTATTACCGTTCAATGTTGGGGACCATCAAAATTAGGTTAATCTTAACTTAATCGGAAAGTCTCCATCTTCAGACAATAATCCAATAATGTCCTAAAACTTCTGATTATAATATTACCACTATCTTAGGAGGCTTCCAGCTTCTCTTCTGGTCTATCCGAATAATTGGGTCCACATAGCTTGCACTTTTGACCTTTTTCTTTCCCCAAGAACCCACACAACTCCCTTCATCAAATCTGCTCTGATTCTGCTCTCTCTCTCTTGTTTTTTCATCAAATTTCTACTTCCGTATCGAGTTCTGCTGCTGCCTGCTGGAAAGGTAATCTTGTTTCTCAGCTCTATTTTCTTACTTTTGTATTGACCTTTGCGTGTTGTTCTATGTGGGTTGTTGGGATTTGAGAGAAAAAGGAAGAAAAACTCGGTTAATCAGAAATTTAGGAGTTGTGAATTGATATCTCCATATTTGTTTCTTGCTTGCTGGTTTTGAGATTTTGTCAAATGGTTGATTTCAAGAAAATCTTGATCTGGTTTGCATCTTTGTTGGCTGGGGTATATGAACTTCAGATGGATTTCTGTGGAACTGTTGAGATTTACAAAGTTCCAACACTTTACAAGGTTGGTCTTCGGTTTTGCAGAAACTGGAAGATCAGTGGTAGAATATTAAACCTAGGATGAAGAGAGGGAATGATGGGGAGAAGATTATGATGCCTATGTTTCCTAGGCTTCATGTAAATGATACTGAAAAGGGAGGGCCGAGAGCCCCACCCAGGAACAAGATGGCTTTGTATGAGCAGCTTAGCATTCCTTCTCACAGATTCAATCATGCTGTGCTGCCCCATAACCTCAACAATAGTACCGCTACTTCGGTTCCTCGATCGAGCTTGGTAATTAACCGTTGAGAACTGTTTTGCCTATGTATCGAATTTGTTTTACCTAATGAGATCTTATCTAGTCGTAATAATTTACTCGGTATCAAGTCTTGCAAGGTTGGGTTATCTTAGCTTCATATGTTAATAAAATGTATAAGTAAAGCCCGCCGGTAAGATTTGTAATTCCACTATTATGATTTTTTCACTTCCTCCGTTTGGTCCGTTCCCTGGTCGGGTTAGGGGAACATCCGAGCGATTGCCTTCGCGGATCCAAACGCGCTCACAAGGCGCACAATAAGAATAAGACCAATAGATACTTTGTGCCAGTAGCCGCGGTAAGACCGGGGGGGGGCAAGTGTTCTTCGGAATGACTGGGCGTAAAGGGCACGTAGGCGGTGAATCGGGTTGAAAGTGAAAGTCACCATGACATTTTTGCGTTTACTACACCACTTGGTTGGTTGGTTTTCCTTGTATCAACCTCTGTTCATCATTTAGGTGAAATGTATAAATATTGACACTTGTGTTTAAATTATTCGGTAGTCCGTTAGTATATAGTTTGTGATGCTGAAGAGAGGTAGTTGTGACAAGGCTAGACGAAGAAAAATAGTTCCCGTGTTCTAGTTAAATTGAAAAAGGCTTTCAAAGCATTTTAGAGTTTTGAGCATTTAGATGTAATAGTATTTCAATGCTTGTCCCATCGGAGGGTGTCGATTTTGCATCCCTCAATTTATTTCTATTGTTGATAATTCTATGATTTGAAGTTTAAACCTGTTTCCAAGTTCTGATTTATTCTCCCAACTTGTGCAATGCAGGCTGGTGGAAATAGCAGGAGTATATTTACTGCACATCCGTCTCAGAAGCAATACATCCAGTATTCTGAACTGAGCGCTTCACAAGTGGAGCAAAGCAAGAATATGGATGAAGATGACTACACGGTTCCTATTTTCATCCAGCCCGTACATGCAGAATTCGATAAACATAACAAGGGCTTTAGTCCGGAAAAACTCTCGCCCTCCACCACTCCTTATTCGCATCCTTCACTGAAATTCCCAAAGGCCAACAAAAAAGACATGCTTGACATCAACATCGGACAAGAAGGGGGAAGCGATAAGGGAGAGAATTCAAGCGAGTCTGCAGCTGATCAAACTGTCTCCTCAATTAGTCACGAACTAGGAGATACTCTTGCTAATAGCGTTGACAGATTAAGGACTGATGGTAGCAAAACGCCAGAGGAAGCTTTACCATCAGGGGGACGAGAATATCCTCAGTGACGACACAGGATCTGATGAAGACGGCTCTTGTAGGCCTCGGAACTTGGAGAGGGGCGACAGCGTATCTGAAACGTCCATTTTGGATACGGAAGCTGCTCCGGATATAACACCCGACGACGTTGTGGGTGTGTTAGGCCAGACGCAGTTCTGGAAAGCAAGAAAAGCCATCATGAAGTAAGTTACTTTCTTGTGAGTTTATTCGAAATGTTACGGCAGATGGTATAATTATTGGGATACGAGTTTGCAACGTCTGGGGGAAAGTTGATCACTTGAAACTAACACATAACTGAGTTTCGTTTTACTTGGCCATGCTACTTCAGAATTGTTTTTATCAAATGAAGTAACATTTTTTCTGTATCTTTCTTCAAAAGCGTATGCATGCATTATTAAACGTGGCGTACTGGTGCAGAATATTAATCCCCTCATAATGAGGAAATTTATTTCATCAGTCACCTTTGATGCATTCAGAGAGCGCACGACATTTTGTATAAGCATGATCGGTTCATGTGAGAGTACGAGGTGAGTTTATCAGCCATGGTCCATTGTTTCTAGTAGGTTCTAGTATCTTCTTTTTTTTTCTTCGTTCGGGATATTTTCTTTTATTATGGTTTATATTGCTGGAGGAGCTTAGATGACTAACTGCAGATGCATTGCTGGCTCGACACCAATAAAGGAGATTCTCTGGACTAATCTTGCCCGCTCTTTGTTAGTGACTGTTGAAAATTTGCTACTACTATTCTTCTCTCGAGTTCTATGAGAAATTATGGGCCATGGTTTTGTGTCATTTCGTTACCGAATAATAGAATCTCGTGCATAATAGATCATAAACTTAAGGTACGATCGCTCTACTTGTGCATCACTATGTGCTCGTTCGTTCACTTGGATAGCAGTTCATTTGGCTCCGTAGTCAACAACTTCGTAATGGATTGCCTATTAGATTGTTTACTTTTATTTATATTTCGCGTTATTTTTGTAAACGGACGTAGTATAGTTTGAGTTTTGTTTTCGGTAATCAACGTTGGAGGTGAGTCGTGTTTTGGGATTTTACTTGGTGAGTAGTAAATGCTTCAATCTTCATTAACCTCTGCACTACATATCTCTTGACTTATCTTTATACTTCTTCTCAGTCAGCAAAGGATTTTTGCTGTTCAAGTGTTTGAGTTGCATAGATTGATAGCGGTAAGCAGTAAGCGTATTTATTCGGTTCGGTTTAGTTTTTCTGCATTTACATGACTTGCAAAATTCTCTGAATTAGGTCCAGAAATTGATTGCTGCATCTCCTCATCTTCTGCTGCAAGACTCTACGAAGCCATCACAAGGGAAGAAACGCCCTCTTGATTACGTGATTTCAAACGCGAAAGGCGAGTTGTCGAATCCGAGCCACAAGAAGGAACGCTCGGCTGAGAACACTGTGGAGACATCTCCTTCTCCTTCACCTCAAAATATTGTTCCTCCTTCAAGCTGCAGGCAGACAGCTAGCAGTACTCCACCACCGTCCGACGGCAACGAAAATACGAGGCGGTTCGATCATCCGCAGCCGCAGGGGCAGCAGTGGTTGATCCCTATAATGTCTCCATCTGAAGGGCTTATATACAAGCCCTGCCCACCGCCTGCATACGCCGCCCAAGGATCAAACCTAGTCATGGCTAACTTCTTACCTCCGGTATACGGAGCCCCATCTCCATCGCCGCAATACCCGTTCCCTCCGTACGGACCCCACGGCTACTTACCTCACCCTCATTACCCCATGCCGGTTATGAGCTCTGCAGCCTTCAGAGGTCCATCCGTCGACCAAACACGCGATAATGTGGTCGTTCCGGATGGGCCGAATGTTGAGGCGATCAAAGTGCTAGGCAGCAGTGCGAGTTGCCCGAGTGAGAGACGGACGGGTAGTAGGCCGTGTCGACCTACCAATGCCTCTAAGTCGAGCCCTAGGGTTTCTCTGCCCGAACGGGCTATCCGGGTGATCAAGGTCGTGCCTCGTAACGGTCTGTCCGCGTCGGAATCTGCTGCGAGAATTTTCCGGTCCATTCAAGAAGAGAGACAACAGAATGATTCGGTGTGATCGTTGGATTCAATTCTTGCAGCCATTGTGATTGTAATTCTTTAGTAATTTCTCTTTATTTTGAATTTGTGAGCAATCTTTCCTTGCTTGATAGGAAAGTACAAGATCGAATGTATGATAGGAAAAGATCAATGCATGTAACTTAATTGATATTTTCGGTCTTGTACTTTCTAAGGATGAGAAATTTGGGCTCAATCTTTCTTCCGACTGGAAAATGATCCTCCTGTTCGAACCGGGGTTTGAAACCAAATATATCCTCATGAGGATAGATGGGGCGATTCGGGTGAGATCCAATGTAGGATATGATCCAAATGATAATCTACATGAAATGATGAACATAATTAATCTTATTTAAAAGGATTTGTATAATAATACACTTTATAAAATAGACAATATCTTGCTAGTTGATGTTACTTTATTCGTTTGACTTTAGCTTCCTTCGAGTTTCAGCCTTCAATAAATGTACTCCTGAACGCGTTTGCTACTACAAATAGGATAAGGGTAATAAATGAATGATTAAATTAATAAACCATAAGATATTTTATTACATTTCACAAGTTTCCGGCCTTCGAAAATGACGTTTTTAAAAAAAAATATCTATATTACGACGTTCTAATGAAAACTGCGTCGTTTCAAGTAATGAACACTTTTTTTATTTAATTTTTTTAAAGCGTACAGTAAAAAAGATAAAAATTAAAGATTTAGTGAAAACTAAAAAATAAATGTAATTTTTAATTAGAAACATTATGTGAATAGATATTTTGAGTACATGTGAATCCAATCCATCTTCTTTCGTGACAAAAATATTTACGTGTTTAAAATATTTAATAAAAACCCACATTAATTTAAAAATGTTTAAAGGTTCGATATGAGTAAATAAAAAAATTAGGTATTAAATGAGATAAAGTCCTAAGATTCGCAAAATAAATAATTTTATATGGGGTGGAAAAAATAGATACTCCTTCCGTTTTATAGAAAATGTCTTATTTTTATAGAGCACGTATTATTTATTTTTTCTAAAAAGAAAACAAGACACGTTTTATGAGATCGGAGTGAATATTTGTCCACTCCATGTGGGAAGCACCTACTGTACCAAAATGGAAGTAGTTGAGCTTCGTACATTGTGGATAAGATTTGAAGACGTGGAAGTTACATGAAAACCCTAGTCCAAAAATGGGGGGAGAGGGGGAGAGGAGAGAGGAGAGAGGACAGAGAAAGGAGTTAAAAAATCACGAGGGATCTGAAACAGGAAGGACGACTTAATCCATATCCGAAAAATAAACGCCACGCATTCACGGCTCGCTATTCACGGCTCGCTTTCTAACGACCAACACACCACCGTACACGTGTGTCTCACTCAGACGCCTCACGTGACTCGCTTGTGCCACTCATTCGCACGTACGGGATTGCGGAATCGGATAAAATCGAGATCATTTGCAGCCTGCAACCGGCTGCGGGCCCACGATACCAGTCTGCCCGGTTTGAGTTTATTGTAAGTTTGGTGTTTCTACTTTTATACATTTACAATTTTAGTGCTTATATTAAAAAAATTGTAAATTTAGTGTCCAAATTTAGTTAATACTTCCAACTTTGGTATTTCATCATTATTTTTACTTTAAATAAAGGATAGAATGGTAAACTTATAATAAATATATTTTTATTTTAATCTTTTATTTTTGTATATAAATAAATCAAATAGAAAAATACTCCTCCGTCCCATTATTTCACACGTTTCTTTCCGGAATTAAGAAAAGATTATATTGGATATAGTAATGATAGAAATATGAAAAGAAAGAGATGATAAAGAAAAAAGAAAAGTGAAAGGGGAAGAAGTGGAGAAGATGATAGATGTTTTCCAAAAAGAACGTCAAAGCCCATTTCAATACGGACGGAGTATCATTTATCCACCATAAATATCATTTTATCGTCCTATTTTTATGGTGGATAAATGATATTTTTCTATTTGATTTATTTATACAAAAATAAAAGATTAAAATAAAAATATATTTATTATAAGTTTATTATTATATCATTTATTTAAATTAAAAATAATTGTGAAACACTAAAGTTGGAACTATTAACTAAGTTTGGACACTAAATTTATAATTTCTTTAATATAGGCATTAAAATTACAAATGTATGAAAGTATAAGCACCAAACTTATTTTTTACTCGCCTGATTTTACTGATGGTAAAACGGCTTTTTTTTAGAGATAAAAGCTTGTACGGATCTTTGTCTTATTACTTACCAAAACGCATTTTGTCCTTTTCCATTTTGGTTTTTCTTGAATTTTTCCTATTCTTTTGATTTTATTTATGTACTCCCTCCGTTCCATCGAACTTGTTCAGTATTTTTTTTTCTTGTTATTCCATCGAATTTATTCAGTTTCTAAAAAATGAAGTAGGATCCACACATTTAACAATTCAAATCAACTCAAAAATATAAATTAATTAAATGAATCTCACACATCTACCTCATAAACCAATTTTAAATTATGAATTATTGTACGAGTTCCACACCTTTATCAATCTACACCAACTTTCTTAAATTACCGCGCCGAAAAGAAAGTGGACAAGCTAGGTGGGACGGAGGGATGATTAAAATTCTTAATAATAATTTATAAATCAATTCATAATTTAACATTACCTAATATGCAAAAAAAAAAAATCAAAATCTCATTCAAACCCATGGTAAGAAACTTTACATTCAAAATTATCACTACAAACTAGACACATTAGAGTCTATGATGAAATCAAATGACCAATTTAGATGTGATGTATCAATTATTCATGAACATAAAGTTGTCACGGATTCCACTGTGACATCTTTTAGGCCAAACAACATTAACTCGGTAGATGGGTAGTTATAATTCAGTAATAAATTCAATTGTAGGCTCATAGGTACAAAATAAAAATATTGACTCCTTCTCCTCCCCTCATATTCTTCCCTATTCGCTCCCATGATATTACCTCTCTTTCCTACTTTTCTCTTTCTCTCCTACTTTTCATCTCTTTCTTATTATCTCTTTCTCCTCCTACTTTTCCCTCTCTTTCCTCCTCTCATTATCCCTCATTCTCTCTCCTCTTTTTATCTCTCTCTCATCTTTATTACATATTTCCTTAATCCCCCCCAATATTAGGAAATAAATTCGAGTTCAATACACCGACGGCAAATAGGAATGGGCATAGCTTTCGCACACACGGTATTAACAACACTGGAAATAAATAAATTTGTAAGATATGGATCATTTATTTGGATTGTGTTTGGTAGTTGGGGAGACACAAGCTCTAATTAAAACATTTATCAATTCATTATTTATTACTTCATCCGTCGCATAAAAACTGTTTTGTTTTACTTTTTAACTTGTGAATCGGATAATATTGCTCTCCTTATCACTTGCAAACTATATAAAAACATATATAATAACCCGATTTAGCATAAGAGATAAATCTCATAAATTCAGATTTCAATGGAATTTTTTAGATCAAATCCATCGCCCATAGCTAAACATAATATGCGGATTACTTCGTTAAGAAGTCAGTTTAGCCCTTGATAGATATTGACTAAGTAGTCCACAAGGCACAGCATGGAGATGTCCACGTGTCAGTAGATTCCGCATTTCCTCTAGCAACACGCCGAGGGGTGTTTGGGATAGCTGAAGCTTATCGATAAGTGCTGAAAGTTGTTGGAAGCTGCTGAAAGTGGCTGAAAGTAGCTGAAAGCTGCTGATTTTGATAATTTGTAAGTGTTTGCAAAAAGTGTTGAAAGTCAAAATTTAATATTTGAAAATATTAATAAAGTGGTATCTTATAAAATGAAAATATTATTTATTTCTCAATTATTAAACAAATTTAGAATTTTTACACAAATAAAATTTAAAATTTATTTCCACTCATATAAAATAGTATTTTAATAAAAAAAATATTAAAATAAAAATTAGAAAAAAAATTAAGTATAATTAATATTATTAATTAAAATCAAGAATAAAAAAGATTATAAATTATATTAATAAAACAAATATTTACTTATTCTTTGTTAAATGACAAATAAAAATTATACATATAAATAAGCAATATCGATCATTAATTAAAAAAAATAGTTATAAAATTATAATATAATGTATTAATTAAAAAATGTTAAAATTATAAAAGCTATAAGTCTATCGAACTTACCGCCCAATACCAGCTTACGAAAATTCTCAATCTTGGACCCAAATAGCTTTCAGCAGCTCTATAAGCTGAATTTTCCAAATACCAAATTCATTTCCCGAGACAGCTTTCAGCTATAACCTGTTTTAGATAAGTTATCCCAAACACCCCTTAAGTCTCACCTGTTACGGTAAACTAATACAAACTTCGATAAAATAATAATCTTAAAATCGAGAAAAATTTTCATTTAACGAGGTTATTATTTTATGGAATATTATTTTAGTGCATTGACCCATATCGGAATCAGAAGAAATTATTATCTTAGCGAGATTATTATTTTATCGTATATTACTTTATTGAGGTTTAACTGTATTCCCTCCATTCCGCTATTACTATCCCCCTTGGTTTCGGACGGAGATTAAAAAACTTTATTTAAGTGTGTATTTTATGAGTTTTAATTATAACATGAAATGAACATAATTTTCGAGGAGTAGTTGGTGGGAAAAAAATGAGAATTTATCCAAATTTTTGCAGGCATAATTGAGACAATCGATTTCTATATTTTATTTTTTTTCATATAATATTTTCAGAATTAATATTAAATTTCTAAAAATTTAAAAATCATAAATTTTCGATTACGGGGTAGAACGAAAATATGTGAGAGATAAATTTTTGGAGAGAAAGCATGATAATGTCGGGATAAGTATTAAATAGGAGGTACCCACTTCTTTTTTATTGAAGATTAATTTTTGCTATTTTAGAACAGTAATAATGGTACAACCGATTAGAAAAATAGTACAGTAGCGGAATGGAGAGAGTATCACGGACTGTGAAGACTATACAAGTCAATGTTGAATGTCACCGGTTCCCCCTTCAACCGTTGGGTCCCAGGAATTAATTGCGCGGGCCCGTTGCAGTAACTTAACCTCTTCCCTTTGGCGTGACTATGTCCATGCGGACCCCACTGTCATACGTGGAGGGCCAGAACTCCCAGTCAAAAACAAGGATCGGGACTGTGAGGGTTTGGAGTGAACTCCAAGGTAAGGTTAGTCTAAGATTTCATTTTATTATTTTTAATTTCGGAAACCACTAGTTAGCCTACTGGTTGTAGTGGAACAGAAGGCTACAAACTGGGACAGTTTGCAAAGATATCTTTACCTAACCGTGGTTGGGTTAATCCCACCTAACCGTGGTTAAGGAAGCTGTTTATATTGGAACCATGGCATGCAGAACAATGGCGATCATGACAGTGCCACTAGAGAGAGTGAGATATAATCCTAAATTCATAAACACGACAAATGATGATGATGATCGGAGATCCTCCCAGGTTGAATCCCACCGTTCAGATCCCGTATTGGGATCACCTTGAAGATCCAACGGCCCACATTCACTCTCCGGCTAACCACGGTGTTGGTTACGATGCTTCTCACTACGACGTCGCTCTGGCCGCGCTGCAGCGCTACCTCCCGTCGAACAAGGAAGATGTTGTTCAGGCGGAGGATTGCGACGATTTTGATGTTCCGGTGGACGCGTACTCGTGCGATCATTTCCGGATGTTCGAGTTCAAGGTGAAGAGGTGCGCGCGTGCGCGGTCGCACGACTGGACCGAGTGCCCGTTCGCGCATCCCGGCGAGAAGGCGCGCCGGAGGGACCCGCGCAAGTTCCACTACTCCGGCAGCGCGTGCCCGGACTTCCGCAAGGGCGCGTGCAGGAGGGGCGACGCGTGCGAGTACGCGCACGGCGTGTTCGAGTGCTGGCTCCACCCGGCGCGCTACCGTACGCAGCCTTGCAAGGACGGGACCCACTGCCGCCGCCGTGTCTGCTTCTTCGCGCACACGCCGGAGCAGCTTAGGGTTCTGCCGTACACCAGCAGCCCCGACGAGTCACCTCGCGGCCCGAGTCACGACTCGTTCGTGTTGTTCGGGTCCTCCCCTAACTCCGTTCAATACTCCCCTCCGTCGTCCCCCACCACCGCTTCGCCGCCGGTCTCTCCTTGTGCTTCGCTCCGTCTGAGTCAACTGACTGAGTCGATGCGCGGTTTGCAGATTAACAAAATGAAGATTGGCCTAGGAATGGGAATGGGAATGAATTTGAGCATGAGCCCACCGTCTTGGGGTATCGGATACGGGTCACCCAGGAGCCCGTCCAAGATCCGACCCGGATTCAACAGCCTCCCCACGACTCCAATACGCGCCGTAACTCGATCTGGACACAGCGACGTGTGGGAAAGCAACTGTCAAGAGGAGCCAGCAATGGAGCGAGTCGAATCGGGAAGGGCGCTGCGTGAGAAAATCTACGCTAAACTCGTTAAAGAGAACTCATTGGATCGAGTCGGCCGAGCTGACTCGGCGGGCACAGTTCCCGATTTCGGGTGGGTTTCGGAACTCGTGAAGTGAAGAAACGGGTCGGGTGATGGGTGGTTCGAATCTGGCAGCCTTGAATCAAGTTTTCCACTGTGAATATGCATTTTCCGACTCATTCAATATCCTCCGTCTGTAATTATGGTGTCTTGGTTGGGTTGAATAGGTTAAAGAGTATTAATTACTGTTCTTCATTTTGTTGTGGTTAATTTTGAATTATTTGGGTTTCATGGGGAGCTGAAGAACAAATTGGAAATTTTGTACTCCCTCATTTTCATTCCATTAGTCCATTTTTTTTTCGTTACGGAGATTAAGAAAGTTGTTTGTTGTGTATAAAATAGTATAAAGTTATGGGGTTCACTAGAATATATAATAGTGTTATTTTAAGTTAAAAAAGGAAAGTGAATTAATGAAGTGGAACAGTGCGAAAAGGAAAATTGGACTAATGGAGTGGAAGGGAGTGCGAAAAGGAAAATTGGACTAATGGAGTGGAAGGGAGGTAGTAATTCTGTAAATACAAATTTGGATTTTTCTATGAAGGCTGCCAAAAATTAGGATACTTTCTCTTTTTACATTGTTGTGTACATAAAGTAATAATTTTGAAATTTTATTAAATATTATTTTTGTACATTAGAACTGAAAGAAATTATTATTTTAGCGATATTATTATTTAATCGAATATTATTTTATTATTTAATTATATTCAATTTTATTGACACAAATGTCTAAATATATAACATTTGTATAATTTGTGTAGATGATTGAGTGATTGTGTGTAAAAAAGTAGGTCCTATAAAGAAAAAGTGGGAATTTATATAATAATTATTTTCTTTTTTAGGAAACAAGAGTTATATTGCACGGATACTTCAAAAACATTAATGTATCGTGTCAGACACATATCAAACACACGGATAAGACACGACACTTGAATTATCGTGTTCAATAGATTTATATACACATAACTTCTAATTCTAATAAAAATATACAAAATTAACTTATTTTATACTTGATTTTATATTTTCAATAAATAAGCGCCCTTGTCATATGTTAAATTTTTTTTAAAAAATATTGTGTCCCGTATTTCGTGTCCGTGTTACACATTTGTATACACTGCTTATCCGCATTCATTATTTAAGGTAATGATCTAATTTGCTATTCGGAAGGAGAAAGAAGCGGGCCACAAAATAATTGCAAGAAAGAGGAAATTAAAAGAATTAGTGATGTTTAACTATTAACAAAAACTAATCTAAGTTGGACGAAGTAATCTTATCGAAGATTAGATAGTGACGTCGATCCGAAACTCGATCTTATCCTTTGACGAAGTTAATTTCCGACAGAAAAACTAATCACTTTTAATAATTCATAATTAAACAATATAAAGTATTAAAATTTAAAAATGAGCCATCATTACCAAGTCTAGCCAATGGGACTGCGTTATTATTTTTTCTGTTACTTATATTATAAACAAGAATAATCATGCATTCGATATTGATAAATGCGAATCAAGAAAATTGAGCTCGTGATTTTGAATTTGACATAAATCAAAATTTGAAAGGGACAACCAATTGATTTTCAATGGATGTAACTTGAACCAATTAGATGTAAAGGAAGATTCGATGAGAATGTCTTCATGAAATGATATAGCGATTAAGATGTTAAATTTGTGATCAACTGTTACATAAAGTTTTATCTGTGTACAAAAAAAAATAGCGATGACAGGTAATTTAATAGAAATAAAATTAAAATAACCTCGAAAAGAAATCGAGGAAGGTGATTAACGTTAAATTATGCACTTACTTTCAATTTTTTTAAAAAAATAACATTTTTGTTCGTAATTGAAAATTTATATCTCTAAATTATATCGTTCTTAATATTCCCTTTGTTTCATTGAGTTTGATTTACTTTTTTTGACGCGATTATTAAGATGAAGTGGGTTTGGTTAGTAAGGATGTGGACCCCTTCTTAAATTAAAAAGTAAAAACCTTGTTCTATAAGGAAATGAAACAAGATGAGGTGAAAAACTCGATAAATAAAATGAGACAAAATAAATAGGACGGAGAAAGTATCAAATTATGAATTTGTCCCGACTAGATGCCATGCCCCTTAAGGTACTACTTAGAAAAAGTAGGTTATAAAAGTATTATTCATAAAAACCCATAAATTCTTATTGACTTTCCCTTAAAAATGGGCAATCGAATTAAATAATTTTAACGAAAATTATTATAATTTTTAAAATGTGTTGATGGATTACTAATCCGACAAAGAAATGTGCAAACGAAAACCTTAAAAGAAGCAATATTTTGAACTTATGTAATAAGTGGGATTTTCTTTTTCTTGAAAATGTGCCATAATTTCCTTCTTTTAGGGCTTTCAATGTTACATCAACTTCCCAATTTTCTCATTAGGAATAGTTATTTTTTGATTTAAGAAAAGGGTCGAGGGTATTTAGGTCTCTTAAAAAAAATAAAGTGATTGAACAATCTAATTTAATATTTCCATCGTGTCGTCGCCCGATTTGTCTTGTATTCCTTTTCGGGCCGTTTCATTCGACTTGTCTTGTTTCCTAAAAAGAAAATAATTACTCCCCCTCCATCCCAAATATATATGTCTATTTTCCTTTTTTGTCTGTCCAAATCTATATCTTTTATCAATTTTTTGTATCTAACTAAATCTTTTACCAATTTTAATAGATCTAATTAATATGATAATATAGAAAAAGACTATTTATCCTATTTTTATAATAGCAAACAAACATTAACTTTTTAGTAATTTACTTTAATTTACTCAAATTTCAATATTAATATTTATATAATTTCGTATCATTAAATTTTTTCTTGATCTATGTGAAAAAACAAATGGACATGTAAAATAGGGACATAAGTTCAATACTACACAAACTCTCACTTTTTCTTTGTGTGACCTATTTTTATATACATAATCAATCACTCATTTGTATACAACTATCCACTCATCTTAATCTCTGTATATAAAAGAAATAAAATAAGTCGGACGGGACGGAACGAGCAATAAAAATTGCCCATAGAATTTGATTTAAAATATATAGCATATTCCTTCGTTTGGAGCAGTTTTATTTTGTGGCTGCCCCTCGATTAAGGCCCACTATCGCTCGCACGACGGCACGAGTTCTCTCCACCACCAGTTCCTCTCTCTCTCTCCGTTTTAAAAAAAAAAAAAAAATCGACATTTTTGACTTTATCAGTACAAACAAAATGATGGAACACTAATAAAATCTAGAATCATATAAAGCAAATAAATTATTGAAATCAAGATTAGATTTGATGTTACACAACTATGTGTATTCAATAAAACGTGACTAAAATACGATTTTATGTACCAATAATAAACTCAAAGAAAAATAAAATAAAATTGTGTCAGTATTCTCCAAAAATCTCTCTCACACTATTTTCGGTTCACTCCGTACTCGGAAATTTATAATTTTTAACTTTTTCGAAACTTAAAAATCTATCTCATCGACAGATAAAATAAAACAAAGAATGTCTCTTAGAAGATTTTGGTTTTTAATCCCGGAAATGGTCATGTAGTGACTAGTTTTAGTTGAGTTTAGTTAATAATGTGAAAATATCTAACCATTGGTGTTAATGACACTTTAAATTAAATCAAAATGAAATATTAAAATATTAAACACAATTGAACTTGTGATTTAATCATTTATATTCACACAACCAAATTTTAAAAAAATAACGGACCTAAACACATTCATCCCAAAATTACTAAATACTCCATTTGTCATGCTATTATTGTCTCATTTGGTTCGGTATGGAGATTAATAAATTTTGTTTAAGTGTGTATTTTATGAGTTTTAATTGTATTAAGAAATGAGCACATTCAAGGAATAGTTGGTGGAAGAAATGAAAATTTATCCAAATTTTTGAATGGTACAGTTGGACAATCGATTTTTTTTATTTTTTATTTTTTATTTTTCATATTTTATTTTAAAAAATAATCTTAAGTTTCCAAAAAGTTAAAAATCATAAATTTCCGAGTACTGAGTGGAACGAAAATCGTGTAAGAGATAAATTTTTGGAGAGATAATATGATAATGTAGGGATGAATATTAAGTAGGAGGGACCCACTACATTTTTATTTAAGAGTAGTTTTTGCTATTTTAGAAAAGAGAACAGTAATAATGTGATAACCCGATTAGAAAAGTAGAATACTAATAGCCAAACAGATAGAGTACAAAAAAAGAAGCGAATCAATATTACTTGTTCGAATTCTACCATAACTTCTAGGTAGAGTTTGCTGCAGTCCCGGTGATGGTTGAATTTTTCTATCCTAAACCTGGTCTACAAGACCTTGTGGTCTAGGATAGAAGTTGTATTTTTTAGTAATTTTTTATTTTCAAAACATCATAGAAAAATCCGGTGATGGTTAGCCTTGAACATCTTTGGTAGTTTGGATTCTATTAAAAAAAAACGATTGTTACCTACAATGCAAATTTAGTAATCATGTTGTAGCATAAACTTTATCTAGTAAATGAAGTTTGAATTGAATGGTTCGAACATAATAATTGAGTTAAATATATATATAATCTATGATGAGTTAGAAAAAGTAAGCAGTTGAATCCAGGCTAGCTGTGGAATGGAAAATAAGTTGAAATTTCACCCAGAGAAATTTGTGAGATTGTCAGTAAACTAAATTAAAGTTATATTATATGCAAAGTCAAGTTTAAAATACTTTGAAATTTACATCATGTGGCTTATCTCACCTTCACCCACCCACACATATATATACATATGGAGAGAGAGGGAGAGGGAGAGGGAGAGAGAGAGAGAGAGAGATCTAATCTATAAACACAGAAAACTAGTCCCCTTGTGTGTGAGAGAAAGAATGGGAAGAAGTGGTTGGTGTGAGAAGAGTAAAGTGAAAAGAGGGACTTGGTCTCCACAGGAAGATGTTATTCTTAAAAATTATCTGCACAACCATGGAACTGCTGGCAACTGGATTGCTTTGCCAAACAAGGCTGGTACTCTCTCTGTCTCTCTCTCTCACATGTACTATCTCTCTCTCACTTGCATGTACATGGTCCCTTTTCTGTGTGAAGTGGGTGAGGATTTACTCAGTTGAAGTTAAATTAATATGGCTGCTTCCAAAGTTGGCAATTTGCATGGAATATAATCAGGGGCGGAACCAGTGGTACGTGTGGGGGCGACCACACCCCCTATTTCGTGTGTCTAGATGAAAATTCGCATGTAAATTTTTTTCGCACTCCCCATTTTATGAAAATTTAATATATTGGACCGAATTTGAAAATTTAATAGTTCATTTCACGAGAATTTCGTTATTTTTGTCGTTTTTATGATTTTTTAATTTTATTTTAGACTCGTTATTTTTGTCGTTTTGATAAGTTATATGTACTTTTGACTTCCTTTTACTCATTGTTACATTATTTTTTGTCTAAAAAAAATTCCCGGAGCTCCACCCCCGAATCCTCGGTAAATTTCACCCCCTCAATCTATAGATCCTGGTTCGTTCCTGAATATAATGATATCTTATTTAATTGTTTCCTCCCCTACACGAGTACATCTCAACTTGATGGGACTGTCTTACTCAGACAATCTTTGTCATCATAGAATCATACAATGGTAATTGGTTTATAGCCTAGCTTGACCTCTAAGTTGCTGAATTAATTCGTTTAAAAAGTTTATTCCCAGCTTCAAATTATGAAATATTCTACTACTCTCTCTGTCCCATCGAATTTGTCCAGTATTTCCTTTCAGGCCATCCTATCGAACTTGTCCAGTTTCTAAAAAATGAAGTAGATCCCACACCTTTAACAACTTAAATCAACTCAAAAATATTAATTAATTAAACGTGTCTCACACTTCTACTTCACAAACCAATTCTAAATTATTAATTAATGTATGAATCTCACACTTTTATCAACCTACACCAACTTTTTTAAATTACCGCGCCGAAAAGAAAGTTGACAAACTCGGTGGGACGGAGGGAGTCTTATGTATTTCCTTAAATGGGATGATGGTTTATAATTTTGGGTGTCAGGTCTTAAGCGCTGTGGAAAGAGTTGCCGCCTGAGATGGCTGAATTACCTCAGACCAGGCATAAAAAATGGAGGCTACACTGAGGATGAAGAATATACAATCTGCACTTTATACAATAAAATGGGCAGCAGGCAGTAATTTTAATCCAAACACAATGAAATTCCCATGCAAACCTTTGTATACATTGGTGGATCCAAGGGGGCAGGTGGGGATGGGGCCAGTCCAAATTTTTTACGGCCGGCCCATTTTGTGAGGATCGACTCGGTGGCCCACCCATCACGCGGCGCTCGTGTGTTTTTAAAATTAAATAAATATTATAATATTAGCTACATGTGCCCACCAATACACGCGTCACATGCGTGATTGGTGGACCACTGAGTGGTCCTCACAAAATTGGGCCAAATGATCCTGTGCGGGGGCAGGTGGCCCGTCACCGAAATCATGACGTATCTCAATTTTTAAATGTGTTCTTTTAAAAAATACTTCCGTGACCAATTATCTTGAAATTAAAGATTTCATCGCTCCAAATTCATATTTTTGAATCCGTACCTTAGCTTATACGTAATTTTGCTGCATAGTATGAGTAACTTCTATTTTTTATTTCATAGATGGTCTGTTATAGCTTCACACTTGCGAGGAAGAACAGACAACGATGTCAAAAACTATTGGAACACGAAGCTCAAAAAGAAATTCATGGCAACTAAGAGCTATACAGAAACTGCCGTCGCGGCCGAAGCGGTGGCGCCATGTCGGCCGGAAAGTGCTAAAAATGAGCCTGTAAATTTTGGTTCTCCAAGATTGATTCATGAAGAATCAAGTGATTGTTCAAATGGTGGCAATGACATGAATTTCCCATTTTGTCCAACCCCTTTGGAACGAGATCCGAGCCCTTTTGGGTCATTTTGCTTGGGGATGGATGGGAGCAATGAAGTGAAGATGGATGAATACCTATGGGAAATTGAGAGCCACGTTCCTATATAATGATAGGAAATGGTTTCCGTGTAAACAACCCTTATCGTGTGAACGTATGAACACTGCACTTTAAAAACAAATGTATTGCACTTTCAAGATAAATATACTGCACTTTAATAGTGCACTTAAAGACAAATGTATTGCACTTTAAGTACTGCACTTTAAAATGCAGTATCTTTGCATTTAAAGTGCAGTACATTTGTCTTTAAAGTACAGTGTTCACACGATAACAGACTATTCACATTTGAACCTCCACCTATAATGATATAACTAACATATATAAATAATTACGATTAATATATATTAACCCTCTTGCTAATTAGGCATCAAGATGTAATATGCTTGTCTAAATTAATGTAATATAGAGTATATGAGAGAGAATAGCAGCTCTAGGCAAATGCAAAAGATGAAGAGAATAAAGCATTCCGTACATAATCTAATGAAAGCTAGCAACAGATTTCTTCCCTCCAAACTGGAAAACAATACTTTTCTTGATTCCATCTATACAGTTTTCTGCCCATTCACCAAAATATTATACAGTTATTCCGAATTTTCGAGCTGATATCTTCAAGCTTACCATCAGAGCAACAATCGCCAACCTTGAATCCATTGAATATAAACATGTGATAAAACGAACCAAACTGAGCAGCTGGTGACAAAGGTAAGGAAGGGACCTCATTAAAGGGCCATCTCTCTTTGCAGTTCGGCCAACTCATCATCCTCGTCTTCAACCTTCGTTGCTGGTTGCCTTCCTGCTGGGACTCGGACAGGAGCAGCAGGGGCTGTTGTTGCAGGTTGCAGAAGCTGTTCCTCCAGCTCAGCTCCTTCGAGTTCTTCAAGCTCTGCCTCCAATTCATCCTGTGGAGGGAAAGGACTGAGAAAGACTTGCTTGGAAGGAAGATAAAGATAAAGAAGTTATGAGAAACTACAGCATACCTCATCAAAATCAGCTGCTGCACCGATTGGCGTTGACAAAGCTTCTTGAATTTGCTTCATGTTTTCGGTCTGCTCATTGATTTCATCCATTGTCTTGTCCACGTCATCAATATTGCTGCATCAGCAAAATGCAGAAGAGATTGTTTCTCTATACAACATTGGTATCAAGGTGGAATGACAAAGTGGGAGTTTTTTCCCCCAATGTGCAAGGAAAACCATTTTTTATCCACACTGGAACATGAATATATACATATAAATCTAAAAAACAATGCTATATCATTACTTGGAATGATTAAATACGGATGATTAGAAACATTTACTCAGCACAAAGTTTTGTTTCATCTCCACTCAAAATCTATACGACCTCTTCATTGTTCTGTTGGTTGTTTCTCTCTTATGAGTTCATCATTGTGAAAGCTTTAGTTTTCATGGAATGAGGTCAACTGAATCTTTTAGTGCTGACAAACACTGGGCCTTCTCTAGTCCATACTGAGTCAACATACATACATATCAAGTAAAATATGTCATAGGGATTGTATTACTTACGTAGCTTTCTGCATAGCCTTCATTGCAGCTGCACCGGTCCTCAAAGCATCAACAGTTTCTGTTGTAGCCTTTGCCCCCTCCAGCATTATCATCTACAACGAAATAAAGGCACAGGTTAAGAGGGCACAACACAGTAAATATTACTGAGAGGAATGTAGCTTGATTGGTAGTTTGATACTTATCAAGAGCACCTGATCGTGAATGCGCAACTGGAAATTTCCAAGCTGTTCAATTTGTTGTTCATAAAGCCTTTTTCTCTTCAAACATTGTATTGCAGCTGAAAATAGATTTGGAATATAAATTTCATGAATTAAAAAGGTAGCACTTCAGTTTAACAAATTCAGATAACAAGCTTTACAAGCAAAATCCAATACCGAACCATATTGCTGGACAATAGTATCTGAAGGCACAATTTTGCAGAATGTTATGCCAATAAAGAACAGACAACAATTACAGTTGTTGAAACTTTGATAGAGAGGAAATGCAATTATGATCGGATTAAGAGTGTCAAAAGGAAAGCTAAGGAAAAAGGAAAAGAAGATCCTATCTCTCGATTAGACCATAATCTTTAAACGTCTTACTATTTGTCCAATACATAAGTGATCAAAACAATTCAGAAAATCGTAGAAAATGTGATTAGTTCCTTTTAGGGACACGATCCACCACTAAAATAGTCTGTGCTTCTCACTCTTATTTCCCATACAAGGAATTGAAACAACGAAATAACGGTTGACTTGGGATGACATTCCCAAAGTTTAATAACAATATGACCTGTCCATAGCCAGTAACTGTTGAAGCTTGCAATCAGCACTAACACAAAAACATAATAGAAGCGATGTCGTAAGATGACCTAACTTGTTTTGACCAAAAAGGCAAAAAGAAACGCACTTGTGAATGTAGGTTCTTGATCATCTACCATTGAAGTAATACACAAATTTCGCTAGTCCATCCAATACAAATAGCTATGTCAGTTATCATGAAGTAAGATACGAGTTAAAGTGACTCAGTAAAATGATTACATTAGTGTAGCAAACATAAATGAAAAGTATATTTTCTCTGTGAAAATTCTAACAACAATCAAGATTGAAGCCAAGAGAACTATAGTAAATTATCTAAATGGCTATTATGTGACAAGAAAACTAGTTATTTGTTCCCAGTTTGCTAGGATGCAAATCGAATAACCATAAATCAAAACAAAAGGACACGATCTTAAGTTCAACACTGCAAAGAACTAATAGGCAAATACCCCTTTTGTTTTT
Organism: Lavandula angustifolia; assembly: GCA_028984105.1. NCBI lineage: Eukaryota > Viridiplantae > Streptophyta > Magnoliopsida > Lamiales > Lamiaceae > Lavandula > Lavandula angustifolia. The sequence goes on from CM054816.1 coordinate 784,447, forward strand.
AGCTCGTGTAAACTCTTTGGCCTTTTCAACTTCAGCAGCAGCCTTCTTTAAGAGAACTTTCTCTTTTTTCTCTAGCATTTCAAGAGTCTGCGTATTATATGTCATAGAACAGATTATGCATTACTAACACAATAATTACAAAAATGAGTCCTGGTTAACTGAAAATAATCTTACAAATATGCAACAAATGATATAAGATTAAGGAATTAAAAGCATAAGCCTAAGATTGGTATCCTCATTGGCCCTCGTTGTCATCTTTTGCACCAATAAAGGAATCAAAAGCCAAATTTATCCAGCTACTATATAACTAAGAATAGTTAAATATCCGATAAGGTCGTCTTGGTAGCCAAAAGACATGTAAAACCGATACCGGCTACTCAAATTCACAACTCCCCAAGGATTGTGTTTCCATTCCAATAACTGAATAACATCATAACAGAAAATGCATCAAATGAGCAAATAATGAAACTAAACCCAAACATACAAAATGACTCTGCAACACAATCTACACATTCACTTTGACACCATCTACTTAGAAAACCTAAAATCTTGCCAGATTTTCAAACACAGATCATACTATAGGTTATACAAAAACTTCGATTTAAAATAAAATAAATTGAAAATACATCACAGATCGTAAACCATATACCTCATTTAACTTATCTAGCGTTGCCAGAGCATTACTTTCTTGCTTAGGCTTTCCAAAAATCCTCGTAAACATCGTGGATGATTTATTTACTAGCGAAATATGAACAAAATTGATCTTTAAACCCTGCAACAAAATCAAATACTCCATCAATTTGATCAATTGACTATTAATAGTTCGAATTGCTTGGATTTTTGGAGCAAATTTAATCTGCGCATAACCGATCAGTAAATCTCTTACCTGCAGATTCAACCGATGATAAACCTGATTTCGTCGTGAAGATTTTACGGATAAAGAATCTGGAATCGTAAATAAGAAGAAAATGAATTATAGGGAAGATCGGAAATCGCTGATTGAAAGACCCCTTTTCGTATTTTACAATTGCTTGTGGCTGGAGCGTATCATCTCGAGGGCTGTGACTTTACGAATGTAACAGACCAATTGAATCTGGAGCTCGATAATATTTTGGGGTTTTGCATTTTGGTCCTCGTTATCTAGCTATATATAGATTTAGTCTTTCAACTTTTTTTAAACAAAAGCGAATTAGGCAAATTGTCACGTGTTTCTTGAGTCCCAATGAATCGATCTCTAATTTTATTTTTGTTTTTTAGTCCCTAATGTTTGTTAATTTGAATAAATTGGTCATTCTGTTAAATTTTAAGTTAGTCAATTGTCAGTGACATTTACAGAATAAAAGTTTCAGAGACTAATTCATCTAATTTTTAAATTAAAACTTTTTTTCAAATATTTTTTAAATTATAATATTTTTTAATTAATTTATTAAACAAATTTTTTGGTAAAAAAATATTTAAATAAAAAATTAATTAAATCTAGATAGGAATCAATTTATCCAAACTAATAAATATTGACTACATTTAACGACGTTCATAAATATTCCCTCATGATTTATGTTTATGTGGGTATTCCAGTACCAAAATAAGAATCTTTCACAGTCGGTATTAGACTACATTTAAGGACGTTCATAAAGCTTGTTAGTCGACCTCCATGTTGAGGGGAGAAAAAAAACAAAAAAAAACACAACTCATTTTCCTCTTTATAGTTAAACTTCGATAAATAATTTTGAGACTGAAAAAAAAATTCATTTAACAACGTTATTACTTTATCAAATATTATTTTAATGCATTGACCGATATCGGAACTAAAAAATTTATTATCTAAGCGAGATTATTACTCTAACTAAGGTTTAAATGTATTTAATCGCTCAAATGTAACCTATCCCCAACCACAACAAATTCCATTCTCTTTATCTCTCATCTCTCCAACATGTAGTTCATGTATTTTCCCCAATTATTTTTTTTTTCCAAAAAAATTTCATTGATCCCTTATCATAATTTTTCTCAACTTCTCAAAGTTTTTCCTCATCCCTAAATTATTATCCCAACCTTAATTTTCTTTTTTGCATTTTTTATGTATTGATTTCCTCATCCCAAAATTATTAACCACACCTTTGATTTTTTTTATTGGTTTGTAATACCTTAATTTGTACACCAAACTATTAAAAATCATTTGTATTCATTGTAGCTTAGTTGAAAAAATGAGTAATATGAAAGAAAAGGAAAATAATAAAATGTTAAAAAATAATAATTAACTGATTGGTTTGAATGGTTACTAGTGAAGTAATACTAGACTAAATCTATGGGACAAAGGGAGTAATTATTATTTTTCATTTTGAAAGTCTTTTTATTTGAATTTTCTTATTATGATTGTCATGTATTATTACCTGAGTATAAATTCAAGAATAAAAAAAATTAAATAAGATTTAATAAAAAAATTAATAATGCGAATTTGGAACGGTGCTGGGTGGAGTGGGGTGGATAGAGAAATTGGAATTGGACCCGCCCCAGAACCACACATGTTTAGGTCTAGATCCACCCTGTGCTTTTACGGATCTGGGTATTACCTACCCCATCGAGAGACGGGCATGAGTCGGGTTTGGCGAGTCCGGTTTCAATTGTCATCTCTATTCCAAATGGTGGGTCTATTATGGAGGCTTATGGGACAACCCACCAATAAATAGTTATTAAAAAGTAATTAATTGTGGATTAATTCAATTGCACATATATATACATGTGACAATGTTTGAAAAATTCGAATTTGGTTATTTATCATGGTTTCTGTCCGATTTTGATAATTTTTTATGGTTATGTTCGATTTGAGTACTCTAATTTGTAAAATTATTTCATTTTGGTTCTCTAACTTGTAAAATTGTTCGATTTAGGTCTTTCTATTGGAGAGTGTCGAATACACCCGTTTCTCTGACTTAAAATTTCACTCGCCTTTCATTTATGTTTATATTATTCTTTTTATGTTAATCCTATTTATTTTGCAAAGAACCCGACATATTTTCCGGCGAGCTTCTGCTCCCCCACAATTGTCCAATGGAATCAAATAACACTTTCATCTGCACAATTATGGATCCGCATCTCGTAGAAAATTCGAATAGAAGCCCGTATGTGCCCTTTAAAGCTATGGGCGTACGCACCCAGTTTTGATCCTTTAACAGAGAGTGTAGTTTACATGTCTTTTTTTTTCTTCCTACATACACTTTACGATAGAAGACCGAAATCAAACAACTTTACGAGTATATGTCTAAAATAAGACATGACTACAATATATAATCAAAATCGAATAGTTTTATAAGTTAAATAACTAAAGTTGGACATGACTATAATAAAGAACTAAAATTGAACTGAACTATAATAAAGATCAAATTCAAATTTTTCTCGTGATAATGTTGAACATATAAATATATGTATACTTTATTTTTTGAATAACAAAGGTAACACGCAAGCGCTATCGAAATGTGTATTGGATAAACTCCGCTCATGTACTCTAGCCTGCAAATAATAAAGGAACGGATGAGTATATATTTTTGAAAAGTTTATATATATGAATAAAAGGAAAACTGGGAAGCTCATAAATCTTACTGGAAAAAATATAAATTTGCGCCTTCACCCCAAACAACACTCGCCCAATAATTTATTATTTACTCAAAGGGTGGTGTTCTTTCGGCGATCCGCGGCTTAGTTCAATCGATCTGTTTGATACTCAGATCTTATCAATTTGAAGAATTCGATCTGTATTCTCCACCTTCCAGCAGATCCAGCCATGGATTTTATGAAGGTTTTTGATCAAACTGTCCGCGAAATGTATGTTTTTTTCTTCCTTATCTTTCATTCAAGTCTTCCAGTCATCTCAAAGAGTAGTAAACGATGCGTCATTCAATTTTTTTGCAGAAAAAGGGAGGTGAATCTGAAGGTGTTGAAGGTTCCAGAGATAGAACAAAAGGTAAGTTCATTACTTTTAACTGACTTTCTGCCGATCCTTGAGCTCAATTTTGTTCATCGATCATGCTGGAAGCTGTGTTAGTATTAAATTAGTCCATCAAGTTGCTGAATTCAGCTGCTTCAATTGTTTCTTTACTGTTATTAGTATATCAAAAGGGCTCCTTTTCTTGATGTTTTAAGTTAATAGAAACTGAATGGAAAAGCAGGATATGTGCACAATCAACTGTTAACACCCAAAGTAAATAAAAAATTGTTATTGTTGTGATGTTGTTTTGTTATCAGATCAAAGTAGTTGTATACTTTAGCAGTGTTGTCAAGAGCTGAAAATGAGAAAGCAAGGGTCATTTCGTACTCAATCATGTACTCCCTCTGTCCCGCTATTGCTGTCTCCTCAGGTTTCGGAACTGGAGATTAAGAAACTTTGTTTAAGTGTGTATTTTATGAGTTTTAATTGCATTAAGAAATGAACACAATTTTCGAGGAGTGGTTGATGGATTCCAAGGTAAAGTTGAGTCAATCGATTTTTTTTTTCATATTGTATTTTAAGAAATAATCTTAAGTTTCTAAAAAGTTAAAAATCAATAATTTTCGAGGAGTGGTTGGTGGAAAAAATGAAAATTTATCCAAATTTTTCCAGGGCAAAGTTGAGGCAATCGATTTTTTTTTTCATATTGTATTTTAAGAAATAATCTTAAGTTTCCAAAAAGTTAAAAATCATAAATTTCCGTGTACGGAGTGGAACGAAAATCGTGTGAGAGATAGATTTTTGGAAAGAGAGAGTATGATAATGTGGGGATGAGTATTAAGTAGGAGGGATCTACTTCATTTTTTGTTTGTTTTTTCTATTTTAAGAAAGATGACAGTAATAGCGGGACAACCCGATTAGGAAAGTAGGGCAGTAATAGCGGGACGGAGGGAGTATGATTTTACTTCTAAGTATATTAAGTAGCTCGTGTCATTGGATGATATGTCTTGTGATGATATCAAGTTGTTGAATGTTTTTAATCATTTGCATCTGTACCTGGTTGCCCATTCAGCTAAGGGAACTTCTTGCTAATCAGAAACATTAGCATTCTATACATGAAGTGACGAGTTAACGCCATATTCAATGGATGAAATGCAGAGCGTGCATAACTTAGTTGTAAACTCACAAGATTTTATACTTGAAATGATGACTTAATAGTTAATACCATGTTCAATGAGTTAGTGCGGAACGTGCATATTTTTGTCGTTAATGATTTCCTTACATCATAAATTTATATAGATTGCTATTGAATTTTCCTTTTAAGTTAGGTTCTGGATGCTACGGATGATGAACCCTGGGGTCCTCATGGCACAGTTATGGCAGAGATAGCACGAGCCACAAAGAAATTGTACTTTCTATTCCTTTTTCATTGACATATTTGTCTGAACTTGGCTATCTTGTTCTTTGCTTTAAACCAGTTTGCTTTTAACTCACAAGTCACATCTGATCAGTTGAGATATCATGCAGCACCGAATGCCAGATGGTAATGAATGTTCTCTGGACACGATTGACTGAGACTGGCAAGAATTGGCGTTTCGTCTACAAGGTACCAACTACTAACATACATTTGTGGGCATGTACCATATAGCTGGTTGAGCAACTCAATTGATAAAATCTTATGTTTCTCCTTTTTTTAATATTTCTTCTGTGAATTCTTGATTCCTATTTATTTGCCTTTGAGACCATAGGTGATTGATTTCTTGTATTGTTTCCTGTGCTAGTCGTTGACCGTTATAGAGTATCTGTTGGCCCATGGATCAGAACGTGCCGTTGATGACATAATAGAACATACTTTTAAGATATCTGTAAGTTTATTCAGACCTGACCTACTCTCCTAATTTACATGTGAAGATAGAGAAATATCTGCAAGCTATCAACTCATTGATTGTTTTCTTTCTTATTTCATTTAAATTCTTCAGTCTCTGGCAAGTTTTGAGTACGTTGAGCCGAGTGGAAAGGATGTTGGTATCAATGTGAGAAAAAAGGCAGAAACTATAGTGGCTCTTCTGAATAATAAAGAAAAAATGCAGGAAGTAAGGAATAAAGCTGCTGCGAATCGTGATAAGTAAGTTTATGCTTGAGGTTTAATGTCTTGATTTATTGCTTTCAATCTTTTCAGTCTTTTTTGTCCTGGTGTATGAACTTTTGTCATTATTTGCTAGGTATGTTGGACTTTCATCATCTGGAATAACGTACAAATCTGGTGCGGCATCTATCAGCTCTAGCTATAACAATAGTGATCGATATGGAGGTTTTGGTAACAAAAGAGACAGTGAATCATTTAATGAGGGTTATAAAGAGGAGGAATATGGTGAAGATAAATATGGGAACACCACTAAATCAAACAGCGGTTCTTCTCGCTATGACAGGTTTGTGTTGTTACGTCCGTTGCTCTGCAATTTGGCTCATCTTTGAATAGTTTTACAATTGTTCTTTTCTGCTGAACACGGACTTTTCAGTAACTGTGACAGTCAAGTTACTGATAGATAGATGTGTGTTTTTCATCTTGAATTAAAGGTACTATGATTGATATATCTAATATAGTAGATGGTATTGTGAACTCCATAGATGGATACTGAGATTTGAGACTGTCGATTGCCTTCTACGGAAATACATGTTATCAAGTTTTAAATTTAGTCACTGCTCATTTTGCTTGATATCTGTTGCTTCATTCTCTCTGAGTTACAAGAATGTTTTTCCAGCACGGGCCAAGACTCTCCTGCTACAGGTGCATCAAAAACTAGCGAACCAGATCAATATGATGAAGATTTTGATGATTTTGATCCTCGAGGAACATCAAGCACCCGTAAGTAACTCACATACCATATTTCTATTAGGTGCATGAACCAGGAAATGCAAGATCTCTCTTAGAACAACATCTGGGTTTGTGCTTTAGTAACGAATGTCGATGTTACTTGTTTGGAAATGATACTTCTACTCCATGCTCATTAACGAACATCTTAAACTTTTAATGTTGTACTTAGTCCAGGTTCATTTACTTTTTAGGTTGAAAATATCACTTATCTAATTTAGTCAGAACTGTAGATGGTGAAGTTGTGAATTTGGTTTAATACTCATCCCAACTCATAGGCGATGCAATGATTCAATTGTCTTGGGAACGTTATACTGTTTCTTTGTACAGATCCCTTGTACTATTGATTGTAAACTCATCTTGCTCTTGAACAGAACCATCTTCCGGAAGCCAACAAGTGGATCTTTTCAGCCAAGACCTTATTGGTGGCCTCTTGGATGACCCAGTATCTGTTCCAACAGATAAGTCAACTTCGTTGGGCAATGAAGAACCGGAGGTTGATTTATTTGCCAATACTGATTTTGTATCAGCAACACCAGCGAAACCACCTCAGCCTCAGGTAGAGGGCCAGCATTGGCACGTTAGAAACGACGGGGAACCATTAAGATCGCTTTAGCCTTAAAAGAGTCCAACATGATTGACTTTTTTTAGTTTTGAAATTTGCTTAATCTTCCCCCTCTGCTAATTAACCATATACTGGCCTTTCTTGCAGATTAATGTTGATCTATTTGCCTCTCAACCTGCCCCTTCTCCTGCTGTTTCTACAACGATGGATTTTTTTGCTGCTCCAGCTCCACCTTCCCAGACTGACAGCAAAGCTTCAAAATCTGATGATACAAGCAACATTGTCGATCCGTTTGCTAATGTTCCACTGCACAATTTTGCTGTCTCCGACCCTTTTGGTGCCTTCAGTTCTCCAACGGATTCATTGTCAACGGTATCTAACCCGAGTTCTAATCAAGGTGGCGATGGAAACATGAAGGGAACTTTAACTGAAACTAAGCCTCTTCAACCCAAAGATGCATTTCAAGTCAAATCTGGAATATGGGCAGATTCTTTGAGCCGTGGGTTAATTGACCTAAATATAGCCGCACGTAAGTCTCTCTCCGTATAAAGTTATGGCTTCTAAATAGTATAAATACAAGAATCTGTGAAGCTATCATGATGAAGAATAGCAAGGCTTTGGTGAATGATTTATGGTGATTTTGTTTATTTTGCAGCTAAAAAGGTGAACCTAGCCGATGTGGGTATCGTGGGCGGGTTGAGCGATCCATCGGAAGAGAAAGACAAGGGACCTTTGCCTTCGTTCTACATGGGCAGACCTATGGGCAGTGCATCTATGTTTGGTCAATCCGGACAGACTACAACAAATGACAACTTCTTCTCAAGCCTAAGCAACCAACACAACCAATTCGGAGGTTTCCAGAAATGAATGATTCTTTTGCTCCTGAAATGGTCACATTCATTTGTTATATTTTCACTTTCAGATTTCACCAACTATTTTGATTTCTGGAGCATGTGAAACTCTATAATGCATGATAAGTATCAATATACCCTTGTTAATGTTTGTTAAAATGATTCTATAAAGTGATTTGAAGACCATGCCTAATGATTCATGTTAGAACCTGTGTTATTAAAACCGGACTGGCCTGGCCGGTTCAACCGGTCCAACTGGGAATCGATGATAAATTTGGGTCGTGCTTGATATAAACCCATTTTGGTAATTGGCCCGGTGCGGCCCGGCCGAATCAACCGGTTCAACCGGGATTCGGTAACCGAATCGGTCCGATTTTGATCATTTAAGAGAATTTTTTTTATTTTTTATTAAAAATGTGAGGTAGGAGGATCCAACCCTCCTCCCTAAGGATCTTCTGCATACCCCAGCCACTAGGTTAAACAACACTTTTGTTAAATTTTGATACCTAAAATTTACTTGACCTATTTGACGCATCATTCAGCCACGCACAACAATTCAACGGTTGGACTGGTTGAACCAGTAAATTTATGTTTTTCGGGTCGATCATCGGGCCGTTATGAGAACATAGGTTAGAACTGGTTCAGTAATATGACTACTACAAATCATCATAGGTGGGATTAGATTTGCTTTGCCTAATATTTTGCACAAGCATGAGATCCTCTTCATGGCTTATGTACGTACCTAGTATTGGTAGGTCAATGATCCCCTTATCATTGCTTCAGCTTTCCTAACCTGCTTTACTGGCCCAATTATGAACACCTGCACACAAATGAGGTACTCCCTCCGTCCCATATATATTGGCAGAATTAAGAAAGTAGAATATGTGATAAAAAGCGAGAGAGAATATGAGTGAGATGGTGAGAGAGTAGATGATAAATTAGGTGGGAGAAATAATAAAATATGAGATAATGTAGTATTTTATTTTTCTTTTTTTGGAAAGAGACCAATATAAATGGGACGGACCGAAATGAAAAAGGGATTATTATAATTGGTTTAAGCCAGTTGGGAAGATAGCATTTAAAATCATGGTAAGTAGAAGCCAAACCTTGTTTGTTTTATGACTTCCAAAAATGATTTCAGCACTGCAAATAGGAAAGACGATGAAAGCCATCACCCATATGCAATAACAAATCAAATGAAGCTAACAGTCTGCATGTCCATTGCCCAGTAACAAAATATTTATAGATCAGTTTGGAATAACTTATCTGTAGCTTATTTCAACTTATTCTATAAAATAAGTGTTTTTGCACTCATTTGAGAGAGCTATGAAAATAGTTTATTCTAAAAAACAAGCTTTTTTTGGCTTATTTTCATAAGCTAGTAGAAATAGCTTATGAAAATAAACTAAAAACAGCTTATGAAAAATAGGTCATCATATCAAATTATCTGATAACAATTTTTTAAACTATTTTTTTCTAATTAAGTGCTTATATATAAATGTATCCAAGCACAACAGTTTATTTATTTAAACGCTTATAGCATAAACACTTATGCCATAAGCACTTTATGTATTTTATAATATTAGAGCTTCTATTTCTGTTTTTTTTTCCAGCTATTATTTAGACAAATATTACTCCCTCCATCCTATTAAAAATGTCATTTTATTAAAAAAAATGTAAGAATGTGCAGACGTAATTAGCTAAAAATTAAATAATATACATCATAAAATATAACTTTATTGCTTTTTGTGCCGAAAAGAAAGAGAACGCTTCTTATGACCCAGGGTGTATATAGAGGAATTTCTAGCATAAGAGTCTTTAATGTCAGACTTGATAAATCATCACAATGAGATATAGTCACTTATTATTATTATTACTCCCTCCGTCCCGCCCGACTTGTCTTGTATTTTTTTTCGGTCCGTCCCACACGACTTGTCTTGTTTCCTAAAAAGTAAAATAATTACTACACAAACTCTCACTTTCTACACACAATCACCTAATTCTTTACACACAACCACTCACTCACCAAAATATCCATACCGAAATCAAACAAAACAAGTCGGCTGGGACGAAGGGAGTATTATATTTAATTTTTAAACACGTAAAAGTAGTGTTGCAGTTAGAAACCAAGATAGCAAATACAACAAAAACTTTAATTTGAAGTTATTCAAGTCTCAAACATCTCCTTAAAACGCGGATCTCTCTCTACGTGTACGTACAAGCGTACATGTACGGCGAGGACAGAGTCTATGCATGGATGGATATCGTAATCATAAATGATCCTATTTGAGTTTACGCTGCAGTTTGTCTGATCAAGATTTGTGATGGAGAGCACGTTCAAGGAGCTGAGCGGCGACAGTGAATCAGTTCTCGACTTAATCGATAAGTGTGGCATCGGCGGTGGTGTTGTCGATATGTACGGCGAGGACAGAGCAACCGAGAACCAGCCGATCACGCCATGGACAATCTCCGTTGCTAGGTCTTCTAGAAACTTAGAAAAGGAAACTCAACTTTCTCGAATGTAGATTTCACAACCACTTTGTTCGTGTTTTGCAGTGGGGATAGTTTGTTGCGCGATCCGCGCCACAATAAAGGAATGGCTTTCTCTGAGAAGGAAAGAGATGCACATTACTTGAGAGGCCTTCTCCCTCCAGTAGTTCTCTCTCAAGAACTGCAGGTTAGTTTCTAGATCGATCTTGCACTTTCTCACATTTTAATTAGGCCCCGTTTGGAAGAGCTTATTAGGAACTTATTTCAGTTTATTCTAAAAAATAAGTACATATGCACGTATTTGGGGAGATTTATAAAAACAACTTATTCTTAAAAATAAGTTTATAGAAATAGAAACAGCTTCCGAAATGAAGGAGACCAAATAGTAACAAGAGGGATCACCGAAGACGACCTTTTCTTTCCTTTTTTGGAAGAAAAGGCGGATTTGAACAAAATCGATTAAACGGAAGAAATCCGAGTGAATGGAAAGGAAAATGAATCCTACTTTCGATTTACAGAGACAGACTCTAAAAATAAACCCGTTTCTGAATAGTCTCATTTAATGAATATCAATGAGAATCAGGACAATTCAAGATTCAAAATAAATGATTCAAAAAATGAAAAAGTTTTTGTTCTTTGAAAACCTCTTGTAACTCTTCTTTTCGATTCGAAAAGATGTAATCGACCACTTCGCTAAATAAAAATAATCAATTTGACAAGGTTGTTAGAAATAAAATGTCACAACATTTTTTTGCCATGTGTAAAAGTGATGGCAAAGAAATAATTTCTTTTACATATTCTCGCGGTTTATTCATTTTTTTGGAAATGATAAAAAGAAGGATATCGCCGCCTCTCTTGGAAAAATTTCCATCTATTGAATTCTACAATCCTTGGGTTTTATACTAACAAACAAAAAGAGGTAAATTTCAACAACGAAATAAGTTATTTCTACCAGCTTATTAAATATATGTTCTCATACCAAATTTGTCTAACAATAATTTTTTAAATTATATATATTTTTTTTCTAATTAAGTGTTTATATATAAATGTATTCAAATGCATCAGCTTATTAAATTTAAGTGCTTTTAGTATCATCACTTAAACCAGAAACAACTTATGTTATAAGCTGTTTTTCCAAACGGGGCAACATCTTCTCTTTCTAACCCTCTCTCTCTCCGGCAGGAGAAGAGGTTGTTGCACATTCTACGCCAATACACAGTCCCACTGCATAAATACATGGCAATGATGGATCTCCAGGTAAAGTTACAGCAGGAAGAATCTGTTTCTTGTATATTTACGCTTACTCCGTAAATATATGTAAAACGCGCAGGAGAGGAACGAGAGGCTTTTCTACAAGCTTCTGATCGACAACGTCGAGGAGCTGCTGCCCGTAATCTACACTCCCACCGTAGGCGAGGCCTGCCAGAAGTACGGCAGCATATTCAGACGCCCACAGGGACTATACATCAGCTTGAACGAAAAGTACTCATCATCCCACATTTTGTTAACTGCGACTCATTAAGGTTGCCAGTTCAAGTGCCATAGCTTATAAGTAGTATGCGTTAATGTTTGTAGGGGAAAGATTCTAGAAGTGTTGAGAAACTGGCCAGAGAAGGCTATTCAAGTCATTGTGGTGACAGACGGTGAGCGCATTTTAGGCCTCGGAGATCTCGGCTGTCAGGTTCGTTCCATTGTCATCCCTTTAACCCGGAACGATTCTCGGAATCAATCATATACGTTGCTAAGTTATTGCAAAGTTTTATAGGGTATGGGGATTCCTGTAGGGAAACTCTCCCTTTACACGGCTCTAGGAGGCGTCCGCCCCTCGTCTGTAAGCGTAGCAACTGCTTGAATTCCTTCTTCGACTAACATTCTTGTGTGGGCATGCTTGCTGATATTCTCAATATTTCTGTTTCTACGTCTCTTAGTGTCTGCCTATAACAATCGACGTCGGGACCAACAACAAGAAGTTGTTGGAGGATGAATTCTACATTGGTCTGAAGCAGAACAGAGCTACTGGCCAGGTTTCGAAACCTGCACGTTCTCTTAAAAGCCGTATCTTCTCTTCTTTCTCATGTTTAGATTGTCTTGTAGGAATATGCTGATCTGCTCGAAGAGTTCATGACCGCGGTGAAACAAAACTACGGTGAGAAGATCCTCGTACAGGTCTGCATCACTCGATCCAGAAAAATCTCTTTTCCTTATTTCAACTGTTCAAGAACATTGGACTAGTATCTCTAAACTTGGTCCAGTTCGAAGACTTTGCAAACCATAACGCGTTCGATCTTCTAGCCAAGTATCGCACGACTCATCTCGTGTTCAACGATGACATTCAGGTGAATAAAGACTTGAAATGACTCGATTTATACCTTTCTCGGCCTTTTGGTTACTCAACTTATTTTCGTCGTCTTAGGGTACAGCAGCGGTTGTCCTTGCTGGCGTAGTTTCCGCCTTGAAACTAATGGGCGGAGACTTAGCCGATCACACGTTCCTATTCCTAGGCGCAGGAGAGGTTAGCCTAAATCTGCTGCACCTCTTCTTTCTTTGCTAAAATGGCTATTTCAAATCTGCTAACTTGTCTTGATCTTTGCTTATCTTGGGCTAATGGAAGGCTGGAACCGGGATAGCTGAACTTATCGCGCTCGAGATGTCGAAAAGGGTAAAATTCGTAATTCTCTCTTATTGCTTCGGTTAGTTAGTCATGAGATCGTCACTCCTGCTTATCCTGTTAAGCAGACGAAAACTCCGGTCGAGGAGGCAAGGAAGAAAATCTGGCTTGTGGATTCTAAGGTAACTTTTTTTCCTTCTAAGAATGATTGAAGAAAAATGCAATCAAGATTTCAGATGGCCGTGTTGTTTATGACAGGGGCTGATCGTTAGCTCTCGTAAAGAGTCTCTTCAAGCTCAGCATTTTAAACTGCCTTGGGCTCACGATCACGAACAGGTTAAAGAACTGCTTGATGCTGTTAAGGCAATAAAGCCATCAGTTCTGATTGGCACTTCCGGCGTTGGAAGAACGTTCACCAAGGAAGTAGTAGAGACCATGGCAGCCAACAATGAGGTTCATCTCTCTCTCTATATTTCTCTCTCTAAAAACAAATGCAACTAAATTAACAATGTCATACAAATGCTTTCAGAAACCACTGATTTTAGCTTTATCGAACCCAACCTCACAATCGGAATGTACAGCTGAAGAGGCTTATACATGGAGTGAGGTAGATGCCTTATTCGATCGATCTTATCGTTTCGTGTTCGTGTTCGTGTTTATGTAACTGGAGAATTCTCTGCAGGGACGGGCGATATTTGCTAGCGGAAGCCCGTTTGCGCCTTTCGAGTACAAGGGGAAAACACACGTATCAGGCCAGGTTCAGATCTAAACCTACAAAATGAACAGTTTCATAATTTGATTTTTTTTTCTTTCTCCGATCGTAAATTCATCCGATTGCTGCATTTTCACAGTCGAACAATGCGTACGTATTCCCCGGATTCGGTTTAGGATTGATCATATCGGGTACCGTACGAGTGCACGATGATCTGCTCTTAGCAGCGTGTAAGCAGACTCCGCAATCAAATTCTCGATCATAATTGTATTTCATCTTCGAACTCGAACTCATCCGCTTCCTCTCGCAGCGGAAGCATTGGCGGCGCAGACAACGGAGGAGAACTACGCGAAAGGACTGATATACCCTCCATTCACTAGCATTAGAAAGATTTCAGCACGCATTGCCGCCCATGTAGCTGACAAGTCATATGAACTTGGTAAGTGATGGAAAAACCCATTATTTCGAAAGGCGTCGTGTCAAATGACCTTCTTACCCTTGTCAGGCCTCGCCACTCGTCTTCCCCGCCCCAAGAACCTCTTGGAGTTCGCAGAGAGCTGCATGTACACTCCGATCTACCGCGACTACCGTTGATGAGGTTAGCTAACGGGAATCCTCTCTAATTATTCGTGGATTTAGCAATTTTTGTTGATCAGAAATATTTTACCGTATATAAAACGATTTTCTGGTTGTAATTCTTCTGTACGATGCTTAATTATAGATCGTACAGTTTTTCTTTGAAGAGAATTTCAGTTTTCTGAATTAGCGTGATGACATCTTCACAGATCCGACCGCTATTCACGTCTCAAAATTATTATTTTGTCGAGGTTTAACTGTATATGAATAATTCAAATTAATCGAGACATAAACCCTTAAATTCTATGTTTTTTTTTTGTTCATTTTACCGTGAATTGTTCAGCTTTTATTTTATTTTAATTTAATAACGAGGGTAGCATGCACCCATTACTGAAGTACGCGTTGGGTAAATCCTGCTTCTGTGCTCTAACTTGCAAACAACGTCGAAGAGGTTTTATGGTGAATAGGTTTTGTTCATTTTGCTGTAAATTGTTCAGCTTTTGTTTCATGGTGAATAGGTTTTGACGGCCACTTAAAAAATTCCAATGAATTGCATTGGATACGTGTTAAATACTCGAACACGATGACACAACATTGTACTCCAATTTCCGTGTTCATAACTTTTCAGTACATATTGCACCTAATTATGATAAATTATTTTACTCTTGCTTATATTATGTTTTATTTATATATCATCATGTCTTATTCCGAAATTTCTAGAAAATATTGTGTCATGTACCCGTATTGTGTCGTATTGTATCGTTCTTTATCATCCGAGACTCTTGAGTGCTAGTCCAGATGTAACCGGCATCATAAAATAAGAACAAATGAATTTCTTCATATGGGATGAAGAGGGTAGCAAATGCTCCCTTCGTCCCGTCCGATTTGTCTTGTTTCTTTTCGGCATGAAAATTAAGATGAGTGAGTGATTGTGTGCAAATGAGTGAGTGATTGTGTGTAAAAAAAATAGCCCCACAAAAAAAAGTGAGAGTTTATTTAATAATTTTTTTTCCATTTTAAAAAACAAGACAAATCAAGCGGAACAACCTAAAAATGAAAACAAGACAAGTCAAATAGAACAGAGAAAGTACTAAGCATGTAAATGGAGAAAAGATTTATCCGCGAAAGCCAAAATGAAGGCGCAAAATCTTTTTTATTAGAGGATATGTGAAATATTATTGTTGAAAATTAAACACAGCATGAGAAAACAAACAGTAGAACTCTTTTTCTATGAAGGTTTGTAGTTAGCATTTCTCCTTGCGCACTCCAAGATAGTCTTGTCCACCGTGATGAAGTAAGCAGCTAGCGATGCTGTTCAACCCACGAACAAAATGATAATCAGTTCCTACATTCTAACTATATAAATACTACTCTCTCCGTTTTATTAGTAGAGCTTTGTATTTCTGAAATGATGTCCTATTAATAATGTATTGTTTTTAAAAAAAAACAAAAAAATTGTCCACGAAATAAATACCTTAAAAGTCAAACAACATACACCACATAATATCACTTTCTTAATCTCCATATCTAAAAAAAACAAAACACTACCAATAAAACGGTGGGAATACGTTGTTAAAGATGGTCACTGAATAAGAGCATGATGAGAAGAATGTAAATAGTTACATATGTACTCCCTCCGTTCCGAATGAAACGTCTTATATTCTATTTTGGTTATCTCACATAAATATTTTTTTTCTTAAAAAGAAAATACTCCGTCAATCCCATAGAAAATATTTTATTTTTCTTTTTTAGATTGTCTCATAAAAATATCCTATTTCTAAAAAAGTATAAAAAAAAGATATTTTCTATAAAATGGAGAGAATAAATTTATCTCATTTACAACACTCTCTCGGCGTCGAAAAAGGAAATAGGACGTTTTATTTAGGATAGAGGAAGTATTATAACTTACCGGCAGATACAATGAGTGCTTGCCCAGTATAGTTGAGATTTGCCTTCGCCCAAGGAATTGTTCGAACAGCTATCAACTGAGAATTTTGCAAAATGCAACATCAGATATGAAATCAAACATCCTAAAATGTTTTTTTTTTTTTTTTAAATGGTAGTTACAGTGGGCACGGCGCTGGCAACACAAGCAATTGCACCAGCTTTAGCTCCTGCACGCACTCCTTCTGCAAACCCAAAAACTTTCAATACGATTTTTCAAAGGAATTGAAATCAAGTTCCCGGTCAATATCAGAAATAATGTTGATTATAACAACTAAAATCTCTACAAACCAGCAACGAAAACTCGAAATTCGAACTTTACCCTAATTAACCGAAACTGAACGCAATCAATTAAAGCTAATCATCATCAACAATTACAGAAAGAATCAACCTTGAGTGCACTGCCTTGATCGGAGAATCTTCTCATCTTCGATTGGAGATGGAATCAGCGGCGGCGACTTTCTGCGGTTTGCGAACGAGTCCCTCAACTCTGACGGAATCCCCATTTCCCCAGACTGTTTTTCTTTTTTCTTCTTCCTTCTCTATTTAGAAACCGTGGATTAGTAGACAGCTAGTATTACTGTGTTGGTATTTATAGTGCCGACTGCAAAGGAGTGTTACCAAATTGAACTTCGCTTTCGACTGCAAACTGCAAAGGAGTATTACCTATGGGTAAGTCGTTCCGCTCCGAACCGCGAAATCGATCGGATCGAATCGAATCAAATTGAAAAATGCGGTTCGATTTGGTTTTGTGATTTGGTTCGGTTTATTTTTTTAGAAATCGTGTACATTCGGTTCGGTTCGCGGTTTTAAGAATTTTTGAACGGTTCGAACCGAATCGAACCAATATTCTATTTTTTAATTTTTTTTATTTAACATTTGTCTTTCTTATATGAGAATATTGTTGAATTTAGATATTAGATTTAAGTTAAGATAAATTTTAATCTATACAAATGAAGAAAAATAAGTAACAATTCTATACTTGTGAGTTTGGAATGAGTGACATCCAATAAAGTATTATTATTGCATTATTTAGAATTTAAAAAATAAAAATAAAAATAAAAAGGTGAACCGAGGAACCGAACCGAACCAAACCATTTATAAGTGGTTCGGTTCGGTTCCGATATTGAAAAACCCATCGAACTGAACCAAACTATTTCTATGTGTTTGGTTCGATTCCTAAAATACATAAAAAACCGAAGCGAACCGAACCGTTACACCCCTAGTATTACCATTATTTTCCAAATTGTTTTTTTTTTCCTTTTCAAACGTTTCTGTAATCTTTTTATTTTTGTAATAATGATGTCAAATTACATAAATTCTACTCCGTTCGTCACACCGAATTTGTCCTTTTTTTTTCGGTGCAGTAATTTAAGAAAATTGATGTAGATTGATAAATATGTGGGACTCATAGATTAATTAATAATTTAGAATTGATTTATGAGGTAGATGTGTGAGACTCATTTAATTAATTAATATTTTTAAAACCTAATTTAAAAAAAAAAAAAAAAAAAAAACTAGACAAATTCGGTGGAATAGCCCGAAAAGGAACATTGGACAAGTTCAGTAGGACAAAGAGAGTATGATTTAGGATAACTACATCTGTCTCGCTTCAAGTGACCTATTTGCTTTTTCAGGCGTCCCGCTCCAAGTGACCCACTTTCAAAAAAGAAATCACTTTTAAAAAAAATCACAAATTATTTCATACTTTATCATTTCTTTATCATTTATCTCTTCTATTTTATCATTTTTCTCTCATACTTTATCATTTACTCTCTCACAATCTCACTCATCTTCTTTCTCATATTTTATCATTTACTTCAATTTCATATTTTATCATCCACTTTCTTAATTTCCGCGCTGAAAAGAAACGAATCACTTGAAACGGGACGGAGGAAGTATAATTTATCAGCGTGACAAAAAAAAAAGAATAATTTGAAAAATAATGTTAAGAGGTTACTCCCTCTGTCCCATTATTTGTGGCTCACTTTCCCGAAATGGATGTCCCAATATTTATAGCTCACTTTTAAAAAAGGTAAAGATTATGTGGTCCAAAATTAACTATCGAAAAGTCAAACAATCTACATTACATAATACTACTTCCTAAATTTCAGTGTCGAAATCAATTGAACCACAAATATTGAAACGGAGATAGTAGTATTTTGGGAATTAAAATTTTGAAATGTATAAATACGAGAATTGACTCCTTCTTAAGCTACATTACCATCAAGCTCTTTTTATCTCTCAATGTGTTGGGGATCTTTTATGCCACTCTATGTCTCACTATATGTCTCACTCAATAACTCCGTACGGGGTTATTGAGACAATCTTGAGAGTGGAATATGTAGTAGGAAATAGGGTGGGATAGAAGATCCCCACCCCTCTCAATGTAATTGAAAATTGGCTGTTATTGAAGTTTGTAGTTTGTCTCAACAAAAGCTTGTAGTCGATCTTAATTTCTTCCTAATTAATACTACTTGATTGTTTTTATATAAGTAGATAAGAACTAGGGAAATACTTCATGTCATTCATTTTCATTTTTTATAAAATAAGTTAATCTAATCATTCATATGTAGTTAGCACATGATAATATTTAACAAGTGGTAATATACTCTGGTGGCCAAATTCGCAAAAAAAAAAAAAAACAAATGTAGCCAACGTTTAAAACAAAACACATATATAGCCATTTTGTCCTTATACGGCGCAGGGCCGATGGAGGGGCCGATAGTGGTGTAAATCGGCCCTTCATCGGCCCTCCAAAAACATTCGCTTTCAACAAATTATATGGTTTAAGGGCCGATTTATGGCCGAAATAATGTCAATCGGCCCCCGGTCGGCCGATGTTATAAAAAGGCATAAACTTAGGGCCAATGTACGGCAGGGCGTCATCGGCCTAGGTATCGGCCCCGACCCCTACGAAACCGTTCGATGTAAACAACCAAGATTTTGACCGTTTATTCGGTGTAACGGCTTCTTAATCGACCGTTGATTCACCCCGGGGCCGATATTAAGTCATCGGCCCCAATATCGGCCCCACCATCGGCCCAGAGTGCCAATAATGAAGGGCCAATAGAATTTAACCGTTTGGCCGACATTTTTCGAAAAATTACTTCTCCCACAATTCGACCCTCGCCGCCGTTAACCGCCGCCGCTTTATTCGCCGCCGTTAATCCGAAGAATATCATGTCTTCCGATGAATTTGAGGTTAGTAAAATTATTCCATGAATTGTAATTGTGATTGTAGTTAATTCAAAGATGAAATTTAGGTTGGGTTTACATTGACATGTCAATTTATTGATGAAATTGTGGAGAAGTTGGAGAGATTATCGTGTTTAATTTCGCAAATGTATGAAGGCTGGGGCCGATTTGGGGGCCGATTGCAGGCCGATGAATATAGACGTCTTCGGCCCCGCCTAAGCCGTGCCGAGTTGATTCGGCCATCGGCCTCGGCCCCGTTGCCGAATATAATTCGGCCTGTCTCGGCCGAGTTGATTCGGCCATCGGCCCCGGCATCGAATTGAAATCGGCCTTGGAGAATTCGGTCTCTTTGGAGAATTGAAATCGGCCTTGATTAGATTGGGGCGCACTCGGCCTTCATTAGGCCGTCGGCCCCGTCTTGCCGAAGATAAGTCGGCCGAATTCGTCCTTGATTCGATTGGGGCGAATTCGGCCTTGATTCGGCCTTGATGAAATTGGGGCGCAGTCGGCCTTGATGAGATTGGGGCCGAATTCGGCCTTCATTCGGCCGTCGGCCACGTCTTGCTCGAAGAGAAGTCCAAGGCCGAATAGAATTCGGCCTTTGAGGTTTTGGCCGTCGGCCTCGGCCGGCCGAATAATCATCGGCCCCGACCGGCCGAATACTCTTCGGCCTCGGCTCGTAATATTAAAATCGGCCCCTTTCATCGGCCACTTATTATCCGTTTCGAAAAATAATTGATTTTTCGAAAAATCTTGCAGCCCGCTTATATCCGACTACCGGTTAGACAAAAGACCCCTAAAGTCACGACATATTGGAGAGATAGCCTACCCGAACTACTACAAAAGACTCTTTCTAAACGTGGGGGTAATGACCTAATTAGTAGGTTTATAGACGGACAATTTGGACATTTGCTCGCTTGGAGGAAGGGCAAGAGTTCGATCATAGCTTTGCATCAGTTGATGTGCTATGAGGTGCCGGCACCGTCCGGGGAGGCCCGTTTTCACATATCCGGACGGGAGATTCGATTTTCACAGTACGAGTATGCACTCGTAACCGGCTTATTTTTTGGCGCCCGTAATTTCGATACGACGGCAGCTCGTGCCCCTGAAGAGTCTGGAGTGTACATGAGAGTGACAAACGGGAATCCAGTAACAGGAGGCGAGCTACTAAATTTATGGAAAAATGAGAAGCTCGGCAACCTCTCAGACGACGATTATTTGAAGGTGGCCAATGTCTTGGCCCTAATGTGTTTTTTCTTCGCACCTGCCGACACGAAGAAGGTCGAGACTTGGATGTGGGTTCTTGCTGATGATATAGATGCGTGGAACGATTTTCCATGTGGAGCATACACGTATAATGCTCTCTTGCACTACATGAGCTTCGTGCCGAAGGAAGTCGAAGCAGTTAAATCGAAGTATAATATTTATGGTCCAGTTTGGGCTCTTCAGGTACAAATTTCCGATTTTATAATTTTTTATTTTATTTTATATTTTATAGTTGTACTGATCTTTAATCGTATTGTAGATGCGGGCCTATGAGGCGATACCGCATTTGGCCGGTTCCGTGTGTACGCCTTATTAATGACGGTGGTATGCCCCGATGTGTGAAATGGGTATTTGTCACGCCACCAGATACGGAATGGATTAGTTTTCTTGCCTTGCCGGTAAGTAACATCTTAAATATTTATGAACTTTTACGGAACGGATTATAACCTATTTCTTAAACTTTTCGAACGAGATGGAAACACCACCCCTTCGTAGTCTTACGCCCACTCCCGAGGAGCAAGCATTCGGAATACCGGAGACGGGTGATAGGAGATAATCCGATCGGTGTGGAGTTCCATAGATCGGCTACCGTACATCGGAGAGTAGTTGTTGAAGAGGGCATAGCGGGATCCTCCGCCGGCAGACAAAAGAAAAAATCGACGAAGAAACGTGACCGGCGGAGGGGTCATCCGGGCCTCGGAGGGATGAAGATTGGACTTTGCCCACTTATGACGAGAATGATCCGTTCGATAGATGAACGGTTTGCGGCGCGCGAGACCGAATTGTTAGAAAAAGTGGATCGGTTTGGAAGGATAATGAGGATCGGTTCTTCAAGAAAGTGGGGAAATTGATAAAGTCAATTTTCGGGGCAAGGGCAAGGGCAAAGGCATACAATCTACGATTCGTGGGATGTGGAGCGGATTATTAATGAATCGGATGAGGAAACGGTTTACGCACCATCTCGAGCCACCACGGGGTAGGATTGTTAATGTACATGAGTGGCCCAGTTGGAATGAGCCACCACGAGAGAGATGTGGAAGATACGACGAGTGGCGAAGCGAGATCCTTGGAATGTGGTCATTCGAATGGTTAATCGTGGCCATGATATGGGACGACATAGCATGTACGAGGAGAGACATGTTTGGGTCCCGAGACGTTGGGAGCCACTCCCCGGGGTGGCTCCACCGCTCCGTACGGTATGTTAACTATTTTAATTAATTTTATATTATTTCATTTAACCATGACTTTTTGTCCAAAATGCAAAGCAACATCGATGCCTGTCGTGGATGACTTATTTGATACACGGCATGTACACGACAGTGTATCATAGCCGACCGTCGGAGCGAGGAAATTGTACAAAACGGTGAGGTACAAATATTTTTTGAAGTTAGTATATAATTTTGGTTTTTTTTTAATAGAATGTTATTTGCGGCCCATAGTAGAACGCTTCCCAAATCCTAGTGGAGCTCCACGCATGTTTGATCCGGCCGACGCACCGAGGAGAGAATTTGCCAAGTTCATGGGAATGAATATTTCGCCCAATGTCACCTGTATCCCAAAGCATGAGCTCTCCCACGGCTTTTTCAACAACTTATTGGATACTAAGTACGACATGGGTCACACAATGATCGATTTGTACATATGCTATCTCCGTGAGAGGCTTCATTATAAAGACCGTGACGTGTTGTGTACACCCGATTCACGGTATACGTGATAGCGACTACGTCGGTTTTGTAAGTATATATTTTTATTTTTTTTAAATATAAAATATGTTTCTTTTTAATTGTCTTGCTAATGTGTATATTTTTTTACAGACGGCGTTACATACATCTTGGACTTCCCAAATATTTGAGCCCGATAACGACTTCCATAAACGTTACGAGGTGTCATATACCGATCGGATCCCAAATCGGGGTTTAATGGATGCCGTTTTGGAGCGGATACGGTATTTGGTGATGACAAGACTCCGTGGTTCGATGCCAAATTCGTAAGTTTTACAATTTTTTCAGTCGTCTTTTTAGCCCGTGGAATTATTTTTTACTAATTTGCATTAATTAATAGGTCATATTCCGGTGTTGGCCGCCGGCCATTGGATGACTTGTGAGATTGTGTATCGAGTCATGGAAGTTGGAGTTGTATGACTCACTTAACTGCCGTAGAAACAAGGATATATATGAGCACCGAAAAGCCAATTTGCGGCCACTCCGCAAACTGATCGGTCGATTGCTAGATGTACGTATTTTAATATTTTTAATATAGTTTTTTGGCTACTAATTTTTCTTTTGTAGGCTACTAATTCTTGGGAAATGAACAAGCACAATCTGCAAAGATCCGGGCATTCGGACTCCTCAGTTAGTATTGATGCCGCAAAATGAGCAGTTCAAGTAAGAGGATTCACATAGTTGTGGTCCATATACGTGTATGGCAATTGAGCGGCTCATAAGTGGATATCCTACTCCGAAATGGGGTAATATGAAGTCAAACGTCAGAGTCTATCGGGAGTGGATGGCTTGGAAATGTTTCGAGCAGTGCCATTACGGAGATTTAGGATCTAGCTCTCCCAGATGAGTAGTGTGTATTCCATGGAACAGTTCGTAATTTTGTATCTTTTATCTGCTAATTTTGTATAATGTAAAGATGGAACATTTCGTAATATTTATCCGTATCTTTTATCTAGTAATCATGTATCGGCCGATACTGAACAAAATATTTATCGGCCCCACTACCATCGGCCCAGAGCCTTGCATGGCCGAGATTGCGTGTCTCTCGGCCGCGGCCGAGAAAATCATGTATCGGCCTAGGGGCCGATACTGAACAGAATATTTATCGGCCCCACTACCATCGGCCCCGAGCCTAGCATGGCCGAGATTGCGTGTCTCTCGGCCGCGGCCGATAAAATCATGTATCGGCCTAGGGGCCGATACTGAACCGAATATCGGCTTCGGGCCGATAATCAACCGACTATTTATCGGCCCCACTACCATCGGCCCCGAGCCTTGCATGGCCGAGGCCGACAAAATCGGTAATTGTGTCTCTCGGCCGAGGCCGATAAAATAAGGGTTTCGACCTTTATGGGGTGTCGGCCGATTAGGGCCGATGTGTTGCAAACTATCGGCCCTTTAGGGTTTCGGCCTTTTTTCCTACCTAATAATTTGATCAGTGACCAAAAACTTTAATCGATCAGTGACAATAAAATTAAAGCGATCATTGAGCAATAAATTAAGTCATTCCAGATACAGGGCATCTCCTCCTTGTGTGACCTTCTTCTCCACAGTTACCACATTTTTTCCTACGACGCGTACCAGATGTACTAGCTTCTGCTCCTGAAGGACGACGGCTGTTTCTCGGTCGTCCGGCTTGCCGCATAATTATTGGTGGAAGAACAACCATGTCCTCTATTTCCGGTGGGACACCCCACTCATTTCGAGGAGGCACGGGATTAACCACTCCGGCATATATTGCCTTCCACGTCGCCGTCGTATAATAATCATTAATATGATTGTACAAATTTTCCCTGCGATGATACAAAACAGCGACAACGTGACTACACGGCAACAAGTCAATTTGCCAGACGCCGCATTCACACATTTCGTCTAGAAGATTGACCCTCCACTGTCGATCACCTGCGTCGACCTTGTACTTGTGGTTAGTGACCTGCGTAACTGTAAGCCTTCGAGCCAGTTCTACTTCGTTCCGCATCCTCAACTCAGAAGCCTCCGTCAACGGATTGTTTCTGGAACTTGCTTTTACCCGTCGTGTATCGAACCACGACTCTATCATATGACGGATTGCCTCGAGCATAGCTAAAATTGGTAGTCGTCTAGCACCGCATCGATCGAGAATTTATTGACTCGGCAGCATTCGAAGTCGAGACCGTAACGACGACCTTTCCGAAAAGTCGGGACCACTTTTCCGATCCGATTTCCATCGGCTTTTCGTAAATAGCGGGTTTTCCCTCACGGATCGCGTTCATAGCGTCATGGAATTCTGTTGCCCGATAAGCATAAGTCGCTCGATAAAATGACCGGATAACCCACTCACCGTGCCTCGCAAGCTTATTCGATAAATGATAGTAACGAGCCCGTGTTGTGCGTCCGGGAAAACCACTCTTACCGCATTCGCTATGCTTTTATGTTGGTCCGAAACAATCACTAAACCGTACATCCGTTGGAAATGCGGCTCTTAGTCGCATCATAAACCACATCCACGAAACATCATTTTCAATGAGACCTACACCAACAGCGAGAGGGAATATTTGCTCGTTCGCATCAAAAGTAGCTGCGACGAATAATATTCCCTTGTTTCTCCCTTTTAAATGGGTGCCGTCCACCACAATAACCTTCGGAGGCGCTGCTAACCAAGGGGCACGCGATACTCCAAGCGCCATAAATAAATGTCGGAAACGACCATCCTCACCGACATCAAGATCCGTATAAGTTCCCGGATTTGTTTGTTCCAACAAATGCGAGATATTTTGGCGGTTCTTTGAACGAATCAGCATGTCCGCCGTAAATCATCGATATAGGCGTGTTGCGCGCTCGGAGGGCAACACCGTACGTTGCTTGTATTCCAAATTTATCCAACAAATCGGCCCGAATATCGGCCGGTTTCATTAACTTGCTTTGACAACGCATTTTACGTGCTATATAAGCGGCACGGCCTTGGACCTCACATTTCGTTCACCAAGTCCGGATAAATCGGTTGTACAATTGTGGTCCGCAACCCACTTAACAACCTCCCAACGCGTCGACCTCTACGGTATGCCCGTAGCTCGAATGGACAATCGGCACTTCTTACGCATCAATATTCCAAACGGGATGCGACTGGAACGTTGCACTCACGAAATCCGCCCGGTTTCCAAATGGAATAGAGCCACAAAGCAGCATAAAGATCGTCTTTCGAGCTAAACATCAATCCCGCTTGCGGACTTCCGTCTACAACGGTTATCGAGTTCTGCGACGCCATCGAATCGAGATACATCAAGGGGAACAACAGGAAGTAGCCGGTTGCTTGCCGCTCCGTGTTGTCGTATACGGTCTTGTCATTTGTTCGAGAACGATTGGCCGGAACTAGCAAAGACATAAGTTGACTTACGCCACCCTCCCTCCGAATCCATGCAAAGAAAATCTTGTAACGAACAATTATTCAAGGTAGAAGGAATATCTTCATCATCATCATCATCGGATGATGAGTCCAACTCCGCCTCACCATCTCGTATCCGTCTCCACACGAGTATTGTTTTGGGGGAGCCCACCCTCCATCATTACTTCTACTTCCTTGCCCCGTAAATCAATTAGAACCCCGAAATTAGAATTATCTTCGGGAAATTGATTCGGATTCGGAACAACAAATTGAGGATTTTGCACTTCGAGATACACAACAAACACAATCGGCTCTATGTCGATAGAGCACGATCGCATAAGATCATCATCATGGCCCATAATGGCCTTCATCATTCGGCCGGTTCGTCGGGAAGCGACGAAGTATAATAAATGAAGTAGTTGAAAGGAAGGGAATAAGCGGCGAGCCACCGATCAATATTTTGTCGAAGACATTCGAGAGAAATATTGTTTGAAGGAATGTAAATAATGAACTCATGCCCACCGACGTAATTCGAATCTGCATCGAATTGGCCGTTCAATTTCACAATAATTGATCGAAAATCGGTCATTTTATCCAACTATAATTTGAAGATTTGAGAAGAAAAGAAGTGGAATGATGTTTTTTTTTATAGAACCAAATCGCCCATCCTACGTCTTATAAAGAAATTTCGAAATTTTTCACGTGAAATCTCGCAACCGTACTATGCTTTACGACAATAGGCCCCGATCGCCTCCGATCGGCCCTATTCGGCCCACCACAATCGGCCCCGGCCTGTGTGCATGTGAAATGTCGGAACCGACTAGTCAATTCAGCAGATCAAGGTATCGGAACCAAGTGTATCGGCCCGACATCGGCCCCAATCGGCCCGTATCGGCCCTCCGCAAGCATTAAAGTCATGCGGTGTCTTGTCAAATCATGTCTCCAAGGAGGGCGTAAGGGCCGATGAGGGACGATTGATTTCCACCTTCGGCCCCTGGTTCGGCCCTTCGTCGGCCGATTGATTCATCGGCCCTCGTTCGCCCATCGGCCGATTGATTCATCGGCTTTATGGCATATAGGGCCGATTCACGCATTCGGCCATAAATCGCCCCGCCACCATATAAGTTGAACAACTCAACTGTTTTCATCAGGGCCGATTTAGGGCCGATTGACACCCCCATCGGCCCTGCGCCGTATAAGGACAAAATGGCTATATATGTGTTTTCTTTTAAACGTTGGCTACATTTGTATTTGTGCCGATATTGTGTGGCTACTGCTGGCTTTGCCTCATTTAACAATATAGATGCTAATGATATTCTTTTAAATACATTTCAAACTCGTAAACAATAATACATCACATATTTCTTTGTACTTAACATGCTTGTATAATAATAATTATAATAATAATAATAATAATAATAATAATAATAATAATAATAGGCTCGAATTATTGGAAACACAACCACAATAAAAGAAAAAAGTTTAAGATAAGAAGAAGAAGAAGAATAGGCATGAATTAATAGGGTGATAAAAATGGAGGGTGAGAAATTAGAGACCCTGCTCGATTAGATAATCGCCGATCCTCTCAACCACCACGTTGCACTGTCCCGGCGTCATCGGCTCCTCGTAGATCCCTACCAGCAGCGCTTGGTTCGTCTTCTTCACCGTAATACCTCCGGGACCCTTATAAGTCATTTCGAGAAATATAATCAAATTTTCCTCTTCATTAAAAAAAAAAAAATTCTTCATCGAATGTGACATTTATCATCAAGTATCTTATACAAACATGTATAATTTTGTTGACATACACTATTTGTATAATAATGGATGGATGTAGGTAGAGGCAAGGGATGGCAACCATCCCTTGATTTTTGACGTGAAATGCCCATAATATTTCTCCTAATTAAATTATTAAAATATATATTAATATACCATGTATATAATATACTCCCTCCGTCCATAGAAAGTGTCTTTTTTATAGGGTAGAAATATTAAGAAACTTATATTGTGTGGTGTATATTATTTAACTTTTGGACGATTAATTTTAAACCACACATTCTTTACTTCTTTTATAAACATGATACTTTCTATAGGACGGTTCAAAAAGAAAACAAGACACTTTATATGGGACGGAAGGAGTACATTTTTTATTGCACGGTTTGTTGATTCTCCATTTTTGAGATTAGTTTGTTGATTCTCCATTTTTAAATGCACGGTTTCGTTTGAGCATATGAGATTCGATTTATTTTTTGATATTTGTATTTCAACTTATTAAAATTATTTTTAAGTTGTGAACCTTAATTACGAAAAAAAACCTTAAATCTCGTCAAATTTGATGTTGATTTCCTTCATTGTTGTGTGTATTTTGAATTTGCAAAAGTATAATTTAGTATGGGCAAGTATAACGACAGACTCGGAAACTATAACGCTTTTATACAAAGATTTTCAAACAATGGTTGTGCGAACCTAATTTGGCAAAAAAAATACTATCTTCTCTCCTATTTCATCAATTATCTTTACTATTTTATCAATTCTTTATCATATTTTATTATTCACTCTTATTATATAACTCATGTTCTCTCTTTTATTTTAACAATATTTTCTTAATAACTGTGCCGAAAGAGGAGTATTATTTATGTAGAAAAAAAATTACCTTCTTTCCTCTAATTACAGCCCCGGGTTCACCCTGGATTACCATGTACTTTGCCCCACCAAGATATAACCCTGTTGGAGCAAGTTTTCCAGGTTCTTCAAAATCTTCCATAATCCCTGCTATTTCCTCCGCTTTAAACTGCAATCCCCATTAAAATCAAAATTAAAATTAATCCTTCCCTAATTCTATGCATTTCAAATGAACTCCCAACAACAAATCAAATAAACTTTTTTCCTGCTTCCAATTCGTCAAAACGATTGAATTTTACTTGAATGAAACAAATATTACTTCCTCTATCCCGCTATTACTATTTCCTTTGGTTTCGATTTCATCACCGAGATTAAAAACTTTATTTAAATTTGTATTTTATGAGTTTTAATTATATTAAAAATTGAACACAATTTTATTTTTTTCAGGATTGGTTGTCAGAAAAAATGAAAATTTATTCAAATTTTTATAAAATTATAAATTTTTTTAGTATGGATTGGAATGAAAATCATGTAAGAAATAAATTTTTAAAAAGAAAATATTTTAGATAACAGTAATAGCGGGACAATAAGACAGCAATAATGGAGCGGAAATAACGGGACGGAGGGAGTAGTTCATATCAACTAAGCGATCAATTTCAACTTTGTTTTATCCAAATCATCTATTTATCGGTGAATTTAAGAAACAACATCCATTGATATAAAAATCTCAGAAGACGGTGGAGAGAGAGGATGAAGATGACCTGAGGGAAATTGGCGCTTTGAGCCCAAACGGCGCCGTCGTGGCCGATGATAGCAGCAGAAGTGAGATGATTGCCGTCGATCTCACACATCAAGTGGTCGTCTACGTAGCTTTGCCACGACATTTTCTGCTTCCTTTTCCTTGCAAACCACCACCAGTGAAAGAGTTGTTCTTCTTTCTGTAGTGAGTTTCAATTTCCAGACGAAACTTTATTTTAATTAAGTATTTATATGCAAATTTAGGAAAGTCGCGTGGAATTTAAGCTACAGTTGTTGATGCTTCATCATTGGCTGCTGCCACAATGCCGATTCACGCCATTCCCACGTGAGTCGTGACACCATTTTCATTGACAATATTCCCACTACTACGCTAATTATGAAGTGCAACGACTATACACCCTCCGCCTTTTCGGCACGAAAATTAAAAGAATATATAATAAAGTATGAGAGAGAGTTAGATGATAAAGTAGGAGAAATATATGAGTGTGACAATAAGAGAGTAGGGAAAAGAAGACGGGTGAGATAATGAGAGTAAATGATAAAGTAATAGAGATTAAATGATAAAGTAGGAGAGATAAATGAATTATAATAATGAAAGTGGATCATAAATTAGGAGATAAGATGATAAAATGAGAAAGAGATGATAGCTTTTTACTAATTTGGGACGACCATACTTTTAGCGAGACGTCCGAATTAGGAAAGGTCGCTACTAATAGCGGGATGGAGGTAGTATTATATTTTTTTGTACATTATATTTTATTTTCAGGAAGTATAATAAATAAATTAAATCATGTAATTTGTAATGATGGTAGATATAATTTAGGCATATTTGTGATGAATGTATGTGAGATTTGAGTAATAATAATATAGCATCCAATCCCACTAGGTGATTACTCAGCATTAGGGATAAAGAAATAAGACTGCAACGTCAAAAATATTCAAAACTAATGTTGTAATTGCAAAATTAGCCATTGTATAGGAGTAATAGTAAAAATAGTCACTAAGTCCATTATACCCCTATATAACATCACTTTTGATAAATCTGCAGATACAATTCCCTAAATCTCATAAATAACGTGATTATCTTGATTTAAGGATTTATTTATAACATTACGTAAATCTTATAAATATTTTGATTTATTTATAACATTACGTAAATGATTTAAGAATAAACATTAGTAATGATTACATGATATATATAATACTAGTAGCTAGACATGTTTTTTAGGGATGAAAAAGTACTTTTGACTATTATTGCATTTATGATAAAATTTGATTATTTTTGCAATTAGTTGTTGTGGTTTGACTATTCTTGCACTTTCCCAATAAATAATATGGACAATGTACATTTAGGGCCATTTGATTTGAAGTGTAATTGCAAGGGTGGAACCATAATTAAAAATTAGATAATGCACAATCTACAATTTAGAAAAGGAAAAACAATATTTAAACAAATACAAAAAATTCGAGAAAAATATGAGATCGTGCACGATTTAGGGAAATAATAAGAGTCACCCCAATGTAATAATGACAATTTGTAATTCGAACGTGCAACTACTTGTTCAATAGGCAATAATTTTATTTTTTGTATGATAAAAGAAAATCCACAACATTTATATATACATACATTAAGTAAGTGAATATCATTAATTCATTATTATGTAGTAACTCAAATCTATAGGGGCATATGCGTAATTCTTTTTATGAAGAAGGAAACGTTAGGGTACCCCGTACCTGATACCTTAAAAATGGAACAAACTTATCGTAGGTACTGTAGTCAGACATAAGGTTCTTTTTGAAGAGCTTATTAGGAGCTTATTTCAGCTTATTTTAAAAAATAAGCGTTTATGCAAACGTTTGAGAGAGCTTATGAAAATAATTTGTTCTAAAATATAAATTATTTTTGGGTTATTTTCATAAACTAGTAGGAATAGCTTATGAAAATAAGTTAAAAACATCTTATGAAAAATATGTTTTCATATCAAATCTCCCTAACAACAATTTTTTAAATTATATTTTATTTTATTTTTCTAATTAAGTCTTTATATATAAATGTATCCAAACGCAACAGATTATTAAATTCAAGTGTTTATAGCATAAACACTTATACCATAAACACTTATATTATAATCGCTTATTTAAGTTGTTTTTTCCAAACAGGGCTAAAACATGTACAAGTTGAAAATTATAGAAGGGATTTGTTTTTTCTACTGTTTCATTAAAAATGATATATTTTTAAATGATCAAATTTTTGTGGGCTAAATTTAATTATGAAGAATAAATAATTATTTCCATTTTGTTTGTAAGAAGTCGTTTAAGATTTTAGCATACTAATAATTAATGATAATAATAATTCCAAAATTAACCATAATTACTGATAAAGAAATCTATTCAATCAAGGAAACAAAAAACATTATTGAATAAATAAAGGTTAAATAAAGTCATAAAACGACTTACAAAATATATGAGAAAGTATGTCACATTAATTTTCTAAGTCGAGTATTTTTTAACTGCATTTAGTGGAAGCAGTAGATTAGTTCACACAACTAGCACGATCAATAAATTATGCGAATAAAATAATGTTTTGCGACGTGCATAGAAAACCTCATTCTGATTCCTGAGTAGGCAAAAGTTAATTAAAAGTAAAATAAACAAAGACGGCCGGTAGAGAAAAAAGAGAATACTATCCCTCCGTCTAGTTTCAAATGATTCGTTTCTTTTTGACGCGGGAATTAAGAAAGTAAATGATAAAATATAAAAGAAGTAAATGATAAAGTAAAAGAGAGAAGATTAGTAAGAGCGAGAGAATAAATGATAAAGTAGAAAAGATAAATAATAAAGTAAGAGAGAATAATGATTAAAATATGAGAGATAAATGATAAAATATGAGAGAATTTGTGATTTTTTAAAAATTATTTTCATTTTAGGAAACAGATCACTTGAGACGAGACGTCCGAAATGGAAAATAGGTCACTTGTATCGGGACGGAAGAAGTACATCATCCATCATTCAACATGCCAAATGCAATAATAAAAATAATACTCCCTCCATCCCAAATATATATGCATAATTTCTTTTTTCGTTTGTCCCAAATTTTTATGTCCATTAACAATTTTTTTGTATCTAACTAAATCTTTAATCAATTTTAATAAATCTAATTAATATGATAATATAGAAAAAGTCTATTTTGTCCAACATTTATAATAGCAAATACAATTATGACATTAACTTTTTAGTATTTTACTTTAATTTATCCAAATTCCAATACCAACATTTATTTTAACTTTCATGTCGTTAATTATTTTTTA
Organism: Lavandula angustifolia; assembly: GCA_028984105.1. Lineage (NCBI taxonomy): Eukaryota > Viridiplantae > Streptophyta > Magnoliopsida > Lamiales > Lamiaceae > Lavandula > Lavandula angustifolia. Next base: position 817,219 of record CM054816.1, read on the forward strand.
ATGTATGTGAAAAAACAAATGAACATATAAAATAAGGACGGAAGGAATAAGATTTTTGTTATTCACAAATCATATTTTTAAATATATATGTATTGAGAGTGGTTGAACACGGTACTTTAAAGATAAATATACTGACTTTAAAGATAAATATATTATATTTTAATATTATATTTTATTTATTATACTTAAAGATAAATATACTATACTTTAAATATTATACCTTAAAATGCAATATTTTTACCTTTAAAATACAGTAAGTGTTCACATGTTCACACGATAACAACCGTTCAAATTTGAATCTCCTCATACACGTATATTATGTTTTGAACATATATTGAAACGAAATATAGCAGAACCTAAATCCAGCGAGCTGAATATTATTAAATGCTAAGGAGAAACTCGAATAATTTCCGTATTTGAATCAACAATTATTTAATGAAGAAGTAGTAATTTCATTATTCTACAACATTCGGAAGAAAACAGCGCGTAGATTTGCGAGAAGAGTTTGATGATGGCTTCGCAGAGCAATTTTCAGATGAAGGTGGTTGAAGGAGACTTCGGCTACGTCCTCCAAGATGTGCCTCATCTCACCGATTACATTTCCAATCTCCCTGTATGTATTCCTCTCCGTGTGTGTGTTTTTGCACAACGAAAACAAGTTACATGAATCTTCATCTATTATTTTCATACTTTAGTTTGCTGTATTTATGTGGATGTTGAGCGATCACGCGTGCTGGAAACACTGCTGTACGAATCCATTGCGTGATGTTGTGTGTTGATGGATTTATTTTCGGCAATAGGTTTAGGTTTTATGGATTCGAGGACGATATGGTTGGGGTTACTGCGGGAATATGTGTTGTAGTTCGGCTGCAGTATATTGAAGTTTGCTGCAAATAATGATGGATATATTGTCCGTTGTAAGTTGCTAGATGAAGTTTTTTTTTTCTTATTGATGCAATTACTGCTGGATGAGTTTTTAGAAGTGTGATTGTTTAATGAATTTTGGGTTTTATTTCGGTACAATTTATGGATTTTCTTCGTCGGGGCTACATGAAGAATGTCCAAGATATAGGGGGATCTGCAAACAGATGGATCTAGTTTCTGTTGTTGCAATATTTGATGTGAAAGTTGTGTTCTAAATTGGGATACATGAAGAGTTATTGGATGCATCGTTTTAAACATTTTGTATAGTTCATGGTTTAGTTGCAAAACCCGGGACGATTATGACTGTGACATGAGATCAATGAACATATTCTATGAAAATACATTGGTTTCTTCTTTTTATAAAGCAATCGGTGGAGAACCGAAGAAATGAACATTGACATTGGTGCTTTGCTTGTGTGGCAGACTTATCCCAATCCGCTACGCTCAAATCCTGCATATTCAGTTGTTAAGTGAGTCAAACATACTTTTCTTTTTCTCCTCAGTTGTTCCTAAGTTATGTTATTTGTTAAAAATAAAACATTGCTTCAATTTTATGATTTCAGGCAGTACTTTGTGGACATGGATGATAGTGTACCTCAAAAGGTGGGTTCAGTGTTGTATTTAATATTATCTATGCCCTAGAAAAAGGCTGAATATGTCTTACCGTTCTCAGACCAATTGTGTTTCTCTCTGCAGGTTGTTGTTCACAAGGACAGTCCAAGAGGGGTACATTTTCGGCGAGCTGGACCACGTCAAAAGGTAAATCTCCTTTTCCTTGTATTCAAGTCTTTAAGATTTTGGAACTTCAGCATTTGAATGCATTGTATGTTATACAGGTGTACTTTGCTCCAGAAGAAGTGAATGCTTGCATTGTGACATGTGGGGGCCTTTGTCCAGGCCTAAACACAGTGATCAGGGAAATTGTGCATAGCCTTGATTACATGTATGGTGCCAGCAAAGTCATCGGAATTGATGTAAGTCGTATTTGTTGTTAGTTTTGTTGTTAAACAAGGTGTTACTCAGAGGTTAAAAACTTAGTATGTTATAAACACGATATGGCGTCCTTTATACTAGTTTCCTTGTCTTTGATGCTTTATTAATAGTGTTATTTCTTGTATAAGTGATTTGAGAAATATATTAGTGATTCAGGAAAACATCATTTTCTTTCATGTTAGATTGATATTGTTATATTGATTTTTGTAGATTCCAAGTTAAAAAGGTTTATTGATTTTGGTGGATGATTAGGAGGCTTGTAGTTCTCAAAGACAAAAGGAAAGTCTTGTAGTTAAATTCTCAAGATAATATAGCACTTGTTTAGGGAAATAGGCGGCTATAATTCGTATGAATAACTTTGAGTTTTTCAAAATGGGCTAGACTTGTATATAAATCTTCATTTATAAATGAGCATTTTGAAAATAAATAAATAAATAAAATTGCATGATGCTCTTTTAATTTGTGTGCCCTATGCTCTGCACCCTCACATGACCCCGTTATTGGTTAAAGACTTGAATATTCTTTAAATGCCAGTTTATGAGGGTATTACTGACCTACTGATGTTGCTTTCCTATTTTATGTTCTACTAATGCATAATATCTTCTCTTAGGGAGGCTATAGGGGTTTCTATGCAAAGAATACAATTCCTTTGTCACCCAAGATTGTAGATGACATACATAAGCGTGGTGGGACCATCCTGGGAACTTCTCGAGGTGGTCATGATACCATGAAGATCGTTGACAGCATTCAGGACCGTGGAATTAATCAGGTAACTCTTGATTATGCTTGCTATGGCTAGATTTTTACAGCTGATATGCTGTGCAACTTTCTACTAAGCAATGCACCAGAATATGTGTCTGCTGGTATTAGTTTGGCACTGATGAAAATTAGAACGGATCAGGTTTACATAATTGGAGGGGATGGCACCCAAAAAGGAGCAGCTGTAATATATGAGGTAATCCATTTTATCTGAGCGTTACATCCTAATAGCTAAATATGCAAATCCAGTTTAGGCTTTCTACCAAGTAGCACGATAAATTGGCTTGATTGGTAGTACAAATTTTGAATCTGAGTTCATTTATAGTACTTAAGTTCTTTTCTTATTCACGATCTTCTTGTCTTTGTTTGAAAGTAAATTGAGTCCTCAACTGATGTGAATTGACCCTCAAACTGTTGTTTCTCATCTTATGCTTCGATTTGACAGGATTTTGCTGATATTTCATGAAGTTTGCCGTGCCATCATAATATTTAGCTGTTTTAAGCTCTTGAGACTTCTACTTCATATTTCTTCACTACTACCTCAAATTGGGCTTTTGTATTGTATTATAAGGATCAAAGTGGCCGACTCTATTGCCAGTTTGTTGCATTTTTCCAGCACAATTTTCATATTTATTGTTCCAATTACACTGATACATGCTCAAGTTTTCAGGAGACTCCTCATCACCTTACTTTCATTTTCCAGGAAATTCGTAAACGGGGTTTGAAGGTTGCGGTTGCTGGGATTCCCAAGACAATTGACAATGACATTCCGGTACCTGTCACTCACCATCTATATGGGTTGAAAATGTATCTCTGATTCCTCTGATGGACTTATCTAGATCATGTGGTTAACTTGAAGGATAGACTTCAAAGTTTCACTAACATCACATTGCTATAACCTTTTTTGGAGACCAAATATTAGGTTACCGCCTGCAAAATTGCTGTGTCTGTTCCACATTTTTTCTGGTTAATATATGACCTTCTTGCATAATAATTATCTGAACATGAACCTTGATTCTGCTTAATGTGAGACTAACTTCAGCCAAAATGTGATTTGAGTTGATATTTTTTTGTTCTCACTAGAGTTCTTCCTTTTCAGTTCTAACTGGCTTCTCTTATCAGGTTATTGACAGGTCATTCGGTTTTGATACTGCTGTAGAGGAAGCTCAACGCGCCATTAATGCTGCACATGTCGAGGCTGAGAGTGCAGAAAATGGAATTGGTGTAGTGAAATTAATGGGCCGCTACAGTGGTAAAGACAAATTTTCTCACACCCAAAAAATGAAGTTGGCATTAATTACACACAGGGGTTAAAGCAATTACATATATTATAAGTAATATGGCTCTTTCAAATGATAGAAACCTGTTGATACTGTATTGACTAACCCCCTCTTCAAGCTCTGCATTTACTTTTATTACCTTCCCAATGAAGTTAGTTTCTTACACGCTGTTAGGTGTTTCCTCTGACTTTGCTCAATTATTTGTATAGGATTTATTGCAATGTATGCTACACTGGCCAGCCGAGATGTTGACTGCTGCTTGATACGCGAATCACCATTTTACCTAGAAGGAAAAGGTGGACTCTTTGAATATGTTGAGAAGAGGCTGAAAGAAAACGGACACATGGTCATTGTCGTTGCTGAAGGAGCAGCGCAGGATCTTCTCACGGCTAAAGAAGAACAGGATGCTTCAGGGAACAAACTACTTCAAGACGTTGGATTGTGGCTTTCTCAAAAAATTAAGGTGTGATCATCTTCAGATTGTATGAGAATATTTTCCTCTTTTCCGTATTTTTCATTGAGAAAATGTGAATAATTGGATGGAAGCCAAAACTCAGAAAACATAAGTACCACTCACTTATATGTAAAATTAACAATTTATGGGTCACCTTTTCTGTTTGATTGAAACAACAAATGTGTTCTTGAATATCTGCGTTTTCGACCTTCTCTCTGGGAGTGAGACAAAACTGAGTTCGTTGAAAGCAATATTTGTTGATTTCTTTCCCTTTTACAGGAACACTTTTCAAAGGAAAAGAAACTTCCCATCACTCTAAAATACATAGGTCAGTTCAGTAAAAGGTATTATTTAGTCCTATTTATTGAGAAGAAGAAATTAACTTACTGTTTTTGTAGATCCAACTTACATGATCTGTGCTATTCCTAGCAATGCTTCTGACAACGTATACTGCACACTTCTTGCTCAAAGTGCCGTTCATGGAGCAATGTCAGGTTTCACCGGATTCACAAGTGGGCTTGTGAATGGCCGGCACACATACATTCCTTTCAATGTAAGTTTAAGATATGAAGATAGTCTATCATGGTTATCATAATTTAATAACTTGTTTTGTATGCTTCTGGACCCTATAGTAAGAGGGCACAGTTTGCATCATATTACAGTTAAACCTCAATAAAGTAATAATCTCGTTAAGATAATAATTTCTTGGTCCCGATATGGGTCAATGCACTAAAATAATGTTCGATAAAGTAATAACCTCGTTAAATGAATATTTTTTCTCGATCTCAAAGTTATTACTTTATCGAGGTTTAACTGTAGGAGTTTGTTAAAATGGAAGTGGCAGGAGCAACTATATATGAACTTGATGGCATCAGTTAAAGCCTATTTCATTTCCTAATTATGTAGAGTTGTGTCGGACGCCATGTAAAGTATGAATTTGTCTCTGTTGCAATATATTTTTGTCGTCATGCATTTAGCAGCCCATTTAAAACCAATCTATGTTTCTATCAAATCTTATGGGGTCTAAAATCTACTCAACTTTGTGGGAAAATGAAAGTCACTGCCCCAGATTTGCTCTTTAACATGTTATCATGCTGCAGCAAAGGTTTCTTTCTTTGTTAAGAGTTTAACATTGGTTTCTTCAACGCTGTGGACTTGGTGTAATACGGACATAAACTCAAGTGTTCCTGTGCAGCGTATAACTGAACAGCAAAACATGGTTGTGATAACCGACCGGATGTGGGCAAGGCTTCTCTCTTCGACTAACCAGCCAAGCTTCCTCGGCCATAAGCAGATGGATGAAGCCAAGAAAGAAAAAGGGCCGCAAACCCAACTGACGGACGATGCAACCAACATCGGAGAAGAGAAAACAGGTAATAAAGACCAGAAGAAGAAATAGCAAAAAAACACTTGATACTTGACTACTCTTCTCTTTTTGCATGAGTTGGCTCCATGGCTGATCCAACATCTTCCCATGTACAATATTTATGCAGTAACATTGGGTTAATGGGGTCGTGTAGGACTGCGTTCCACGTTTGTCAGTCTGTTAGGATGCCTCGGCTGCGGCTGCGGCCAGTTATGAAGTTTGGGTTAGAGATGCATATGTATTTGAAAAAATCTTTTTTTTTTTGGTGATTAGAGACTAACAATGATGCTATTTTTCTGGAATTTGTTCATTTGGGATTTCCTTTAATTTAGCGTCTGGAAGTGTTGCTTCGATGTATGTATATATTGAATCCAAATCCTTACTTTGTTCCTCATCAAGAATGGCCTACCTCAATTTCTATACTCCCTCCATCCCATAGAAAGGGACACGGAGATTAAGAAACTTATATTGTGTGATGTATGTTGTTTGATTTTTGGCTTGTTAATTTTAGTCCACATATTCTTTGATATTTTAGAAACAAGACACTTTCGATGGGACAGTTGAAAAAGGAAAGCAAAACAATTTTTATGGGATGGAGAGAGTATTTAAATAATTTTTAATAACATATTTGAACTTGACATCATCATAAATATACCATTGACACCTACTGGTATTAATAGAATCGAAAAATTAGGTTCCCTTGGGATGATATAATGGTTAAAGTGGGTAATCTGTGGCCAGAAGGTCATGTATTCAAAACTCATTAAGACCGCTATGTGTAAGCCTGTTACTTATAGTTAGCTTAAAGTGGGTGAACCCTCCTGTGTTGTTTGCAGGCTAAAGCACAAAAACGGGATTTATCCAATGCGCACTTCGGTAACGGCTGTAAGTTACCCTCGTCATCCAAAAAAAAGAATCAAAGAATTGGAGATCACAAGATTTTTCATCCAAAAAAAAAAAGAATCAAAGAATTGGAGATCACAAGATTTTCATAGTAGAAGAATTCCCACACTGCTGCAGAGTACATATTTTTGATCAACCAAACATTTCTACCACAGCAGAAGAGGAGCAGCAATATACATATCTCAAAATAACATTATTTACGTATCACTCTTAGTCTAGTGTATTGATGATCAAGGAGGAGAACAAATTCGAGCATAAGTCAACCATTGTAAACGCCAGATGGGTCTGCATATTGAATGATCCATGGATGTTCGAGTAATTTGTGTAGTGGTAGACGCTTTGATGAATCCTTGACAAGCATCTGCCGCATGAAATTAAGCCCAAGTTAAAACAACTGGGAAAATTTCTCTGTTTGGGAGTGGAATGTTCATTAGATTTACCTGGCTGATGAGATCTTTAGCAGCAGATGATACAACAGGTTTTGAAGGGAACTTCAGATCCACCTGTATAATCCTGCAGACAGCAAGCAAACACAGCTGAGTGAAATCTATCTAGCCAAGTCGTTAAGGGTGCCTTCTATACGCGTTTCAAACCATGTCGTTAACGCACAAGTATCGAAGCCTACCTTTTATACGTGTCTTTATGCTCCTTCGCTTCGAAAGGGGGCATTCCGAAGAGAAACTCATAGCACAAGATACCGAGACTCCATATGTCTACATTCGCGTCATGCTCCTCACTCTCCACTATATATCATAACGCTGATTGTTACTTAGCAATTGGAAATACACTAAGAGAATATAAAAAAAAAAAACCTGCTCTTCAAGTGGGAAGATGGGAGTGATTAATCTGTATGAACCATTGCATGCTTAGTAATGGAGGCATACCCATCTCGGGTGGAAGATAATCTAGAGTGCCACACATAGTCAGCCTACGGTTGAAAGTATGCACAGACCAGCCGAAGTCCGCAATTTTGAGTTCACCCTGAGAATCCATTACAGTAGTACAGTAAGCAAAAGATGCAGCTCCAGCAGATACAGCTTTAGAAGAGAAAAAAAAGCTATAACTACCTCTGCTCCAACCAAAAGATTCTCAGGTTTGATATCTCTATGTATCACGTGCTTTCCATGACAATATATGAGTGCTCGAGCCAATGAGGCAATGTACTGTTCCATATCCAGTAGAACACAGAGAATGTAGTTTCTTGTTAGGTCTAATGACTACAATGTGGGGATGCTACCACAGAATCAAAATGTTGACATAAATGATCAAAAAATGAGACGGATGGTTGTACAGATGAAGGGGACTCACAGTAGCAGCGCGTCTTTCGCTAAAGTATTTGCATTTCTGCAGCTGTTTGTAGAGTTCTCCCTTGGCAGCGTATTCAAGAATTAGATATACTCGTTTCTGTAGCTAATAAGGTATGAATACATATGTCTACTATACTGTTATCATAAACTGAAATCAAAGAAGAGGTTTCATGCCTGATCATAAAAGTAGCCATAGAGTCGTAAGATATTAGGATGTCGAAGGTGGCTCTGTATTTCAACTTCACGACGGAGCTGATGCTCAACCTGGGATTGTTTCAGCTGGCTCTTAAACAACACCTTCAGCGCCACCACGTGATTGCTCTGTTCGGAAAAGGACAACACTTTAAATTTCTTTTCTACATTAACTACCACATTCTTCCACATGGCTAATGGACGACCAATATTCCCCGTTCTCTAACAACGATCACAAAACATAACAAAGCTTAGAGCATCCTTGAATAAGGTAGGCCAAAAGAAATCCAATTGAAGTACTTTAGCTGGACCATGGTGACCTCCACAGGCATAAGAGAGACAATGCTCCAAAATCGGCCTAATCTCCTCCTCTGGTATGCATCTACGAATCATACCATCAGCACACCTCCGGAATAATAATGGATCATCCCACATATTCACTCCACTCCATAAAGTTCGGATCAACTAAATCTCAACGCTTAAATTCAAAATTTAATTCATAAAATAGTAGATAAACTATTCATATGGAAATATGTTATGGTGCCATGTATGCAGATCTAAAACCATTCAAAGAAAAGAATAAATGTATGTTCATTGTTGAAGCATAAATGATTGAAGTTGAACTGAATAGAAACATAACAATCTTGAAGATCAACTTACCCTCTTTTCTCTAGCTAGATATACATGCCCAAACTTCCCTCTCCCTAGAGGCTTTCCTATGTCAAAGTCATTGAGAGTCCACCGCTTCTTCGCTGCTGCTGGGCAAGAAGATACCTATCAAAGCAAGTCAGAGTTACACATTCAAGCATATCAGCCATGGGAAACAAATGAAGGCAGCTGTTTTCATACAATTTAAGATTATTAAAGGGAACTAAATTATACTCCCTCCGTCCCAAAATTCTTGTCCAATTTGCTTTTTGCACGGTTTTTAAGGAGAGTTGTTAATTATGTGTAGATTGGTATAAAGTTGTGGGTCCCACAAAAAAGTTGTGTGTAATAATTTACTAAAAAAGGAAAGTGGACAAGAATTTTGGGACAACCCAAAATGTTATAGCGGACAAGAATTTTGGGACGGAGGGAGTAATGAATAGCCTCAAATACACTTTCTATTACAGGAAAGTCGACGGCAATTATGATAAGCATTGAGAATTAGAGGTTATTATGTAATGCAAATACACGCCAAACCCTAACATAACCTTCTAAACACCACAAAAAAATCCTTCAAAATCGTATCAGATTAACGCATTTACACGCCAATATTTGAATTAGATGTTCGTAAATCATCATAAAAAATCCTTCAAAAAATCCTTCAAAATCATATCAGATTAACGTTTCGTTTTCTAGTTTCCAGTTTATAAAAGATTATCTCAAAATCAACCGGATGGATTGATCAATTAAATGATTCAACACAAAATCTTCTCCGTTGAACTGAGCAAGCATTCAAGATGATCGCATAAAATGACAACAAACACATATAAACAAGAAGGAGAAACTAATTTGATACCCCAAAACAAAGCGAAACTCTGCCAAATAATAAAACGGCAACAATCGGAGGCATTGGCTTGTCGATACCTTGTTTTCTTCTTCTTGAGATGATTCCGTCGCGATCCCCATTTCGGAAAGCACGTCGCACTCCAAATGTGAGAGAGAAAGTTGTAGAGAGAGAAGGAGGCGGGTGGTGATAATTTTGCTGGAGCGAGCAAGTTTTGTGTTTGATTTGAAATAAAAGGAATGGTGACGGGGAAGCCCCAACGGTCATATTTGAACAGAAGAGGCTCACGTGGCAGTACAGCTGGATTTTCCAAAATTTTATTTTGCCAATAAGAGTATTTTCAGTTTCAAATTTAATTATTCTCTTTCAATTCATTGTGTTTTTGCAAAAATAATAATAATAATAGTAATAATAAAAATAAAAACACATTTAAAGTTTTTCTTGAATATTTTTGGGATAGTTAGGTGGTGTTTATTTTTTATTTTTTCTTGATTTTATTATTTTCTTAGGTGGGGTGTATAAAAGAATGTATACATATTTATAGAAAAAATAAATAAATGATACGTTCATTGTATTTCAATGGGTATTTCAAAAGCTGTTAATATGTATCTCGGCACTGTGAATGTATATAGTTATTAGTTCATTAATAAGTATTCACCCTATTATTGTTGTGATACATTATTATTATTATTATTATTATTATTATATATTAATAAATCTCAATCTCTATTTAGAGGTATACACCACTAATATAACTAACAAATTGTAATACATACATTAGATATTTGATGAAATTCGAATTTATAATCTTGATTTCAAACCATTCACTATACTGGTGAGTGAGGTTTTGTTTGCCTTCAGTTGAGCCGGCTCCACATCTTTGAGAAAAGTGAGGTCCAAAATTCAAGCTCCACATTTCTTTTCGTCCAAAATCCCAAGATAAGTTAATCTAAACGCCATTGTTAATCAATACATGATTCATACATATACTATATACATACATATAACATGGGAAACATCAAATAAGAACAAATCCCTATATGAGAATTAAGAATTAATCTACATCCTTTATTATTTTAGTTCTTCTGATTTATATGCATATCGATAAAAGTGTAAAATCATTATAATTTACTCCCTCTTGTCTCATCGAACTTGCCCAACATTCATTTTCAGACTGTTCCACGGAACTTGTTCTGTTTTTAAAATAGAAAATATATCTCACACCTTTAACAACTCAAATCTACTCAAAAATAATAATTAATTAAATAAATCTCACACCTTTACCTTACAAATCAATTCTAAATTATTAATTAATATATAAATCTCACACCTTTATTAATCTACACCAATTTTCCTAAATTACCGCGCCGAAAAGAAAGCAGACAAGCTCGATGGGACAGAGGGACTACATAAGTTTTAGAATCACAAATATAATTAAGCTCAAAAGACAAACAAAAGTAGTAAAATTTTAGCTTCATCCTGAAAATATTATGGAAGTAGAAGACATCAATTTGAGACAAGTGAAGCATGGGAATATCCCATCTGTATGCATCTATATTTACATGACAAAAGGAATATAGGTGCACAATACAAAGGCCTCAGCACTATCTACCCCTCCTCTCATTCAGCTTTCTTTCTACTCCTGCTGTGTCAAACACTATTCTCTACAGGACTACCATAACTCATAAAAACACATTGAAACAAAACCCACGACAAAAATTGATGGGTGTTCGTGTGGAAAATATTGCTCACAAAATCTATGAATGCCAGAACAAGTCGAAGTCGTTACTATACAACGAGCGATCCTGAATCTCCAAATTCGCAACATGCCAATTTACGAGCTTCGACTGGATACATTTACACATAAGAAGTGCCAAGGGGAAAATCCACCATTCACTATCATCCCTGCAGCCATACAAAACACAGAATATGTATCAGAACAAACATATACCAGAAACAAAGTCCAAACAGATTAGAATTCGGCTCGCTCACATAATCCATGGGTGAAAGTTTGGAGTTCTTTTACTTGATTGCGTCTGATAATTAAGATAACCACAAACGAATGCAACACCCTGGGGCAGCCAATAAAGAAACCAAGCAGTGAGAAAACGAGCACATTTACAAGTCAGGCTTACAAGGTAAGAAGTATCATCTCTGTAGTGGCAGAATAAACCGTGATTTTAATTCATAGTTAAGTAAAAGCAACTTCCACTGAAATGAAACCAAAAAGTAAGCCTGTTTTTTTGGGGGGGAGCACCACGAGGAGATGATATTAAGAGTGGAGAAAGAGTTGCTCACTATATTTATGAATGATGTGAGGTTCCACAAAGCATATACACGTGCAAGACCTGCTGATCGCCTGGGTCCATGACTGAATAATGCATTGATTCCAGCAGGGAAGGGAAGCAAAATCCCCAAAGGCATGATAAATAAAACAAGAAAGACATCCGCTAGGGAAAGTGAAAACAGCTGGAGCAAGGTGAGCAATACTAGACTAAAATCTCCTAGAAGCAGGATAGAGATCACCAAACCGACCAGATCCTGCAGCATAACAGTGTAAGTCAATTTCATGATATATACTTACAAGTTACAATAACTTAGAGAATGTCCAAAAGACAGAATTTGGCCCAGATCCACCACAAAACAAGACTCTCTTGACTTCTGGTGTTCCTCTTCTGAAGAAGTGGATTGCGGAGGTGCATTTGGGATGTGCATGTGCGTGTATGTGTGTGTGTGTGTGAGAGAGAGAGAGAGAGAGAGAGACCTGATGACCAACAGGTTTAGTGTTGTGAATTAGAATAGAGAGGATAAAGAGCAAATCTCTTTTCTCCTGAAGCACCTTCAAACTGTTAATATCTAGAATCCCGCCATAAATCTTCCTCCTCAGGTTACCTTCAGCACCTCTCTGAGTTCCTCCTAAATAAGTCTTGTTTGAAGTCTCATCTTTCAGATAGATATCAACAGCACTGCTTCATCCACCAAAAAAAAAAAAAAAAAGAGAGTATCAGATATAGGAGATCAAATAAAACTATAAAAGTTGAACCAAGATATGTCTCTTCCAATATAATTTTTCCAAATAACAGATTCCACTGGTACAACCAGAACAATGTGACTGCTGCATATGCATGGAAGCATGAAAATTGTGGTGAATATCACTGGACTCAGCAGGCACATATTCATCAAATTATCAAAATTGTTCACACTGAATTTAAACACTAGCAAGCACAGTGCGAGCAATTGAAAACATGTTTAGAGCCTGAGTTATGACCCAAATAATTGCAAGTGACATCCACATGAATAATGAAACGGAAAATTCAGAACAAAAATAACCAACAAAATAAGAAAAGCTCATGATTCATGAATATCAGAAAAAGGGGGGGTCATGCAAACTTTGAACCAACCCTCAAAGACGGTATCTGAAACCCCACCACAATCATTAAGTAAAAGAACAACTTAATCTTAGGATAGGTTCATCTGGGTTCCAGATCATGTCTCACTACATTAATCAATAATCCGAACTTGGACCGTTTAGCTCATCTAGATGATAAAAGACTTGAACCAACTGGCTCATGAGGATTAAAAAAAAGTTTGCTTAAAGGCAAAGAAGACTATAGCCAAATACAAACAAAGATATTCATTTCAATTTATAGTTAGAACAAATATTGCATTTCTTGCAGTCTCGCAAACAAGAAAAACATTGTCTCAACCTACTGAAAGTACAAGAAAAGTACAAGGGCTTAGACAACAATATCATTCTGCACAACAGCACAAGAAAGGCATACCTATGCATGTATTGTATGAACGTGTCTGCTTAAGTGTCAGATAAGATGCATACCGTGATTGTTGTTCATCTCCAGATTCCCCGTCATGAAATCCTAATGACACTCGGTCCATTTCTTCTACAGCATATATTAGAAGTCCATAATGACAGTAACCATCTGTTGTAGCCTGAAACCAAGCAAGATCTACGTGCAAACCGTAGACCCTTAATGCAGGGTTAGCAAGAGTTTCAAGCCATTGAAGGACTGGGCGGAACTTCGATCTAAGGCAACCCCTTCTTACTAAGCGCAACTGTGCATTCAAACCAGCCACAAAGCGATACCAGGTGGTTGGTGGAACAGACTGAGAAAATTTTGAGTCAGTACAGTCAAGAAACTAATAAACATGATAGAATGTCCATCTCCAAGATATTCTTGGTTCTAACAGAAATAGTTTTCGGTTCCCAGGGGTTAAATGACATACCTGACTCGTCAGACTAGTAATAATGTTGTCATTATGGAGGGTGAAAGGAGTCATATAGCTTCCATCACCTCCAAATAATAGAGACATTGGAAATCTTTGATGGAGCCGAGGAGGAAGATCATTTCTTTTTTCATCACCACCAAGGAAAAAGTCAATATATGCTAGCATTAGATCTGGTGTCGCAGCAACCTACAGTTAGAAAGACAAATAGTTATAGGAGCTCTGAGAGGCATCTAGTACTAAATCGCATCGTCAATATACTGAGATGATGTGTGTATCACAAGAAGAGATTTGAATTTCGTAAAAACCCTTTAATAGCCCCACCAACCAACGAAAAGAGCTCATACCAGCAAACACACCCAAAAAAATTGTGTTTAGAACTATTGAATGTGACAGAAAAGATACGAATTCAAACCATACAAAATGCTCATTAAGTTAACCTTCAGCCCTTCATATAAAGCACGAGAACGACAAGAACGCAGGCAAGCATGGTCATATTCAGATCGCACAAACTCTCGTATTTTCTGCAGCTTCATTCTTCGGCGCCACTGCTGCCAAGACCATGCAAAAGGATAGGCAATAATGCAAAGAATACTGTGAACTGAACCTTCCCACCACTGATATGCAGCAAGAGCATTGATCTCATCGACAAAAGTGTTAAATGCACCCTCATATCTGCCATATTGGAATGTTAGGGGCTTACCAACCGGAAAAACGAATTAAAGCAAGGCATATATTCATTTCTAGAGACAAATGTAAAGCATTAATATGGCGGATAAGACTCTTTAGATGACACAGTGTCAAAGAACGTGGCTGCTGTATATTCTAGAAGATGAGAAATGAATGACGAACAGAGGAAAAACTTACACTATTTCTTTTACTTGTTCAGGAGGTATATGAGGAAGATGCCAAGGTTCACTAAATTTATTTGGACCCATAAAGTACATCCTGTGCACATGACTCTGAGACTCCTCCACCCTGTTAGTTTCCATCACCTGATTGAACGAACATTATGTCAATTCTCATGTTGATTCCCAAAATGTTGGCCAGTAAGATGTGAAAATTAAAGCATTTATTCTCCAGGGTCCACATATCACAAAAGACTATTACCTCATTAAGAGACTCCAAGAAAGGGAATGAATGATCTATTTGAGAACCCTGTTGGGTAGGAGCAGGACCAGGTAATTCGTCCACCCCTACGAACTTCATTCGTGCAACACTTAGAACTAGGGCAAGCAAAACCAGAAGACCCAGAAGTAGAAAACCAAACAACCATGGCCCTCCAAATTTATATATCAGTTCTTCAAGAGCAGTATAACAATGTGGCATGTGATATCTATCAGAAACGCATCTATAAGGACAGGGTGTTTCAGTAATACCACCTGGAAGAAAACAGCAACTCGCTCAGAATAGTCAGCTAGCATATACGAGTAGAAGATAAGGAAACACTAGTTGTCACAAACTTGTCAGGATGACAAGAACACATTTTTGGAAATCTCGGAGCTTATATATGGAATAACCAACTATATGGAAATATAATAGAAAATGAGGTAAATAACCAAATATAAGATCTTAATGAAAACACAAGGGAAACGTTTAAAAAACAATATCAATGTCAAATCAAGAAAGTGCTCTATAAGAAACTATATAATTCTCTTGATTTACAGATACCTCGCACATGAACATAAGCTGCACGGTTAGGAAGCTCGTCAGCTGGGCATGCAAAGCAGAGCGATTTATCAGACCCTGTGACATTTTTATAAGTCCCAATTGGACATTCCTGCAAAATTGGGTGGGGGGGATTACATACTTGTTATAGAATGGGAAATGCTTTTATAATACTTGATTGGTAGTGAAGAATTTCAGTATAACAAAAATAGTTATATTTAAGCATATTCCATTTTCCTATATATTGCCCCTCCTCCCTAACAAAAATTCCAAAATAAGTTTGTATGTCTGAAAATTGGTACCCTTTATAAGCAATCTCATTTAAACTAGTTACAGTATTGGTCATACCTATCTCCCACATAAAGCTCTATAGGGAATCATAGAGATACAAAGACCTTCACTTCATAAAATCCCATCAATAACTTACATCAATAGCTCTTAATTTTGACAGGGCTTACTTAAAACCAGGAAATTATTACAATCCATATATAGCATCCATCTCAGAAAACAAGTTCATAACAATAATGAATTGAAGACGACAAGTTGAACCTTGAAAATTGCTGTGACAAGAATTATGAACTACCTCACAGAATATACCGTAAAGCCCAGCCGGGCAAGCTTTTCCACTGACACTGCCCATTTCGCCCGTCTGACCTTGAATACCACCTAATCCACCCCTACAGAAAATACATTCAGTTCAATGTTACTGGAAACATGAAACAAAATAATAAGAGAACCACATACCCGAGATGCTATGTACAAAAGGACAGGTGCATATATATGTAATATATATGTATATATACACTCATTTAACTGAATAACCATATGGGATTCAATACAATATGGATCAGCTGTTGCAGGACCACCATTTCTGCTTTATGGCCACTTGACGCACAAAATGAACACACAATGGCAGGCATGAACTCGAAAATAGAGACACAAGCAAATGAGTAGACTGAACAGAACCCAGCTTTAGACTACCAAACCCAACCAGTCAAGGGTAGGGCACGTTCATCATAAAGGGCTAATGATAATAATAACAGATTCGCACCCAAGGTTCTAAAAAACAAATTAACCTCGAGGCATTTTCCACTAGCGATTGAGGACAATCCTAGTTCTTAGTTCATAATGTTGCTGATGAACCGATAAAATTCATAACGAACAGTACAACTTCCTAGTAGCAAACAACACAATATCCATAACTAAGTCTTCAAATTATTACAAACAGCACAAAGTCTTGAAATTGTAAACTTAATTCATTAAAGAAGCCATATTCCTAGTTACGCTCCAATTAACTGTCAGCAAAGTCATCTCCATCCTCACTCCCATTTCGACCATCATCCCTCTCAATTTCTCCTCCAAATTCATTTTCCCAATCAAATTTCTCCTCCTGGTCTGAGTTGCGAGTTGTGCTTTTTACTATGATGTGGGTCATAACATGCCGCACTGCTGCTATCGGGTCTGAGAAGATGATAAGTGAGAGCTGCTGTCGAGATGAAAGTGATGTGGGTCTGCTTATGGAGATAAAAATTGCACAGTACAGAGAAAGAGAGTCTTTTGGGGGATTGAAGGTTCATTTTCTGGTTAATTATATTATTAGTAAAGCCATAAAAACTTAATATCAACCTGAAATTGAGGCCCTAATCAGCGAAAGAACCCTAATGGATATGCCTCAGCTAGCCTACAGCATTAGTCTCATGGGCGGGGAAGAGGCACCGCCTCAGAGGCTATTTTCTGATAATAACACACCTTAATGATACATTTAGCATATTGTATCATTCATGACAGGCAGTTTTCCTGGATAACTCAGCCATATGAAGCAAGATCATATATATATATATATATATATATATATATATATATCACACAATTTTCAATTTTAATGTCTAAAAAATTTGACATATCGATCAGACATTGGTAGAGATCAAATTACCCATGAAGATCAGATTAACTTGATAGTGTGAAAAAACGACATAGATCAGATATCGGGAGGAAAATTAAAAATACTTCAGGCAAAATATTGCAGATAGATGCAGTAAAATTAAATAGAATTCACTATTTAAGACACACCACCAACAGAAACAATTTACTTTCCTTCAGATTTCTTGTTATGCATTGCATTTGCATCAATCCAAGGCCACTTCATCTAAAACCTCATATAAAGGAACGCCTTTATGTCGGATCAGAAAGTTCAGTGATTTTATATTTTCACAACGATCTCAATAGTTTGCTAGGCCTTATAACAGCTTAAATGTCAATCTACACTTCTAACCCACTGATTACTTATTTCTAACTTTTCCCAATTTCCACCAACAATAAGTGTGAAACAAATAATATCATTTGAAAGCATGATAAATGCTCTAGCTAAATAACAAGAGAAGCAAACATTGACTTAGAAACTAAAGCAATTCTACATAACAACTCAAGAATTCGCATGCAACAGTATCTACATGTACTAACCCTGTATCTATGGTTCCATTCACTGTAGCTACTGGCCAGTAAACGTCTCCAGTGGAAATATCTGACCAATGGAAATGAATCCTTCCGCCACCACCTCCTCCACCACCAGTAAGGCTACCATGCCCTCCAGCACTAGATAAATTTCCTGATAATCGAAGATCCAAAGAGCGCAAAAATAACAATATAGTACCTCCAGATCCACCTCCGGGACCAACAAAGTTATCAATAGAAGTATTATTCTTTTGAAGGCTCCCACTAAAGCTTTCTCCATCTGCTCTAACAGAACCTTCAACATTTAAACTAGTCAAGGGATGCTCCATTGAACCCATCACTGCATTGGAAGGGCAACTGATTCAGAGGCACCCTTTGATAGGCGATGCTAATTATAATCAGATAAAAAATTATGTGCGCAAGTAGATTTAGCAACAGACAATTGAAAAGGTAAGTTTTACAAAAATGAGAGTATCTGATTGAATAGTAAGAACTGTTTATTGCTAGGTTCAGATTGCAATTAACAAAACAGTCCCAGAACAGCAACTAACAAAACGCGGATGCACAAGAGGATAACTGAAATCCACCTGCCTGAAAAGCATATGACCACTGGCGTACTAATGCAAACTTAGAACGAAGATAAGTACACGAAGGTAAAAATCTTTATGTGAAGTTGACACTTAAACCCTCGACAGATACAATAATGCCTCAAGAGAAATGCTGTTGTTATACCGTTAAAATAACAGCTCTCAACTTATTTAAACTTAAAAACACTAATAAAAAAAATAAAAAAGATTATCTAGCAAGACCAACGAATGAATGGGCAAATTAACCAATAATTGATCAGCTAAAAAATCTCACCCAAAGTACCACCACCAACAGTTGATATTTCCAAGCTATCATTACCACTTCCACTGCCGAGTTCACAAGGCAAATTAGAATCTCCATAAGTTATGCCACCCTGAACGCAGATGTCACCGTAACAGCCCATTCCACCCCTGCCACCGTGTCCACCACCACTACCAAGACCATTGCTCAGGACTTCTCCTTGACCAACACCACCGTGGCACCCTGCAGCAATACATATCCTAGATTGTCAAAAAATACACGGACCATGGCCTAATTAGCAATAACATACATCCTAATATAAATTATTCAAGTATAATGTTGTATTAATTCAAGAATGGAGAAAAACAACATCAAGAATTTCCAGAAGCAAGTAGGTTGAGAGAAATTTCAGGTGCCAGTAGTATAGAGAAACGGAAATTTTGCATGAGAATTTACCCATTCCGGACGTGCTTATCATTCCAGAAGGCTGGACATTGATGGTTCTGGCTCTATGGAAATGGACAACAGAGCCTTCAACCAAACCCTCAACAAGAATGTCCTCGACCCGACATATCTGAGAAACAATACCAAAGTACTCATAAAAGAAAAGTAGAAGACAAAGCACTGTGTTCAAACCAACATTAAGAAAAAAAAATGCTATGATGCTCTAACAACAATATGCACCTGTAGGGTAAAGGTCAGAGAGGAGTTCACATTACAATCTTCAGGTGGATGAAGCAGCTCAGTGGGACACTCTTGTGAATCACAATAAAGTTTTGGCTTCCTAAAAAACAAAAAGCTTTAATCCTCAGAAATACAAGAATACCACTCTCTAACGTTTTTTAAACAGGAACCAGAACTTACAAGGCCTCATCTAAGGAATTCCTCAGAGGACCACGCAGTACAGATCCAGGTCCAATCTTCATCACAACATGAGCATAGAAAGGTTAGTTTGCAAATTACAAGTGAAGGATAAAGATTGAACAAACTCAAACAGAACTTCCAGTTTTTCAATGTTTCTGCTTGACATTTCATTAAAGAAATGGACTTAAAGGAGGGGGAGCACAAGTCAGATAATAATCACATAAGTGACTATGTAATCGGCTCAAGCAGCATAGGGCCGTAGGCGATAACCTTTTTAATGTATTTATTAGCATCTGGTCATTCATGCTCACAAGCAAGAGAAATTGACCCATCAAGAGTTTTAGCTTCTCAAGTTCATAAACATAACAAAAAGTATGAAAAAGGTGATTAAACGACTCCTTACATTAATGCTATAAAATAGTGATAAAACTAGCAGTTGAGCTTCTATGTAATCTCCTGCTCCAGTCAAATTCAATAAACCTTGCCCATGAACACCCAAGTTTGCATTTGAATGGATACCAGATGAATTCTGTACAAGAAAGAGCAGATAAGTAATTGATGCATGAATACCAAGAGCATGACACTATAAGAAATGCACGGATACTCACCCTGAGGACTATAAGATTACTAGCCTCGAGTGATGATGTCGCAACATTCTCATCTCCACCACCATCTATTAACATCTTTGAGTTCCACATTAGAAACATTTTAACAGACATGCGAAGAGCCCCAAAAACCTAGAAAAAAGAGTGAGAAAATCATGTATATTTCAAATTCATTACAAGACAAAGACAAAATCTGGCAAAAGCTCAGCATTCCTTCGTGATATGCTTGTTTATGTAGTAAATGCCCATGGGTTTTTCTTGTATTTTCTAGAAGGAATATATAAATTTGATAGGTGCTATAGCACCTGTTAGCACCAATGAGGCTCACCAGTGCAAGCATGTCGTATTGGTATAGTATTCAATATATCATAAAATATGTCACTTACTCTAATAATAGAATCACTCATTAATAGCTCTTCTGCCAAGATTTCAAACTCTGACATTGAATAATGTGCAAGCCCAAAACTCAACACTCCTCCACGCAAAAGGCTGATTTGTCCTTGTACCTAGAAGCACGAAAAGGGCTCAGTAAGGATCTTATTTGCACTACTGTGGCTAGTTAAATGTTAAAATGGTATTGAATTTTGCCGGTTACCATCTTTCACTAGTTTTTGAAATACCTTATCATTTAAAACATATTTATCTCGAGTTAAATATATACTGCAGAATATTAATACCAAAGCGAGAAGAATGATTTAATAATTCCAAATTCACTGACCTGAACACGGCTCCACAGTAGAGGGACAGCAGCCTTCGCCTGATTCCGTATATAGACATTCGTTAGAAACGGCTGAGGAAAATCCATAAGAAGTGTGTCCGTAAATGTTGGTTTCAGATGATTGCTCACGGTAAGGCTGCGAGGAACACAATCATAAAATGTGCCCGCAGCACCCGAATTTTCAGGGCAACCAATACTGCTTCCACCTGCAACATAAAACATAATAATGAAGTTTAATTGGATAAATCCTCAGTCGCGTACAAAGACAAAGGTGGTTGCTGAGCATACCATACACATAAATGATTGGTTCATCATGCCTGCTAAAAATATCTACCGAAATCCTACCACCACCGCCGCCAGCAAAACCACTACCCCCACAAGCACTTATGTAGCCACTTCCAATCCTGCACTTTACAGGAAATAACATGGTTAAATCAACTGAGTTCTGGCACTTCCTGTTGCCTCAAGCCAAGCAGTTATCCAAAAATCACAGAGTAGACAATAATTCAGGATCATGTAAAGACTGAAAATGATCACATTATGAACTATATGGCACGATAATATATGATTTAGAAAAAATATAAAGTACTATGCCAAAAATTATGATAAGCCGTTTAACTTTGATCTCATCTTAGAACATACGTGGGAGAATGGTAATGCAATTTATACTGATTTTCAACAGTAAAAAGGAAATCAAACAGACTGAAGAGGTTAGCATTTTAACACGGAAAAAGTGGAAAAATAATAAATGCCAAATATCACTTCGTAACCCAATGTTTGAGCTTTTTAATTTATCTATCCCGACATTGGATTAATTATAGATCTACTTAATGTATCACTTTTCTTCACAAATTTATCACTCATCGATTTTCTAAGTGTCAGAAGAGAAATTTAAAAAAGCACAAACAATCAATCAAGGAAAGGAACCCCGTTTTCTGCATGACATCCATATACCAGAACTGAGAGATTATTTGGGTTCCCTGTAAGCACAAGTATTTGTTCTGATACCGAAAGAATAAACATGTGACATATTTATGAAGAAAAGTGATACATTGAACAGATATGCATTAATTCCATGGTGGGATAGACATGTTAAAAAGATCAAATGTGGGATGTAAAATGGAGTTTGGCCTATAACAAATATAAGTCACTGACATTAGTTATGTTTCTGTATCCTGAAAATGATATGATAAGAGGATAATGGACTCCATACTATAAAGAACATCCTTACTAAACATTTCTAGTACCAATTATTTATTTGTTTAATGACAGAAAGAATGGAAAATTATAGAACAGATTGCCCTAATAATGCTGCAGACAGGCCGGCCATCTTGAATTAGATAACAAAAGAATCTTCGCCAGTTCTTAAGTTTAAACCAGCTGACTTACGGAGAAGTGGAATCAGAAAGACCAGAAATGAATCACAAAGGTGTGGGATCCTAGACAAGAATAACAACCCTAAGTGGAATAGTGGCATGCACTGTCAGTAATCAAAACTCTACATACTGCATAAATTTACTAATCGATAGCGAGAGAAAATAATGTATCTGCATCCTAGACAAACCCATAAAAATATAGACAAGTGAAGATGCTAAATGTGATACTGATGCACTAGATTCCAAATTATAAACTACTTAACCCACATAATTCAGAAGAATTAGGTGTACAAATTCCCAGCATTTACAAGTTTACTAAATTAATCTCATTAGGCAACAGTGTATTCTTCACTCCACACTCCAACTAATATTAGTTAGCATGAGGTCACACTTGTCAAGTACAGCAGATCGAAACCATAACAAGAGAATGAAAAATGAGTTTACATCTTATGAGCCTTGATGTATATGCTGCCTCCAGACCCTCCACCGCCTTTGGGACCTGCATCTGCTCCATCTGCCAAAACACTGCCATCCACCTCCAAAAGCTTTGATACCAGAAACATTATCCTCCCTCCTCCACCACCCCCCATAATCAATTTCCTTACTCGTAGTTCCTCCTTTACTCCCGTAACTCCATGGCTTCCCCAAACTCGACCAAGAATAAGCATCACCTCCCCATACATCTTCAGGATTCTTGCTCTTATTCTTCAAACAGGCTGCACCTCTGCCACCATGGCCCCCCGCCTCCTCCATCCACCCCCTGTGGAGTCCCACTAGTCTGCGCCGGTGGCGACCCAGCCAACCCGGTGGTGTTAACGGCAGACCTATTCCCAAAAGTCGCATTATCTGCAACTAACAGAAAGGAGCCACAGATTATCGACGCATTCTCACCCAGAGTGAAATTCCCCGTAACATTTATAGCAAGCTCACACCCAGCAAAGGACGAACAGCCCACTGTAACATTGGCCGCGATTATAAAATCACCCTTCCCTTCTACATACACATCCTTAGTTAAGCTCAAGCTGGAGACAATTTGACAAGTCGTGTCCAACGTACCAACGCCACCGAGATCGGACTCGCACGAAAGCGACGGGGGATGGGGCGGCGGAGGCGGCGGCGCTGGCGGCGTGTAGTCCTGGTGGAACAGTATAAATTCCGAGTCGAAATCCAAGTCCGAATCAGAATCCGCTACAGAAGCAATCAACCTAGGGTTAGCACAGACAGACAGCAGTAGGACTGCCACGAATCCTACCACATGAGGCGAAAGCGCGAATCCAAGCTTGAAATTAGCCATCTACAGGTGAGTATAGTCATCACACCGCGCCTCCGGGAGTTGAGATAGCAGAAACCGAATGCATAATTCTTCTGAATCAAATCGCTCCATAAACCGCCGCCGAACTAGAGCTCACAACCGTCGCAATTCCTCACAAGTTCATACTGCGCTTAAGTGTGTGCAGTATACTGTCAGCCTACAGATGCAGGCTTGTGAGTAAGGGTGAAGGATTTTGTTTCGAGAGGAAGGGGCGGAAAAATAGGTTAGAGAGAGAAAGATGGGATTATAGAGAGAGAAATAGGAGAAGTGGTGGTGTTTAATTTGGGGGAGAAGGTGGCGACATGGCACAATTAATTTTCTTTATTTTCTTTTGGGGAATGTAATCCTGAGTGATGGAATATACTGTTCCGCTATTTTAGGATTACTTAGCATCTAACCTTAGTATTTGACTTTCTTCTTTTGTTTTTTTAATTCTTTTTTTCTTTTTGTGGGAGGAAAATGTGTTCATTATGTAAATCCAATTCCAAGAAAATGATACTCCCTCCGTCCCAACCGACTTGTATTGTATGGATATTTTGGTGAGTGGGTGGTTGTATTTAGAAGAGTAGGTGATTGTATTTAGAAAATGAAAATTTGTGTAGTAATTATTTTCCTTTTTAAGAAATAAGACAAGTCGAGTGGGACGGTTCGAAGAAGAATACAAGACAATTTAGTAGGACAAAGAAAGTGACTTTTATGTTGGTTGGTAATATTGCTTATTTTATAAACCAACGCGGTATTCTAAGAAGATTTCTATTTTCTCCAATATCTTTTTTTATAGAAAATAACATTAAAATATGTGAGGAGTTTTTTACTTATTTTTGCACATATATTTAATATTAATATACTTCTTTTTTTCTCTTAAACGTGGAACTCTTTGCTTTTTTGAGTTACTTTAAAGTTCTAAATTATAGCAAATGTGGTATAAAAATAATAACGTTTATTTTTTAGAAATATTTTTCCTTTTTCTAATTAGTTATTTAGTAGATTTAAAATCATTTGGGGGCCTTGTATAAATGTATAATTTTCTAAATGTTATATGAAAATACGCGTGCTTAAAAATATTTATTATAATTACTTCTTATTTAATTTTATAAAAAACCTTAACTTTAGTGTAAGTACGATATTATTGAACCATTACCAAATAGCAATTTGAAGTAGTATAAAACATTTTTTTAGTGATTGGTAAAAATAATTGTATGAAATCAAAAGGAAGTAGCAGGCGATAATAATCTTTTTAAGTACCATAATTATTTTAATGGATGCTAACCACTCGTAATTGAGAAATCGTTGTATCTTGGAGATAAGTGTTATAAACTACTTGCATCGAATAGCGGAGAATTATCGTCTTGCGAATAAAAAGTTTAACTCTTGTTCGCCTTAACGTTATGTCGCATTTCGACACACTCAAAGAATAACAATTTTAAAAAGACACGACAATATTCAAAAGAATAACGTCGTTAAACAAGTTAAATAATGAAAGACAAGAAAAATTTGAAAAACAAATAACTGCTCTGTTTGTCAAGAAACGCGTCGTTATTTCGGACACCTAATGAAACAATAAATATTATTAATTGTTATTGTAATAAGTTGCTTTTATGTGATCAATTAAATTAATTTAACTTTGACTATTCTCAAGTAGGGACTATTAATAAAACTAAGAAAAGGCACAAGTTTGCCAGAAGCGAGTGTAATAAATTGAAATGTACAGTTAAATCTCGATAAAATAATAATTTTTGAATCGAGAAAAAATAATCATTTAACGAGGTTATTACTTTATCGAACATTATTTCAGTGAATGGTTATGTGTAGAGGAGTATGTGATTGTGTGTAGAAAAGTGGGAGTTTGTGTAGTAATTATTTTCTTTTATAGGAAATAAGACAAGTCAGTTGGGACGACCTAAAAAGAAATACGAACAAGTCGGATGAGATGGAGGGATTAGTATTAGCTGTATGCCTCCAGCCCTTTTGCTTCAACAGAAAGTGGCTTTCATTATCACAAGTGTTTTACCTTAACAGTCAAACAACTAAATTTACAAACTTTGTCTTAAATTTGAAGTTCATGGATATATTCATTTTTTGTACTCTCCTCCGTCCCATAAAAGTGTCTTCTTTACATGGAGTACGGAGATTAAGAAAAATAGAATTGTGTGGTGTGTATATTGTTTGGCTTTTTGGTTTTTTAATTTTGGTCTACGTATTGTTTGTCTTTTTTAAAAAACAAGATCATTTATATGGGACGACTCGAAAAGTAAAAACAACAGCATTTTCTATGGGGTAGATGAAATAAAAAAAAAGGTAATATTCTATATAATCAATAGGGACGTATATCGCGTATTTAAGATTTAAAACTACGGTATAAATTACTATTAAATTTGCCCTATAGTGGAGTAATGAACAACGAAATTTATATCTTTTAAATTAATTTGTTTTATAAACAAATTTAGTATTGCTATAGAAATTTCATGAAATTAAATAATAAGAGTAGGATACTATCTCGAAAATCTACATTAATAGACTTTTGTTATAGAGTAATGTCATTATTTTATGTGTTATTCTGCACTTTATAATCTACCAGTCAAATGGTAGAGTTGGTTCATCTCACAAGTTTTCTCTTTCTCGATTGGACTGTCATATTAAAAATGTTCGTTTAATACATAAATAAAAATAAATTAGCTAAAAACAAATAATATACATGATAAACAAAATATTTTATTAATTTTTATATCGAAAAGAAAAATATAAATGGGATATAGAAGTACTTGAGAATAATAGCCGTCATGTAATAAAATACTCCCTCTGTCCCGTTTGAAACAATCTGTTTCAAATGGCAGGGAAATTAAAAAGTTGAGGATAAAGTATGAGAGAGGGTAGATAATAAAGTAAGAGAAAGAAAATGAGTGATATAGTGAGAAAGTAGATAATAAAATATGAGAGAAAAAATGATTAATATAATGATAATAGATCAAGTAGGTGAGAGAAAATAATAAAATATTAGAGAAATTATTTCATTTTTAGGAAACAGGTCGTTTCAAATTTGAAGTCCCAAAAAGAAAAATAGGTTGTTTCAAATGAGATGGAGTAATTTTGTGACGAAACTAAACTCCGGAAGTAGAATCCCAACTTTCTTGGCATTATTTCTTACTACCTCCGTCTCATTTAATATGAAACGTTTATTTTATGTGCGAGAATTAAGAAATTGAATGATAAAGTATGAGAGATGAATAATGATAAAGTAAGAGAGAGAAAATAAATGAGTTTATGACAAAGTAAATGATAAAGTAGAAGAGATAAATGAAAAGGTAGGAGAGAGAAATAAAAAAGTAATAGATATTTTTAAAAGTTATTTCATTTTTAAAGAAACGTATCATTTTAAGTTGAACGTCCCGAAAAGAAAAACGTGTAATGTTAAATGAGATGGAGTCATGGAGGAATATTTTATTTCACTTACCAGTCAAACTTATCTTCTATCTTTGTATGCGTTTTTCTTCACCGTACGGAACAGTCAATTCCGTTACCTAATTAAAATGGTTGTGTGATAGGAAAGGCTCTGGCATGTGAGCTTTTAATATATTAAAATAAAATAATGCAATTAACCAAATAAATAATAAATAATATACATCCAACTTGTATTATACATTTGCACAAGCTTTCGAATATTAATCTAATACATATATTATTATCATTCAAATTTCAATAGGCATATCAATTTATAATAATTATTTTCACCCTTACAATTATCTACGGACACCATCGACGCTTTCAGAATCAGAAGGCATTAAATTTATATTTTTAGAGTTAATTTTATGATTTAGTTTGCTACCACTGCAAAAATGAGGAAATTGTTACGTATTTTTTTAGAAAAAATTGAATTGTATGAGCAATAGTGGTTTCAACAATACAAAGTACTATTGTTGTTTTGTGTGCGTACTACTCCCTTCGTCCTGCTATTTGTGGCCACTTTGTTTTCGGCACGGGAATTAAGAGAGTAGATGATAAAGTATGAGGGAGAAAGTAGATGATAAAGTATGAGAGAGAAAATGAGTAAGATAATGAGAGAGTATGAGAGAAATGATGATAAAGTAGAAGAGAGAAGATGATAGAGTAGAAGATATGATAATAATTTTTTACCAAATTAGAAAAGTGAACACAAATAACGGGACACCCCTTTCGAAAAAGTGAACCACAAATAGCGGGACAGAGGGAAAACTTCAATTGCTTAATACCAGACAAGTGCTAATTATGCTATTTAATTTTATCTAGATTCATCAACAGTAATTAAAAATAAAATCTGCAAATTAATGGAATATCTAAAACTTTTTTTAATTATAGTTGTACTGTAAATAGAAATAGACAACCAGAACCAACACCACCAACTCGATCACAAGAGTAGGATTAACGCGCATATACACATCTAAATTCATAACTAAGGAGCACGGGGCACAACCAGAATTTATAGATCGAGGGGCGAAATTTACCGGGGGCGAAATTTTTTAGACAAAAGATAAATAATAATGAGTAAAAGGAAGTCAAAAGTAGTTATAACTTATAAAAAGATAAAAATAACGAATCTAAAATGAAATAACAAAAACTATAAAAACGACAAAATAACGAAATTCTCGTGAAATGAACTACTACATTTTAAATTCGGTTCAACATATTAAATTTTCGTAAAATAAAGTGTGCGAAAATATTTTTTCCGTAAAAGTTACCTCTGAATTTCCGCCTCGACAACGAAATGGGGGTGCGGTTCCGCCCCGAAAGAGCGAGATATGTAATTAAAGAGCTGCAATTCTACAATATTAGAAAATGAGACAAAATCTAACAAATTTGGCGAAAGGGAATACACATTTGGAGAGAATGAAAGTACAAATATTCCAAAAAAATATACACAATATTTCGAATAAATACATAATTTAAAGGTGCAGTGGTCTCCCAAAATCTTGCCTATGCCAATAATTCATGGATTTTCAAGAATCAAACATGTTGAAAAAGT
Source organism: Lavandula angustifolia (assembly GCA_028984105.1). Lineage (NCBI taxonomy): Eukaryota > Viridiplantae > Streptophyta > Magnoliopsida > Lamiales > Lamiaceae > Lavandula > Lavandula angustifolia. The sequence goes on from CM054816.1 coordinate 845,949, forward strand.
GAAAAAACATTTCAAAAACAAGAAAACATTGACATTGTGAAAAAATAATGACTTTTGACTTGTAAACAAAAATATAACTAATCCAACTACCACCTTCCTCTCCAACTACCCACCACAGGTCAGGGTTAACATAAATAGAAGAGTAAATAACATTAATAATAAAAATAATAATAATAATACATGTAAGTAGTAATAGCACACATCATTATCTTGTGGACAATTTTATTTAAAACTATAACTAATATTCTTTTAAAAATAATTTAATGTATAAAAAGAAAAATGGTAGCAGCAGCCTAACGACCAAGTGGCAACTGCTAAAGTATTGATAAATATGAAATTGGTAGGGCCATAATTGTTTTCGTTCAAAGTTTTTTAACTTTTTCGGTCCGATTAACTGGTCGACGGCTCTTAGGGCCATAATTGTTTTCGTTCAAAGTTTTTTTAACTTTTTCGGTCCGATTAACTGGTCGACCGCTCTGGCTTTTTACAAAACCGACGGATGAACACACCTAGGGCCATTTTGTAGTGGCAAGGCTAATTTAATTTGTGTTTTGGAGAAGTCGTTTTCAAACCCTATCTGCACTTTTTAAGGACAGCTATCTCAACTACCTCTTCAAACACCCCACCATTCATCGATAGTTTAAATAAATACATAAATAATTATGGTAGTTTTTTTGGGGGTAAGCTCCTTCGGGTTTCGGATACGCCATTTGTGTTCAAACTTCAAAGTTTTAAATATTACTCTCCCGTTTGAATTGTTTTATTTTTTTTTTGGGTTATCCCAGTTGACTTGTCTTGTTTCTAAAAAAGAAAAATAATTACTACAAAAATTTTCATTTTTTCTTTATGGGACCTATTTTTCTACATATAATTACTTACTCATATACACACAACCACCCACTTATCTTAACCTCCGTGCCGAAAATAAAACAAGACAAATTGGGTGGGACGGAGGGAGTACTCCCTAATCTCATAGTTTGTTATTACTCATTCTTGCATACGAAATTTATATTACACGACTTAAATTTAGAGGCTGATCCAAATTTTATATTTTCGGACGATGAAATTTAGAATTTATAGCTTTGAGGGTGTGAATACGTAATTTCGGGAAATAATAGATAAAGTTTAGCTATTTTCAAAATTTGGAGGTAAGTACTCCCTCAGTTCCATTATTATTGTTCCCTTTGATTTCTAAGACCGAGATCAAGAAACTTTGTTGAAGTGTATATTTTATGAGTTTTAATCGTATTAAGAAATGAACACAATTTTCGAGGAGTGGTTGATGGAAGAAATGCGAATTTATCCAAATTTTTGCAGGACATAGTTGAGACAATCGATTTTTTTTCTGTTTTTTTCATATTATATTTTAAGAAATAATCGTAAGTTTCCAAAAAGTTAAAAATTATAAATTTTTGAATACGGAGTGGAACAAAATCGTGTGAAAGATAGATTTTTGAAGAGAGCGAGTATGGTAATGTGGGGATGAGTATTAAGTAAGAGGGGCCCACTTTATTTTTTTAAGAAGTAGTTTTTGCTATTTTAGGAAAGAGAATAATAACAGTATAACAACTCGATTAAGAAAGTAGGACAGTAATAACGGGACGGAAGGAGTATTAACTTGTAACTGTCTAGGCTTATTAAAAGCAATAGGGTATCCTTTATCTTTCAAAAGAAATTGCTATCTTTCTTGGACGTTCAGCAATGTAAACTACTTGAAATATCACGATAAATATTACTTACTCCGTCCCAAAATTCTTGTTCAATTTATTTTTTGCACGATTTTTAAGGAGAGTTGTTAGTTGTGTATAGATTGGTATAAAGTTGTGGGTCCCACAAAAAAGTTATGTGTAATAATTTACTAAAAAGAAAAATAGACAAGAATTTTGGAACAACCCAAATTGAAATAGCGGATAAGAATTTTGGGACGGAGGGAGTACAAGGGTTAACGTCGACATTTGGTTTCTAAAAGCTGAAGTGGGCCCATTAGGTTGCTTTATTTGTATAAAAACTTTGAAAATCGTTCCCAAGATCTGACGAAACTTCGGAGAAAGAAGAGAAGCCTGAAAACGCGACTTTGGTTACTGGGATGGGCCTCCCAAGTCCCAACCAGGGATCAAGTGTTTCGCGACTCCCAGAAACGCGATTAGTGCACAAACAATTTGATACTAATAGTATTTATGATTTTATTCGATACTCCCTCCGTCTGCCTTGACTTGCATTGTTTTTTTTTCCGGGCTATCCACTTATGCTTTCATATTTTAAAAAAAAATTTAATTACTACACAAATTTTTATTTTTTATTTGTAGTAAATTCATCTACGCACACTAACCATTCATTTAATTTTTATGGCGAAAAGAAATTAGACAAATCAAATGAGACAGAGAGAATACATTAGTAGGACGGGGACGGATTAATGGAGGATAGGTAGGAGCTGCATCGTCTTGAATCGTGCAAAATTCTGATTCTTTCGTATAATCGTATCTTATTTGAAAATTTATTTTTTATCCTATAAGATTATAAAATTTTGTCTCATTCCATCTCTAAAATTACAAATTTAGCTTATCCGCCTCCTAATTTTCTAATTTTGAAAAGTAAAGATTCTGTACGAATAGGGAGTTGCAGTTCTTATCTACCCGTTGCTCCGTCCTCTAATTCTTAATCCTGAATTAATATTTTTGTTAAATAATAATACACATAAAAAGTCGGGATGATTCTGTACAAGTTAGGGAGCTACTTCTATCTACCCCTCTCTCCATGCTCTAATTCTAAATCTTGAATTAATAAAATTGTCAATTAATACAAAAAAAGTCGTGATCCTGCTCGATTTTGCGAGCTTCAACTTCTTCTTACGCCTCGATCCGCCTCTAATTCTCAATCTTTTTATTTTTTTTATTTTTATGAAGAGAGTATCCCGTAATAACTATTGAAGTGCATATTGAGTAAACCCCCGCTTCTATACTCTGACCGCAAAAAATACAAAATGAACGAAACACCCTAAACTGTCCATATGTGACAAACTCAATCTTGAATATACCGTAATATTTCATCTATAACATCCCTTTTATAAAAAAAATGAAAATAAAAAATGTTTCTACATCAACTCAATATATTCATGACAATAATCACTGCATATGTACATACTGGCTCAAAATTCTGAGAGATTCTTCCCTCCTCAACTTTGTAAGAGCCGCCCTCTCTATTTTCCTTATCCACTCTTTGCTCACACAATAACGCCTCCCAATTTCCTCTAGAGACTTGCAATGAAGGTTTCCAAGTCCAAATCTCAAGATTATTACCTGCCTCTCTCTTGGCTCCAACCCATGAAGAAGTGTGTACACATCCCTGATCATGTTCTGTCTCAACAGCGCTTCCTCTGAGCTCGTTGTCGATGTATCCGGTGTGATTTCCTACAAGAAAGTCGAAAGAGGAGGTTAATTTGAGGAAAAACGCTTACATAAACTCGAACGGAGTTTGGCCCTTACCATAAACTTTGTGCTGATGGACTCCCCTAACTTCTGATCAATTGATCCCACAACTCTCAGACATTTGCTAGCTGAGATGATCTTAGCCATGGAGAGACCCGTAAAGTTTGCTATTTCATACTCGTCTGGATACCTTCCGTTGCTGGTACGGAGGGCCTTCTGGGCTTTCTGGACTTGATTTACTGCCTTGGTTAAAGTGCACTGGGAACCAGAAGATAGTAAAATTATCTGTTTATGAGTTGAAGTATATAGAATGAGAAGTCATCGACAAGGGAAAGGATGAGACATACAGGGATTCTAACTCCTCTGGCATGTCTTCCCACCAGCGTTGATATCGACTTCCTGATCCAATACTGGACGTAGGTTGAGAATTTGTATCCTCTTGATTCGTCAAATCTCTCCGCACCTTGCAAGACACCTATATTTCCGGCCTATTGATCAACACGGTCACAATGTCAAAGTCGGGCGTGGGAGCTGAAACTACTTGCATGATCTATAATTGATTATATGTATGTTTCGTATCTTATCTCAGTTCGGGCTTCAAGCAATACGACAAAATAATTCGGAAGAAAAAGGAATATCCAACCTGAATCAGATCTTCAAAGGCTACTCCGAGTCCCCAATAGTTTCTTGCAACGAACACAACCAAAGAGCGTGTGCTTCTTAGAAGCTCGTCCCTGCAACGCCAACCGTAATGCAATTGACGCTGCAATTGTTTCTTCTCAACTCCAGCAGCTTCAGCCCAGCTGCTCAAGTTGGGTGCTCTACCAGTTTCCTTTTCCACCATCATCTTGAGTTTTTCCAATTCTGCAACCATCTATCATGTAATAACATTAACTATGAGACGGACTTTTTCTTGAACGAGCATAAAGCACTTCTCGCATAAAGGAAATTGAAACAACCTTGACTCCAGTCGACATTTCTGCCTCGTTCCTAGCAATTTTCGTTTTCTTGTTTCTGGATCTCAAGGTCCTTCTAGCAGGGGTGACTACTTTACGCGGCTGATGAAGATCATTTGAAACGGTTTGCGAGGGCAATTCTTGCAACACGGCCCTTCCCTCCTCCAGTGATCGTTTTCTTCTCTTCAATTTTCTAAGTTCTTTCTTCCCAGATTGAATAACGACTTTGACTGTATGATTCACAACTGAATCATTTATCCTAGGCTCGTCGACATTCTCTGTTGGTGCATTGGACGAACCAAGAGAAGTTGAAGATTTAAGAGTCCTGGATAGAAATGAATGGAACAATCTTAGAGCTCCAAGCCTTCGTAATTGCTCCAGAATATCTCTTTCCAACAATATAGAATCAGAATCAGCAAACATGTATTCCAACGTATCAAGATTTTTCATCAGCAATCTGTACTGCGATGCTTGCATTGCTTGTGAGCTGGTAACATATACGGAGTTATCCTTGCTGCTGGGCATCTGAGTGTCATTGTCGAGTAATCTGAATAAACCATCTGCAGACCCCTCTCCAAGCGCCACCTGAATAAACAGACTCGAAAGTAAGCGAAGAAGAGGTGTAGCAACTAGTTCCAGTATGCTTTCACTCAACCATGAAAGATAAAACAGTAAAGGCAACCTTTAACTCTCGAGTTTCAGAGAAATACTTCTCCAAAAGCTGATGGTTAGATGAGGAAATTTGTGCCCTGGAAGCATCAGTTTGTGTTTCAGCCTCACCATATAAGACAGATGCAGAAGACATTCTCGCCAATATAGACGAACTATCCCTGCCTCTACCTGCACAATAAGACGAGGATAACAATTTAGAACTTCACGATGGAGCTCTGTCGTGTTCCTATACATGTCAGCATATTTAGAGTCTGGAACGCCTTAGAAATCATTCAGCTGAAGCTTATGAGAACGGTGAAACAATCAAAATTCTAACTACTCCGTGGGGATAGAGATAGTTAGCTGCAACTTATACGAGTACTTAAACTTAAGTTCACTCAGCCAAACCAGGCACAAAATCGGGTGAAAATACTAATATCCGTTAGGCGTTTCTTTCCATGCCTTCTACTTTGATAAGAGGATCAAGAGACTCACAGGAATCGACGTAATCAAGAAACACTTGTAACACCAATCAGAAGCCTCGGGAATAAAGACGCGTACAAGTAATTGGTATTGACTTAGGATCACACAATTTGAGGAAACCATTCACCACTAACCACGAATAAATAACCATAGCCACTATGATAAACTACAACAAGCCATGAGAATGTGATTAAACACCTCTAAACAAGAACTATTCAGTCCAAAACCTCACATTTTACCAAGAGGTTATCCTTCATACAGAATCTTGAATGCTTACATGTCAATACCAATGAAAAACTAAAGAATGTGAGGCATTAGTCTAAGATTCAATGATGTCCCGACAATAATCAATTTAAACTTCTTCGACTGCAGATCAGTTTGGAACTGCAAGAAACTATTGGAATTTATTTTTCTCATAAACTCCAATGACCTCCTTATCCAAAGCCATACACTTATATAGACTACCTAGTTGATTCAATTCAGGAATTCTAGAATTAAATATAACAAGTAAAAATCGATGAAACTCACATGAACATGTAGAAGGCAAAGACGATGAACTTGTGGAGAGAGGGGATTGAACTGATAGACCGCCCCATTTGATGTGTAACCTAAAACCCATTAATAAAAATCGTTTCTTGAAAGCAAGAATTATTTATTGAGAAAAAAGATTGGCGAGAAGAAGAAAGATCAGAGATTTGCGCTGCTACTATTGTCAGCTCTCGGCCACTGGTTCCCCATCTCTAGCATGGGGCCAATTCTCTCTCACACAAGTTAACTTTCCTTCTATGTATACTCCAAAATATTTTTGAAGTTCATTCAATCGACTCTTGCCTTTTGGGGTTTCCAAGTTATTACAAAAGTCAGATTTTCAAAAAACAAATATTATGTTAAATAAATTTAAACCCAAAATCAATTAATTAATACGTGTATAGTTAAATGTAGCATACAAATGGAGAATATCTCATTGATACGGTTATTAAGCAATTTATTATATATTTTTTCATAGTTAGTTTAGTGGCTTAAATGTCCGATTAGACTTTGTAAGTTTTTTTTCCTTAGTACTGTGATAAGGAAAATTCGTAACTCCTACTAAAATTTCATTAGTAATTACCACCTCCGTCCCGCTATTAGTGGCGATTTTTTCTAATTCGGACGTCCCGCTATAAGTGACGATGTCTCAAATTAGTAAAAAGTTATTATCTATTTCCTACTTTATCATATTATATTTCCTAGTTTATCATCCATTTTCATTATTATACTCATTTTTCTCTCCTACTTTATCATTTCATTTTTATTACTTTATCATTTACTCTTATTATCTCATTCATCTTCTCTCCCATACTCTCTCATTATCAAACTCATATCTCTCTTTTACTTTATTATTTATTTATCTCTCATATTTTATTATATATTCTCTTAATTCCCGTGCCGAAAAAGAAAGGCGCCACTAATAGCAGGACGGAGGTAGTATTTAGAAGTCAATGTTAAAAATTTGGATATTGAGTATTTATTGGTAGACATGCTTTCTAATTACATATTGAAATTGGACATAAATTAATCTCATATATGTGCAATAATAACATACAAACTATATGTAATGTAAACCATAATTACATACTTCATTTATCCCATATCAAAAATCATGTATTCATTTTTGAAAACTTCTAAATTACCACACCAAAAAAACAAAACGTTTGGTATGAGATGGAGGGAATAATATTTTTATTGAGCACTCTTTTTCAATAAATTAGATAGTATTGAAAAAATAATAATAATAAATTGTTAAGCAATTTTATACCTAATTGAATAAATGGTAATTCCGACAACACGTTCTTCTCATTATTTTTCGCAAGAGAATGTCGTGAATTTTGCCAAAACTCAGTATTTATACTGTGAATCCAACTATAAACCAAAATCAGAAGTCTCAAGATGAAGAGACTCTTGAATCAAACTGCATGCTCTTTAAGAGAGAGAGAAATATGCCTCAGAATGCATAGCGGTATATTGCATCAGCGGCTCCATCTTCGTCGTTGCTGATGCCGATTACATTCGCTACAGCTTTCGCCTTCTCCGATCCATTGCTAAGCGCCACTCCTAGAGAAGCCAACTCCAGCATCTCCACGTCGTTTTCCCCATCACCGATGGCCATCACCTAACAACCGACGACGGAACTCGCTTTAGTTGAAAGAAATGCTTATATTGCATCTGACATCAAGATCTGGATAGGAAAGTTACCTCATCTGGAGTTGCACCCAGATGATCAAGAAGTACTCTTACTCCAGATCCTTTCGAAGTGCCAGGTGGAACGATCTCAAGCATATCAGGTACTGCTTGGACAACAGTTGCACGATCTGCAGTTGCTTCAGCCCAGTACGGCCGCAGAGTACTAGCAACTCCCTCGGCAGTATCTAAGAAGATGAGCTTCTGCAATGGTGGAGATATACAATTACAGTTAAACCTCGATAAAGTAATATTCGATAAAGTAATAATATCGCTAAGATAATAATTTCTCCCGGTCCCGATAAGGTCAATGCACTAAAATAATGTTCGATAAAGTAATAACCTCGTTAAATGAATATTTTTTCTCGGTCCCAAGGTTATTATTTTATCGAGGTTTAACTGTACTTCAACTACTTCAGAAAATGAAATAGCAGATAATTAAGATAATGATGATTAAAGCATCCATCAAGGTTGACATCAGGCAACAATTTGGTCATTTTTCCAATAAAAATAATTCGTCTCCGTCCCAAAAATTGCAGCAACATTGATTTTAAAATAGGATATTAATGCTAAAAAAGAAAACTCGAGAATTTGGACAAACCTGTATTTCAACGCCTTCCATGAGCTGCTCGACTGATGGTATTATCTCTGCCTGTGGAGATGTAATGTCGAGACAAATGATCAACAAACCATATGTGAAGGCACTTAAAGAAGCAGTCTGAAAACCAAAAAACCAACATACCTTAGGCTCATGGTACACGGTATGAAGCGAGTCCACGAGTTGGTGTTCGAACAATGTCAAGCACCGATCCTCAGTAAAGGCAATAATTGGAATTTTGTGCTCAAGAGAGTAGTTAAGTGCCTATAACCAGTAAAACACAAATTTCTCAAGCTACGTGACTGAAATCAAAATGCAAATTTTCAATACACAGACTATAGAGAAAAGTCTTCAAGTTGGTAAGCATTCGAAACAGATAAAGCAGAGCATTCAAGGGAAGCAAACAGATGGAACCCAATAGATAACATCACGAAAAGTGGCCAACTGTAATGATTCCTTGATCTCATGATATAGATAACATCACGAAAGAAAAGGCTACTTATCTTGCTACTAAAAATATATACCACCCTATATAGACTTAGAAATGAGTTTTAAAAATTGCAAAAAATAGCCTAGAGTTAAACTGCAGGAAAATCGCATCAGGGGAAAAAGATGTACTCACCTCTCTGCACACGGTAGGATCCAAATTCCTCCTAAATATTTCTTTTCCCTTCCTTCCATAGACAAGCAATCCCTAGAATCAAAGATTGAAAACCATATGAGAATGTAGAGTTGATACAACTATTAGATTTTCATCCCGTAAAGAAACTAAAGAATATCATAGTTTTGGTTCCTTACTAAGCAAACTTAATAGATGCATCTCCTTATTAATCAATCTACGTATACATCTCTTTTGTTCCGTTTCATGCCTTCCTTCCAATACAGCACATCAATAGAAAAAGATTCCAGGAGATTTTGAGGTGTCTTGACCGTAAAATACTATATCAATTGATAGTCCAGTGGAAAGCTCATAGATAAATATAACAGGAAATGAGAATAAGTTGTCTATTTTATTGAACAAGTACAATGATAAAATTGGTTACCGAATTCAGAATGAAGCTAAGTTGCAAAATCAATTTAATTGTTAAGAGGAAACATTAATTAAAGTGCTCATTAGACATGTTAAAAGTTAGACCTGTACAAAAACTCCAGGAGATAACTCTGAAATAATGCCATCTTTGCCAGCCAAATTGACCATCTTGAAAATATTCATTACAGCTGGACGAGTCTGTATCAAAGATTGAACCAATGAGAGAAAAGATAGCATCAGAATCAAGCAAGGCACGGCACGGCAAGTAAGAACTGTAGAAGCCGAATAAGAATTAGAAAGAAAGTACTTTCTTACTTTTCCGGTGGCTATCACTACTTTTACACCCCTTGATGAGGCTTCTTTCAGAGCTTCTGCTGTTGTTAATGAAATTTCACTTTTGCTGTTCAGTAATGTACCTTACATTAACAAAAATGGAAATGCACAAAGAGACGTCATTATAATATATTTCACTGCACCATATCTGTCTATGTAAAAGCTCAAAACAATCTTTTCACATAATACCCTACCATCCATGTCGCAAAAGATGTAGCCAAACTTTGGTTTGTAAAACCGGAGACTGCCAACTTTCTTCCTGTCTTTTGACAATTCAGAAATGTGATTTTCTCTGGGATATCAGAAATAGGAATAGAGCTATAAATGCATGGGAATAAATTAAGATGGTTGTATTAGAGAACACAACATCTGAGAATTCATTTGGTATATTACCATCTGAGGGATTAACACTTGGAACCGCATTAACTTCAGCATCATACGCACTCTGGATTAATCCTTTCCCCTTCCAACCAAGACCCTTAAGCATAAGTTCCTCTTCATCCTCCATTTCCTTTTCAGCTTCATCACTTAATTCATGATCAAAACCCAAAAGATGTAGCAGCCCATGAACCTAGAATAGAGAAGCCATTATGCCATAGGATCTAACTAATTAATAAAAGACCAGCCAAGTAAATAATATCGTTTAATCCAAACCTAATCTAGAAGCTACATTCCAGCATGATAAAAGTGCTTGACTGACTTATTACATGTTTGAAGTAATCACTTATAATGAAGTTCAACTTCGGTAACCATTTGCCACTCAAGACCATGCCCACTTAATGAGTCTGGCCACAATCTCTGAATCTCTATTTCCTATTCATGTTTCATAATCAAGTCAGCTATCTGCGAACTTCGTATAATCTAGTTTACACAACCATATCAAAAATATGCTCAGGAAATAATATCATAAGAAACTGGGTAGAGTGCCTCTGGTAGTAAGCCAAAAGGTGAAATAATAAGCATGGCAACTAACAAATTTATAAAAAATTTGTATGATGTTTCCTAAGTAATCATCAAGTGCTTGAAGATCCACGTCAAAATTTAAGCAACAACCTCATATTGTAACTTGCATATCTTCCAGGTTTAAGATCTCAAATCCAGCAAATTGAGAAAGAGTCAGCAGCATAACATGCTTATTTCTAAAGTGCACTAAACCTTAAACCACTGGCCTATTCCAAATCATGAATGAAAACACTTGGTAGTACGATTAAACCAACCAGGAGGATACGGATTTCATCAATAAGAGTATGTCCTCTCTCCTCTGCCTGTCGTGCAGCTGTCTCGGCAGAAATTACGATGTCACCCAACATTAGCTGCAAAAGGGTGATGCCTATCAGGTTTACCACCAGAGCTCATCAACATGAAAATGGACAGATTTTTAAAATACTTACAATTGGAAGATTGAGTTCAGGCATATGCTGGGACATTGAGAGGACATCTGTAGCATGGTCTTCACCTCTCCAGTCTTTATTTAGTTTCTTAATGAATTCATCATTGCAGAGAAGTACTGATAGCTCAATACTCTCGTAACAGCCAACATCATTTACTGCATTGTCTCTTGTTTTATACTCTGAATTATTTAGACGTTCAAATGCTAATTTCATTGCCATAGGAACATTAAGACGCATGATTTCTGTGATATCCTGAAAATAAGTAAAAAAATAAGCAAAACCCAAAGAATATGATCACTCAGAGTCAGATATCATCTTCCACACACAATCTCATTATACAACAGAAAATTGAGTGGGAAGAACCGTTGATCACGTAAGCCCTCATTTTAACCGTAAACTCTTTTGCACTAGGAAACACGGAGATATTTAGGAAGAATGTCCCCACATGTAAAACGGAACACCACTGCTCCTTTCGGTTACCCTCATATGGTTAGTAAAAGGCAACAACTATACAATCAACTTTTCCCATCAGGTGTCTGTTAAAAGATGAAAAAGAGAAACACTCTACGCACAAATAGCCGTGCGACGAGCCAAGCCTCCGGGCTTCCAAATTCAAGAATTATTCGATGATCAAAACATAACCCTAACACAACTATAAATACTACAAATCCTTGCCAAAAATAACAATCCCAAAATAGCAAAATAAATAATTAATTAAAAATTAACTCCAAAACAGTCCAGCCCACGAACGTGGGCTTAATCCCGTCCCCGCCTTCGATAGACCAGCAGCGGCGTCCTTGGCTCGGCCATAGGGTCTGCCATCTCCGCCTGCTCCACATCAACTCCATCCCCCTTCGAAACAACCTTGTCCCCAAGGTTGAAATCCGGAAACTGAGACTGAAATTCAGCAGCATCAACCCACGCAGCTTCATCATCCGACTGCCCAACCCAGCGCACCAAGAATTGTTCACGTTGCTCCCCATCTTCGCCCACCTTCCGAGAACCCAACACAGCCTCCGGCTCAAAAACAGGCCCCACCGGAATCTCCAAAGAATCGGGCAGGTCCGATTCCACTTCATGGTCGCCAATCACCCGCTTCAGTTGTGAGACATGGAAAACGGGATGGATGCAGCTCGAGGGAGGTAGGGTCAACCGGTACGCCGCCGGACCCACTCGAGCCTCGACATAAAAAGGCCCATAAAACTTTGCTGACAGCTTGTGGTGCGGCTGACGATTCACCGAAACCTGACGAAACGGCCGCACCTTCAAGAACACCTTGTCCCCAACTGTGAACTCCACATCCCGACGACGCTTATTAGCCTGCCGCACCATGCGCTGTTGCGCCACTTCCAAATTCTGGTGTAAACGGCGCAACATCGCATCCCTACTACCCAAAACTTCAGCCACGGCAGCAACTTTACACTCTCCCGGCAGGAACCGCCTAATGGTGGGAGGCGGCCTACCGTACACCACCTCAAAAGGCGTCAACCGAGCCGCCGTCTGAACGAGGTATTATAAGAATATTCCCGCCTAAGCCAACCAAGGGAGCCATTGTTTAGGTTGTTCGCCCGTGAAACAGCGCAAATATGTTTCTACCACCCTATTCAACACCTCCGTCTGCCCATCTGTCTCCGGGTGATAAGCCGAACTGAACTTCAACTGCGTTCCGGACAGCGCAAACAACTCACGCCAAAAGGCACTCATAAAAATCGAGTCCCGATCACTTACAATAGAACGGGGAACCCCATGTAGCCGCACCACTTCCTTGCCAAATGCATCAGCCACCGAACAAAGTTTGTTATTGGCGGCTTCAAAGCAATAAAATGCCCATATTTTGATAACCTATCAACCACCACCAAGATCGATGAAAATCCCCGTGACTTTGGAAGGCAAGTAATGAAATCCATAGAAACATCCTCCCATACTAAATCGGGAATTGGAAGTGGTTGTAATAGCCCAGCCGGAGATAACGCCTCATACTTTGATTTCTGGCAGATAAGACACTGCGCCACATATCGGACTCTCCGAAACATTCCCCTCCAATATACATTCTCACTGACCCTTCTATAAGTACGGAATGCCCCGCATGCCCGCCGGCCGGCGAGTCATGAAATTCTTGCAAAAGCTTCGATATCCATTTCGAATCCGGCGATAGCACCAATCGGCCTTTTAAAGAACAAACCGGCCTCCACGCACTTCATACCCCGATTTTGCCCCGGCGTCCTCTCGCCAACACTTCCAATATCTCCCGAGGTTGTGTGTCCCGACGTTGCTCCTCCCCACGTCGGCCAATCCGAGCCATTCCGGTATTGATAAGGCAGTCAAGTTCGCATCCTCTCCCCTCCGCGACAGGGCATCAGCCGCGGTATTTGAGACTCCCGTCTTGTATTCTATCATAAAATCATACCCCAACAACTTCGCCACCCAAACCTGCTGCGAGGGAGTAGCAATTTTCTGCGTCAGGAGGTGTTTTAAACTGCGGTGATCAGTGCGTACTATAAATTTCCGACCAATCAGATACGGACGCCAATGTTGAATTGCCAACGCAAGCCCCATCATTTCGCGTTCGTAGGCGGATTTGGTGAGACTCCGATCTGCCAAAGATTTACTGAAATAAGCAATCGGTCGTCGTTCTTGCATGAGAACAACCCCTACTCCAATTCCCGATGCATCACACTCCACCACAAAAGACTGATCAAATCTAGGCATGGCCAATACGGGAGCCTCAGTTAATGCTTTCTTAAGTCTTTCGAACGCCGCATCCGCCTCGGTCGTCCACACAAACTTGGGGAGTGCCTCTTTCTTCAGAAGTGCGGTCAGCGGACGAGCGAGCAACCCATATTCCCGTACAAACCGGCGATAATACCCTGTCAGCCCCAAGAATCCTCTCACCTCCCTTACCGATCGCGGCCGTGGCCATTCTACCACAGCACTAATTTTACTTGGATCCATTTCCACTCCAACAGATGAGATTATGTGGCCCAAATATTCAACTCTTTTGCACCCAAATGAGCACTTCTTGTAGTTTGCTTTGAATTGATTCTCCTTTAACAACAACAAGGTCTGTGCTAAATGTAACTGATGTTCCTCCCAGGTGCGACTATACACCAAGATATCGTCGAAGAATACCAATACGAACTTTCGTAGAAAGGGCCGGAACAGATCGTTCATGGTGGATTGAAATGTTGCTGGTGCGTTTGTTAACCCAAACGGCATCACCAAAAACTCGTAATGCCCGCTGTGTGTGCGAAACGCCGTTTTATGTACGTCCGAGCCCTCCACTCGAATCTGATGGTATCCCGAGCGCAAATCTATTTTCGAGAATACCATCGCACCTGCTAGTTCATCCAACATTTCCTGAATAACTGGTATAGGGTACTTATCGGGCACCGTAACCTTGTTCAATTCCCGATAGTCCACACAAAATCGCCAACTTCCATCTTTCTTTTTAACGAGTAATATAGGGCTAGAGAATGGACTAGAGCTGGGGCGAATGATACCTCCCAATAACATGTCATTGATGAGCTTCTCAATCTCATCTTTCTGCAAGTGGCCATAGCGGTAAGTGCCTTACGGAGACCGGCCGAGACCCCTAAGAAGCTCGATTCGATGATCCGTGACTCGCGCGGTGGTAGGCTCATCGATTCTCCAAATATCTCCGAATACCGATCCAACACTTCTTTCACCCGACTCTCCTCCGCCCCGGACAACTTTGCAGCCCCAGATTCCACTATTACCGCCCAGAACTCCGCCTCCCTAGTTCGGATCAACGACCGCAGACCCACCGGCCGTTTACTGATCGACGGGTCGCCCCGCAGCACCACCTTCTTCCCCTTGACCAAAAAGGTCATCGTCATAGTATCCCAATTCGTGTTAACCTCTCCCAGCCAGCTAGCCACGCCACCCCTAAAATCACATCAACACCGCCCAGTTCAAAAATGAAATAATCGGCCACTACTTCATAGCCTGCCAATGTCATGGGTACCCCCTTACACACCCCTTCGGTTTCCTTGTCGTGTCCCATTGCCTAACTGAACCCCAAATTTTACCGAGTAATCTGTCTCGACTTGAATTAACGGCACCATTGTTGTTGAAATAAAATTGTGGCTTGCGCCACTATCAATCGAACCGGTCATCGTCCTTCCCCGCATTACCCCGTGTAATCTCATGGTTCCCGGGCTCGTGATACCAGCCATTGAACACATGGGTAGCGCCCCGTCCTCCTTAACCACTCCCTCCGAATCCTCCAACTCCTCTTCGAGCCCCGCTGAATCAACAAATTCAGCATTCTGAAGATCGACGTCCTCCTCAGGTTCGGCCACCATAACTCGAAGCTCCCTCATTGGGCAAACTCGGGAGTGATCCGGCGAATATGGCTTCTTACACTTAAAGCACAGCCCCTTTGCTCGAAGATCTGCCAGCTCATTGTTGGTGCGACGCGTGAAACGAGTTCGGGCCGTCGACTGTTCTGAGGTCGCCTGCTGTGGAGACAGTCCCTTCATTCCGGATCGAGAATTACTCCCTGCACTACTTCCCCCACTGCCTGTCGCGTTCGAGGGGCTGCTAAAGGGCCGCAGATATCCCCCGGAACGCTGCCCTTGATTCGGAACAATCCGGAATGGACGATTTTCATCAGGAATGGACAGATTGTCCTCAACATCACGGGCAAGTTCCATGGCTATCTCCAGATCAGTCGGTCGCAACAACCGAAGGGCTCCCCGCACTGAAGCCTTAAGCCCATTCATAAAATTTCCGAGGTAATGTTCATCACTCAACCCCGGCACCTGACCGGCTAGCTGAACGAAAACTGATATGTATTCGTCTACCGAACGTGTCTGTTTCACCGCCATCAGCCTCTCATACGGGCTTCCCTTAAATCTGGTGTCGAAACGGGAAACGAGGGCTCTTGAAAATTTCTCCCAGGTAATGTCCGGATGGCGCGCCTTCATCCACGTCACCCGGGCTGAATGCGTCTTCGTCCATTGCTACCACGGCTGCAGCGACCTTCAACCCCGGGGCAGTCCCATGCAATTCGAACTGTTGATTTGCGCGGGCCAGCCACCCGATGGGGTCCTCTCCCTCAAACGTCGGAAGCGGAACGACGCCGGGGGATCGACACGAATCTGTTTCCAGCCCCTGCCATCGGCGCCGACGCACCCTGCACCCGCGGTAAAAGTGCCAAATTCTGGCGTCATGGTTTCCCCTTGAAAACCCGGCGTTCCCTCGGCATGTTTGCTGCCAGACGCGCCAGGCGGCGCCCCTCCCGGGCGCAGGATCGCCTTCGATAGTTCGACCAGGTTTGCTGCTATGTCCCCCAACTTCAGATCGGTACGCTGCTGATTCTCTTGAACACGCTCCAGTTGATCACAGGTCCGGGTTAATTTGGTTTTGATTTCCTCTTGATCAGTCTCCAATCTCTCCAATCGTTCTGCCGTTGATCGTGTTGTCGACATCTCTGCGGGAACGGGATCCGGCAGGTCGGACCAATTGTTAAAAGATGAAAAAGAGAAACACTCTACGCACAAATAGCCGTGCGACGAGCCAAGCCTCCGGGCTTCCAAATTCAAGAATTATTCGATGATCAAAATATAACCCTAACACAACTATAAATACTACAAATCCTTGCCAAAAATAACAATCCCAAAATAGCAAAATAAATAATTAATTAAAAATAACTCCAAAACAGTCCAGCCCACGAACGTGGGCTTAATCCCGTCCCCGCCTTCGATAGACCAGCAGCGGCGTCCTTGGCTCGGCCATAGGGTCTGCCATCTCCGCCTGCTCCACATCAGTGTCTTATCTTTAAAGAATTAACACATCTAAAATGCAAGTGTTTCGGAAGGCTGACTTGTTGGCCTTCAATGATCACACTAACATACAAATCACTCCTTAGAATTAAGATCAATCATATGAACATGTTACTAAATTTACTCTAGTTTCTTGTTACACCCTAAACTTCAAAGGTAAACCAATGTCACAAGTTTAGCAATGTTGAGCAAACTCTCTCTAACAGAACCTATTCACATGGGACGCGCAAATTGCCGAGTAATACGAAATAAACTCAAGGAAAGTCCATGATTTAGAAGTTTATTTTATGCATATAAAACCATCAAAAGTCATACAAACAGGATAACAAATCCTGCAGATTAAAATGCACACGGGAAACTACCGAGACAGCTAGAAACATAATCAACAAAACAACCGGCGCAGT
Organism: Lavandula angustifolia; assembly: GCA_028984105.1. Lineage (NCBI taxonomy): Eukaryota > Viridiplantae > Streptophyta > Magnoliopsida > Lamiales > Lamiaceae > Lavandula > Lavandula angustifolia. The sequence continues at coordinate 863,247 of CM054816.1, forward strand.
AACACCCAAGCGCGAGCAGAAATTGAGTCATTACCATAATTTCAGGATCTTCAGGCAATTGTTCCTCGAGGCAAATCGTCACGCTCAGCTCCAGCTCCTTCTCCTTGCTCTTCTTCGCCGCCGCCACTCGCTTGTTTCTAACTTTCCGATATTCCCTCCGCCCGGCCGCCACCACAACATTCTCTTTTCTGCCTCGCGAGCGGCTCTCACTGACAAATCTCCTCCTTCCGTAAATAGAGGCGGGCTGAAAAAACGACGCCGGCGCGTGAAAATGACGGAGATGCGGCGGAGAAGATAGCCTCGAAGGTAGAGCGGCAATGGAGGGGAGAGCTCGTGAGAGAACACGCGCCGCCATTGTTGGAGATGAGGGAATAGGTGCGGCGCGGAGGAGAGGGGAGAGGCGAGACAGCATTGAAAAAAATATCAGAATTGGTCACTAAGTAGTGATAGCGACGGCCGCCGTGAAGGGCGGTTGAAACAATTTTGAGGTTTCTGGCTGGGCCTTCCCACGGTGTATAATTGGCCAGTTTAAATTTAAATAAAATAAAATTTATAGCAATATTTATAACCTATTAAAAAACTCAAATTTAAGCCCCAATATCTTTGTTCCAATACTGTCTCACGACTATAAAATTGAAACATTATAGTTGAACAAATTATATAGCTGTCTAATTTTATAAATAATCTTGACATGGAGACTGAGAGAACTGCAACATTTCAAGACATAATTGAAGGCTATCGAAAAGTTTAACAATCTATTATCTAGTTTTCCTTTGGCATAAATCGATAATTATGACTAAAAAAGTTTATTACTCCATCCGTCTTATAGAAAGTGCCTTGTTTTTTTTTTAAGTCGTTTTATAGAAAGTGTCTTGTTTCTAAAAAAATAAATAATGTGTGGACCAAAATTAACAAGTTAAAAGTCAAACAATCTCTACCACACAATACAAGTTTCTTAATCTCCGTGTCCCATAAAAAAGGAGACAATTTCTATGGGACGGAGGGAGTACATCTTATACAGTTTGAGCTTAGGTGTAATAAAAAACATAGTAGATACAATAAATCAAATTTAAGCAGTGTTTGAAATATATTTTATAAACAGTTTTTAGCTACTTAAGTTTAAAGTTGATTAAAGTTATTTTTAAGTAAAAATTGTTAGTGTGCAATATTATGGAAAAAAAACCTTAAGTTTAGAAAAACAGTATTCCAAACCAAACATTCTTATAAGGTGCTTTTCAGTTTTCTTTTTGCTTATGTTTATTCTAGCTTATTTTAAGCTTCAAAAAAAACAAGCCTACATTATTAACATTAAAAAAATAAAAACTTCTGCGGTGAAAAGTTCAGAAAACATCTTATTTAAGTTGTTCCAAACACCACCTTAGATTCTAAGAAAATAAATAAGAATACTAGAATCATACTTCTCTATAGAGAGGATAATTTCTAGTTGGGGTGCATGTTCGGTTAAACCAAACCAAACCAAAAATTCGGTTAACTGGAAATTTGAATTCTCTATTTTGCAAAATCAATTACTATACCAGAAAGCTTTGGTTCGGTTCAGTTTTCAACTAAATCTTTTTTATTTTGATCGGTTCAGCTTCGGTTTTAACCAAAATTAAAAGTAAAAAAAAAAGATTGAAAAAAAATACAAATAAATAAAGAATTAATATGTAAAAGCATTATACTATTATCATTCCAGAAATCAAAGATCAATGATAATCAATGAAAACAACTTACCATTGTAATTGAGCCGATGGAGTTCAATATGTTTGACGTTTCGATACCAGAAATTAAAAACTCAATACAAATTCACTCGACGCTAAATTAGATTAGAGGATAATTTAAGGCTTGATTTAATTATATGTTTAAAATAAAATACGGAAGATTGTAGTCCAAGTTAATCAAAGTTAAATTTATTTATTTTTAATATAATTATTAATACAATATTAATTAAGATTAAAAAATTAAAATATTTTATGTTCGATTTCTTTCAGTTATCCGAAAACCGGACCGAAAATTGAAATTAAAAAAAATTAAAACTAAATACCAACCCGATTTTTTTTGGTTAAGTTTGGTTCGATTTAAAAAAGATTGGTTTGATTCGACTAGTTAACCGAATGTGCATGCACACTCCTATTTCTAAAAAAAGAAAAGAAAGAAAATGAAGATTTTTTTGTGAATGTGTGGGAAATTAAAGAAAAAATAAAAATATTCAGAATTCACTATTAACAACTATGTATATGTGGCAGTAATAATATTTGTTTTAGTTATTCAATGCCCATATATATATTTTGTATCGAATAAAATATTATTTGAAAGAGTTTATGAAGTTATTGAATGCTAATTTAAGAAAATCTTATTTTATAAATGAATAACAAAATATCAAATATCATCAAACTAGTGATTTCTATGATTTAATTACTACGGATATGGATATTGAATCGATTTTCATATATCAACATTTAATTATTTTATTTATGACGCACGCATGGACAAATGAGGTTTTGTAAGGCTCAAAATGGTCCCACCGAACGAAATTATGCAACCCGTCGGGCTGGATTCCAAATTGAGAATCCAAAACATCTTGTATTCTTTTCCGGACTGTTTTATCAGACTTGTTTTGTTTTCTAAAAGAAAAAATAATTACTACACAAATATTTACTTTCTATATACATTCATCTACTCCTCTACACACAACTATCTACTCACCAAAAATCTGTGATGAAACCAAATAAGAATAGTCGGCTGGAACGGAGGGAGTAATAATAGTGCATGACTCCTACAAGGTTCGGTTGGGCTGCCAAATCAATAGCCCAAATCACTAATAGAGTTTTAGGTCCCTCAAATTGTAGACAATTCTTAATCACACAATTTTGACTTTTTAGGAAATGGTACAGAATCTACGTGATAACCAAAAAAGTAAAATGAGACAAGATCTATGAAAGGAAGGGAGCATTTTTTTATTTCCAAAATATCTTATATGACATGATTTTAAATCACAAGTGCACAACTTAAGTTATAGATGACCTGGTCGAGGGTAGAAAATCCAACCTAGTAAGATGTTCGATGAAATGTTTGGTAAAAATGGAGAATCATTTTATCATAAACATTACAAAGATGACATGATCCAATAAAGAGTGTTCATCATACATCCATCTATCACAAGATGAAATCACGAGTTCCCTCCTAATCCTTAACCTGGAAAGGCTCGTAGGTTTTGAGTGCCTTACCAAGTCCTTGAATGGAGCCACAAGCTGCAGCCACAGCGACGAGCAAACACACCAAGTTGATGAGTTGAAGGCCGAGCCACCTCGGGCTCCACCTCCCGATTCTGTTATTGGCAATGTACATTTCTATGGGGAAATATACCGTAAGAGGCCAATACCCTAAAGCCCCCAGCAAACCCAACACGTCGTTGAAGAACGGCATCAACAACGCCACAAAAGTCGCAAGAATCACGAAACAACTCCTCCATATCAATCTGAATGAGTTTAGACTAAACACAAGTCTTCCCCTCCTGTCAACTCTTACGGTGTATTCCCTGGTCACCAGCACCGACCGCGGCCACTTCCTCGCCGCCCACGACTCCACCACGCTGTATATAGGTTGTGCGAACACCTATGCACAGAGGAAATAACAGAAACATGTGAAGGAAGCTGTTTTGTCTTGCAGTCAAGAATGATGAGATGGTTCTTTCCTCTTACCTGATATGCCCCAATTAGGTGCAGCACGATGCAGGCATTGGCTACGTCGATCAGCCAGAAGGGCTCGTAAAACCCGAACCCGGTTAGTAAATTCCCCGGCGCGTCATTCCCGAATGCAGCATAGCCGAAGCAGCCACACATCATGTAGAATGCTGTTGTAGTTGATACAGCAATAACGCTTGCCTTCTTCATCACTTGGTTTTCTGGAGGAGTTGCTTTTAGTGTATCCTATTTATAAATAACTCAGTTGTAATCAAACTTTTTTTTTTTTAATTTTGCAACATATTCAAGAATTGTTGTATTCCCTCCGTCCCATCGAGTTTGTCTCGCTTTCTTTTCTGCACGGCAATTTAGGAAAGTTGATGTAGATCGATAAAAGTGTGGGACCCATATATTAATTAATAATTTAAAATTGATTTGTGAGGTAGATGTGTGAGATTTATTTAATTAATTAATATTTTTGAGTTGATTTGAATTGTTGTATGAGACCTACTTCCTTTTTTAGAAATTGAACAAGTTCGGTGAGACAGCCCGAAAAGAAATACTGGACAAGTTCGATGGGATGGAGGGAGTATGATTTTTTGGTTACCTGAATTTCAACCAATATTTGAGAATAAGTGTAAGCAAAAGCAATATCACCAAATGCTTGGAACATTCTCCAAATCTTCTCAGCTGCTGTTAGACTGAACCCTATTTCCACACCAGTAAGACTGGTCCTTCCTCCTTGCCCTGCTCAAACCATAAAAATCTATTACTATATAATATCAATTTATACTACCTCCATCCCGCTATTATTGTCTCACTTTTTTAAAATGAACGTCCCATTATTTCTGTATTACTTTTTAATTTGAAAAATAACTCTCATGTTATCTCTTACTTTTTCATTTTCTCTCTCTACTTTCTCTTACTTTACTATCTTCTCTCTCTTACTTTATCAACTCTCACTCATTACTCTCTAATACTTTTTCATCTACTAATTTCTCGTACTTTATTATTTACTCTTTTAATTTACCGAAAAGAAGTGAAACAGAAATAACGGGACGGAAGTAGTATAAACCAGACTCAGAGGATCTCAGCTGAAGGAGAAAACAATAGACCCATCACCTGAAACAACTTTTGCGAAGGCAAGACCGACGCCTATAGACGAATAAGCAAACGACATGACAGCTGCAACGACCGAGAGCATCGACAACTTATGAAAGTTGGGAATTTGCGACAAGAATACCTCAAGAATCCCCAATCCAATCATATACGGATTGTGAGAGACACCGCACGAAACACCATGGCCTCGTCTGTGAAAGCAGTCCGATTTCTGAATAGCACTGCGAAATACACACAACATCAACAAATCATCTCAAACACTATAGCCCAGATTTCATGAAATTAAGAGGAATTTACAGCAAACTCACGCCATGCTTATCGAAGCCGTGATGGTGTATCCGATCACCATCCCGGTTAAGTTGACGTATTGAACCACGGCACAAGCCACATACATCATTTCACCTGCAAACCACTCAAATCTTGAACACAGAAAGAATCCCAACACGGAAAAGGAAAGTGTCGTTGCATTCACGTGGCCCGCGGACCCACCCTATGGGCTGGGGTGGGCTCCAGCCCCGGTAAGAAATTTTTTTTCCCTTTTTTATTAATAGTAATTTATTTTTATTTTTTTTGAAATATAGCTTAAAATTAATAGTCTACTCCAACGTATTTCTTTTTATTCATGTCCAGTCCAAGGTATTTTATTGAGCTGGATCCGCCCTTGAATGTGGGAATTACCGAGGTTGTTTTTGACGACTTCCTTGTAAGTATAGTTGCGTTTTCCGGTAACTGGGGATCGGTAGCAGTCTGCGAGGAGGCTGGAAGTGTATAATGTGATGCCGGAGAAGATAACAAGCGTTGCAACTCCGGCAACCCATCCCAGCTGTGCCACTCCCCATGCAAGAGAGAGGACTCCGGAACCTATGATTGCTGTAATAATATGTGCACTTGCAGTCCAGAGGTTCCCTATTTGGACAGCAAAGCTTTTAGAGAGAGAATTTAAGGCATGCATGGGAGGAAGAGGAAGCAGATCTTTTGGGCTTCCAAGATATGAAAAAAAAATCTCAAATTCTTCATGAAAGCAAGCAAAAAAATCCCAAGATATGAAAAAAAAATCCCGAATTCTTCACCAAAGCAAGCAAAATTTACCTGTTCTCTTGAGCTTCCCATCATCATCAAACTCTCCATTCCCAGCTTTCTGAATCTCCAAGCCAGATTCACACCTTTCAACTTGAAAAATCTGATCCCCAAATCCCTGCATTATCTCCTTCTACTCTCACCTCCACTAAAACAACTCAACTTTCTTACTACCCTTTGGCTATAAATATGTAAACAAGATTACAAAGAAACCCTCCATGCACATTACCTATTCTTGTATTTCGGCCACATTTTATAGCCCTGCATGCATCAATATGGGCCTAATACTATCCATAATCCCAAAAGAAAATAGGATGGAAAAGGGGGAAAAAATGAGCAAATCTGAATAAAGAGAAAAGTTGAAGAAGTGGGGTCGATTATATTTACTCTTTCATTTAGAAGCAATCCACATTTAAAGCTCAAATGGGAGATAGCTTTTGACCCTACTTCCACTGTGTTTTCAAGATTTATGATGATTTATGACTGCAGTGAAAGTTGAGACAAGTGTAAAGTAGATACAAACCTTTGCAGATAAAAAGGAATCAAATTCTTTATTTCTCCAGTTAAATGAGATTTTAAATGTGCTCCAACTACCTCTTTACTCACTCTACTCAGAAAGTAATTCACAGTTTACTTTATTTTACTTTACTTTTTGTGATATTAATTTGTCACAGCCCGATTTTCGGAAGAGGGTGTGTGACGGGATGTAGTGTAATGCAGATAAATGAAACGGGAATTTATAATTAAGAGGCAAAAAAGAATAATTCAAGAAATTAAATTCATGGAATTTTAACGTCGAGATTCATCAAGATGAAATAAGTGTCTGAGCACATAGAATAAAGCTGGTTCAATTATCATGAAGACAAGTTTAAAATGACGAGTAGCAAAAACAATTGCATCTCCCGGAATAGACAAAAGATCGATTAAGCACAGTGGGAATTAGCGTATCATACAACAACCTCGTCCTCGGCTCCACCCATCTACAGCGGCCGCTCAATTTGAAAATATTTTTGGAAAAATTTTAGGCTGAGTACTATTCATTCAATTCCACCACTATGGTGTTGTTTGTATCCAGACATGAAAAGATGCTGGAAAAATATGAAAATAAATAAAGTAAATATCTATATATGTATAGAAGTTTGATTTTAAATGTCATTAAGCATCTATAGCAACAAGTGTGCATTCTGAAAATAATAGTAGTATGAAGTAATCAATGAAGCAACTTCCAAGACGTTTTCTCTTAATTAAATGCAACTTCACTTTTTTTTTTCTTTGCTTCCAAATCTTAAATGGAAATGGGGTCGAGGTATTATTAATTTGGATGGTCAAAAATTGGTGCTACGCAAAGCAGAAACGTAATGATTGATATTCACAAGAATAAAATCTTCTTATTTTGATAAGCATCATCCTTTATTATATAGCAATTAACTCTAAAAAAAAAGGCAATTTTCGAGCTTTTTTCCAATAAAAAATACAAAAAAGTGTATAGTAGCATTCAACCCATTAAAAGTTGAGAATTTCAACTTTGTACAATTAAACTTCCCCGACCCCGCTATTTCTGTCCCTTTTGTTTCGGCACGGAGATTAAAAAACTTTGTTTAAGTATATATTTTACGAGTTTTAATTATATTAAGAAATTAACACAATTTTTGAAAATTGGTTGGCGTAAGAAATGAGAATTTATCCAAATTTTTGCAAGACATACATAGTTGAGGCAATTAATTTTTTTTCTGTTTTTTTTTTCATATTGTATTTTAAGAAATAATCTTAAGTTTCCAAAAAGTTAAAATCACAAATTTTCGAATACGGAGTGGAACGAAAATCGTGTGAGAAATATATTTTTTGAGAGAGAGAGTATGATAATACGAGGATGAGTATTAAGTAGTAGGGTCTCACTTTATTTTTTGTTTAAAAGTATTTTTTGCTATTTAGAAAAGAGGACAGTAATAGCGAGACAACACAATTAAAAAAGTAGGACATTAATAGCGGGACGGAGAGAGTATAATCATCAATCCATTACAACTTCCTTTTTGAATTTTAAATGACGGATGCTAAGTAAGGCAAAAAAAAGGCAATAACAAGTTTCTTGTTCGAATTCGAGCTCGAAAACACGTACTCTGCGTAAATCGAGACGTGCTAAACACTAAACAAGTCTCGTTTTATATTTTCTACACTACGAAAATAGATATATTAAAAATTGGAAGGGTGTTATAGAACCATTAGCACTAACGTAGCTCCACTCCGGTCTGAATTGACAGACACTCTAATAATGGAATTGGAAGAAAAGATGCTCCTAAAGAGATTAAACTACAATATCAAAACAATAAGATAGATGAAACTTCTAATAGTATAGGTAGATGATAAAGCATGAGAGAGAAGATGATAAAGCATGAGAGAGAAAATGCGTGAAAATAGATATTAAAGTACGAGAGAGATGATGTAAAGTAAGAGAGAAAATATAGATAAAGTAAGAAAAAGTAGGAGAGAATGAGATAATATGATAAGTAGGAAAGAGGATGATACTCCCTCCGTCCCACCAATCTTGCAACATTTCATTTTCGGGTTGTCCCACCAATCTTGCAACATTACCTAAAATAGAAAAAAAAAATGAGTGGACCACATTCACTTAAACAAATGGACCCCACTAGTTTTTAAATTTACACCACTACTTTATACCTTTACACACACTACTTTACTTTTACACCCACTATCTTAAAATCCGTGCCGAGACCCAATGTTGCAAGATTGGTGGAACGAAGGGAGTAGTTATTTTTCCAAATTAGGGAGTGAGACAGAATAATGGGACGTCCATTTAAAAAAAGTGAGACAATAATAGCGGGACGGAGGTAGTATATTACGAATTGTCAGTTCTCTTAACATCAATACAAAACTTGCTTAGATCCCTAAGCTAGTAAGCTGAAACCATCATTAGCAGGTAATCATAAAGAGAATCCAAGAAGATTGAGAAATATCACAAGATCATAATAAAATAACCATGTTTAAAGCCATATAGACAAGTCATGGAGACCAAGATATCAGCATAGATTTCTCTTTAGTTTTAACAAAGTGTCACAATTTACTCCAATTGAAACTCAAGATGCACCACCAAACACAATTCTAAACCAAAAACCACTATCTTCACATCTAACTCATGATAGGTATCAGTCTCACAGATAACATAATGTAGTTACGAAAAAGAAATCCCGAAAAACGCATGCCACTTGTAGCTCGAAACCTAGTACTAGAGGTCTATAGCCATTAGCCACCATGTATGATTGATGCAAAGACCAAAACCAACCAAACAACATCTCCATGCTATAGAATGCAAAACTAAAAGAATAGATCATAATCTGATTTACCAGAAATTGCGCTCTTCATCATTTGTACTCGAAGGATGGTGGAGTTGGAGTATTCAAAGCTCTCCAAGACCTTAGCTTTGCTTCCATCCCTAGAAGCTTTCTCCTCATTACCCCCCAAAAGGCCTCCAAACCAAGAAGACGACGATGTAGGTGAAGAACCAATGCTCTCAATGCCTACGGAAGGTTGGCCGGGCATGGTGTATCCGGAATAGGCTCATCCATACCCGGAGGCACACTCATGACCTTATTCAACATTATCCCAGCTCCCTCTATCAAGCCAAGTAAAACGCCCCCAAATAATGCTGATCGAGAAGCAGGGCCTAACCCCTGCCGCATCTGCAGGAAGCCTCCGGTAGCTGCACCGGCTATGATGGAGTTCCAAGGATCCTCCTTCTGGTGCAGGTAGACCATTGTGCAGTCGAATGAGGAGAAGAGGCCACCCCATACAGCAAAACTGCCACCAACACGAGATGCATTCATGCGGACAGCTTGAGAGCCGCCAACCAAGCTCTCGCCTTTAGGGGTGTTGTAGATTACCTTCAAGAAATGGAAACCAGAACCACCAACAGCTCCCATTCCGAAAGCCCCGCTGCTATCATCAAGGACACGGTCCGGGCAAGGCTCTCTAGATGTTTCTGGGGTCCCCATGGTTCAAATTCAAATTCAAATTCGGTATAAACTGGAAAAGTTTTGTGGTAGAGAAATTAACTATTCTTCAAATTTGGTACCACTCATCTTCATCGATCACAACCTTCCTGTAAAAATAACACACACACTGAAAAGCTCTTCCATATATGTTTATTTAACTATTTTGAAATTTACACAATTTTACACATTAGGCATTCTTTTTACCCGCTCCATCAACATTCAATTCCACAAAAACAAGTCGGATACAGATTAGGAATTCAATGAATCCATCAAAATTAGTATACGAACAATTCATTACAATTCCGCGAATCAAACATATAGAGTAGAATTTAGAAATGTGTCAAAAGAAAAACCTTATCAATGGTAACCAAGAATATAGACAAAAAACAGAGTAACAAATGGAGATTGATAGGTAAATATCGACACTTCAGAGAAATTCATACAGTTCACATCGAATCAATTTGTTCTCCAAAAACTTAAATTTAGATATAAACAGAAGAAAGAAAAACGAAGAATATTAGCAAAACATTATAAAATGGTCGAGATCACGCACCTAAAAACTCAACAATCGAAAACCAAAATCATTAATGAAAGGAACTAGGGTTTTCCTCAGAATGCGTAGTTTCGTGGACGACACTTCAAACAGGGGAATGCAGCCATGCTGGTGGAAGTGACACGAAAATAGACTCAGCTATCGTATTGTTTATATAGCAGCAGAGTAAGCTTATAGCTCGTCCCTTAGCATGACCCCTGCGTAAGGATGACACGCATAAATCGAGAAATTGTCCAAATTTAAAACATTTTCAGAAGAGTGTATAAACTGTAAACCCCTTCCAACTCTCACAGTTGCAAATGCTTCTGCAATCCAAAATAACAAATTATTTTTCATCTTTTTTGTTGTGTTCTAGTCTGTGAGATCATATCGTTATATTTCATCCCCACACCTCCTGTCATTCTTCTTACAAACAGTTTTATTGGAATACATAATTAGTAGTTTAGGTTTTAATTAGAACTACAAGATAAAAGCAAACAAAAAAACAGGCATCGAGCGAGGCAAATTCTGCAAGTAACTAAAAATCACACACAAATCCTTTCAAGTAGAGCAATCTAACCACAAAATATTTACTCCTCTTTGTTATATTTGGGAAAAGATAAAAAGCACAACATCGTCTTCAAAAATTTCACAAGTAGAGTCGCACCGCAACTTTCTCTTACCGCTTCTTCTTTCCACTCTTTCCAAATTTGGATGATCCGGCAGCAGCGAATGTCCCAGGCTCCTGTTTCTTTGTCCAACCCGGATGTCGAGGGACCAATTCCGCAACATGAACCATTAGTCGTTTCCCTGCATCACATACCAAAAGTTTTGTTAGCAAAACTACAACTGAAGATCCAAAAGGCATCATAATACATGGCAGTACATATTTACATCGAAACTCCATAACAAAAACACCTAAGAAAGGAAATATAAAGATGAGAGTCATGAGACAACTTTCTTTCTTCCATCCAATGAGTGAGCATAGAGGAAAAACAAAGGAAAGAACTGCTTTGAGATTGTTTCAAAATTGTTGTGGAAGGTTTGGAGTTCTCATTGCAACAAATGAAGAAAGTTGGTTGATCAAATTCACCGACTCAAACTGCGTGCCCTGCTGACCACGGTAAAAGACAATGAGTGATCTGGTCTGCAGATCGATGTCATGTGAGGACCGAATTAGGAATTCATGTCTTTCACTGAGAAAATACTCCAAATGTCTTGTGCTACGGATTCCCAAAAAACGGGTAACCACAAATCCTCAAAACATAATTCATTGTATAAAGCTACTACACAAATGCTTTAGTTTCTATAAGAAGTGGCCTACATCCTTCAACAAGTACTAAACAAGTGCTTTCGGTGAGGGATATTCAGTTTCAGTCTTTCATACGCAGTAAGGTAAGCAAGATTTGACAGAGCCAATACATTCAACTGTATTGCGACGAGCAACAAACTGGCCAAGCAATACGAGTCAATACGTAAATTTTCAAAAAATGGGAGTAAAGTAGGGACAGATAGAAACACTACTGTCAACCTTGTAATTGATAGTTATCAAGCATATCATACACTACTACGTTGAAAGACAATCCCACCATTCCTTATTAGCTTAAAAGGCCGAAACAAAAGTAGACGAAATTGCTGCGTAGGGGACTACTTACTCGAAGAAATAGCTGGATTGTAGAAACTCCCATCATCCCTTTTCAACAACACTCTCACACTACCTCTTTGCATAAAATCGCGAGGGTATGCCTTCCCACTCTAATGTTGATTACAAAATTCAATTCAATCTTTAACCCCAAAAGAAATTAAAAGCAAAATAAATGAATCAAAGCAGGATACCTCGATTGCACAGGGGAGCTTGAGGTGGGCGCAACAATCATAAACCTCCGTGCACGTAGGGTTTTCACATGCTTTGTTGGCATTGATTCTCCGTCCCTCGGCTAGGGTTTTCTTTGAATTTATGTAAATTGGGTAGATAACCACCCATTTTTTTTATATTCTGCACATCGATATCCATAATTCTGTCCTCCAAGAAAGTAAATCAATTCACCCACTATAGCAGAGATTTTCCATGAAATTTTGATTGGATGAACACACTAAACTGATCGATCCCCCGTTTTGAGCGTATAAATTCATAATCTAAATATAAAGCATGTAACTTTTGTGATTTTTATTACTCCATTTCTCTATCAAAATCAAATTGATTCTCGCAACAAATGAATAACAGAACAGACCAGCGACCACCATTGAAACCCCCATCTATTAATTTGATTTTGCAATAAGAAAACCGAAGAAATCAAAGATATATAAATAAATAAATTCGAATCATAAGACATTAAAATCGGAGTTTTGCGGGTTTTTGTGGAATCTGGCGAGCAACGCCGGAGGTGGGGTGGAAAGATCGTAGAGAGAGAATTGATCTTTCGTTGGGCCTAATTCTGGGTCCGACGGAAATTCATCATTTTAAAGATTTCTAATGGATCTATAATTTGGGCTCAGGGAATGATATAATAATTTAATCTTTTTGGGTCAAATATACCGAATCATCATAAAACAATAAAATCAAATTTGAGAAGTTTAATAATAGTAATTATTTGTAATTAATCACTAGATTTTATAATGATGAATTATTGTTAGTTGTTACTTAATGGGACGTAACAGTGTATCACTTTAATATAAAATAAATGATATTAATTCGTGATTTTTTATTTTTAAATCAATATTTGTTTAATTATTTTTTTTCTCTAGTTTTTTATTTCCCTCCAACAAGCGCTTAAGTAAATAAATATTTTTTCCCTATAAAAGAAATCATTTTGAAATTATTGAAGAACTTATAATTCTTCAATGTAATGAAGATTATGATTGACTAATGTGGGAGTGTTTAAATAAGATTTTCGAAATGTTATGACAATTGTAATCTTATTGCCACTATTAGTTTTCTCAAAACAAGTAAATTTTATTAAATGTATTAATCAGCTCTCTCTTTTTTGGGATAACGAGGATAACCCGCACCATCTATCGAAGTACGCACGGTTTAAATCTCGATTCACTATCATTTTTCTCAAAACAAGTAAATTTTTATAAAATGTAATAATCAGCTTTTTTTTTATGACGAGGATAAGCCGTTACCGAAGTGCACACTGTAAATTTCAATCATGCATAGTAGCCTACAAACCACATATGAGGAACTAACCATAGATACATGCTCACGCATAACGGTTTTAGTGAGTTTTGAACCAATTTCAATTTTTTATTCGATCAAGCTGTTAGGAATTCAGACTTAAGATATAATTGTAATTGTAAACCTAATATCTTGGAAATTATTATAGATTGATTTGGATATAATGGAAATCTTTAATTCATATAATTATGATTGAAATTTTAAAATTATTTTCCCAAAAGAAGTAAATCTCACTAAATATAATTTGATTAAACAGCGGTTCTCAATCCTGATCGAATATTAATTATAGTTCTTATTCACCGTTATATATTACACAGAAAAATTATTCAACTTACTACAAAAAATAAAGCGAGATGAAGCCTTCTCCTCTGTCAGCTCTTATCCTTGTGCTTCTCATCTGTACATGTAATACCTCATATCAATATCTTGTGATTATGTAATACTAACTAGTTTCGTATATTCCTTCCGCTCCGCTATTACTGTTCCTTTTGATTTCGGCACGGAGATTAAAAAACTTTATTTAAATGTATATTTTATGAGTTTTAATTGTATTAAGAAATGAGCACAATTTTCGGGTGGTTGGTGGAATAAATGATAATTTATCCAAATTTTTGAAGGGCATAGTTGAGGGAATTTTTTTTTCTGTTTTTTTTTTTTCGTATTGTATTTTAAGAAATAATCTTAAGTCTTCAAAAAGTCAAAAAATATAAATTTCTGAATACCGAGTGAAACGAAAATCGTGTGAGAGATATATTTTTGGAGAGAGAGAGAATGATAATATGAGGATGTTAATTAAGTAGGAGGAGTCCACTTCATTTTTTGTTGTTTTTGCTATTTTAAAAAATATTACATGTAACAGCGAGATAATCCGATTAAAAAAGTAGGATAATAATAGGGGATGGAGGGAGAGAGTATGATCTATTATCTTTTTATTTATAACTTTCAATTAATTAATTTGGAGTTATTTAAATCTGCAGGTAGCACGGAAATTGAGGCAAAATGTACGGAACAGTTTCCTTCAATCGGAGGATTTTGCGACATGGCTAAATGCGTTGCTCAGTGTCGAACGAGACATGGAAGACGTGCCAGTGGGCGGTGTTTGATTATTGATTCTTGTACTTGTGAGTTTCCATGTCCTACTGAATGAATAAATAAATAAATAATCTACACCACTTTTATTTTATTCCATTTTGATAAATTGGTGTTGTTTCTAATTAATAAAAATAATACAACTTGTAAAAGAATATATATTAGTTTAAACTTCATTCTATTGGAGATATTAAAATGAGAATAAGAAAACCAATTCACTTGCTGAATCTACAATACAGTTAAAACTCGATAATGTAATAACCTTGGAATCGAGAAAAAATATTCATTTAACGAGGTTATTACTTTATCGAACATTATTATAGTGCATTGATCCATGTCGGGACAGAAAGAAATTATTATCTGAGCGAGATTTTACTCTATCGAATATTATTTTATCGATGTTTAACTGTAATTGAAATGGAAATGACATATTTTTTCAGTCAGTCGAAAGCAAAAATTGCTCAGTAATTAAAGGTCAATATAAATAATTAAAGATAATATTATTACTATTAAACCAATTGGAATTGAATGGTAGATCAATTAGATCAACTACTTACGTAGAAGTGAAAATACCAACTAAATTATAGGTAGTGGGTAAGTATTTGAAACCTACCGGCTTAATACTCGGGGAGAAACAGGAGACAATGAAGAACATGTAGTTAAAATTCTCCCTTATTTCTTGCAACGAATGCGAAGGTCTTTGATCAGAGACGGATCTACTGGTGAGCTGGGTTGGGCTCCAGTCTAGTACAGATTTTTCTATTTTATATATATAGCGAGGAAAAAAAAATAAACCGGCTAAAGCCCAATAGTAATTGCGCCTGGTGTTTTTCATAAGGTATTAGTATCAATTGCAGCCTAATGCAAAATCTAATTTCTTCTCTCTCCCCGACATTTTCCTCTAATTTCTTGTAAATTTATTTTCTAATTTCTTCCTTTTCTCCCCGGCACTTTTCTCTTATTTCTTATAAATTTCTCACTCCTATTTCTCATAATTATTCATTTCTTTTGTAGTGCCTTTCTAATTGCATCTCTGTTTTTTCCTTTCGGAATATAATTGCATCTCTTTTCATTTTCTCTCACATATAGTTTATCTATCTATCATTATCTAACTTATGTTTTCTCTTATTTTATCATCTATTCTCTTAATAACTCACTCATGTTCTCTCTCATACTTTATTATATATCATCTCTCTCATACTTTATCATCTATTTACTTAATTCTCGTACCGAAAAGAAATGAGTTAGAAATAATGAAACGGATGAAATACTAATATAAGTATAAGAATATATAAAATGCTAAAATAATAAATATAAATAATCTTCTCTTAAAAACTAGGTGCTGACAATATAGTATACTTTTTTTAATGAGAAAATTCATAATTGTTAGGTACCTATTATGTGCTAAAAAACTTTCTTCACTATGACAATGTAAAATGGATATTATATTTTGCATTATGGATTCTCTGTTTCATTTATTGTATATATATATATATATATATATATATATATATATATATATATATATATATATATATAGGGAGTGGATCATATAAGAACATATATTTAACGTGAGAACCGTAAATCATGCATCTATAATTTTTATATGTTATATGTAGAAGGACAAAAGTGTAAAATTATAGATTTTTTTGCATCTATAATTTTACATTATATATAATACTTATATGTTTTATGTAGAAGGGCAAAAGTGAAAAATTACAAATTTTATTGCATCTATAATTTTACATTATATATAATCCTTATATCTTTTATATAGAAGGACAAATATTATAATCCTTATATGTTTCATGTAGAAGGGCAAAAGTGTAAAATTACAGTTTTTTACATCTATAATTTTACATTATATATAATCATTAGAGCCGGCAAAATGGGCCCGATCCGATGGGCCGGCCCGGGGTACCCGAAAAAAGGGTTGGGTTGGGCTCTGAAAATAGAAGCCCGAAGGTGTGCTGAGCTTAAAAAGCCCGCCCAAAAAAACCACGGGCTCTATGGGCTTTGGGCTCAAAAAGCCCAGGGTTTTTGGGCTAAAAAGCCCACCCGAAAAAAATGCATAATTATTAGATAATATTAATATTAATACATAAATATAAATAAAAAAAAGATGGGAGAGAAAAAATTCTCAAAGAAAGATTCAAAATACAATTAATATATGTTGAAACTTGACGATTTTAAATTATTTATTGTCTTAGTTTGAATTTTTGTAATGTTTACTTGTATACGGCTTTGAATTTTGATATTTATTTGTACTTATATCTATAATATGATTTATTTAGTCTATTTAATCACTTCATAATTTATATTTTATTCAACATTAATATATTTAATTTAAATTATACATATTGATTTTATTTTTATACAACAAATATATAATTAAAAAATTAAAAAAATATTAAATAAATTAGTGGGCTAAGCCCGTCCGCCCGCCCGAAAGCCCGGGGTCGGGTTGGGCTTCATAAATCATGACCCGGTAAAGTACCGGGCGGGCTCGAGCGGGCCCAAAAATTAAGTTGGCCCGATAGGCCCGGGGCTAGGCCGGCCCGCCCGCCCATTTTGCCACCTCTAGTAATCATTATATGTTTTAAGTAGAAGGACAAAAGTGTAAAATTACATATTTGCCTTATATGTTTTATGTAGAATGACAAAAGTTTTATGTAGAAGGACAAAAGTGTAAAATTACAAATTTTTTTCATCTATAATTTTACATTATATATAATCCTTATATGTTTTATGTAGAAGGGTAAAAGTATAAAATTATAATTTTTTTTTGCATTTATAATTTTACATTATATATAATCCTTATATGTTTTATGTAGAAGGACAAATATTATAATCCTTATATGTTTCATGTAGAAGGATAAAAGTGTAAAATTATAGATTTTTTCGCATCTATAATTTTACATTATATATAATCCTTATATGTTTTATGTAGAATGACAAAAGTGTAAAATTACTTATTTATCTTATATGTTTTATGTAGAATGACAAAAGTATAATCTTTACATGTTTTATGTAGAAGGGCAAAAGTGTAAAATTACATATTTGCCTGATATGTTTTATGTAGAATCACAAAAGTGTAAAATTACAGAGAGTTAAACCACCATAAGGTAACAGACACACATAGCACATCGTTTCCAGTGGGATTTGAACCCATGACCTTTCGGTCCTAGGCCACCCACCTTCACCCTTACGCCATCCAATGGGGACATAAGCAACTTTTAGTTGTTTATGCTTAAAATTGCTTAAACTTGTTATTAAATAAAAGTTGTTAGTGTTTGGAATAGTAGAAAAAAGCAGCTTACTTTTAGAAAAAGAAGTTTTGCAAACACTTTATAAGTTGTTTTTTAGTTTCTTTTGGCTTCTGCTTTTAGGGGGTGTTTGGAGTAGCTGAAATTTATTGATAAGTGTTGAAAGCTGCTTAAAGCAGCTGAAAGTAGCTTATTTGAAAATCAGTTAGTGTTTGGAAATAAGTGCTGAAAGCAGCTGAAAGTGGAAAAAATAGTGTTTGAAATACTGCTAATAGAAGTAACTTATTGTTACTTTTTATAAGAAATATCTATTTTGCCATTAGTGTTATTAATTTTTTTATAATAAATAAGTAAAATTAAAAAATTGTTCTTATTCTATATTTATTTTTTGCTTTATAATTTTAATCTAATATTATAAAATATTAAATTAATATAAATATTACTCCCTCCGTCCCAGCTCATGTGATAAAATTATTTTCGGCAGTGGAATTAAGAAGGTGGAAGATAAAATATAAGAGATAAGTTTATGATAAAGTAAGAGAGAGAAGATGAGTGAGATTGTAAGAGAGTAATTGATAAAGTAGGAAAGATAAATAATAAAATAAGAGAGATAAATGATTAAAGTAGGAAAGAGAAATGAAAAAGTAGGAGAGAAAATTGATAAAGTAGGAGAAAATTTATGATTTTTTTTAAATTATTTCTATTTTTGGAAGTGTGTCACTTGAGATGGGACGCTCGAAATGGAAAGTGTGTTACATGGAGCGGGACGGAGGGAGTATATAATACTATAATTGATATAGAGAGAGCAAGAGACACGACTATTATGTTGAAAAAAAAAGAATTTTAATAAATATTAGGGTTAGAGATATTTTTGAAATTAAATAAAATTTTTAAGAGTAATTTAGTCCGAAAAAATTATAAGCAATAAGCTGAAGCTGAAAGCTGGGGTGAAGCCGCTTCAGCTGGTTCTCTATTTTTGATTCAATTTTAGAGAATCTCAGCTTTAAGCTGGGTGCTCCAAACACCTCCGCACCAGCTTAAAGTTGAAAACAACTTTCAATAAGCTGTTTCAAACACTCACTTAAAAAGCACCTCCGACCAGCTTATGAGCTTTTGCTTATTCTAGCTTATTTTAAGCCAAAAAAAAACAGAAACATTTATTCCAAACATTAAAAAATATGTTTTTGCGATAAAAAAAAGCCCAAAAACAGCTTATTTAAGTTGTTCCAAACACTACCAAAGTCCAGATCAAATACGTAGAATTGATAAGTTGTCTATTTTTTGCACGTGCCTATGATTTTTATCTATATTTGCAATTTTCATGACTACTTTTACATTTCATATCTAATAACAATTGTAAAAGGAAAAAAAAGAAAAAGCAAGGCGAGTGACTTGACTTAGCTTTGGTCAAAACGTTCAACCAATATATGACTTTAAAATGGAAAAAAGATACTCCAGTAAATAATTAAAAAAAGACCAACCCTATGTGAAAGCTCGGTCTCGGGGGAAATTGCAGTAAACTTGGCCCATTCCCTCCTTTTTTTACTCTCCTCTCCCTCTCCGGAATTCATCGATCTCCGGTACGTAAAAAAACCATAATTTCTCTATTTTCTTATGCTTGATTTCATACTGTATATTTGAATCAGAATGCAACTCTGCAGAATGTGCTTTTTCTGCTTACGGATCATCTGATTTTGTTATGCGCGTATGTGTTTTTTTTATTTTTGATTTACTTTGTTTTTTCTTAATTAGTTGTGATCGATCTTTGTTCATCTATCTTAACTGGAAAATCGATGGACGCGATAGTGATTTATTCTAGTTGGTTATATTTGCTGGATCGACCACCAATATGCGGTTTATGTGTGAAGTTGCTCTAAGTTGCTCGGAATGAAGAGAATGCATGTTGATTTTTAAATTTTTGTTCTACTTTCGTATTTTCTATGCTTAATTTTTGCTAGTATGTGTTTTGCTTCACTGGCATTGTGTGCTGAATGTCTGCATTGAATATGGAATTTGTTTCGCGGTGGAATGGAATAAATGTGTGTTGATTGGCGGGTCGAAATTAATTGATATTCACGGATCTGGTGGTCTATGGAAAGTTGAAGATAACTTAGCTACTGTAGTTTAATTTCAGCAAAAAAAATAAAAAATCTAAGAATTGTGTATGCACTTACACCTGTGACACTTGTGCGATCTGTCCTGACATTTATCTCTTTTCTTGTGTTTCCTTTCATTTTGTGGCAACTGATCGTGGATCATTATTGATGTAAGATGGAGCAGGTAAGAATTTTCAGCCTTATTCGAGCACTCATAAAATTGTGCTTGTAATGAGTTCTCATAGAATTTTATTGCAGTATGAGAAGGTGGAGAAGATTGGCGAGGGGACCTATGGAGTTGTGTATAAAGCTCGTGATCGTGTAACTAATGAAACCATCGCGCTGAAGAAGATCAGGCTGGAGCAAGAAGATGAGGGAGTTCCAAGTACTGCCATCAGAGAGATTTCGCTGTTGAAAGAGATGCAGCATGAGAATATTGTTAGGTATTCAAAAAGATATTGCAAAGACAATTTTTTTTTAAAGCAGGATGTTCAATGCACACATATATGGTTTATTAATTGATAAAGGTGTTTTATTAGGCACAGTTATGAACCTTTTACATCTATATGGTATTCTGATTTTGAACCTTATTGAGACTTTTCTCACTTCATCTTACAAAGTAGCTGGCTTTGATCTTCAAGCTTCACGCACTAAACTTCCTATAATGTTTTGATTGCAGGTTGCAAGACGTGGTGCACAGTGAAAAGCGCTTGTATTTGGTATTTGAATATCTGGACTTGGATTTGAAGAAACATATGGACTCTTGTCCAGAGTTCTCACAGGATCCTCGCCTGGTTAAAGTGAGTGGCCTTGATCTGATCTATTGTTTCTGTACTGCAGAATGTCGTGCAAAACATAAACAAGCATTTAGAAGAGAAAATTACCACATAAAGACTAGTATATATATAGATGTGTGTTCCATGCAATTATGATGATCTATACTATGATGTTCATCCAAATTTTCTCAATTGGTTGTGCTATAAGGATCTTTTGCTTGCAAATTGATATTATCACTAACTATGGCTTTCTTCTCACAGATGTTTTTGTACC
The DNA here is from genome assembly GCA_028984105.1 of Lavandula angustifolia. Classification (NCBI taxonomy): domain Eukaryota; kingdom Viridiplantae; phylum Streptophyta; class Magnoliopsida; order Lamiales; family Lamiaceae; genus Lavandula; species Lavandula angustifolia. The sequence continues at coordinate 884,344 of CM054816.1, forward strand.
AAATACTATGTGGAATTGCCTACTGCCATTCTCATCGTGTTCTCCATCGAGACTTGAAACCTCAAAACTTGCTAATAGACCGGCGTACCAATGCACTGAAACTTGCAGACTTCGGATTGGCCAGAGCATTTGGTATTCCAGTCAGGACATTTACACATGAGGTAAATGCTTTACAATTTGCAGATTACTAACGAAACAGTTGTAAAGATTTCTAATATGACCTATTACTTTCCACATAGCTGGCTACTAAGTGATCCCCCAAACTTGTATATCTGAATAAAATAGGTAAAAGAGTTACATGTAACAACTGAATGTGATCTTCCTAAAACTAAGTCAAAGAAGGAACTTGCTAACTCGACAATTATTTGTTTCTTTTTCTTTCAATCAACCTGATATCTCTTTTGCAGGTTGTTACCCTATGGTATAGGGCTCCAGAAATTCTCCTTGGTTCGCGACACTATTCTACTCCTGTGGATGTGTGGTCGGTTGGCTGTATATTTGCTGAGATGGTAAACAAGCAAGCATTATTTCCTGGGGACTCCGAAATTGATGAACTCTTCAGGATTTTTAGGTGATATATCTGCAACAGTGGTTATTTTGTTGAGATCAACTTTTCCTTTTCTAAACTTGGTGTCATTTATTGTAGTTTCATTTACAACTAAGTTACCTATTTAACGGTGATTGATTTATGTAATGAAGGGTCATGGGCACTCCAACTGAAGATACGTGGCCCGGAGTAACATCCCTGCCAGATTTCAAATCATCATTTCCAAAATGGCCGTCCAAGGTGATGGACACCTGAAGCATATATTGGTTTTCCTGGTTCCTTTCTTTGAAATAGTAAGGACTAAGGATATTCAAGTTCTAATATATATCTATATTTTGCAGGATCTAGAAACTCTGGTCCCAAATCTTGATTCAGCTGGCCTTGACCTCCTTCGTGTAGGTTCTTTTTGCACGCAACGTTACGAAAAACCATTCCTATAAAGAAGTTCCAAGATTCTCATTGAGTTGCTTAAAGACATATCAATACTAAAGTTTTGAAGTAATTCATACCTAATTTTAGACATATAAGATTACATCTCACTCAGTGATTCTAAGTTGATTGTAGTGTTATGGCTGATTACTCTGTACCTGCTTTCTAATAAAAGAAAAACAGTTATGTTAAGATAACTGACTTATTGTATCTCTCTTGCAGAAAATACTCCGCTTAGATCCCAGCAAAAGAATTACGGCAAGAGCTGCACTTGAGCACGAATACTTCAAGGATATCGACCTTGTTCCCTAATATGGCGGTATGTACTTATCCTGGTGCATGTGTATATTAGTTATATGACGTTCTAATGTATCAGATATGAAATGCATCACGACGTCAACTCTTTCGTTTGCCTGCTTGTTGTCCTCCTTGCATGATTGCTTCAATCTGTTCTCTTGTCATTTTTTGTTTGGGTTTTTCTTCGTATGGTCATGGTTTTGTAAGATATTTCAGATTTGGTTTGCTACTTCATAGGTATTATGATTTGCTATTGGTTAGTTAAAGTGTTGTGTTACCTCTTGCATTGTTTCAACTTCTAGGTTATGTTTCGGGAAAGATCCGGCGTAGTTTTATACGAGAGTCAAGAGTCGAAAAGAGGATTCCTCACTTGTTTCTCTCATTCCAAACCGTCAAAATTATGATTTTTTTTTTCTTCTGAACATTGCGAGGAAACACATTTACAATTCACAAATCAACATTTCAAATCCAGTTTTGCGCTGCATTTAGGTTTTAGGTTTTTCAAAACCAACAAATAAATGAGATCATTAATATAGTGTATACTCCTTCCGTCCCGCTTGACTTTTCTTGTTTTCCTTTTCGGGCCGTCCCACCCGACTTGTCTTGTTTCCAAAAAAGAAAAATAATTACTACACAACCTACCCCTTTTTTTGTGGGGCCTACTTCTTTACACACAATCACCCACTCATCTACACACAATTGGCCATTCATCTTAGTTTTCGTGCCGAAAAGAAACAAGACAAGTCGGGCGGGATTTAGGGGGTATCATTATGCTTTCATGGGCAAGGAGTGGTCTGAGCTGTGTAAATATTCAAGTGATGCAATACATGAGGCATGAATGATTTAGACAGAAGATGAGAGTAACAAATTCATGTTTTTTTTGCGTGGTTTTAAAAATGTGCTGACATCGACATTCCAACTGAAAATTTTTACCCTAGACCGGGTCTACAACTTAAGTTGTAGACCTTGTGGTGTAAACCAATGTCACCTCACTTGTTTTTCAAAACAAGAAACACTAAAAAAATTTGAAATGTGATGTGGCATTGCTCCACACCACAAGGTCTACAAAACCTGGTCTAGGGTAGAAATTTTCCACCTAATACGTAGATCCACCTATCCCATGTTACTTTTCTCGATTTTTCTGCCACCTAATGTAGATCCACTCGAACGTCTTTTCCTTTTACATCTCTTCTTAAATCAAAAATAAATCCTAAATGACTTCGTCGTAAACTAGTTGTGTTGGGGGTCAAATTACATGTCTCTAAATTTATGCTCATGTCCGAGTTTATTTAATACGTACTTTGATATGCGGCTGCAATTTTACCTCTTAAAAAAGCACTCGCAAGTAAATCCTGAAAAGCTGTACTTTTGGCTTTATAAAAATGGAATATAAGGAATGGGCCTTCGTTGGTGTTTCTGAGAGTTCTCGAAAGCCCGTTTATAAGTTTTTGGCTAATAAAATTTATCCAGGCCCATTTTAAGATATCCATTATCTATGGCCCCGATCACTTCTATTCTATATTGCACGGAAACTTTAAAAATATCAACATATCGTGTCGGATACGTGTCAGACACGACATGACACTTCAATTGTCGTGTTCAATAAATTTATATACACATTTAATTCTAATAAAAATATATACGTAATTAATTTATTTTACACTTAATTTTATATTTTTATATAAATTAACCCGTATCGTGTCCTAATTTTTTTTAAAAAAATTGTATCCCGTGTCCGTGACGAATCATGTCACGTGTCTGTATCCGTGCAACCTAGATCGTATTCAATATTCTGTGAGAAGCGAAATTTAGAGATGGGAGTATCAAAAGTAAAACAAGAATGTATGGATCTCATCACTCGTTCATCGATTTCAAAAGTTATTCCATTCTACAAAAAGTAACATAACTTATTTGTCATCCCTTCAACTCAGCCAAAAAAAGAAAAAGAAAAAACTTACTTCGATCTTTATCTTCATTCCTTGCACGTTCGAGTAAGCGAGTTTAACTTATTTGTCATCCCTTCAACTCAGCCAAAAAAAGAAAAAGAAAACTACTTATCTCGCACCTTTATCTTCATTCCTTGCACGTTCGAGTAAGCGAGTTAACGATCTTCTCTTGCGACCTGAAACTCCAACAAGAAAAGGCAACGGTTTAATTTATACGTATTTAGTATTTACATGCATAGGGTGTTGGATCTGGTGAGCATCCACACTTAACGTTAGAACTGCGAACCATGCATAATCCTCATATAATTTATGCATAATCCTCATATATTTTATGCAATAAAATATATAATTTTATACTACCTTTTATCTTCTGCATAAAACATATAAGAATTATGCAAATTGTAAAATTATAGATTTTTTACATTAAAAAAATCATGACTATGCATAAAACATATAATGATTATGTATGGTTCACAGTTCTCACATTAAATATGGGTTCTCACATGATCCACTCCCTACATTTATATATAGTATATATACACACAAATATAGATGGAGAAAGACCTCAAAATAATTCTCTAGCTTCCTCTTCAGTACTGCATGCTCATGTTTTACCACTTGGAATGTCCTCATGCACCTTCAATACCCCATGTACCATTATAATTCCAAATGAAAATGGTTATAAACAAAAGATATATAATCTTGCGTAAACATTATAGAACATGAGCATTCATTTAAACTCGGCGTGAATATATTGAATAAGGGAACAAAAAATACCCTTCAGAGTTCCCAAGCGTGCAGTATTCTTGAAAATTTGTGCATTCCTTCTTCACTTTTTTGGCACCAATGCTGCAGATACAGGCCAAAATGATCAAATACATAAAATACTTTAAGCCCTAAACCATTGTGCTGTACTATTTAGCGTTCTTTCCAGAAGTTGGTTCATCATACGTAACGTACCTCGAGCTGCTACCCTTGAACTGATGCATAACATTATCCAGTTTTTCAAAGTCCCATGGGGTACTTTCGCTGGACAATATATAAATGCCATAAAATTATTAAACTCGGTGAGAATCAGTTTTTTATGATTAGGCAGATAGAATCTTGACAAAGATGTTTTTCGCAACTTACAGTGTCAGCTCTATGCTTCGAATTAGTCGGGCTGAGTCCGTGTAAAATAGCTTGACCACTTCTTCCACAAAGTTAGGGTTAGCTTCATCTTGCAAATCTTCCAATTGAAGGAACTGCTCATCAAGGTATCCCTGAGAGATAAGCATCACCCAGTTAAGAAGGCAGAAATGATATCAACTATAAAACGGCATATATTCAAGAAAAAACAAAACGAAAGTTGTGATGATATAGAAGAAATTGGGTACATCACTGCATTACATTCAAGGGTATGGATTAACTAAACATTTTGAGACCATGGATTTCGATAGTGCTGCGGCATTTCTTTAAGAATTTATTAAGAGAAAACAGATCTTACGGGAGCTGCATTTTCTCTTCTTTTAGGAATATTATATGGAAGAAAAAAAAGAAAAGAATGGTCCATAATGGTAAAAATAAACTAAAATAAATTCTGCATATCAGACAATTCAAAAGCGACAGGGTAAAAAATGGCAAATATCACCATGAAAACTACTTCTGTTAAGAGCAAAGGAAAATTTTAACCTGATTGAATAGAGCATTCCTCATGTAGGAAGCTTGGAACGGCAGTTGATTTCTCTCCATTGTATAAAAATAAAGAAATAGCACACAGCAAGTGAAGAAGGAAAAAACTTGGGATCTTCTGTTTTTCAATAGGAAAAGAGCCTAAGGTTGCATATATGTATATATAGGAGATAAAGTTTTGCGCATAAATGGAGAAAAAAGATCTGAGGAAGGTCGTGTGTACTTTATGTGCATTTATCATACTGCCATATTGGTCTCAAAAGTTAGTACTCCCTCCGTCTCAAAATTCTTGTCCACTTTGCTTTTTGCACGGTTTTTAATGAGAATTGTTAGTTGTGTGTAGAGTGATGCAAAGTTGTGGGTCCCATAAAAAAGTTGTGTGTAATAATTTACTAAAAAAAGAAAGTGGACAAGAATTTTGGGATAACCCAAAATGGAATAGTGGACAAGAAATTTGGGACGGAGGGAGTAATATTTTGCATACTGGCATTTTTGCATGTAGTGTCAAAGTAAATACGAGTTTATGCTAAAATATATCATGATCTCTATAATATGGAAGACTAATAACTTAGCACATTAAAGAAACATGTTACACAGATCTAACAAGGTAACATAACTAAGGAAGAGCGACCCGATAATAATATAGATAGATGAGTACAATGAGTTCAATAACAATTCAGATTTTTCACTGACCACCATCACATCTCACAATATGTTATAGTTTTTCATACATGGACCTTTAATTTTCTCCATTCCTACTAATATTAATAAGAATAATCTAACTTCTACTTCTTGGATTTTTATTTATATCCAATATGTTGAATAAAAGAAACAAGAAAAACACAAATCTCAGGAGGGGTATTATATCCTATAATTTTTAATTTTTATTTGAAAGGAAGAAATAAAGTCCAAAAATGAAAAGGGAGGAATCAGGGTAGTGGAGACCGGAGGTAGACTCAGAAACTCTGTGAGTAGATGGAGAAACAAACAGTCCTCAATCGGAATAAAACAGAAGCATGCACAGACAATATTCTCTTGCAGCTGATATTTTTGTCATCCGATTAGAAGATTACATATAATACGTGTCTCTTTGCCAACAAAACTTTAGTCAATTTATAGAATCAATCTTTTCAATTCCGTGGCCCCTTCATTCTCCACCCCAAACCCCCATGATACAACACCACAAAGACACGCGCCCGCACGCGTGCCCGTACGCACATAACGTGCATTAAAATTAGGGACTAACCGCTTTCCAAGAACAAGTAGACCAGACTGGATCGGGGGGGAACTAATAAATGCACTGAGTATAAATTTTTAGATCCACAGACAGAAAAGATTGTGGACTAGTGGTTCCAATTCATACTTTCTTACGTGAAATCTAATTACATATAAACTATTAATTTAACAGATACTTTGGCAGTAGTTTTTTTTTTTTTTCCTATTTCTTCCAAATAGTATCAAATATAATAGCATAATGATCTGATGATCATCCAAGTTTCTGAAAATGAAACTAAACATCTGTTCTTTGAGGTGGTTAGGACAAATACCAAATGACAGCTGCAAAAGATATAGACATATGTGCGTAACTAATATATGACAGTGAATTTAAATGCTAGAACATCATTCCCGCAGACCAGTCGTGGATGCCAGCAGGGGTGAGGGGTGGCAATTTTGGGGGTGGTTAAGAGTATAAGCAAGATAGTGTAATCGGAACTAGAAAGAAGAAAGGAAAAGAACATGAAGTCGCCACGTTCATATACAAGTGTTTCAAGGAGTTCTTATCTTCAGAATACTTTCCTGATCATGACAATTGACACGTTAATAATTGGGCTACCACTTTTAGCTGATATAACATTGTAACTTCACCCAGAAAATTAGGATGCTTTGTGCCCCACTTCCATGGGATCAATAGAATGGTAATGACATTTCTACTACCCTATAAATTACGCTAATTTAACCACCAGATTTTAAAAAATAAATAAATTATTCATTAAACACCATCACTCGATTGCATGTATACTTATGTCAAACAGTTGACGCGCTATGCTAATGTGAAAATAGTATTGGTCGAGCAGGCAATATGACTGAAATAGCGACAATACGTGAATCCTTTTCCTCTGCTATAAGACATCCCTAGCATATTTGGGCCAATTGTAAGGACAATACACATCTACTTGAGTCGTGTGAGATTTATGGCTCCACAAAAGTATAGACGATTATATAAATAATTTTTCAACTGCACAGAATCCCTAGTAACTTGGTGATAAAACAAACTTTTAATATGTAAACCTATTCTGACCTACAATAAAGAATTGGACACAAACCAAATTTGTCCTTGCTGTAAGAGTCCTACAAATATTCTGCATTTGGCTCTGGTAGAAAAGAAACCTTGAGTGAATGAATACTCAGCCTGACAACTAGATGATTGAAATACACCAGATATCACTGCCAAGGAACTAATTAGATCCAAATTAAAAAAAAAACTTATTTTGACATTCGCAGGTCCAAATAATGGTATTAGAGATTAACAGGTTCAGTGAAGAAATAAACTACTACTAAAATGAGGAATCCAGGAAACGTGGATGATTTTGACGGCGCATAAGAAAAAGAAATCTTAACAATGATTGAAAAGAGAGTATATTACCCTTAGATAAGCAGTATGCAGTCCTTCTCATGATTCCCCATCATTGCAGCAATCCCACCAGAAGGTGCAAAGTGAGGGCAGAGTCGAGACGTCCTTTATTCCTCAGCAACCCACCTATGGGAGAAGAGATGTTTAAATGAACCATAACCCATGAGCAGTCAGTGTCCAACAGTTAAATATGGATAAGTGGTCACAAAACCAGCTTTATGAAAGAAACAAAAGCATTGGGTATCCATTACTATGGCATAAGAATGAGTTTTCTTGAAGCTTGGTTCTCTCTTTCCCATGTCTCTATCCTCTGCTTGTTGATAAGGAACCCATTGAGGATATGATAATCCTCACAAATGTTCAACTTCATTCCATAACAAAAAGTAAATAGTAAAAAGGATTCTTTTTCATCCAATAAGCTACGAATCTTTTTATCAGAAACTACTACAGTCGGTTTTTTGTCCCCTTCACCTAGCTCAAACCATGCTCTCTCTCTCTCTATCTATCTCTCTCAGTATGTATATACATATATCTATACACAAGAAAATCACATTTAGCATCTTTGGACCTTGGAATTTTCAAACTTGAATTTGATGAGAACATTTGAAATCAACCCGACCATCCTACTCTAAGCAAATAACCTCGACATAAAAACACTGATAACCAACCTACTTCTCACATCAATATGACTTCAAAACAATGGTTAAATAAATAATGAAACAAACAATGGAGCCAATGAATCAATGAATCTTCTGAACGAACACGAGACTAAAATAACAATGAACATAAAGCATTACTTCATGCTTTCGACCAAAAGAAACTAAGTCACAGAAATAAAATCAAAAAAGGCAGAGCATGATATTCATAACCCAACCAATTAAACACAAAAAGAAGAATATCCACACATGGAGGGGTCAGCATGAGCACATATGATGATATGAATCTGTACCCTTGTGGCCTCATTCAACAATTACTGCTTTCCCCCTCTCAACAAGAACAATCTCAAAGTTACAAATCAAAATTCTGCGCAAATTCGTGTTCGCAAAAACCAGTCCCATCGGCCAATATGTTTAGCAGCATGAAAACCTAAAAAGCTGCAAATTCTACACGAATGATACAACTCAATTACGTTTACAATCGAAAGCAACATCAAAGCGGTGATTAACCTTGTTCGAGAGAAATCCGTTGCCGCCGGTGAGTGAAATCGAGGGTTTGATTATGTATTATTATTCACAATTTTGATCATGAGACATCGCGCCACTCGAGCAACGCGTATCTTCTGTCCCATTTATGAAGGACCACTCGGTGCCCACCAATCACGCGGCGCCAATTGTAACGTCCCAAAATTTTCAATATAAAATGCATTTCATATTTATTCATACATGTTATCAAGTGTTTTAGTTATATAAGTTGCGCCTTAGAATTTAAATGAAAATTAAAGCATATATCTTATTTGTCATTAGATTATTTTATTATATAAATTTATTTTGAACTTTGAATATATTTATTTATATCATATTATGATTATATTGTTTATTTATTTATTTAGAAATCAAGTTAGAATTATTAGGCAAGAATAATAATTATGTATTTTGAATTTTCTAAACCTACTAGTATTCATAAAAGATTAAAATAGATATTTTATGTGTGATATAAATATTTTAGGATAAAATCTAGTTGTGATTATCAATATTCTAATTTATCTAGAATTGAATCTCTTATATGGTAAGTGATAGAATAAATTCTATATAAAATAGATATGGACGAAAATAAATATGGATAAAATATATTTGATACCTTATAGGATTAGGAATCTTTAGATAATGATTTCTAGGCCTATAAATACCCTTAGTCGCTCATAATAAAGCATTCCATAAATTTTCGAAAATCCTGTCAGCATCCCTGCGAACTGTTTAAAGAATTATTTACACATCTTCACGTCGTTCTATCATCGTGAAAATTTAAGTTCCTCTTCCTCGGTATGTATAGTATACTCAATTATTTTTTTATAATTTTTCAAGCATGATAAATATTTGTTTAAAATTGTTCTTCATAACCTGCCAGTTTCTGACAGCATGTTCATGATCTTGAAAGGAAAATTGTTTTTCATGTTTTTTTTGAGTTGTTTTAGACCATGCTGAACATTAATAGGATATAATATGTGTTAAGTCATTCATGTTAAAAATATGGAATTTTTAGGATACGTTTATTATTTATTTGTTAATTTATTTCATGAGTTGCCAAATTATTCAATGCATGAATGAATTTTCGATAGAAGTAAGATTATTTTTAATATACTTAAGTCTACTACCATGTAAAACCGTTAAAATTGCATGTTAATAAGTAGATTATGTATAGTATACGTTGTTTGATTATTATGATCTATGTGTAATTATAAATTATTTGAATAGTTGATGCATGATACTCTATGTACGAGTCATTAAGATAAATTTCAATGTATAGGATCGGCGCGCAGGACTTAAACATTGATATCCATTATTTTTCATCAAGTCAAATTTAAGGTGGGGAATTCTTGATGTTTATCCTTATTATATTCTTTACTTGAGTTTTTCATGTGACTATAGTACAGGATCAATGAAACTATGAACGAGGGATATAAGGTCGACGGGCCTATATCAGCGAGGGACCTTCGGGTCAAGCCTACGGGCTCCTATGTCTATGGATCTTCGGATCAGCGAGGGACCTTCGGGTCAAGCCTACGGGCTGCTATGTCTATGGATCTTTGGATCAACCATGCTATGTTATCATGTCTATGTTATCATGTTTGAATTCGGTATTGTTTATAATCTGGATAAATGCATTCCCCCCACTGAGTAGTCATACTCAATCCACTATTTTAACATTTTTCAGGAAATGGTTTGGCCGATACGTAGAGGTGTTGGTGGTGATGGTCACACGAGGAAGGATTTATGAAATTTATTATTGCATTAAAACTAGTTTTAACATGAACTGTGCATTTTATTTTCGAGAACTAATAGTCGTAATTATTTTTATTTAAGACTTCCGCTGAGTATGAAAATAAATTGAGTTTTTTTTATGATTCTTTTCCATGGAAATATTTTGAAAGAATTGAAATAAGCATGTTAAGTATGTAGTAACGTCCCTAGTTAAATTTTGAAAATTGGGGCGTTACAACACGTGCATTGGTGGGCCACCCTTGTATTTAAAAAATATTTGAATTATAAAAGGGTGGCCCACCAATACACGTGTGGCGCCGCGTGATTGGTGGGCCACCAAGTGGTCCACCCATTATGGGCCAGATGATCTTCTGGCCCACTCGAGGGTGTGTTTGCAATAACTTAATTTTTTTTGGGTTATTAGTGAAATAAGACACGAAATATAGCCGATTTGCATATTTAACACGAACTTTTAATTGTACCTAATTAATGCATAAACTTTCGTTTTTTGCAATTGAAGACATGGCCGGCTTCCCGATTTTTTCCGGCCGCCAGAAAATATTAAAACTACACCGTTTTGATGACTTGGAAGCTTATGTGGACAAAAGTGACACGTCAACAAAATCGTCATTGCTGACTTGGCTAAAGAAACACGACTTATTACGACCGCAGAATGACAATTACGAATTCAATCTCTCCCACTTTCACACTTAGCCCTAAAGAAATCTACCCGCGATTTTCTCTCAGCCGTGAAGACTGATTTTTTTCAAGAATCCTAACGAGCAGTCCGAATCGAGTAGATTTTGTCCAGAAGGTGTGGAATCGAGTGAGTTTTCTCAAGAATCCTAACGAGCAACCCTGTAATATCAAATCTACCGTGAGTTTTTCTATCCTTCTTATTTGCGTTAGTATTTGCGTGAGTTTTATACCGTGAGTTTTCTATCCTTCTTATCCTTCTATCTGTAATATCAAATAGAGTGAGGATTTGCGTGATATCAATTATTTGCGTTATATCTATCCTTCTTATCCTTATTTCTTGTTTATTTGTTCTCTCTGTTCTGATTTGTTCACCAAAGGAAAAACTCTAATTTGTGAAACCCTTGATTTTGGGTTAATTTTCTAATGCAGTTAGATAACAAGTCAGAGTGAAGATAATAGGGTTCAGGGTTCAGTACTTATCCTCAATGAGGTACATATTTTTTGCATAACTTGTATGTTACTCTAAATTCTTATCTTTAATATATGCAATAATAATGTATCATTAACTGGTTAGACAGTTTTGCCATATATCTTCATCATGGAGGGAGTTGTGAATTTGTGGATGGTCATGGAGTATATAATGGTGGTGATATAGTTAGATGTGGCGGATTAGATTCCGATAGATTTGGATACCTTGATTTAATTGAACTTGTGGAGAAGCAAGGCTATGTATCTTGGACATCATTGTATTTTCTGGATGAGAAAACTCAAGATTTGAGGGCTATTAAAGATGATAAGGAGGTCTTAGAAATGTTAAGTAGTGGTTCATGTTATTTCAATATCTATGTAGATAGAGGGAAGGACAAAAGTCAAGCTAATGTGGGTACTGAGGCAAAGGGTAGAGTGGGCAGAAAAACGAATCAAGGTGAAGCAAATGATGATGGGGAACCAGATGATGATTACGGGCTGAGTGATGATGAGGAACATGGTGATGAAATTGAAGAGGCATAGAGAAGATGAGTTGACTGATAATGAACTGGTTTTTGGTGACGAATAATATATTGAGTCTATAAAGAATACTGAACTAGCTAATAAAGGAAAGGGCATTTATGTGGAGCCAAGTGAACCAGATGCTCCTGATGTATCTTCGGAGTACGAAATGAGTGATGGAGAAGTTGACTCCATGTCAAGTAGTAGTAGTATTGATGTGGGATATGGAAAGAGAAAGAAGAATTGGGTGGTCAGTTATGATCCTCTATGTGATCATACTGAGCTTAAGTTTCGACTTGGGATGAGCTTTGTGGATCCAACACAATGCAAGAATGCAATCAGAAAGTATTCATTAATCAATGGTTATCCAATAAAGTTCAATCGTGTCAAGAATAATCAAATTGGAGCAAATTGTACAAAAGAGTGTGGATGGAAGATATATGCAAGCTTAAGGACAAGTGACAACAAGTTTGTTGTCAAGAGCTTAGTTGATAAGCAGCATACGTGCACAAGAGAGATGCACAACAGTCAAGCAACGGCAGAATGGATAGCTGATGAGTTTCTGGAAAAGTTCAGAAAATGGCCTGATTTGAAGATCAAGGATTTGAAGGAAGAGCTTATTGAAAAAATTTCTACTGAAACATCCAACCATAAGCTGTATAGAGCCAAGAAAAAAGCTCTAACTAAATTGAGTGGCACAATTGAAGAGCAGTATGCAAGATTGGAAAGTTATGTGGCTGAACTCAAGAGGGTTGATCCAGAAGGCAGGTTTGAGTTACAACTGGATATAGGGAACACATTTAAGTGCTTCTACGTCGGGTTTAGTGCACTGAAGAAGGGTTTTATTGAGGGATGCAGGAGCATTTTATGTTTTGATGGATGTTTCTTGAAAGCGGGGGTTGGAGGTCAATTGCTAACTGCTGTTAGTAAAGATGGGAATGAGCAGATGTTTCCTATAGCGTGGGCTGTAGTTAATGTTGAAAATCAGGTAAACTGGTCTTGGTTCCTCAGCACTCTATTTGAGGAACTTGGTATAAGAGATGGAAATGGTTGGACATTCATGAGTGATCAACAAAAGGTAAGATTTATTATGCTTTTTTTCCTTGAATTTCTGAATACTTTTGGAAATGGTTGCAATCTGAAAATCAGTAGTAGTACTGATAATACTTACTGCCTCTAAATGTATGACTTTCTATTTACATTGCTTCTGAATTTCTGAATTTCCTATGAATCTGAATGTCTGAATTTTGTCTGAATTTCTGAATTTCTGAATGCAATCTGAAAATCAGTAGTAGTACTGATAATACTTACTGAATTTCTGAATTTCCTATGAATTTTGTCTGAATGTTTGAATTGAGTCTGAATTTTGTTAGATGGAAATGGATGGACATTACTGAATAATACTTAATGCTTATACTTACTGAATATACTTACTGAATGTCTGAATTTTGTTAGTGCCTCTAAATGTTTGACTGTCTGACTTCTGATAATACTTACTGCTTATTCATTACAGGGTTTATTGAATGCAGTGGCTGACCTTACTCCTCATGCTGAGCATAGAAATTGTGCTCGACACATATACAGTAATTGGAAGAAAAGTTTTAAAAATCCTTCACTTAAGAATTTGTTTTGGAGAGTGGTCCGAAGCACCTATATTGCCCAATATACTGAAGCATTGAAGGACATGGAAGCTGTAGATAAGGCATCACATGATGATTTTATTTCTAGAGAACCATTAAGGTTTTGTAAGGCCTTCATCTCCTCTAGTTCTACGTGTGATACGATCGACAACAACATATCAAAGTGCTTCAACGGTTACATTGTCAAGGCAAGGTTGAAGCCCATAATTGACATGCTTGAGGAAATAAGAGGTCAGTTGATGTCAAGGCAGTACAAGAAATTGATGGCTCTTGAAGGGGAAGGTGATGGACCCAAATTGTGTCCTAATATTAGTCAGAAACTAGAAAAGCTCAAGTTTGAAAGCATGATATGCAAATGTCGTCCAGCTTTACAGAACAAATTCTAAGTTCAACATGGAGAGGATCAATTCATTGTCAACATGACTGATAAGAGTTGCAGTTGCAAATCATGGGGTCTTACAGGAATTCCATGCATTCATGCATGCTCTGTTATGACATTCCTTAAACAAGACCATCGATTGTATGTTGCTGGCTATTACACCATGGAAAGATACAAAAGAGCTTATTCATATGGAATAACACCTTTGAATGGCCACAAGATGTGGCCACCAATAGTTGGGAATCCCGTGAAACCACCCTTTCACAAGGTTATGCCGGGTAGACCTAAGAAAAAGAGAAGACGGGGTATTGAAGAAAATGATTGCAGGGGTAAATCAAGGTTGCCTCGAGTAGGTACACGCATGACATGTCACAAATGTATGCAAGAGGGACATAACAAAAGGAGTTGCAAAAATCAACAAATCATCCTACCACCGAAACCACCTGTGAGTGCAGTACTTTATTTAATTTCATTTCTTTTCTTTCTAAATAGTTGTATGATTTGTTTTCGTGTTTCATTTTCAGGCCAAGCGTGGAAGACCATTTAAAAGGCAACCTTCAACTGAACAACCTTCCACCGAACAAGGACACTCCACAATGGAGTCACAAGGACAAACCTCCCAAGTGAGACAACAGAGGCAAGCATCGCAACAAGGTCAAGGACACAGTCAGAGTGAGCAGATATTGAAGGAAAGAGCACAGGTATCGTATATTTCATCATTTCTTTTTGCTAATAACTAATGGATAGGGCTTGTATTATATGTATTGAATTACGTTTTGGTACAGGCAAAACAAAGATTAGGTGTTATGGTTGGTGAGTCTGGCATTGTCTATGCAAGGGTATGAGTTTCAAATTCATTTCATGAGAATTAGTTTTATTGTTTGTATAATTGATTTGTCTAATTTGTTGTTGATTGAAAGATGTCTACGAATTCGGGCATTCGACAAATGAATTCTGCTTCTAATACTGGTGCTAGCTCAAGAAACCATGTCGTAGCTAGAGGCCGAGGGCGAGGTCGTGGTAGAAGGGGAAGAGGAGCTATTGGAGGGCAAGAAAATGTTCTTGCGACACAAGAAAGTCGCAACTAGATAATTCCAATTACCTAGATGTTAATTATATTGGACTGGATAGGTATATTTTTTGATAATGTCTATCTTAATGGATATCTAATGCATAGTAAGCGTAGGTATGAGAACCTACTTCAGATGTTCTTGTTTTGATTGGATTGTTCTTGTTTTGAATGGATTGTTCTTGTTTTGAATGGACTGTTCATGTTTTGCTTCACTAGGTTTCTTTGGGATTTTATTTGGAATTCAGTTCAAATAATCGAAGCTCTGTTATGGAAAAATCAAGTTAAGCAATCACAGTTTATGCTTTAATTTGTGATTATGTAGATGAGATATGCCTTAAATTGAAAAAATTACAAAGTTTCTGCTTTAATCTGCCAATTTCTTTGGGGTACAAAAACGACTTAGTTTCGAAAAGTACACGTAGGCTCCAACTCAGCACTCCGGCGGCCGGAGAAAATCGGGAAGCCGACCATGTCTTCAATTGCAAAAAAACGAAAGTTTATGCATTAATTAGGCACAGTTAAAAGTTCATGTTAAATATGCAAATCGACTATATTTCGTGCCTTATTTCACTAATAACCCAATTTTTTTTAAGTGCTTAAATTATGGAGAAAGAAGTTGGTAAAAGTGGCTTATTAGAGAATTTGGGGTGTGTTTGCAAAAATTGCTTAAAAGTTGAAAAAATAGTGTTTGCAAAATTTATACTGTAGACTGTAGTAGCTTATTTTGTGATTTATAAGTAAAATGTCAAATTATAACTTATCTGAAATTATAAATATGCCATTAAGTTTGAGAAGTTGGTAAAAACCAACTTAACCAACTTCAACTTATTTGACTTAAATGTAGAGAATTTTTACGAATTTAAGCCGTTGAAAACACTCAAAAACAGATTTTCCTTAAATTAAGCATTTTCCTTAATAATTTAAGTTTGCAAACACCCACAGCCGCTCGTCGTGTCTAAGTTTTGTACTAGCATTTTATATAAGTTGGCACCAATAGCCGTATAGTACGATTTTATTAATAGTTTGGTTTTAAATATACATATATACATGATTTTCTTTTAACAAAAAAAAAAACAAATAACTTTATATTAATTTTTTTTTAAAAGTCGGGTCGATTTTGTAATACTCCTTCCGTCTCATTTAACATGACACGTTTCTTTTCGGTGCGGGAATTAAGAAAGTGGATGATAAAGTATGAGAGGGTGATAAATGATAAAGTAAGATAGATAAGATGAATTAGTTTATAAAAGAGTAAATGATAAAGTATGAGAGATAAATGACAAGATAAATAAATGAAAAAGTAGGAGAGCGAAATAAAAAAGTAAGAGATAATTTAGTAATATTTTTTAAAGTTATTTTCTTTTAAAGAAACGTGTCATTTTAATTGGACGTCCCGAAAAGGAAAACGTGTTATATTAAATATGACGGAGGGAGTATGTATTAAGGCCCTGTTTGGAAGAGTTTACTTGCAGCTTATTTCAGCTTATTTAAAAAAATAAACGTTTTTGTATGTTTTTTTGGAGAGCTTATGAAAATAGTAAATTCTAAAAAATTAATTGTTTTTGACTTATTTTCATAAGTTGGTAGGAATAGTAAGCCAAAAATAACTTATGAAAAATATGTCATCATATCAAATCCCCCGACAACAAATTTTTAAACTTTTTTTTTTTCTTTTCCGAACCAACAACTTATTCAATTTAAGTGCTTATAACATAAGTATTGCCATAAGTATTTACAGTATAAACACTTATTTAAGCTGTTTTCCCAAACTGTACCTAAATTATTATATAATTTTTTGATTCTTTTGAGTATTAAAGCTACGCGTCATTGAACCGTATTATTTTTATTCCGTCACATCATCAAAAGTATACTAAAGTAACTCATGTTTAACACCCTTCATTTAAACCAATCCAAACCCCCCGATATCATTTGCTAGTAGTTTACGTACATCGTAGTTTGCTCGACAAGTAGTGATTTTTCTACACTAAGTTTAATACTATTTTTTCTCTTTTTAGTATTATTTTCTTTTCTTTTTTTCATGACATGATAAATTTGCATACAGTTCATGTAGAATAGTTTTGCATTACCACATAAAATGTGAATTAAGAGACATCTAATAGTGCATTTTTAGTCCTTCTACCAGATTGTGAGATATAGTAGTCATTTTCCGTCGTCAAATACATCCCACTACATGTCACATTACAAGACAAAAAAAAAGCATATCACACCACATGATAAAAAAAATGAATTTCTTAGAATTTTGCTTCATTGGTGCAAATGGCCGGAGATATGTTTGACAACGGCAAATTAATATTTGTATCTCACTGGCAAAATGATTAAAATGCACATTGTTAAGTTATATAACAAAAATTAATGGATGCTATGATCAAAATTTGATGTTTATAACATCCGGCCTAATTCGAACATGCTGTCATTTCAATATTATTTTCATCATTTATTAATGTGATATGCAGTTGGTTTTAGTCGTGTAATGTGAGATTAGTTCATTTTAGATCTTGTAATGTGGTATTACCGTTTTTAGTAAAGTAACATAACGTTTGTTCATTTTCTTCCAATAATCATTTGTGATCTATGAAGTTTTGAATTTTCGAAATAAATGTATTGTATTTTCTTAGTTTATTGAAGTTGTCTAATAATCTAATAATAATCTAATACAATAATTATTGGTTGCAATCGTTTAGGTTATCTCCAAAATAAATTGTATTGTCTTAGTTTGAGATAAAGGTCAAAAATTCTAATATGAAAATTCTTACCTTACAAATGTTTACAAGACCAAAAATAAACATATGTCACGTTACATGATTAAAAAATGAACATTTATCATATTACAAAATAAAATAATAATGATAATAATAATAATAATGTTGCGTTATATGACCAAAATCACTTGCAGATTACATAGGAGGACCAAAAAAACAATTACATGGCACATTAGAGGGACAAAAAACGAAAACAAACCACATAATATGATCAAAAATAATTTTACTCCACACGTGAAAGTGGCGGAGATATGTCCAGTAATAGAAAATGGCGAAAGCTAGCATTTTATTAACCTACACGATAAAAATTAATTTTTTTTTTCAATAACATTTGGTCTATAATTTAAAATTAGATTCGTATTCGAGATCATTCATTGAATATATTTAAAATAAGAATTAGTTGTGGATTTAAAACAAGTCCCAAAATTACTAGGGTTTGAGAAATACCGATAAAGGAAAAGAAAATTGCTCTTATTAAAAAAGAAATTATTAATACTGATTAAAAAACACAAAAAACATTCCAGAAGGAAGCGAGTCGTTTTTTTAGAGCTATGTGCAATTTAACCCCCTATGATTTCGATAAAGTGTAATTTACTTCTCTATAGTTTAAAAAGGTGCAGTACACCTCCTTGTAGCTTTTATTTCAGTGCACATTGCCCCCTACATATTATTTTTGCCCGATTTTCGGCTTGTTTGGATAAATATACCTCAAGCATATAATACATATGTTAAGATGATACCATAAATATTAAGATAAAAATTTATTAAACTATGAGGTGGCCTTGTAATTGTATTTCACCATATTTAAGCAGAGGGGTGGATAGCACCAATTTACAAATCACGGAGGCTTAGCGCACCTATGAGAAATGATAGGGAGGAATTTGCACCTATGTAAACTACAGGAAGGTGAATAACACTTCTGTATAAACCATAAGGGACTGCTATATACCTAAGTAAACCATAGGAGGCTGCTATTAACCCGTTTTTTTATGACCCTCTCTCTCTCCTCTTTCTCTCTCTGTCTCTCTCCCCACCTTCTCCGGGCACACACACTCTCAAATTACGTTTGCGAAATTGAGATTTTAAGCGCCAAATGGACCTCAGGCCAAGGCTACGTCAATCCTTCTCCGGTTTCACCAAAGCCGAGGTTTAATTTACATCTTTCTGTAGTTTCTGCCTATTAAATCCCTATTGCTCCAAATGTTTACTTACCGCTCATGATCTTGGGGTTGTTTTGTTATGTTTGAGTTTTTCTATTTGTTTGTTATGAATTTACATTGTTGTAGGGTATGAATTGTTTATTTTTTTTGGTGCTTACATGATGATCTAGGAAAAGAGAACTTAAAGTTCTGATTGCCGTAGGATTTTGGGGGTTTTAGTTCTTACTATTTTTGCATTCGATCAGCCGAAATTTTTGTGTACCCAGATGCCTTCCGTTTATGATGTTTATGGGTGTTGAGATGAAACAAAAGAAAATAGTAGTAGTTTATTTGGACATTATCTTATTTGCTTGCCATTTTAGATTATCAACTGCATTTGTTTATTATAATCGGATGGTTTTGAAATGAGTACTAAATCTTGAGAGGGACAATCTGATAATATATGCATAAGTTGGTCTTTGCTTAACTTGACACGGTAAGCAAGTTATGGCGGTAAATGGTTGTGATTTTTCATCAAGTTTGGTCTCAATGCCTTAACTATGTGTTATTTTTGCATCCTGTGATACTTGAATGGCTTCAAATTCTACCCTAGGTGGATGTTACTGAAATATGGACTAGCAATAATGTAATTTAATTGTGCTTTGTATCAAGAAAATAACTCTATCATTTATATGGGAATCTGATTTATTAGGTTCAGAGAATGGAGCAATCACTTAGTAATTTCAAAGAGCAAACTCTGGAGGATGAGTTCTGTAAAAAGATGGCAAAGCTTTTCAAGTGAGTTTTATCTCTTACGTTTTTGTGTTAAAGATTTCCTAATACAGAAATTATATGTTCGTAGTTTTGCATTAATGCAGTCGTTCGAGTGGTCGTGCTGGAAAACCTATCGTAAAGTGGACTGAGGTTTTATCTTCTACTTTTCCTTTGACAGCTTCCATCATAACACTTGAGTGGAACTTCTTTTTAACACCTTTCTCGTTCCTCAACATTTAAGGTTCAGAGTTGGTTTCAGAAGAATCAACAACAGGGCCTCCGCGGAGAGGCTTCATTAAATGAATCCAAGAAGTTACCTGCTGTCCCGAAAACTCTTACTCGGAATAAAGCGACTGGAAATCCAAAAATGCTGGAGGGTGTGTAACTTCTTTTATATGCTGTTGTATGTTACTAGTGGAAATATGTCCGTACTAACTTATTGGCTGGTTCAATAGTCATTCTGGCTGACATGTTAGTTATGGCAGGAGAGGAGGATATAGATGTATCTAGATTGGAGTTTGAAGCGAAGTCCTCAAAAGATGGAGCATGGTAAGCCTAAATTTACATTTGATTAGTTTATTTGCTCTATCTGCTTTTAAATTTTAATTTCTCATTTGAATTGTTCATCAGTGTTAGAACCTAAACAAAGATAATGAAGTTTGCAAATAAGGAAGAGAATAATAATACCCGGCAGATATTAAAGAAAGCCAGTCTGTAAGAGGATCAGTCTCAATTCAGTTTACATTAGGGATAATGATCCCACCCTATCACAAACAACTGACTAGTTGAAGCGAAATTTACAAGATAGGAAATAATAACTACATAAATAATAACTTCATCCAAGTATGCCAATTCCTTGCAACTGACGTTTTTTGGATTTATATAAACCGTCCGCTATCCACGTCAGCAAATAAACCCTAAACTAGCCATGTCGCCGCCACCTTCTTCCTTCAAAGTGAATAAGTATGCAATGGCGGCGGGTGCTATCAATATATCACTTGCTTGCATCTATTTCATTTTGTTAATACCATCTTAATTTTTTTAATGGACTAACAAAATATCTTCTTTAAGCCGGGAAAATAATTTTATATCAAATATTGCTAATCTGGTTCTCGTAAACAACGAGGGATGACGGTGTAAACTTAACGTAGGGGTTAATATCAGAAAAACTACATGAATAGTCTCCAAGTTGGGCAATGGTGAAGTATAGTCATGGCGTTCATTTCGCCGTAAAAGAAGGGATGAGTCAGTTTTAGGTTCGCAGATTTAAAATTATATTTTTCCTTTTTAGAGAGCATTTTAAGTAATTTTAATTTTTTTATGTGGTGTATCAAGAAATTTTGTGGTGTATTTAGTAATACCCTTGTTAGAACTTCTGTCTTATTTTTTTCCGGAAGGATCACTGAACTATCTTATTTAGCCATCAGCTTATTAAAATGAAACAAAAAGAATAGATTGCATAGATTTAGAGCTTGATTTCGTCAAATGTTATATTTTCTGGTTGAAGAGAAAAAAAGAAGTAACATGCTTCCTAATTTAGCCAAAGACCAGATATGTATGTAAATGTAACTGCAACAGTTAATGACCTATTTAGTCGTGTACTATTTTACCTTTTTATCTAATTGTTTTTACAGGTATGATGTTGATACATTTCTTTCCCACAGATTTCTTGCTTCCGGAGAACCTGTGAGTAGCTTATATTTTTTATCCTACATCTGAAAAAAAAAAAGTGGATGTCTGCCTTTATCTTTGGATGGTTCCACCTGTTGATTTGTAATGCAGAAAGCAATCATTCAGTACCATGTTTCTTTGTTGATTTTCGGCTGAATCCTTTTCCTACAAAGATTATAAGTAACAAATTTCTGTATGTAGCTATCAACTTGAAATGTGATGTCCTTAATTCAACTGCAGGAAGTCCTTGTTAGATATATTGGATTTGGAGCAGGGGAAGATGAATGGGTGAATGTACGAAATTCTGTTAGGGTGCGTTCTGTTGCTTTGGATCATACGGAATGCCAAAAAGTAAAGGTTGGAGATCTAGTAGTGTGCTTCCAGGTATATTTTCTGTGCTTTCTTGGCTGTAATAACTTTATGGGAGTTTTGTTCTTTCGCAAGTCATTTCAGAGTCTTGGAGATTACTAATAGATTGCCGTATGCATTCTCCAGTCGAGCTGTTACATCAAAGAACACGTAGAAAATTCTGAGCTTGCTTCATCAAAGAAAATAACATAATACACAACCACACATAGTATAGGTGCATGTTTTCAGTGAAAATGTTTTATCTGCCATGGTCTATTAAAGAAGCTAAGCGAACCCCATAATTTCAAGAACTATTCTGGTTAGATGGCATGCACTCATATATATATTTTTGTAATCAGGAGAGACAAGATCAAGCAAGATATTACGATGCTCATGTCATAGAGATTAAAAAGAGATGGCATGATATAAGAGGTTGCAGATGTCTTTTCTCGATTAGATATGACCATGATAACACCGAGGTGAATACTTTCCTCTTTTGGGTCATCATCAACTCAAACCTTTGCCTTGTCCAATCTGATCCATGTTTTCATTTTGCCAGGAAAGCGTTCGTTTGAGGAGATTATGCCGCCGGCCTACTCAGTATGACAATTGAAGCGACAAGTAGCTCCGTGAAGATGCCTTCAAAGGTTCGATATTTTGTGCCTTCAACATGTTCTCTTCGTATGCGGGTTCTTGGATGAACTGATCTAAATCGCACCTGATCGTCCTATGCTCGTACTTGTTCAAGTTGCTATACATGATTGTTTTCTTTTGTTTTGAGGCTGCGGCCTTTCTGAAACTGTTTACAAAATTCTATCATGAAGCCTCGATTCGACTTTTGTTTGAATGGATCAAGAATTACTTTGTTTCGGTTGGAGTTTCATCTCATCAATTTTGTGAAAATTATCATGTCATTGCTATAGTTCTTGTCTACTTCCATCTAGAATGCTGCTTAGTTAATTTGAATTGGGAAAGGACGTGTTGAAACCGAAGACCTGTAATGGTTGAACGATTCCCACCCCTAGTTTTTTTTTTTTAATGACGAGGAACCCGCAGCCGCTACCTTTGGTACGCACACGTAAATTTCGCTCATGTTCAATAGCCTGTAAACCACACAAGAGAGTTAAACCACCCTAAGGTGACATGTACACATAGTGTTTCCAATGGGATTTAGGGGGTGTTTGGAGTAATGATTGAAAGCTTATTGATAAGTCTTGAAAAACTTGGCCAAAGCTATTGAAAACTTATTTGAAAATCAGTTAGTGTTTGAAAATAAGTGCTGAAAGCTGCTGAAAGTGGAGAAAATAGTGTTTGGGAATACTGTTGATAGAAGTAGCTTATTGTTACTTTTTAAAAGAAATATATGTTTTGTCCTTAGTATTACTAATTATTATTTATAATAAATAATAAAATTCAGAATTATTATTTATTTTTTGCTTACAATTTCAATCTAATACCATAAAATACTAAATTAATCTAAATATTATATATATTATAAAATTGTATCATAATAAATATAGTATACAATTATATGTTAAATGTTGTTTATTTGTATAAATTCATCATACAAACAAAATACATAAAAATTCCTCCATAAATTTTATGAAGAATTAAGAGAGAGAAGAGAAAAGACGCGGCGGATGTGATAAAAATGTATTCTCACAAAGTATTAGGGTTAAGGATAGTTTTGGAATTAAATAAAATTATTAGGGGTAATTTGGTCCGAAAAAAGCATAAGCTATAAGTTGAAAGCTAGAAGCTAGGGTGGAGCAGCTTCAGCTGATTCTCTATTTTCGACCCAATTTTAGAGAATCTTAACTTTAAGCTGGGAGTTCCAAACACCCCCACACTAGCTTAAAGCTGAAGCAGCCTACAAAAAGCTGTTCAAAACACCCACTTAAACCCATGAACTTTCGATTCCCACCCCTAGTTGTTTTGATTGTTGAATTACTTACTCATATTGTTCAGACATTTTTTCAAATCTTGTTTGTAACGTTCATCTTTATTTTCATAATCAAAGACTATCAATCATAATTCATTTCGAATGGGGAAATAGGGGAAAATTTGATGCTATAGGGAGGAGTAGCGATCTCATACTCCAAAATTAATAAATTATTTTTTATTCGTATGTTCTTAGAAATTTGTCAAAATGCATATAATAAAAGACAAATGTATTGCACTTTAAGTATTGTATTTTAAAATGCAGTATATTTACCTTTAAAATACAGTACGTTTGTCTTTAAAGTGCAGTGTTAATTCGTCCACACAATAACAGGTTGTATATATATATATATATATATAATATATATATATATATATATATAGAGAGAGAGAGAGAGTGGAACAACCCTTATCATATGAACACTGCACTTTAAATAAAAACGTATTGCACTTTCAAGGTAAATATACTGCACTTTACCTGTTGCACTTAAAGACAAATGTACTGCACTTTAAGTACTTCATTTTAAAATGCAATATCTTTGTCTTTTAAGTAAGTACATTTGTCTTTAAAGTGCAGTATTCACACGTTCACACGATAAGAAATTATTCACATTTAAACCTCCTCATATATATATTTAACTCAAAACGCCTATAATGGGCGGGGAGTTAGGCTGACTCCCAACCCGTTCATATCATGATAAGAGAACAATGTTCGAGGGCTTATATAATTGTACACGTGTTGCATTTTAGGGTTGGAGGACCATCATTCCGATATTTGCGTAAAAAGAAAAGGGGGAAATAGGGTGAATGTCTAATATCTCTCTCAAGAGGAAACTGATTTTTTGGTCTCTCCGATGATTAAAAAATGAGCATGTGAATAAGATAATTTTGACATTCTAAATACTGGAAGATTTATTGGACCATCCGCAATTTATAGAAAATTCATTGATTTCACACATTTCAAAATCATTGTATATGTCTACGCGCAGGGGCTGTAATGTTATTTGTCTTATGTAATAAAGTACTCCTGCCATCTTATTTATATTGACGTTTTCACTTTTCAATACGGGAATTAAGAAATTAAAATAGATAGTAAAATATGAGAAATAAAGATAAGTGAAATACTGGGATAATAGATGATAAAGTAGAAGAGATAAATAATAAAATATAATATAATGTAGCATTTTTTTTTGGAAGAGGCTATATCAAATGGGACATTCGAAAAAGGGAAAAAATGATCATTTCAAATGGGACGGAGAGAATAGTAGTATAACTTATGACTATAGGCTAACACATTTAATGCATTTACTTTATTAACACCATTATTCAATACAAGAAAAATTGTCAAAAAAGTTTTAGGATAGGGTTGTAAACGAATCAAATATTTTTAATTCGATTCGGTATTCGTATTTGAATTTTTGATATTCGAGTTCGAATATATAAATTCGATTTGATTCGATTAGTATTCAAATACGAATACAAAATTATGATATTTGATTCGATATTCGAAAATATTCGATTAAATATAGATATATAATACATTTTTAAAAATATTTATTTATTAAATATGTTTTATAAAACTTATTATAAATTTGTTTCTTAAAAATATTAATTTTGAATGGAATAGTTTCGAATCGAATAGTATTAAATACATACCGAATTCGAACCGAATAGTTGAATAATATTGTTTATAAAATATTCAATATAAAAGAATTGAATATTCGAATTGAATCGAATAATTCGAATATAAATAACGAATCGAGTAAGAATCAGCTTTAATATTCGAGAATGAATCGAATACGAATACGAATTAAATACCGAATCAAATACTTTGTTATTTGATTCGATTCGATTCGTTTACAACCCTACTTTAAGGAATATATCCGTGAGAACCAAATTTATACGAGAAATAAAAATCAATCTGATAATTTCTTAAAATTTCACGCTACGTATATAATATGTGTATTGTAATAGATACGTAACATTTTAAAAATAACAATAATAACAATAACAATAACAATAAATAATGTGTTTACTGTTTTTATCTTTTGGATGATACAAAAGATCCCATCATGTGATCTTCCCCCCCTATCTCTCTCTCATCAACTTTTAACCTTTTAGAGCTATTGTACTTTTGTTTCCCCCAATTTCTCAACCCTAATTTCCGAAATAATAATCTGTGTCCCATATCTATCTCGAAACCTATATTTGATAACATCGATCACCGATTGCTGGTTCTTTCGTTGTGTGCTTCTCAAGATTTCTGCCCCTTCCGCCGCCGATCTGAGAGTTTGACGAAGTGAATCTACGGCGTTGTTGATGGACGGCCACCGATATGCATAAACTCGGTAGAGGCATGCGCAGATGCCGCACAAATAAGGGAAAACTCGACCCAAGGAAGTAACTGCGCTGATTGCTAGGGAGAAACCGCATAGGAGATAGACACTTCAATCCACAGCAGTAGAAACGATAAAGAATCGTTGGTGCCTAATGATGGCTGGAAGAGTGGAAATACAGATTTTGCTTCCCGGGAGACAACTTCGTTGAGGACTGAGAATTGTATTTGAGCTGGGGTTGTTTGAAAGAAAAGTTAGGGTAGAATATGGACGAGTTCGATAGCGGCGGGCGCGGCAGCGATAAGGGTTTCGGAGTTGAGGATGAGGGGGGTACCGCTCCTCTTCCGGAAAAGGTTTGTGTTTTATGTCGATCCTGGAAAAATTGCCTGGAATTTCCCTATATGCCGACATCTTGTGTGTTGTTCTTGTTTTACTGGGAGGTGAGGGTTAATGTGTGATATGTTGCGATATTTTAGAGTGTAGTACAGGTTGATAATTTATTTGAATTTTTGTCTGATGAACGTGTCGCATTTAACATATAAGCATTTTTTATGTTTGAAAGTTATGTGCTTGTTTATTTATGTATTAGAAGTGATAATTTTCTAAAGTTCTGTTGGTTTTAGTGGGCGCTCTACAATTCCGCAGATTCTTGTGTTAATTATCATTTTATTTCTCCTGAACAGGTTCAGGTAGGTGGTTCTCCTGCTTATCGAGTTGAGAGGAAACTGGGAAAAGGAGGATTTGGACAAGTCTACGTAGGTCGACGAATCAATCCTCCAAAACCATATGAAAGAACAGGTTCAGGAGCTTGCGAGGTATATATTCATCTACTGATTATTTACCTATGGCAGGGAGTTTTGTTTCATAACAATATATATATTTTTTAATTCCTTGTAGGTTGCGTTGAAGTTTGAGCATCGGAGCAGCAAAGGCTGTAACTATGGACCACCGTATGAATGGCAAGTCTACACGTGAGTGTCTTGTATTTTGTTAATATTTTTAACACGCTTCTTTTCAGAAGTTGAAATGACCAAAATGAATAACTTCTTGTGTTTCCTTAGCACACTTGGTGGAAGCCATGGCATACCACGTCTACATTACAAAGGACTTCAAAATGAGTACTATATTATGGTACATAGTCTCTAAATCTCATACTTCTTTTGTATCTCTTAGAATGTTTCATTATCTCTCTTTGAGTGTGGTAATAACTTTTTTATATCTTTTAGGTTATGGATATGCTTGGCCCTAGTTTGTGGGATGTTTGGAGCAACAATTCTCACACGTTAGTATCTGATTCCAAGAATTCTTTTTTTTTTGTTTTGTTTTTTGCTCGTACTAGTTTCATATTTTCTTGATGAGATCCTGAAACTAATATCTAAATATTATGTTATTGGCAGAATGTCCACAGAAATGGTGGCATGCATTGCAATTGAAGCGATCTCCATTTTAGAGAAGTTGCACTCTAAAGGGTAATTATTCCAAAGTTTCCTTCAATCCAATTATGAGTTATTTTGTCTTGTATATCAGTATCGGCATGTGATTAGGCATCATAATATTGCTGATATTTACAAAGTTACGGAAATATTTTTTTATATGTGATTTTTGTGATTAACCTGTAGTGATGTTCAATTTTCCACGTGATTCTATGGAATTAGGAAATTTGGAACTATAGATGCTTTATTGGTCCATAAATTGTACGTATTGGTGAAATTTTCCATGCTGATGACATGATTTCTGCATGCAAGTTTTTCAAAGTGACCTAGAAACAGGAAAATTTGCGTTTGCTTTTGTTTAAGTGCCTAATGCAGTTTATTTACTGCTACTGCAGATATGTGCATGGAGATGTAAAACCAGAGAACTTTTTGCTTGGTCCACCTGGAACAGCAGAAGCGAAAAAACTTTTTTTGGTTGATCTTGGATTAGGTATTATATCTTGCATGCTAAGCCACTACGTATTAGAATTGGCTCACTTTGTACACATTTACTATAGAAAACTTGTCCTTATCGTCCTGTTTGTATACAGCAACCCGTTGGCTTGATAGTTCTACCGGTGTTCATGTTGATTACGACCAACGTCCGGATGTATTCAGGTAAATCAGGATTTCCTGGAATCTATTGACATAGTGGTCTGTTTCATGACTTACATCATGAGAACATTCATGTTGCAGAGGGACTGTCCGCTATGCCAGTGTACATGCTCATCTTGGACGAACAGGTAGCCGTAGAGATGATCTAGAGTCCCTTGCTTATACGCTCGTTTTTCTTCTCCGAGGTCGGCTTCCTTGGCAAGGATACCAGGTTAGCACTGGTCTGAGATTTTCAGTCTACTTTTGGTTACCAAACTTGAAAAATAAACATATGGCTTATGTAGGGTGAGAATAAAGGCTTCCTTGTGTGCAAAAAGAAGATGGCGACCTCTCCAGAATCCCTATGTTGCTTGTGTCCCGCACCATTTAGGCAATTTGTGGAGTATGTCGTTAATCTAAAGTTTGATGAAGAACCTAATTACGCGAAATATATATCCCTCTTTGATGGAATAGTTGGTCCAAATCCAGACATCAGGCCAATCAATACTGAAGGTGCTCAGAAGGTATCCCCCTAATTGTTCGGTGCATGTCTTATGCCTGTTTCTTGACCTCGAGACTTTATGGAAGTTATAGCTTTGTTTCTGAATGCATATTGCATCGTTTGAAGCTTATACACCAAGTGGGACACAAACGGGGACGGCTTATGTTGGATGACGATGATGATGAGCAACCAAAGAAAAAGGTCCGCATGGGGATGCCTGCAACACAGTGGATAAGTGTGTATAACGCTCGACGGCCAATGAAGCAAAGGTATCATGTTTTTGCTAGTTATGCTAGATGTTTTTAAATATATTGAACTTCATCCCGAATCTTTTCTTCTAGATATCACTACAATGTTGCGGATATGAGACTTTCTCAGCATATTGAGAAAGGAAATGAGGATGGGCTATTTATCAGCAGTGTGGCATCATGCTCAAACCTCTGGGCCTTAATTATGGATGCAGGGACTGGATTTACAGATCAAGTTTATGAGCTTTCGCCTAATTTCCTTCACAAGGTCTCCCTCCCAACATCCGTACTCTTTATGGCAATAGTAATTTGCTTATTGGGAATGTATAATTTTGTGTTTATTTTTTTTGTCCGAGTGAATTAATTGGAATTCTTCTGTTGATTGCAGGAATGGATTATGGAACAATGGGAGAAGCACTATTATATTAGTGCAATTTCTGGGGCTAATAACGGGAGCTCATTGGT
The DNA here is from genome assembly GCA_028984105.1 of Lavandula angustifolia. Classification (NCBI taxonomy): domain Eukaryota; kingdom Viridiplantae; phylum Streptophyta; class Magnoliopsida; order Lamiales; family Lamiaceae; genus Lavandula; species Lavandula angustifolia. Next base: position 913,834 of record CM054816.1, read on the forward strand.
AGTTATGTCTAAGGGTTAGTTCTGCAGTACCATATGTGAAATATTACTTTGATTGCATCCCGTGATTATGTAATGACTTGTTAACTTTTAAAAAATACAGGTACCCAGTATCTGCAGCAATCTTATAAAGTTAGTGAATCTTTTCCATTTAAGTGGATCAACAAGAAATGGAGAGAGGGATTTTATGTTACGGCAATGGCAACTGCTGGAAGTAGATGGGCAATTGTTGTGTCTCGTGGGGCTGGGTTTTCTGATCAAGTAATGTTTAGTTAGTCTCACTTTTGGATTGCTGTGCCCTTTCAGTTGTTCCCTCGTGAATCAAATAATTATTGTTCTTTTACTTGATTCAGGTTGTGGAATTAGACTTTCTTTATCCCAGTGAAGGAATTCATAAGAGGTGGGATGCTGGCTACCGTATCACATCAACTGCAGCAACATGGGATCAAGCTGCTCTTGTTCTTAGCATTCCAAGAAGGAAACCTATGGACGAAACACAGGAGACTCTTCGAACTTCTGCTTTTCCAAGTGCACATGTCAAGGTTGGCTTCTCTATATGCCTTTTCTTGTTATCAACTGATTGTCCTTCATGCTTCTTATGAGTAATTATTATGTGCAGGAGAAATGGTCCAAGAATCTGTATATTGCATCCGTCTGCTATGGCAGAACTGTATCTTGAGGCGTCAGAAGTTTGCTGGGAATGTATTGAGGACTTAATGATAATTGCCGGCTATTCATTGAGTTGTGAGAAAATTCAATTTTTTTCTCTAAGAGATCCAGGATGCCATTTTGTTCTGTGTTCAGCTCAAGTTGCAGCATTTTCTTCGAATGCTTCACTCTCACTGCAGTATTTTGTTCTACAATAGACTCTCATAGCAGCTACTGGGAATTTGATGTGGGCTTACTGACCATCAATGTAAAAACCCATGCACTGTTCTGTAACTACACCTGAATGCCTTAGGAGGCAGTTTTAGTTCCCTAGTGGGTCTGTTTACTCATTACTTAAAGTTTGTATAGTATTGAACAGTAGTTACTTAAAAGCATAGTGCGCAGAGGCTCTATTTTCATCTATCGTGGTATTATTCTATATTGATTCAGATTTTGTAATGGAGGCTGGATCTTTTCAATGAAATCCCCAATTCTCCTTGGGTCCTCATTTCTGGCATGTGTTAAATTTCGGGAGCCCGTAAAATGGATTCTGTGAATAGGGTTTCTGACTTTGAGTGGGTATTATTTATCTCAATGGTGGAACATAGAAATCTGTGGTAATTGCTTATTTTGTGTTGGAAATATGAAGTTATAGAACAGTCTTCTTTGTTGAATGAGAGTTACAGGCATCTTTGGACCAAGAATATGGTCTGTACCTTGTTTCTTTCTGCATACTGAAATTAATGGCATCCAGATTATCATTTGGCAGACTAATTTGTTTTGCTACCTGTCTTTTGTTTATGCTGTATTGACACATTGACAGATAGGAGATTTCAGGGTGCATCAACAACTTCCTGACCTCCCAAGGTAGAACTTCATTTCCCCTGCATCTTCTACTAACTTTTGGTTCTTATGATTTTTATGATCCCTTGTTCTATTAGGCTGTTACTGTTAGCTGTCTCCTCTTGAAATCTCTCCAGCAGATCTGGTCAGTTTGGTACTTCATTATCTTTCCCACTCTAAAAACTCATATTGGTTTGCTTGCTCATGTGATTATTACCATCCTGTTAGCAAATGTAAACCAAGTTTGTATTTCTTCTGCTCTAATTTTATACTCCCTCCGTCCCACCAATCTTGCAACATTGGGGTCTCGGCACGAATTTTAAGATAGTGGGTGTAAAGGTAAAGTAGTGGGCATAAAGGTATAAAGTAGTGGTGTAAAGTTAAAAAATAGTGGGGTACACTTGTTTAAGTGAATGTGGTCTACTCATTTTCTTTCTATTTTAGGTAATGTTGCAAGATTGGTGGGACAGCCCGAAAAGGAAATATTGCAAGATTGGTGGGACGGAGGGAGTATTATTTGCTGCGGATGCTTAGTGAAATTTGGTTTTTCTGTCCTGTCTATAGTGGTTTCTGAACTGAACACAGTAACTTTTCTCCATCTACCAACTTCATATTGTAAGTTGGTACCTACTCCCTCTTCATTGCTTTTTGGCACGTGGATTAAGAAAGTTGGTAAAAGTGTTTAAAGTGATGGAGATTATTTGCTTAGATTGATTGTGTCCACAAATTTTTTTTTTAAATTTATTTATTTATTTTTTATAACGAGGAACCTCCGCGCAGGGTAAACCTCGCTCCTGTGCAATAGCATGTAAACTACACAGGAGAGTTAAACCACCCTAAGGTGACAGACACACATAGGGTGTCCAGTGGGAATTGAACCCATGACCTTTCGATCTCGGGCCACCCACCTTCACCACTACGCCATCCCATGGGGACGTGTCCACTCATTTTTATCATATTAGGAATGAAACATCAATCGGGATGGTTGGAAACGAAAAATGGGACATTAATATTGGGACTCATATTAGGAATGAAACATCAATCGGGATGGTTGGAAACGAAAAATGGGACATTAATATTGGGACGGAGGGAGTATTTTAATTAATACTCATTCCTTTTTGGGTCCAGTTTCAAATTTTCTTCCCTTGGACATCTGTCCGAGGTTCTTTATGGTTTCACAGGTCAGACATGGCTAACCCCTTTAATTGGATTCTGTGTATATATAATGCACACACATCACATAGCAGCACACCCTTCTCATTTGCAATGGACCCAAACCCTCCACAACAAAAATGGCAGGCCAAGGTTTCCAGCAGCCTAGCAATGGCCAATGCTGACCAAATATGGCCTCTCTTTCAGGACTTCTTCGGCCTCCACAAATGGTTCCCGGGCCTCCCGAGCTGCCAAGGCATCCACGGCGCCAACGGTGAGCCCGGTTGCATCCGCTATTGCTCGGGTTTCGGGCTCAAGAAACCGGTGAACGAGTCGAGCGGCTCGGATCCGGTGAGCTGGTCGAAAGAAAGGCTGGTTGCTATCGACCGCGATGAGAAGACGCTTAGTTATGAGATAGTGGATTGTAACATAGGATTCAAGTCCTATGTTGCCACCGTGAAGGTTGTTTCCGGCGGCGACGGCGGCGGATGCGGCGTGGAGTGGTCGATCGTGCTTGATCCGGTGGAAGGGGTGAAGTTGGAAGATTTGGTGCCCAAGTATGAAGTGGCGCTGCAGAGTATGGTGAAGAAGATGGAGGATGCTGTTCTTGGATCTTCATAATGCAAAAGTAAAGTGGTTGAATCGGATTCACTACTACAGCATTCATAAAAGGTTGATTCTTAAGGATCAATCGTTTAACGTGCTTCGTTTAGTGAGAGGGTATAAGATTCAATAATTTAAATAAACTTGTCCCCTTGGGATGGCATAGCGGTGAAGGTGGGTGGCCCGGGACCGATAGGTCATGGGTTCAATTCCCACTGGACACGTTATGTGTGAGCCTGTTACCCTGTCACATTAAGGGTGGTTTAACTCTTCTGTGTGGTTTGCAGGCTATTGCACAGGAGCGAGGTTTACCCTGTGCGCACCAAAGGTAGTGGTTGCGGGTTCCTCGTAAAAAAAAAAAAAAAAAAAAAAAACTCGTATCAAAATAATCAAATTTCTTAAACATTCCGCCATTAAAATCACGCACATCAATCTCATCTCTCACTTGAATGAAAATGCCCGTCTAAAAAAAAAAAAAAAAAACTCAGTATCAAAATAATCAAATTTCTTAAACATTCCGCCATTAAAATCACGCACATCAATCTCATCTCTCACTTGAATGAAAATGCCAATTAAAAGGTAGTGGCTGCGGGTTCCTCGTCAAAAAAAAAAAAAAAAAAAAACTCGTATCAAAATAATCAAATTTCTTAAACATTCAGCCATTAAAATCACGCACATCAATCTCATCTCTCACTTGAATGAAAATGCCAATTAAAAACTGTTGACAGCAAATACAAGGTGGATTAATTAGTACTCCCTCCGTCCCGCTTGAATTGTCTTGTATTTCTTTTCGGGCCGTCCCACTCAACTTGTCTTGTTTCTTAAAAAGGAAAATAATTACTACAGAAACTCTCACTTTCTACATACAATCACTTACTTCTCTACACACAATACTCATTCACCAAAATATCCGTGTCGAAATCAAACAAGACAAGTCGGCTGGGCTGGGAGGGAGGGAGTAATTTTTAGTATTTGCAGATATTACTTTTGTGGTGTAGCATTTTTGTAAAAATTTAAGTATCAACAACCATCAATTGATATGTTTCTGGTTATATTATATAAAATATTAAAATATCTTAATTTACTAAAAATAATCGTCCTATAATTCTTGTCTCACTTTCCTTTTTTGTTCTACAATTTTAGTCTCATTTGCTAAAATAACAAATTATTACAAATACTTTATTTGAGTGACCTACCATTTTTATCACAACCAAAAGCTCTCATAAATTACCTTGTCCAAAAGAAATGAACAACAGTTGTCTATGCTTTTAGTATTGATACAAAAGTCAGTTGCTTTTGATTTTAAGGTAAAAAAAGTGTTTGCTATAAGTATTTGCTAATACGCCCTAAGATGTGAAGAGTAATTTTCATCATACATTTGAATATATAAAAGTAGTAAGCACTTATTTATAAGTGCTGAAAATTGCCGAAAGTAACTTAAAACTGCTAACTTATTTGATAATTTGTAGGTGTTTGTAAAACTAAATGGTAAAAACTGCTGAAAGTGATGAAAAATATCTATTAATGTTTATAAAATAATAACTTATTTTCAATTTTCAATTGAAAAATCCTTTTTAGTCTTGATGTTATTAAACAAATTTGAAAGTTGATTCATGTACTATTTGTTCCTTGATTCTTGTGTTCATTTATTTTTCATGTCAAATATGATATATAAAGATATATCATGTTAAAAGTGTGTAAGATATGTAACCAGTATAACATAATATAATAAGATTTTAGAACTCAAGTTAATTTGAGAAATAATATAATATATAAAGATATATCATGTTAAAAATATGTAAAATATGTAACTAAGATTTTTGAATTCGAGGTTAATTTGAGAAATATGAAAATATGGGCTAACTCGTTTATTAATTAGAGATAAATTATAAGTAAAAAGTTTGTATTCTCAAACACTAATTTAATTTAATTTAGCTATAAGGTTATACTTCTCTTAAGCGGTTTCAAGATCCAACACTCTCATGAGTTCTGCAAAAACAAATTGGCCAGGTCAAAATCCTTTCTATATGATTTGTTTACAACAGCATATCTTTTAATTTCTTTAATGCGTTTCTTCAATATATATTTTAGGAATTATTTTGTTTGCAATTAACATTTTTTACTCATACTCATTTATTAAAATTTGTAAATATGTAAGTGGATTTGAATTTAAGAGGTGTTTGCAAGAGATTTTTTAAAGTGCTTATTAGGTTTTTTAACTGTTTAAGTACTTTTAATGCGTTTGCAAAATAAAATTATGTGGTCAGTTAGCTAAAATTAAGCAGTTTTAAGCAGTAAAATCATGTTAAGTTAAAAGCATCAAAATACGTGCTTTCTGTTGCTTAAAGTTGCTAAAATTTCGAATATACATTAATTAATATTTATAATATTTTTCTATTTATTTTGTATAGTCCATAAATTTGAGATTTTATTTTAAACAAGTGCTTTTATTGTTTTTTAACCAAACACTAAAAAATTAATTATATATTTATATTGCTTTAAGTTGCTTTTTAACCTTAATACCAAAAACTACATGTTTTTGCTTAAAATTAAAATTTTCCAACTTTAAGCAAAAACAAGTAAGAAGTGCTTATAATAAGCATTTGCGAACACTCCCTTAATAGGAACATATGTCGAAGTTATAACTAATACTCTCTTCGTCCTGCCCGACTTATCTTGTATTCCTTTTCGGACCGTCTCACCCGACTTGTCTTATTTCCTATAAAGGAAAATAATTACTACACAAACTCCCATTTTTCCTTTGTGGGACCTACCTTTTTACATACAACTACCCGCTCATCTTAGTCTCCGAGCCGAAAAGAAATAAGACAAGTCGGGCTGGACGGAGGGAGTAAATAATAATCCACGAGATCCTGAACATTATCGGCCCCTTCAAGTACTGAATTTGGGCTTTAGTTTTGTTTGTTTACCTGTCCTCCCAATGCTACATATTGTATTTTATTCTTACTATGTGAAATAATTGGGCTGAAGCCCACAAAAGTATTTAGGCCCAGTATTTGGTCAAGCCCACTTTATGTATCGCTCAAAATGAAATTTAACGAGTTTTCATGCCTTAAACCCCAGAACTCCTCCTCCGCCTTCCTCGCGTTTCATCCCTTAAACCGCCTTCTGTCTGCAATCGCCGCCGCGTAACTGTTAGTTCCTGGACGACTTGCAGGAGGCGCGAGCATGGCGAAAGATGGTGAGAATGACCAGGCGCACAAGTCGCACAGGATTCGAAAATCCGGAGCTTCTGTCAAGAAGAAATCGAAGTCGAAGCCGCATCCTACCGAAGGTCTTTCCAAGGAGCAGCAGAAGATAAACAATCCTAAGGTAGTTTGATAAACTTATGCTTCTGTTTGTTTTTGGATGGATAATTTTCATTGCTGGGGAATAAATATACAAGAGGAGTGAAAGACTTTGCTCGTGTATGGATTCGGATATATTTGGAGTATTGTACCGTCAAATTCTGCCGCTTTATGTCGTTACGAATTTGCATTTATTTCCCTAGGCATTTGCTTTCAACTCAAGTGTGAAAGCCAAACGGCTGCAAGCACGAGCTACAGAGAAGGAGCAGAAGAGGCTTCACGTACCAACAATTGATCGCAATACAGGAGAACCTGCTCCTTTTGTTATTGTAATCCAGGGACCTCCTCAGGTTTGTGTGCATTGCATTAGTTCTGTTGTTCCTATGCTACGTAATCTGTTAAGTTTATTCTGAAAATTGGTACTTTTTTGTAGGTGGGGAAGTCGTTGCTGATCAAGTGTCTTGTAAAACACTACACAAAGCAGAATTTAACTGAAGTTCGTGGGCCTATTACTATTATATCAGGTTGAGTATTCTTTCCGTGCTTCTTCAATGAGATTAAAGATGGGGATTTTGCTCACTATTGAAGTTCTTTGGATTTCAGTTGTGCTGGGGCATGACCTTTTACATGAATATTATCATTGACAAGTTCACTTTATGATTTAGGCAAGAAACGGAGACTTCAGTTTGTGGAGTGTCCAAATGATATCAATGGGATGATAGATTGTGCCAAGTTTGCTGATTTAGCTTTGCTACTCATTGATGGAAGCTATGGCTTTGAAATGGTAAGCCGCCGCTATTTCCCTGCTGTTATTTTCTGTAAAGTGCATTGTTTACAGTGCACAGCTATGCAATCCACACTGTTTTATTAGAATGTCTGTATGAAATTCCAATTCTAAGAGGATGCTGGAGAGATGCATAAAATTCTCATTGATGATCCACTACCCTGTTCCAATGGGGATTATTTGAATAGAAATAAGCAGACTGCTGTGCTGAACAAGAATATCACGGGATTACACACACTGCAGTAAAACTAACTAAGAGTTTTTACGAGCATGCTAGATTGCTTATAATAGTTAAAGATATCCTAATGTATATCTAATTCTCTTATGTTTTGAAGGTACCAATTATTAAAATATATTGAGATGTTGGTTTTATTTCCTAGACTAGATGGTTGTGTGCTCCTATGTTTACGAATACTTTATGGATCTGTGAACATTCCATTTTTTCGTATACACTCTGGTGAAGTGATATTTTCCATTTTCACATCATTTGGCTGACCATGCTTGCAGGAAACATTTGAGTTTCTTAACATATTACAAAATCATGGATTTCCCAGAGTAATGGGTGTCCTTACTCACCTGGACAAGTTTGAGGATGTGAAGAAACTTAAGAAAACAAAACAACGACTGAAGCATCGGTTTTGGACTGAGATTTATGATGGTGCAAAATTGTTCTATTTATCTGGCCTTATTCATGGAAAGTAAGTAAATTTCTGTTTCTTTTCTTGAGCATTTGTAGTATTATACTTAATCGTTGGCAGCTTATGTAGCTTTTCTTTGGATTTCATGTGAACAGGTACACCAAACGTGAAGTACATAACCTGGCAAGGTTTATCTCTGTAATGAAATTTCCCCCATTATCATGGAGAGTTTCTCATCCTTACATCTTAGTAGATCGTTTTGAAGATGTAACACCTCCACAAGAGGTGCACATGAATAGTAAATGTGACAGAAATGTTACCTTGTATGGATACTTGCGAGGCTGCAATTTGAAGAAGGGAACGAAGGTACATTGTATGAATACCTTTTCTACTTTTGCTTATAGGTTCTTTCTGTTCAAATCTGATGTGATGCATGAGGAGTCAGGTCCCCGAGTCGAGAGTGAGGTCGGGCCGTTGCCGCGGAAGGTTTATACTCGAAGGAAGATATCGATGCAGGGGAGTGCTGACGCGAGTGGATCAGGAAATGGTGGTTATCATGGCTAAGGCGCATGACGAGTGCACGATAATCACCATTTCCCGATCCACTCGCTTCAGCACTCCCCTGCATCAATTTCTTCGTTCGTGTATAAACCTTCCAAGGCAACGGCCCGACCTCACTCTTGACCCAGGGACCAGACTCATCATGCATCACATCAAAATCCTAGTTGGAGTATGTTGGTACATGTTTTTCCTCTTGTAGTCTCAATTACTCAAGATGGTGTTTGTAATTGTTAGTAGCTTTGGTCTTACGACTGATACATGCCACTCTATTTTATTAGATAGTTATTCAATTATATTGGAACTTGTACCCCATCTCACGCTTTGGCATGGACGTTGGTTAGTCATATGGTATAAACAAGGACTTCATGCTGCTACTTTTACCTTTTCACCCTTCTGCTATTCTCTCTTTCAGTGCAAGATATATTAATACATACTACTTGTTTATTTACTTTAGTATGTAGTTCGATGGTTCTTTCCAGGAAATCCTTTTCCTTTCAGCACCCATAAAAAAGATCCGTAACATGTATTGATGTTGCCAAAATTGTCTAACCTCAAAATCTTTGTGTCTGCAATGCTTAATGATATTTCTTGTAGTATTCGTTGTTCTCTTGTTCCAGTAGCTATGCAATCCAGATTTTTTTTATTATTGGCATGTATGATAATTGAGCCTAATTACTAATGAACAATATAAAATAGGCACACATTGCTGGTGTGGGTGATTATCCTTTATCTGGAATTTCAGCGTTGGCTGATCCTTGCCCTCTACCATCAGCTGCCAAAAAGAAGGGATTGCGTGATAAGGAAAAGCTATTTTATGCACCAATGTCTGGATTAGGGGATCTACTTTATGACAAGGATGCGGTCTATATAAACATAAATGATCACTTTGTACAGTTCTCTAAAGATGATGGAGCTAACGCAGAAGGGGCGCAAAAAGGTTACTTTTTATTTGTTTAACTGGCTTTTGTAAAGATCCTGGATTCATCCGAGTGGTATCTTACCTTCTCAATCCTGGTCTATTTTCTTCTTTCTCATCAAGGCCTTTCTCTTTTCCATGGCAGGAAAACAACGCGATGTTGGTGTTGAATTAGTTAAATCATTACAGAACACTAAATATTCTGTTGATGAGAAGTTGGAAAAAAGTTTTATCACACTTTTCGGGAAAAAACCTAATGGTTCATCTGAACCTCCGAATGCTCTGAGTGATTCTCATGAAGTGACTGATCGGGATGTGCCATTGGGGCCTGTAGAGCTTTATGAAACTGACATAAAAGATGCAGATAGTGGATCCGATGAAGAGGGTGATAGTGAGGATGAAAATGATCTAGAGTCCTTAGACGGGGAGATGCCATATAATAATCAATCATCTTTGAATCCTATAGATGATAGCTCTGATGAGGAAAACCTCAACGAATCAGAGCAACATCATGCGACACAAAGCAACTTCAAGGAAAAGGTTGATTTTCATGAGGGAAGGTTGAGGAGAAAAGCTGTTTTTGAGAATGAAATGGAGATCGGTAATAAGGTAATTCTTTGGCAATTAACTATACATTCAAAAAAAAAAATTAAGAATGAAATGACGTCTGTAAATTAAGGGAATAACGTGGAAACAAAGATCTGTTTGTGACAGACATCAACAGACTTCACCTACTGTGTATTGCCATTTCGATTTAATAACAGATTTTGTTTCTTACAAAAGATAGTTGACTGCAGGATTCTGGTGAAAATGATTCATATTCAAGTGACAATGATGAAACAGAAAAATGTGATGAGGATATGTCGTCTGATTCTGATTCCTCAGCCGAAGAAGAAGGTACCAATAATTCCGGTTTTGGAGTAAATTCATGAGTATGGAGGTTTACGATATGGGAATCATGGTCTTCTCCCTTGTCTGCATCTGTACTTCATTCTCTTACTAAAAATCTCCTATCTTCTGAAAATTAAATCTATATCCTAATTAGTTGATGGTTGGTCTCACAGAAGATGAGATGGGAAACATTTCCAAATGGAAGGAATCCTTGTCAGAACGTACTACCTCAAGACAAAATATTAATCTTATGCAAATTGTTTATGGGAAGCCTGGATCAAAAACTTCGGACGATGTGAAGGACACCAGTGAGGAGGAAAGTGAAGACGAGTTCTTTAAACCCAAAGGGGAAGGGAAAAAGGTTTGCCCTTATATGTTCTTTTCATTATTTCTTGTTCGAAATGCTAGTAAATAAGTAATAGTTGGATGTTTTCTTTTTAACTACTTATTTGGTTGTGTTCAGAAATCAAAGGAAGGATTAAGCATTAATGATGTTGACATTGATGATTGCTCAAAATTCATAAGTAATGGAAGTCTTAAAGATTGGAGGAGTGAGGACTTGATTGCAAGTATTCGTGATCGTTTTGTAACTGGAGACTGGTCCAAGGCATCACTGAGAAATCAACTCTCAGAAGGTACTGTTGGTGATGGTGATGATGCCGATGCAGTCTTTGGTGAATTTGAAGACTTGGAAACAGGTCAGAAGTATGAGGGTGATCATGCAGAAAACATTGGTGATTCTAACAAGGATGATGCCTTGGCCGCTGAAGAACGGAAGTTGAAAAAGTTGGCTCTACGAGCAAAATTTGATGCTCAATATCCTTTTCAATAACTCGCTTCCTTTTTAATTTAGACGTGTAGTATCTAACATCTTTATTGGCTTGTCATCTAATAATGTGGGGGGTTTGATAGTGGTTCAAAAGAAAATTAGTTGGTTTCCTTAAATTCGCAAATCGAATTCTACTTATTACTCGCGAACATGCACATTTAAACTGTATAGCTTTCTAGAGGACGTGATTTTATGGCTCTTGTCAAGTTCTCGTTGAGATGTATGCCTGTTCTAGGTATAATTTCTGATTTAGGATTTGACCATAGATGCTTTTCAGATAATTTATTCTTTCCTATGAACATTTGTGTCCTTAATTCTACCTCACATACAATGGTTTAGAGGCTCCCGATGAAGATGATGATGACAAGAATGACAAGGCTAACCGTGGTCAAAGCAGTGGAGGTGGATTCTTCGACAAGGTAAATCTCTCTGGTGCTTATTATATGTAAGAGCTGTTTGAAAGCCTTGAAACTAGTACTTACACTCTCTAATCCTGTAGTTGAAGGAGGAGATCGAACTGCAGAAGCAAATGAACATTGCTGAACTAGATGAGCTTGATGAAGTTACTCGTGTTGAACTAGAAGGTTTTAGAACGGGGACTTACCTTAGAATTGAAGTTCGTCAAGTGCCCTATGAAATGGTCGAGAACTTTGATCCTTGTCATCCTATTCTTGTTGGTGGACTTGCGTTAGGGGAGGAAAATGTTGGATATATGCAGGTATGGGAAATCCGGAGAATTACGGCTTGGCTGCCATCACCCATCAGTATTATATTTTATTTCCTGTTACATGTATTATATCTTCAAATTTTATGCCTGAAGGTACGATTGAAGCGGCATAGATGGCACAAGAAAGTATTGAAGACTAGAGACCCTATAATTGTGTCTATTGGATGGAGACGCTACCAAACTGTACCTATATATGCCATTGAGGATCGTAATGGGCGCCATCGCATGCTGAAATACACCCCAGAACACATGCATTGTCTAGCAATGTTCTGGGGCCCACTTGCTCCTCCTCATACTGGGGTTGTTGCTGTCCAGAACTTATCAAATAATCAGGTAACTATGCAGTCATTTTTTTGTTTATCCTGACTGGAGTATCTTTCTGGTACTGGTGTATAAAAACAAGGCAAGCCTCATGCTATAATCAGGAACATCGCTAAAAAGGTATTGGGCTAATGAATCGTATTGCCAACAGAACATTGAGGGAGAATGACCTCAGTTTGCTCCTTGAATTAAGATGGGAAAACATATATGAAAATCAGATTGGAAAAGTTATCCATATTTCGGTTTTCCACTAATTAGAGCTGTTGGGGATTTATCTTGTTGCTCTAGATTTTCTTTCTGCTTTGCATATTTCCTGATATTTGTTAGTATTGGGTGAATTTTAGCTTTGGTGGTGGACGTCTCTCAATCATATTCGGCTATCATAAAAACAATTCCATGTGTATTGATTAGTGTAATGAAATTATTGGTGTATATAGGAATGGCATGTTCGTACATCCATGAATACATTGGGAATACAATCAGCCTTCACACTCATAATGCACAATTATTTAGTATGACATACTTTGCATGCATAAGAGTCTACAAATATATTGATCTTTGGTTGAGTTAACATTTTCATTTTGTAAAAGCAATTGTTCTTGTCTTGGCCTGTCACAATCATTTAGTATGACTTACTTTGCATGCATAAGAGTCTACAGATATATTGATATCTGGTTGAGTTAACATTTTCATTTTGTAAAAGCAATTGTTCTTGTCTTGGCCTGCCTTCAGGCATCCTTTAGGATTACTGCTACTGCCACAGTTCTAGAGTTCAACCATGCTGCAAGGATAAAGAAGAAAATCAAGCTAATTGGTCACGCCTGTAAAATCTTCAAGAAGACTGCTTTTATTTCGGATATGTTCACTTCGGATCTTGAAATAGCTAGGTTTGAAGGTGCAGCTATTCGAACTGTTAGTGGAATCCGCGGACAAGTTAAGAAGGTATTTTTCTCCATTTCATTTACCCAAGTCAACTCTACTGGTTTGATCAAGATGTTTATGCTGAGGTTGCCACTATGTCACGTTCATGCAGATATTAAGTTGAATTTTATGGTTGACTATTCAGAAATATTCTTATGATTAGAGCTATAGTATGCAAGCTGGACCCTTGGTGTTTTCTTTAGTTTATAAATGTGATTACCGATTCTTTCATTGTCATTTTTCAGCATCTTTGTTCGGATGGTTTCCTCAATAACTAAGAGTGTGCGCAAAAAAGCAGCAAACTTCTGTTAATTATAATGACACTTTCTTTTAAGTTTAACAGAGAAAAGATGTAAAATTGCAACATGATAGGATCATTGATTATGGAAGTAGTGTTGGCTATGTTTACACACTGATGGTTAGCAAGAGTTTTGATTATTAATGTTGGGTATAAACAGTTATTTATGGGGCATGTTTTGCTTTTAATCTCAGTTTTAAACTTGAGTGGACAGGTTGGCTACATACCTATGTATTTGTAGCATGAAGAGCAACAGAAGTAATACAAATGCAAACCAGTTCCTTTTCTATTAGCGTACAGCTGCAATCCTCTTGCGTGAGCGTAGCCCTGCCTTAATAGTCACGCCTGAATGGTCTGGTTGAGATGACGTTATTTTTAGTTTCTGTGTGCTGGTTAAATCGATTTAGGCTGTCACTGACGAGTAAGTTTGGGTGTGCTAGCTAATAGTCACGGTTTATAGTCATCCACCAGTGAAGATGATTGATGACTTAGGCAATACGTGGACAAAAGAAGTAGAGGAACATTTTCCTATGTCAAAGTCTTAACAAAAGTTGGGTATAAGTAGAGTGTCTTGTTTGCTTTTCTGGCTTACATCTAGTCAGGAGATTGAGATTCCTTTTATGTTTCATGCTTCGTTTACCGAATTCTTAAAAGTTCTCTTCTGAATTGTATTTTGTTTTAGGCTGTTAAAGAAGAGATTTCTAACAAATCCAAGAAGAAGGGAGGAGTCGAGAAGGGTGGCATTGCTAGATGCACATTTGAGGATAGGATTAAAATGGGTGACATAGTTTTCTTGCGTGCTTGGGCTGAGGTGGAAGTTCCTCAATTTTACAACCCTCTGACGACTGCGTTGCAGCCACGTGCTAACACCTGGCAGGGAATGAAGACAGTTGCTGAGTTGAGGAGGGAACATAACCTTTCAATTCCAGTTAACAAGGACTCACTTTACAGGGTGAGAATTTTAGCTTTTGCTACAGTCGTCACTAGAGATGACATAGTTGATAAAAGAAACAGATTTCACTTTTCGTCTCTTTTTTCTGACTCGTATTTTGGTTTCATATAGCCTATCGAAAGGAAGCCGAAGAAATTCAATCCATTGGTTATCCCTAAGTCATTACAGGCAGCTCTACCATTTAAATCAAAACCCAAGGACTTACCTTCTCGTAGCCGACCATTGCTTGAGAACCGGAGAGCTGTGGTCATGGAACCAAATGAAAGAAAAGTGCATGCCCTTGTCCAACAGCTTCAACTCATGAAACATGAGAAGGTAATAACAAACCCTTACGAAATTTTTAAACGATTTTCTTGCCGCAGTTTTGACAATAATAGTCTTTATGTTGCTCGTTATAATACTTGGGTGCCATTACCAATAATCTCACTCTAGTAAAATATGTTGTCTCGAGTCATTTAGGAAAGTTTGTTATTTTATATATATGTTCAAGCCAGTTATTGTTTATTAACTTGAGATTCGGTACAACCTTTCTGCAGATGAAGAAAAAGAAACTAAAGGATGAGGCAAAGAGGAAGACGCTAGAAGTGGAGCGAGCCAAGGAAGAGCTAGTTTCGAAAAAGAGACAGCGTGAGGAACGTCGGGAAAGGTACCGAGAACAAGACAAAATGAAGAAGAAAATCCGCAGAAAGACAGAGTAGTCTTGATTCTCGAGTAGAGAGTTTAGCTGAGCCGCATTTGCTTGCGGCATTAATCTTGTGCTACGCTGTTGCGTTCTCTCGTAATGTGCGGGCATCTATCGCGTCGCAATCTGAAGTCGAAAGCTGCTTTTGCCTACACTGATATGCGGGCAAATGCAGCAGACATTGTAAGAATTGCAACATTAGCAATTAGGCATGCTAAGAGTGCTCAATGCTCATGCCTTGTCCCCCCTCTTAGATATGTGATAGGTGGTCCAAAATTTTGACACTAAAATATCAAAGTTGTTGCATTGAATAGTATTCTTCAAACTGCTTCATTTATTTATACAACTATTATTGCGATGACTTTAAAAGACTTTTTTCTGTTCACTCAGAAAAAAGACCGATCGCAAATCAGTGCACATTGGAAAAGAATACAACCCCCCCTCTCCATTGGGGCCCTCAGGATCTTCTGTTCTATTTTTTTTTATCTTATTCGTGTCCTACTGTCATTTTTAACTGTAAGCATTTAAGTGCTTACGATTTAAATTTTAGGGTTATCGTAAGCACCCAGGTGCTTACAGTTAAAATGTGAGTTGGACACGAGTAAGACACAAAAAAGTGGGACAGAAGATCTGGATTGCCGTTGGGGCTCAGTTTCTCTAGACGAGATAAGCAAGCTTTTCTTATAAAAGCACTAAGTTTTCTAAATAATGCAAATTCACTATGTACATAATTCGGATTTTCCTGAGGTCAGACCTACAGCTTGAAATCATCGACCTTCCATTATCCCACCAACCACTACGTTTAACTCCGATCATCTCCTTTCACCAGAAGGTACCGGCTACCTCGTCGGAGGATTGAGCCAATCGCCTCTCCATCCAATCAATAATATCCTGAGCTATCTCTTCATGCTCGGGCTCGAAGAGAAGGTCGTGCAGAAAGCCTTCGTAAAGCTTAATGTTCTTGAACTTGGATGGTGCTTCGTTGTACAGATCCTGGGAAGCCAACGGATCAGTGACCCGGTCAGCTGTTCCGTGAAGGACGAAGAATGGGACTGTGACGGAGCGGAAGTTGCGCATCAAGTGCGAGGAAATTCGCAGAATCTCGTGTCCCGTACGGACCCTAATCGGTCCGGTGTAGACCAACGGATCTGAGTACTTGGCCAAGAGAGCTGCAGGATCCCTAGAAACTGGTATTCCTCTTTTGTTAGCACCTTTGAACTGGAATCTTGGAGCCACTAATGAGAATATTGGTGCAACAGCCTTCAAAATGATTGCAGGATAAGTTAGTTCATCATAACAAAGATACGGTTTTTGACAATATTACGTCGTATGAAAAAAAAATATCCGAAACTTATAACGTACGCCAACAATAGGATGGGCAGGCTTGACACGCAATGCAGGTGACGTAAGTATAATCCCTTCCAGCATTTCTTCTATATGGGGATAAGAAGCAGCCTACTCATATAACAAGAAACGACGGTTAAGTTAAAAAAGCGAAAGGGGTCTCAGGCAGGGATGTGATCACAAAAAGGTGTAAGTACCTTCAAGACTACTGCCCCTCCGGTCGAATGACCAAAAAGGAAGCATGGTACACCCGGGTTCTCTGATTTGACTTTTTCGAGGAAAGCCCCCTTGTAGAAGAAGAAGAAGAGATATCTTTAACCACACTAAGCATCATTAAAATGCTCATATAGCAACAGAGCGAAAGGATAACAAAGCCCAAGTGGCCTGATGTGATGAACACACAAAGAGATAAGAGACGGCCGAACTTACAGTGTCTGCAACAACATGATCCAGTGAAGGCACATATCCGTGCAATCCATCACTTCCACCATGACCTAACAAAGGAGAGTTGCAATGAATACAACCATAGTTGTAGCACAACTTCATAACCACTAGAATCTCAAGCTTACGAACCAATTTTGATAGAGAAAAATCATAATTGTTCTAACTTAGAAAATTTATTATCAAGAAAAAATTCAAAGAGAAACTAAGTTGTGATATAGTTTCATGATTCATGAGCAGCACAACCTTTAAGTGATTCAAAATCCAGAAGATGAATGAAAAAAACCCAAGCACTTACCTATCCAGTCCATTGCATAGACCCCGAAGTCGAATGATACTAGTTGTTTAGCAAAATTAGTGTAGCGCCCACTGCAAGTAGAATATTAATTTGTTCAGCATTTCCAAACTGTAAGCTAGCAATACCAGCTTTTGTTTAAGAAGACACATGAAAAATGAAGTTCCAAGTAAATCCACACCTGTGCTCATTTAGCCCATGTATGATGATAAGAATACCCCTGAAACATAAGACTCTTATGAGTAAACATTAGAAGTGAAAATGAAAGGCGGTTGCAGGAAAATGAGAAAGCCCATAAAGAAATGAGGATGTAGCATGTAAACTGGGACAGAAAAAAAACCGTAAACTTGTTACCATGTCTTTCAAGTTCGAACATGTTATTTGAAAGAAAAAATACTCAGGTTCTAAACAGATATTGCTACTTTCCATCCTATCAGTTAGCACGTATATGTTTTAGCAAACTGCATCTTACTCCGATTATAAAATGTAACTCGTAATTGGCATCAACTATGCTGCTTTTACTCTGTTCTTTTTTTTTGTCAACAAAATCAACCTTTGTTCAAATATTTAACTAGTTATATATCATAGTTCGTAAGTACATATGCTCTTCCATAAAAGAAATCTTGCAAAGTATTGCTATTGAAAGCTCATCCAGATCGTGTGAACATCTAGAACAGAGAATCATACGTGAATTCAAATAAAAAAAAGCACACGAGACATCAAATTCTTCAAGGAATCAGCTAAGGTAAGCTTGTTTATGAACAAGTACACAAGCCGACACAAAGAACACATGGTCCTCTTATATATGAATTCTACGAACCACACTGCAAACCACCACATTTTCACCCAAAGGGCCGAAGTGCAGGAACTACTAATTAACAGGCCAAAGATTAAGTCTCCGTCTAATTAAACAAACGACCAAGCAGAACTGCTTAGATTTAGCTCACAATTTCACTGCAACAGAACTTCAATAACGTAACCGCTCAAATTCTTAAATGGAGATTATTCCCATTTCAACTCCAAATTCACTCACTCACTAAATTTATTGAAGTAATTACATTATAATCATGTCAAGGATTGATAAAAAAAAAAAAAAAAAAAAAAAAAATCAGTTGCTCTTTCCTAAACATTTCTTGCGGAGATGAAACAAGCGATATTAAAGCAATCCGATCAGCGACATCGCGTAAATCAAAAGTTTCTCAATTTCCGTGGCGCAATGACCAAAATACCACAAACAACCAATCATACCTCGATTCACCGGAAACCGGAAACCACGACCTGCAGAAAAGAGCATTTCGTCTCAATCCAAAGAATAACGACGTCGTCCACTTGCACCAGCTGCTATCGCCCGTCACCATCTCAATCGCCTCCGCCAAAGCCCTGCGCCTCATCGTATCCTCCTCATCTCTCCGGATGCCGAATTTCCGACGCCTAACCGAAGAGGACGCCGCTCGGGGTGAGGATGGCGGTGAGGCGGTGGCAGAACGTCGGCGTCGTCGAGGAAGGAGGAGCAGGATCCATACGAAGAATGAATAGACTAACAGGAGCGATCTGCGAAGCCTCTCGTAGGACAGGAGTGACTGACGGAGATTTCTGAATACCGGAATTATGCGGCCGCTTGCGCCGGATGTTAGCTCCTCCACCGGCACCGCCGCCGCCGCGTCCATTTTTCTCTTCCTCTTCTTGCGGGGAAACGAGTGAAATCGTCGTCTATGTATGAATAAATATTGTAGAGAGAGAAAAATTGAGCGGAGGTCTACAGAAAGAAAATTGATGATATAAATTTCTCGACGCGTTACCGGGGATTCTATATAGAAGAAAACATAACGGGGCAGATATCATCTACGGTTGCTGTTTTACAGTCGTGTCAAGTTTGCAGATCCGATTTTATTTTGTCCGTAACTCGGAATATTTCTCTATGGCAAATACAGAAAATAGAAGTTTATTTCCATTTTTAACAATAAATAATATACTAATTTTAGTACGATGACTTCTATATCAAAAAATTAACAAGCGTGTTACAGTTAAATCTCGATAAAGTAATAACTTTGGGATCGAGAAAAAATATATATTTAACGAGATTATTATTTTATCGAACATTATTTTAGTGCATTGACCCATATCGGGACCAGAAGAAATTATTATCTTAATGAAATTATTACTTTATCGAATATTATTTTATCGAGGTTTAACTGTATGTCTAAGAGTATAAATACGGAATTATTGAAAAAAGATTGAATTAACAAAACAACTGAAAACGTGTTTCATTTACGAAAAACTCCGTCACCAAACATTAAGTAAAATAATGATTTGAAATCCATTAAAATTAAATAGATATATTAAAATTTTAGAATGAATCAACTCGAATGATTCTAATTTTAAATTCGATTTCAAATTGCGAAACAAACGCCCCGTATTTCTTGATTTGTATGGCAATTTAGTTGAGATGTTCAACGAAAATAGTGCTAAAGGATCAATTTATTTGAAATTAGTAACTTTCCTTAACTCTCTAACTATTACTACTACAACAGAAAACCATTAGTACCGAATCGGAGAGAATGGCAGCGGTGGTAACAGCAGAGAAGCGGATAATATAAAATGGAGAGGAAAAAGATACGGTAGCAGCGGAACTAACTGTATAAGACCGTGGACTAATTCAGAACGGAAATGCCTGAAAAGCGGAGGATTAGGGCTACAATATTAATCCTCCGTTCCGTTTGAAATGATCTATTTCAAATATACACGAGAATTAGAAAAGTTGATGGTAAAGTATTAGAGAAAAGTAAATGATAAAATAAGTTAGAGAAGATGAGTGAAATAGTGAGAAAATAGATAATAAAGTATGAGAGATAAAATTATTAATATAATGAGAGCAGGTAAAGTAGATGAGATAAATGATAAAGTATGAGATAAATTATTTTCTTTTTTGGAAACGGATTGTTTCAAATGGGACGTCCTGAAAAGAAAAACATGTCGTTTCAAATGGGATTGTCCCGCTATTATTGTCATCTTTTATAAAATAACAAAAAATACTCTTAAAACAAAAAGGAAGTGGACCTCTCCTACTTAATACTCATCCCCATATTATCATATTCTCTCTCCAAAAATATATTTCTCACATGATTTTCGTTTCACTCTGTACTCGAAAATTTATGATTTTTAACTTTTTGAAAACTTAAAATTATTCCTTAAAATATAATATAAAAAAATAAAAATAAAAATCGATTGTCACAATTATACTCTACAAAAATTTGGATAAATTCTTATTTCTTCCACGAATCACTTCTAAAAAATTATACTTATTTTTTCATATAATTAAAATTTATAAAATATACATTTAAATAAAATTTTTTAATCTCTACTCTAAAATCAATTCGAACGGGATGGAGGGAATATTTTTCAACGTGACTTCCGTTTTCATAATTGTGGGCCCAATTGGTTGTGAGGCTGGTGTTTGTTTGAGTGAATCGGTGGCCTTCAAAATCGGCGTCTGACAATAATTGTTAATTTGGAAACAAAATATAAGTGACCAAGTATTTGTTCCTAGCTTTTCCGCCAATTAATTACTTTATCGTGACATAGTGCGATAATATTACAACTTTTTGGAGAAAAGGATAGTATTGTATTTTTGAAAGATAAACTATTACCCCATTCGTCCCAAATATATATGTCTCCTATATATTTTCATTTGTCCCAAATTTATATGTTTATTAATAATTTTTTTATCTAATTAAATATTTCACTAATTTCTAGAAGTCTAATTAATGTTATAATATAGAAAAAGATTATTTTATCTAATTTTTATAATAGCAAATACAATTATGTTATTAACTTTTTAATAATTTATTTTAATTTACTCATATTTCAATACCAACATAACTATCATATCATTAATTTTTTTTCTTAATATATGTGAAAAGTTAAATATGCACATATATTCGGGATGGAGGGAATATTACAATAACTAACAAATTATCAACTACAACGTCTCTTGACATGGCACTAAAATAAGAAATTAGATATGTGATCTTTAATATTTAGAATGATTTATCTTTTCTGTGTGGTTTTTCACAAGCTATTACACAAGAACAAAAAATTATTATATGTGCACCAAAAGTAGCGACGGTAAATTCCTTATCATAAAAGAAGTCTATGTATATACAGTTAAAACTCTCTAAATTAATATTGTCGGGACCGTGAGATTTAATTATTTTAAAGAGATGAATTTATTAATTTAGAGAGTGTTTTTGAACTTCAATGGAATCGAATTTTAATTAGATGAATATAATAAGTTATAAGGTTATTATATATCATATTTAATGTCATTTTAACTATTTACTATCTAGAAACAATGAACTGTACTCCCTCTATCCCGCTATTCTTGTCTTAATTTTCTTCTACACCCGTTCCGCTATTCTTGTCTTCGTCCCACAAAGAAAAACAATTTGTGGACCACAATCAATTAAAAAGTGGACTCCACCACTTTCCACCCACTTTTTAAAACTTTGCACCGAATAATACTAAAACAAGAATAGCGGGATGGAGGGAGTATTAATTTGTTAAGAAATAACGAATCATTTAAAAAAAACAAGTATAATGGTATTGTTAACATTCATTGATAAAATATTAAAAAATAGTAAAGATAATACAATTTCTTTGGAACCAGTTACGCGCAAGTAAACACTTATTCCGTTTACGATTCTTCACAATTTTAGATGCAGTTTGTACGTTGGAATTTTTTTTAGGTAATTAGAAAAAGTTAGAGATGAGATTCAATTAGATTTAAGTTTGAAGAAAAATAAGAGAATTATGTTTCACAAAATTTTAAATAATTATTAATTTATGATATTGACTGGACCATATATTTATACTGAAATTTTCAAAAAAATATTATCTTATTAGCTTATTGAATTTGATAATCTTTTACACTAACCCAAATCGAAATCGGAGAAAAATATCATCTTAAAAAGATTATTAATTTATCGAGTATTAAACTACAGAGGTTGATTCTAATAATAACAGTTGGTTTTTCCCAACAATATTTTTTCTGAATGCAAATATTTTGCAGGTTTGAAAACAAATATACTCCGTTTGGGGAGATGCGGCCAAGAAAGTGGAAACCACCTATGAGAATTAAGATGAATTATTGGTCCGAGTGAAATTGGATATAGGGACTTGGAAAATGAAGTGATAGTTTACATTCATTTATTGGGCAATTAATTTCCTCCCATAGCCCTACTCTTCAAATATAATCGTCCATTAGTTAGTATAATTCCTATTATAATCTACTCTTCATAATCATTTAGTTCAACTAAAATTTGCTGCTGTATATGTGTAATAGAATGC
Organism: Lavandula angustifolia; assembly: GCA_028984105.1. Classification (NCBI taxonomy): domain Eukaryota; kingdom Viridiplantae; phylum Streptophyta; class Magnoliopsida; order Lamiales; family Lamiaceae; genus Lavandula; species Lavandula angustifolia. Next base: position 936,331 of record CM054816.1, read on the forward strand.
ACTAAAATAGGCTAAACTCTTATTTTACAGCTTGTTAGTGGATGTGGATATTGAATAGACTTCATTTATATAAAAGTACAACATCACATCGAACTAATTATAGTATCTATCCTTTTCTTTTTAAAGGTAATTCGGAATTTTAACTATATTATAGAGACGTGAAAGTGATTGTCATTAAGGAATAAGGATCTTTTATCTCATTTACTGTGTTTTATTATATGTTCTATTAATTAGGACCGACTCTGAGCAGATGCAGGTGGCCCGACTGTTTAGGGCCCAATATTTTTAGGGGCACCAGTCCAAGTATTTACATTACATATATTGCAAGGTTAATAAATCGGCTCATATTCAACTTCAATTTAAAAGAAAAGGCTCAATCATAAATAGTCAGTTCAATTTCATATTGCAAGGTTAATAAATCGACCCATATAAATCAACTCCAATTTAAAGAAAAAGGTCTAATCATAAATAACCAGTTCAGTTTCGAAAAGAATCAGCCCGCGTTAATTCATTTTCAATTCAATAAATTTAAAATTGTTTTCGTTAGTTTTTCATTTTTTAACTAGTTTTTCTATTATTTTTGTTGTAAAGAAACAATAAAAATAAAAACCTGATTTCCCTAGAAAATGAAAAGACAACTTGTTTGGAATTGTAAACAAACAATGAAATTAAAATATGATTTTTGAAGTTGATTGAATTCGAATTTTGCCCGAAATTAGAATACAGGCTTCTGATTTCAAAAAAGATAAGAAAAGACAAAAAATTTAAGTTTGAAGGAGGAGCTCTTGATGAGTTTACGATAGGCGGCTTTAGTATTACGTTCAATATATTTTTTTGCATTAATAAAATTGATTTTTTGTGTATATTACATGGGCCTATTTTTTACTTTCGAACAGAGTACCCAAAATATCAGGATCGACCCTGCTACTAATAAAATGGTGACATTATTCATTTTTCTAAATTACATCTCATCCTAAGATCAAAAAATCCAAATAAAATATATAATTATAAAGTAAAATGTACATATCACTATTTCATTACCGAAATATGAAATTTATAAAAAAAATGGAATAAAGGACCGCGTGAATGGGGACAAGGTTTGTGGATATGTATGAGGCAGAACTCTATGATTCTGTCCCCTTGGGATGACAAAGTTGGTGAAGGTGCTTAGCCCGGGACCGATAGGTCCTAGGTTCGAATTTCAGTGGAAGCAACTTTGTGGAGCCTGTCACCTATGGTTAGTTTAGGGTGATTGAACTCTCATGTGTGGTTTTTGCTACCGCAAAGAGCGGATCTATGATTAGTTGAGGTCTCTGAGTTTACCCAATGCGCAAGGAGCGGTTACCGAGCAGATGGCTGCGGTCCACGTATAAAAAAAAAAAACTCTATGATTCTACCCATAAGTTTAATCGAGGTGTGAATGTGGATGGTTGTGGCCCACAAAATTCTAAGTAGCATCCAAATTTTATATTATTGAATTAAACTATGTTACCACGTCTCTCATATAATATAATAATAATGATGATAAAATATGATTTTCTAACTGCTTTCTGTATCACAGTATCTGATCTTCAATATAATACAATATTATGTTGCTCGGCTGTTACAAAGTTCGAATTCGGTGCAACTCGTTGCTTCCAAAATAATTATATTATTACACGATTAAATCGAGATCTATAGAGTAAGAAATTATTTATGATATATTATTTTTTGAAGAAAAAAAGTAGCAATAAATAATTAGCCCCAATGATGTTGTCATTTTAAATCTTCCACGGCTGAAACTCTTTTGATGTAGAATTTGAGGCAGAAAACTAATGTATATCTTTTTAATTTGACTTTAAAGAGCTTTAGAATTTAGAAGAGGAACTTAAATCCAATCTTGTGGTAGAATTGTAATGGAAAGGACTATTATCAATAAATTTAAATTTATATTACTCCCTCAATCCCGCCCGATTTGTCTTTGTCTGGTATTCTTTTCCGGCCGTCTTATCCGACTTGTCATGTTTTCTAAAATAGAAATGGATCTCATACCTTTATTACATCAAATCAACTTTAAAAAATTAAATATTTATATGGATCTCACATCTCTACCTCACATATCAATTCTAAACAATTATTTATTTACATAGATCCCATATTTTTATTATATAAAATTAATTTACAAAAATAACCGTATTAAAAAGAAGGAGATAAGTCGGACGAGACGGATGTAGTATTTTTATTGTGGGCCGGACACATCTCAATCAATTTCCCCACTTTATTTCGTTTCAATTATTCAAACAATAGAAAGGAGTTTGGTGGGTTGCCGCAGATATTTTGTGGCCTATTTGGAATTTCTGTATAATTCGTAGAACATGACATTATGACCCTCACGCTCTCTGTTTCTTGTTTCCCTTTTGATGGCTTCCTATTTTCAGAAAACAAAAAGGGAAATTAATTTTTGTTTATTTTGCTTCCCATTAAATATATCATTAGTAATGATTTAGGTTTCGGCGTAATGATTCATTACGCCGAAACCTAAATTATTATTTGTAAGCGGATAAAGAATTTTTTTAGTGCTCATTTTAAATAATGATTGTAGATCTCATGACTTTCTCTCTCTCTTTTTTTTTTAATGAAAAAATTGTGGGCTGGGATTGCTTTGCATTTCTGTGTGGCCCACTGGCCCATATGAAAGTAATGCTAACTTTTTGAACCAAATGCTAACTGTGTTGTGGGCCGTATATTAATCACCCGACAAAATTAATACTCCCTCAGTCTCTTTATTTATGTCTAATAAGGACTCGACACGAAGATTAAGTTGGTTTGTGAAAATGTATAAAGTGGTAGTTGAAAGATATAAAGTGGTGAGCTCCACCAATTTAGATGATTGCGGACCACTAAATTATGTTGACTTTTGAAATGTGACATAAATAATGGGATAAACAAATGTAGCAAATGAGACATAAATAATGGGACGGATGGAGTGTTATGGCACGCAGTGGCGAAGCCAGGAAAAATTTGAGCCGGGTCAAAAACCAAGTAAGAAATAAAAGTGAATGAAAAGCGACCAAATATAAGTAAAAAGAGAGTAAAAATATGATATGGGAGCACAAAGGGTCGAACTCATGGCCTCCAAGATAGGAGAGATAGGGGATTACCACTGTACTATAACACTATTAGTTGATCTGTTCCACTACAAAATATATATGATATTATTTAAGCCGGGTCAACTGCCTCCACTCACGTGGCTGTAGCTTCGCCCCTGATGGCACGAGATATTATCTAAATAAAATGTCGTTTTTGTGTGTTAAATGGGATTTAAAATGAATTAAGTTCGAACCTACGAACTAGGCACGTTTACCAGGAATCAAAATGCTGCTAATAGTGAATTTGTATGTTTGGAACAACTCAAATAAACCGCTTTTGAGCTTTTTCACTGCAGATTACTTTTTATAATGTTTGTAATGCAAGTTTCTATTTTTTTTTGGGCTTAAAATAAATCATAATAAACAGAAGCCCATAACTTGGTAGAGTGTTTTTTAAAAGCCGAAGAAAAAAAAAATTGAAAAACAACTTATGAGAGTATTTAGAATACTCTTTTTTCTAAAATTAAGTTTTTTTTTCCTTCTTCTTTCCTAATATTGCAAACACTGCAACTTTTGTTTTAAAACAACTTTAAACATAAATAGGTAAAAGCCAAACACTACCATAATTAACTAGAGACGGATGCAAAGGGTTGGAGAGGGCAGGTTTGCCTTCAAATCGTGTCGAATTTTATTTATAAATATTGAAAAAAGTTCCCCCCCTCCATAAATTTCATACTGCACCCCCTTCTTTCCTGAAATTTCAGATTCCACCCCCACCCCCCACTCGGGTCCCGTAGTTAACTTAATCATGTGATTTATATCATCAACATGATTTACAAATTATTACACATGGAGAGGTTTATCTAAATATATTTCAAATAATGATTCGGATTTTGCTCATACATACCCACATAACTTCTTATGTACACACTAAAAAGATGGATTCATATCACAAATATATAGCTTAGTTGAGTATTAAAGTTCAATCCCTAGCTATACCAACTCTAATTTTAGAGATATTTTCTGAAGAAATCATGGGTTCATTTTCTTAAAAATGAATTAAGCTACCATGTAAACTTTTTAAAGCATTAATGTGATTAGTTCATGCACACAACTTTTTGCTTACTTTTTGAAGGATTAATTAATTGTTTGGGACTTTTGATTCTTGTTTCATATCATTTGCACTGAACTTTCTGCTTGACAGTAGGGAATATACATTAACTAGTTTACTTTCCAAAAAAACTCAACCATACGAGTAGGGTTGTAAACGAATTAAATATTTTTTGTTCGATTTGGTATTTGTATTCGAATATTGATATTTGTATTTGAATTTTTGATATTTGAGTTTGAATATAAATATTTGATTCGATTCGATTAGTATTCATATACGAATATGAAATTATGCTATTCGATTCGATATTTGAAAATATTCGATTAAATATAAATATATAATACATTTATAAAAATATTTATATATTAAATATTTTATTATAAAACTTATTATAAGAAATTTGTTTCTTAAATATATAATTTTGAATCGATTAGTTTCGAATCGAATCGAATCGTATTAAATACGTACCAAATTCGAATCTAATATTCGAATAATATTGTTTTTAAAATACTCAATAAAAAACGAATCAAATATTCGAATCGAATCGAATAATTCGAATATAAATAACGAATCGAATACGAATCAACTTTAACATTCAAGAATGAATCAAATACGAATACGAATCGAATACCGAATCGAATACTGTGTTATTTGATTCGATTCGATTCACTTACAACCCTACTTACGAGTCAATATTCGTCGAACTACATATATATTTGGTAAAAAAATTGTGATTTACTGGTTTTTAGTTGTGATTTAGATTGATAAACTGAAGCAAACTCAACATATTTTACTTCAATTGGCAGTTGGAATCATATAGTGATAAATAAAAAACTGAAATAGCGAAATCTAAATAATATTTTACCATAAAATCGCGCGTTATTTGAATGAGCACTAGATAAAACCGGTTCGTCTATAATAGAAAACCAGGTGCCTAAGTTACTCCTTCGTGCTGCATATCAAGAGTCATGTGGAGTCATGTGAGTTAAGGTGTGAGTTAAGGTGGGTAGCATGTGAGATGACATAGCGGTTAAGGTGGATAGTCTGTGACCGGAACGTTATGGGTTCAAAACCCATTAAAACCGATATGTGAGCCTGTCACCTATGGTTAGCCTAGGGTGGTTGAACCATCTTGTGTTGTTTGCAGGCTAGAGCACAAGAGCGGGGTTTACCCAGTGCGCACTTCAGTAGCAGCTACGGGTTACCTTCGTCATGTTTGCAGGCTAAAACACATGACTGGGGTTTATCTAGTGCGCACTTCAGCCGCGGCTGCGGGTTACTTCTTCATAAAGAAAAAAAGAGTCATGTGTGTTGATTTGATGGCAAAGCAAACTTTATTTTCTTTACAAGTTTACCATAAATTTTGTTTGATTACTTTCTCGTGATGGACCCAGTCTCCTTTTGGTCTCACTATATACCATCTGAAAACCACCCAATTAATAGAATAAGATAAAAAGGCCACTAAAATATAAAACATAAAGAAAAAAGGATACAAACATTTTGGTGTAATGGTTTGATGATATCATGTGTCGATCAACAAAAGCAACGCTGCTGCATGGCTGCAATACAATGTCCGTGAAAGTCAAGCATAAATCACGGAATGCAAAAAAAATTCAAGACTATACTAGAAATTATTATATTATATATAATTTCTTCATACTAGTTAATTTGATCCACTAGAATTTATTCTGTATATTAGTTTAATGTTGTTATTTGCTTGAATTTTTGGTGAGTCGACGTTAATATTTCATTTAATATGAAAGTAAAATATAATTATAAAGGTATCTTTACATACCCTAGATATCTTCATGAATAATCGAGTCCATTCTCCCTTCTCTCTCTCTCTCTCTCTCTCTCTCTCTCTCTCTCTCTCTCTCTCTCATCCACACACACACACAAAATTGAGTCCACATACACCTAAAACAGTCTTACTCGAAGAACACTATAAATAAAAGGCATTTGGTGTTTGAATTTCCACAACATACTTCAACTATTCTTCATGCTTCAAACAAACTCCTTTTCTACTCTCGCAACATCACAATGGCACCGAACGGAGACACGTCGTTTCTCCAAAGCTTCACGAAAAACAACAACAACAACAACAACAACAACGTCAACCAGAAGCCTCCAAAGCTATCAATGGAGACCCTCCAACGCACCATCTCCGACATCTCGTTCGAGCTCATGAGCCAAGAAGCCCTAACTCAAACAGAGAAGAACAGCACCGCCGCCGCCGCCCTGCCGCCCATATCGGAGGTGGAGGACGCCAAGTGCGAGTGCTGCGGCATGTCGGAGGAGTGCACGCCCCACTACGTGAAGAAGGTGGTCGACAAGTACGGCCAGATGATCTGCGGGCTCTGCACGGAAGCAGTGAAAGAAGAGATGGAAAAGAATGGGGGGAAGAAGGAGGAGGCGCTGCAGGCGCACGTGAGCGCGTGCTCTCGGTTCAACCGCCTCGGCCGGGCGTACCCGGTGCTGTGCCAGGCGGAGGCGATGAGGGAGGTTTTGAGGAATAATAGGGCCAAGTCTTTGAGCCCGAGGGATAAGGGGGGGACGAATCAGACGAGGGGCGGGATCGCGCGGAGCTCGAGCTGTATGCCGGCTATCACCAAGGAGATCGACCTGAGGAAGATGGGCTAGATCGATATCGTCATTATCTTAACTTGATTATAGTTAGTTAATTAATTAAATAGATGGAGTTAATAAAGAAGGACTAGTTTGTTTTGGGATTACTTACTAGGGTTTCTAATTGTGGCTTAATTGTATTGGTTTGAATTTGGTTTTGTAATATTCTGGATTCAAATGTTATATATCTAATTATGGATTTGACTCCATCATGTTTGCATGATTTTTAGAAATAGTGTATGTGAGTAACACACAAACGTACACTCTAAAACAATGACGGAACTATAACTTTTTAGTTAGATGGTCGAAATAGATATAAGAAAGAAATTATACCGATCGGAGGGTTGAATGAAGTGAAAAACAAAGGCGGAACAAAGAATTTTCATCCCTATAAAGGCGAAATTCCAGTAGCTGAGGGGTCGACCGATTCTCCCGACCCCCTTAGTTCCGTCCCTATTCTAAAAGGGGAATAAGATGCGATTGCATGCATGAATATGGAAGCTAATTAATTCAGTTATTGCAATATAAATGAAGTAGATTTAATATCAGCGAACTTGATTACCACAAAAAAAAATGGTTAAGATTATATATGGAATCGAGCATACACCTCTATCAAGCTTTTTTGAAATTATATTTGAGATTATTTGATTCTAAACTCAAATCTTAAATCCTCAATAGCAAGTATAGTTGGTACAACGATCAGGGATTTACAATTTTTAAAAAAGGTAAAATAACAAGTTTAAAAATTTAGAGGTGCAGATCGATAAAATTATAATTTTTTTTTTAAAAAAAGAAGGAAATTTTGGAGCTCAAAGAAAAAATAAATAAATTTTACAATTCAGGGTGGATATTGGTGGCCCCGGCCAGCACGATTTAGAGCCAATGACATCAATGGGGCCGACTCCAAAGTCATCCAAAAGGTGGTGAAGCAACGTAAACGAGAGAGAGAGAGAGAGAGAGAGAGAGAGAGAGAGAGGCAGTTTATTCGAGCTCTGAGTGCAGTTTATTCGAGATGGGCCAACAATTTGTTGAATTGCGCCTTCTGTGGGCTATAGATACTCTTTGAAACATATTCTACAGGCAATGAATAAGAACAAATTAAATTAATTTCAATTCTTTAGACAATGAATAGGAACGAAATGATTCCAGAAAATTATTTTTACGAAAATGAAATTTATATACATAAACCAAATTAAAAACTAAATCATAACGAATTTCCAATAAACTGCATAATTTTATTATCCTATAATTTATTATCCATCTGATATTTAAAAAGCTTCAGTATCTATAAGAAGGTGGTTGTAACCAAATTCAAACTTATATCGAGAGTCATGTTTGTGGAATTTATTATTATCTAGTTGTGTTTGGTACGAGATATATATACAATTTTTAATGTCATTATATTCACTAATGGCCGCAAATTATCTAAATATATGTATGTCTTTCCTAAAGGTTCGACCTGTCCAAAAATAGACATGGTGGACAAAGTCATGAAACCCTAGATTTCAGCATTGACCGGACATGACACATCATAATTAGGGGGGTTTGGTTGGAAGGTTTTGAAATCGATTATCAATGTGAATTCGTTATATGATGTTTGGATGAGGAGTATAAGAATTAAAATCTTGGAATGATATTCAAAGATATAACTAAACTAGTTATTTTCAATGGTTCCCCCACAACTTTTCTTTCCCCCCCTCCCCCCACTTAATTGACTATATAATTTTTATTTTTTTTTTTTTTTTTTTTTTTTTTTTTTAATTTTTTTTTTTTTTTAAATTTTTCTTTTTTGATTTTTTAATTTTTACAATTAATAATATTTTTTTTTTAAAATTTTTTTTTTATTAATTTATTTTTTTTTTTTTTTTTTTTATTTACCCCCCCCCCCCCCCCCCCCCCCCCCCTATATTCATATAATTAATTCATTTTTTAGATAATATAAATTCCTATTATTTTTAAAATTTTACCTTTAATAATTATTTAATATTTTATTTTTATTTTATAAAAAATAATTTTTTACCCACACCCAAGGGCAAACTAATAATTATTTTATATGGAAAAATTCAGTACAAAACTTTATATTTATAAAAAAAAAAAAAATTAAAAATAAAAAAAATAAAAAAAAAAAAAAAAAAAAAAAAAATAAAAAAAAAAAAAAAAAAAAAAATTTAAAAATTAACCCCACCCACACCAAAAAAAAAAAAAAAAAAAAAAAAAAAAAAAAAAAAAAAAAAAAAAAAAAAAAAAAAAAAAAAAAAAAAAAAAAAAAAAAAAAAGAGAAGGGGGGGGGGGGGGGGGGGGGAGGAAAGGAAGGGGGGGAGGGGGGGGGGGGGAAAAGGGAAGGGGGGGGGGAGAAAAAAAAAAATAGAAGAAAAATAGGGAGGGGGGGGGGGGGGGGGGGGGGGGGGGGGGGGGGGGGGGGGGGGGGGGGGGGGGGGGGGGGGGGGGGGGGGGGGGGGCCGGCCCCCCTCCCCCCCCCACAAGAGAAGTAGCCCACAATTAATTCATTTTCAATTTACTAAATATAAATCAATTTTCGTTAGTTTATTATTTCTTAACTAGTTATTTTTTATCGTTTTTATTTAAAGAAACAATAAAATTTAAAATGAGATTTAATCCCTATAAAATGAAAAGACAACATGCTTCGAATGTAAAGTAATAATAAAATTAAAATATAATTTTTGCATCTGATTGAATTCAAATTTTGCCCGGGACTAGAAAATAGGTTTTTGGCTATGAAAAAAAATAAGAAAAAACAAAAAGATAAGTCTCAAAGAGATGTTATTGATAAGTATACAATGGCTGACTTTGTTTGTTGTTTTTTTTTTGCTTTAATAAAATTGGATTTTTTTTCATATTACATAGACCCATTTTTTACTTTCGAACAGGGCACCCGAAATGTCAGAACCGGCCCTGGCTAGTGTATCCTGCCTATGAATCCTCACGAGCCTCGCTAGATATAGTTAGTCCCTAAATCCCATACATATCTTTAATTTCTTCAACAAACAAGACTTCAAACCCCGGCCTCAGAAAATCTATGGCAAATTGGCCTAGTTGCATTAGCTTCATTTATGGCTAGGCCGAGCAAGCAACTTTTTTTTTTTTTTTTTTCTTATCTGCAGAAGCACACAAACTTTAACCTGTAAAGGGTCTTATCCTATGATAGGAAAATAAGATTAATTAAATTTGAAAGCAATGCTTCATATCTCATGTCACTTCTGTTCATTCACAATCTCATCTTTTAATCGATCCACACGTATATATTGATCATGTCATATTATACGTGCTTATACAGAGTGATCAACAATTTCTAAGGAAAAAGCGGTCTCCGATTTAACGAACGAAGTAATCAAATTAGGTGAAAATTTGGAAGCCATTGTTGAGTTGGACGAGACAATCGTGCAAGCGGAATGCGAGTGTTGTGGCCTCAAAGAAGATTGCACGAGAGAGTATGTTTCGAGAACACGAAGCTTGTTTTCGGGTAAATGGGTTTGCGGGTTATGCACCAAAGTCGTGAAAGAAAAGGTATATCGTTCCCTAGTAGATGTCGAAGAAGCCATGATCGATCACAAGAATTTTGTGCAAGATTTCAACACGAAGACTAGGCTTAACCCTAAGCTGTCCTTGGCATGGGCGATGAGGGATATTGCCAAGAGGAATTGCGAGAAGAGAAGGAATTTATCCGGTGGGATAAAAATAATTAGGACGTCTAGTTGTGTTCCAAGAATTGATTTTGATACAAAACAATAGGATTAGCATTTAAAAATGGACTTGTTAAGATTTTATTTTCACGATACTAAACATCGATAAAGTAATATTCAATAAAGTAATAATCTCGCTAAGATAATAATTTTTTCGGGTCCCGATATGGGTCAATGCACTAAAATAATGTTCGATAAAGTAATAACCTCGTTAAATGAATATTTTTTCTCGGTCCCAAGATTATTACTTTATCGAGGTTGAAGTGTAATACATATATTTTTTTATAGAGCCTTTTCTAATGTAGTTGGTTAAGCATTCGATTGTAAATATTTTTTCCTTGCCCTAGCAAGAGTAATAACATGGTATATAGATTAACTTCTTCATGATCATATGATTTTCTACCTTCCGAAGAAGACTCTAAAAATTATAATTCCTTGGATGAATAAAATCCCTCACAAATAAATCTGTATATCAAGAGTAACATAGTATATAGATTAATTAACTTCTTCATAGTTTATCAGTGACATTAATGAAAATAACGATCAATACATACCTGTCATCATGAATCAGAAATTAGAATCATATCGATATATTATCAGACAATAATAAACAAATTAACCTTAGTAAGATCTCGAGAAAATTATGTCCCCTTTTAACTCATAAATTTTTCGAAAGGCAATTTTTTGTCTTTAAAAGCAACCCTAGTAATCTCCTACTATTAAAGTATATAACGACCCTCTCAATGACCTATCTAATCCATCTATAATCAATTTGCTAGAAAACGAACTATTTTCTTTATCTTTTAAAAGAGACAAAAGTAGAAGTTATTGAGTCCAACTGTGATCGTTGTTTTCACCAAATAAATTCTGCAAAAATTGCTAGAACTTAAATTAGTATAGCAACAGGTATCGAACACAGGGAACATAGAATATTAGATCTAAATTCCTATTAATCAAGTTTTGGTTAGCGACCACGCAATTTTTAAATTCACTAAGCTAGAGCACGAAAATAAATAGCAAAAATTAAATACTCAAATTAATTAAGTAAAGGAAACGGGTCCAGCAAGATGTTCCACACGCACGAACAATCGATCCTTGACACTAAAGATAAATTAACCCCTTAAATCAATTAGTTGTAGGACACCGTAATTAAACTGACACGTCCCCTATTCCCCCTTAATTATTCGGTAATCGCCATGGTGAGCATTGAAACGACTACTTCCCTAAATTAGATGCAACCTACGTTGGTGGGCAACTAATAGATTTAACACCTAATCAGCCTTAAGAACTAATGGAACCCAATTTAGGAGCCTACTCGTATGGTGGACATCTAATAATCTCATATGAAATTAATCCTATTGTTCTTAGAACATTTGTGCTACTTATTTAGCCTAATCCCACGAAAAACGATGGAAGTACTAAATTAGCTATGAATTAAATTAACTTAGAGTGATCAAGCCTAAATTAACTAATTCAATTAATTAACCAAGATAAATCTGGAACATAAGTGATTAATTATTAAGCCTAAGTCTCATGAATTTAGTTGTGCGCGTTTCACATCTTACCGAACCCTAAATATTAATTAGCTACGCATTACGGTCCGACTGGGCAGGACCGTTCTACTGGACAAAACCCTAATCATGCTGAAAATTGAAATCAAATTATGTGAAAATTTTAACTACTATAACTACTGATTTATCGTACTAAAGTGCATGAAATTAAACCGTAATTAATTCAAAGAACATAAAATAAGCAAACACTAATTATCCGATTCAAATCCAAAGTAAACATAATCCAAATCAAGCATCGAAAATAAAATAACAAGAGTTTGTTTTTCTAGAACTGCACCTAAGGATAGAACGACTAAAATCAACGGGAGGAATGATCATGAACAACTCTCGGCTTCGGAGATGGTGACGGAACTCACGGCGATCAGGCAAGGACACGGACTTCTCGGCGATCGGTGGCTGACGGCGAACGGTGTTCTCTCTCGGCTTCGGCGTCGGACGGTGCTGGAGTCTCCTCTGCTGTCAACGGTGATGATGAACACGAAGGGTAGAAAAATATGATATGAAAAGTGATCCCCTCTCCCTAGCGGCGCATATGTATATATATCAAGGGTTTCCTCCTCTCAATCCTTGTAGAATTAGGAACCTTATCCAACAAGTTTGGAAAGATATCATCAAATCTTTCCATCTTCTTCTTTCCTTATCCATTCCTTTCATTCTATGTAGAATTGCGCCAAATTTAACCCTTAAATTCCTTAATTATATGTATGCCGCCACATCATCTTTTTTGTCGCCACCTAAGCTTGGGAATATGCAAAACAACACAGAAAAACAATCCGACGGCCAAAAATGGCGCCAAAACAACGGAATTTGAATAGTACGAATTAAGACCCATCATCCAATAATGAAGAAGATTTTGGGCATATATTTCTAGAAAATTAAGGATGTGGTTCGAAAGCTTTGAATTATAGGGTTTGGTGTTCGAAGTCGGGCCAATTGCAACACAAACAAGTGGAGAAAATATCAATTTTGGTCCTCTAATGTGGCTTCTGTCCGATTTTGATCCTCTAGTGTAGCAGTGTCCGCTTTGGGTCCAATAATTTTATATAGTGTCCGATTTTGGTCCTAAAACTTTACAAAATATACAATTTCGGTCACCCGATAAAATTTATCGAACAGAAAAAGACACATGAACTGTTGCATGACTAAAATAAGATATTTTAAAAAGTTTTGGGACAAAAAACAAATATTTTTAAAAGTTACAAGACCCATAAAACAGTTAGAAACTACATTGCAGAACCAAAATTGAACTCGTTTTAATAGTAAAATGTTCATTTTTTTTGTCATGAAACTTTACAAAATGACTTAATTTTAGTCATTCGACAAAGTTTGAAATTTACGTGCCTTTTTATTTTCGATAATTTCTATTGGAGGACCGAAATCGTACAATTAGTAAAGCTATAGGACCAAAATTGGACATATTATAAAGTTACATGACCAAAATCGAAACACTACTAAATTAAAGGACCTAGATCAGACACTATATTAAGTTATATGACTAAAATTGAACAATGCTACATTAGAGGACCAAAATCGGACAAATATTACAATAAAAGTCCAAAATCAATGTTTTCTCCAAACAAGTGTGGCGTAGATAGAATGGTCCTATATTTCTCATAGCTTGATTCAACGTCCTAACCCTATAATTCACTCTTACACGTGCACTTCTATTTTACTTTTGACTTTTGAATGTAAAATAATGGACCACTCTTGCATGTGATTTAATCATATGGATCAAATATTATATATCCATATTAATTTATATAACATACATGTATATGCGTATATTATATGTGATATGCACCCTATGTATAGAGATGGCAATTGGAACCGGAGCCGTCGGACCGACCTGCCTCGCCCCGTGATGGGGCGGGTAATACCCAGACCCGTAGAAGTACGGGGCGGGCCTGGACCCAACCCGCGTGGGTCCGGGACGGGTTCGGGTCCAATTTCTCTACCCGCCCCGCCCCACCCAGCCCCGTTTTAGACCCATATTATTAAATTTTTTTATTAATTTTATTATGCTATCTTAATTTATGTTATTTGAATTTTCTTGTTCTTCAATTCACACGTATTAATAGCTGACAATTATAATAAGAAAATCCAAACAAAAAGGTTTCCACTTACGAAAATTAATAATTAAAAAATAAAATAATTCAAAATTAGCAATTAAAAGGGCACCAACGGGTCTGGGGCCGGGTAGATCCGCTCCGTGCGGGTCCGGGGTTGGTTCTGAGTTTCTGAACCCGTACAGGTCTGGTTCTGGATCTGGGTCTCTTAGTCGAACTTACGGGGCGGGTCTGGGTACTATGCTACCCAGCTCCGACCCGCAAAATTGCCATCTCTACCTATGTATATAGGTACTATATTCTAAAACTATATATATGACTGATAATATCTAGTAAGATGTTGAAAACTAATAGCGAATAATAAACGGAACTTAATTGGAATTCATAATTAATAAAAGGTACGGTAATGTATATATAGAAGTATGTAATAATGATGGACGGCGAATTAATTCATAATTAATAGAAATAAGTGGAGAATATTTAGTTCAGTAGTTATATATACAAAGAAATATTTAGCTCAATAGTTCAAAATACGCGCTACACATTAAAGTATTAAACTTGTTTCACATACATTTATTTTTTGAATGGGAAATACTATTTCCGTCCCGCTTGACTTGTCTTGTTTTCTTTTTTGGTTGTTCCACTTGATTTGTCTTGTTTCCTAAAGAAGAAAATAATTACTACACAAATTTCAACTTTTTCCTTTGTGGGACTTACTTTTTACACACAATCACCAACTCCTCTATACACAACCACCAACTCTTCTTAATCTTTGATAGCAAATATTGTACGTATAATTCAAATCATATTAAAAAAAAACTGAGTTATAGACCTTATTGCGTTATTCAAAGGCCAGTGGAATTAATCAGTATTATATAAAAATATGTCTCTTATTGCTTAAAAAGAAGTGCAATTTTTTTAATTTATTATTTCCCACTTTGTTACATCAAAGTAGGTAAGAACTCTTTTATCGAGCACGCACACTCCTAGTGGAGTTGAACACTATCCTCGTTCACACTAACAATTTTTAACTAAACAAATCCTACTCCCTCTGTCCCATATAAAGTGTTTCTTTTCTATACGACACGAAGATTAATAAACTTATATGGTTTGATGTATATTACTTGACTTTTGAGCGGTTAATTTTGGGACATACATTCTTTGTTTTTTTTAGAAATATGAAACTTTTTATGGGATTGAGAATTTTTTTTTTTTTTTTTTGTGTTAATGGTGAGAATGGAATTGGGCCTAACTCTAAAAAAAAAACAATATCCAAACCCTTTTCTCAAAAGTTTGGACAAACCGTGTTTAGTGGATTTAGGTCGGCTTCGTCATGCTTGCCTTATCTAATTTAATGATTGATATTTAAAAATTATATTATACTAAAAGAACTTGGTTGTTTTTATCTATTTTCGTAATTTTTGATTATTAACTGATAAAGTGGATACAACGGGAGTCAATTGCTAAAATTATACTTTCTAAAAAAATAATTCCCAAAATAACACTCTTTATGCACTTATTTACCAAATGAATATCTACATGGAAAATAATTTATATTTTTTAAGTTAATTTTACTGTACAAGCATTTTGAGGAATAAAAAAATTAAATTATTTTATTTTAATTTAGAAAATATGAAAAATATTACAATAAATCAGATAAAATATATTTTTTATTTGAAAATACGGAAATTTTTTTTTCCGACCTAATTTCAACAATTGTATTTCTTTTTATTTATTTATTTTGCAATTATATTAATAAAAACAATCTGTTTTTTCATATCAAAAAATAAAAATACTTTTTGTTTGTTTGAAGAAAAATTAACTATACAAGTAAACAAATAAAAAATATTTTTTTTTAATTTAGAAAATACGACACACATAACTTACAAAATAAATAAAACAACTAACAAATATATATATTTTTTTTTATTTGGAAATACGATTTTTTTACAACAAAGTATATTTTATTGTGTTTTTAGTAGTGTAAAAAATAAAAAAACATTGTCCATGTAGATATTTATTTAGTAAGAAAATAAATAGGTGGCAAAAAGAGTATTAGTTTGAGAATTATTTTTGAAATAATATTATTTTGGAAATAATTTTTTTAAGGAATATTATTTTGGCAATTCACTCATATAACAGCAATCCAAATACCTGAATAATGCGACGGAAAACATGCAATTTGTTTATGGTAGAGTGTTTCAAACCCAAGCTTTTCGGCCAAATTCCACTGTTTAGGGCCTCAAACATATAGTTTTATGATATTATTGCACTTATTTAATTATTTTTTATCTTTTCCATATTGGCCTCTTTTAATTATTCCCTCCTTCTCACTATATGCGACTTGTTTTCTGATTGGAATGTTTCGCTATAAGTGGAGTGCGCGGATATACTTTAACTAGCTATCAAAAAGTTAAACATTATGCACCACAAATAACAACTTTCTTAATTTTGATATCGAAAAGTTTTGAATCACTTACAGTGGAACGGAAAGAGAGTTTTTTTTGGATTTTTGCTTTTTAATTTTAGGATTTTGGAGCAGACTATATAAATGAGCTCTATAGTTTAGTAACTATCAGTTTCTAATACAGAACCATGATTCTTTATTTCCCAATTTTCAATTCTTTGTTATTTTGATAATTGAATGCCATTAGCTTTAATATATTTTCCATATTACATCGAATCAACGAAAATACGGTTTTTTTTAAGTTCACGCTGCGCCAATATAATACTACTATGCACTTCTACCTTTTAGCAGGAATAATTTAAACATAATCTGCAAAAATTAGAAAATCAATTTTCATAGAAACGAGGGCACTAAGTTTTGAGAGTCAATTGCCAAAATAACACTCTTCAAAAAAATAATTCCTAAAATAATATTTTTTTCATAAATAATTTCCAAACTAATACTCTTTTTGCCACCTATACACTTATTTACCAAATAAATATCTACAAGAAAAATAAATTTTATTTTTTTATTTAATTTTACTATTAGCATTTTGAGGACTAAAAAATTAAAATAATTTATTTTTATTTTTAGTTCGGAAATACGAAAAATAATTATTTAATAACAAAGAAAATACAAATAATTTTTTTTGTTTTTATTTGAAAAAATACCGGAAAAAATTCTTTCGAACCTAATTGCAATAATTATATATTTTTGTATTTATTTTTTCTGTAATTAAAATAATAAAAACCATAAAATGTGTTCCGTATTTTCATATAAGATTTTTTTTGGATTCAAAATAAATGTAAAATCTAACTAATAAAAAATATTTTATTCTATTTAGAAACACGACTCACATACAAAATAAACAAGAGAAAAACTAACAAATATATTTTATTCTTTATATTTGGAAATGTGATTTTATTACAATAAACTGTAGTGCCTTGTAATTAAGTAAATGTAAAAATAAAAAGTATTTACTATGTAGATATTCATTTAGTAAATTATTGTATAAGTGGCAAAAAAAAATGTTAGTTTGATTTTTTTTTAAAGGATGTTATTTGTGGAATTATTTTTTTGGAGAGTGTTATTTTGGCAATTCACTCAAGTTTTGTATGCTTGTGCTCTTTACATCATAAATTATCTTTCCAATTTAAAATGAAAGTGGCTGAACTGCATTAGGAGACTTTATGGTGATGGATGGATATTTACTTACTAAAATAAAGTAATTAATTAGTATAGTGGTATGATCTTGAAACTATTGGATATGTATGTGAAATAATAATAATAATTAATAGAAATAAAAATAGCATGCTAAATTGACAAAGACAACACACTGTATATTCCTTCCAGAAAGAGAATGGGAGGGTCCCAAAAAGCACCCATTTGATTAGCAAAAAGATATTCCACTTTTTCCTTAAAACATATAAACACATTCTTTTTTACTATATGTATTTTCCCTCTCACTCTCTCTGTCACTTTTGTACTACATATGTGTATGGGTCTATTCTTTTATAATCCCACTGTTTTTCTACATACTTTATGCTTTTATTACCAGCAACAATATCTGACAGAAATTTCACTGTGCCCAAGAAACCTAGTGACAATTCTCTCCTTATTACTCCTTTGCTTAGTTTTTTTCTATCACTTCACTAGATTGTCTAATTTTTTATTAATTTTTTTTTTTGACACAAATGTGATTTTTTTTAACTACTCTATAAAATTCTTCTACCACTTTTCTTTTTTTAAATTTTTAAAATGAATGATTGTTGACTATAGATGAGTGAGTAATTGTGTATAAAGAGATAGACCACACAAAGAAAAAGTGATAGATTGTGTAGTATTCCCCCGTCCCGCTATTAGTGGCTCATTTTCCCAATTGTGACGTCCCACTAAAAGTGTTTCGGACCTTATTTGACAAAAAAATTACTATCATCTATCTTACTATCATTTCTCTCTCTTCTTTTATCATCTACTCTCATTATAAAACTTATTTTCTCTCTCATACTTTATTATCTACTCTCTCACTTTCTCACTTATTTTCTTTCTCCTACTTTTTTTTTATCTACGATCCTCTCTCATACTTTATCATTTATTTTCTTAATAATCGTGTCGAAAAGTTTTGAGCTGCTTATAGCGGGACGGATGGAGTAATTATTTTTCTTTTATGAAAACATGATCAGTCGGGTGGGACGACCCGAAAAGGAAAATAAGACAAATTGGATGGAACGGAGGGAATACATGCTATTGGAATCAAGATTAATCTCTCTTCTTATGCATAAAAACCCAATTTATAGTGTAAGAAGATTCTTCCAAAACTTGAATTCCCTCTTTCAATTTACGTTTGTTAAGGCGGTAAATGACTAAATTCTATCACGAAATCGATATTTAAAATACGGGTTTTATAAGGATGAAATCATTGGACATGTACGTGATTTGACGATGTACATATACACACACAGAGACACTAGATACAAAATGGCTCACGGATTAGACTGATTTTATTTTATTTTATTTTTTTAATTTGAATTTTTGTGTTGCAGAGATAAGAAGGAAAAGTTCACACCATTTTTTGCAGAATAGGTCCAAATCGCAAAGGCAAAGGCAAAATGAGCATGGCTTCACCAACTTTTTGAGCTTCAACGGTTACACAATACATTTTCTCTTTGTCACTTTCCAAACCAGTCAAAAGAGTATTTGTCGGTGAAGGTGGGTGGCCGAAACCGAAAGGTCATGGATTCAAATCTCACTGAAACCGCTATGTGTGCCTGTCACTTATGGTTAGCCTAGGGTTGGTTGAACTCTCCTCTGTGGTTTGCAGGTGGTTGCTCCTTTGTGGTTTGCAGGCTATTGCACAGAAGCGGAGTTTACCCAGTGCTTATGGTTAGCCTAGGGTGGTTGAACTCCTCTGTGGTTTGCAGGCTATTGCACAGAAGTGGAGTTTACCCAGTGCTTATGGTTAGCCTAGGGTAGTTGAACTCTCCTATGTGGTTTGCAGGCTATTGCATAGAAGTGGGGTTTACCCAGTGCTTATGATTAGCCTAAGGTGGTTGAACTCTCCTCTATGGTTTGCAGGCTACATTGCACAGAAGTGGAGTTTACCCAATGCGCACTTCAATAGCGGCTGCGGTTACCCTCGTCATCCAAATAAAAAAAAAGTATTTTCATAATATCCCACAAAAGCCTATGGCTTTTCACCCAACATCTGTCCCCTCCGCCCCTTACTTTTCCCTTTAAACCAACGTGTGTATTCTTGAGAGAGAGAGAGAGGTTTGAGTTAAAAATCAAAAACTGAAGCTGCATTCTCGTATATATCCACAATTTCCGCTGCCCAATTTCCTTGGTTCAGATCCTCCATCTATTTATAAGCAAACCATCCATAAATTCTTGTCTTCAAACCCTACTATTCTCTCCACTGCTTCTTGAATTAATTATCTACTTCGTTTCTGAAACTAAATCTTGTTTCTTGCTCATCAAACATCACTTTTGGGTACGTTATTACCTTCTACGTATGATTACAGTTCACGAGTTTGTTTCTTTGTCATGCAAGAGTTCCTGATTTCATGTGTTTATCATTTGTTAATTTCTGCTCATGCTAAGACGTGCTTTCTTGCTTATTCTTGCCGTTGTTTTAATTTCTTGTCCTAATTATTACCGAATGTCGTATTTTATTTCTTCATCAGAAGCTGCGTGTGTTTTTCCTTTTCTTTTTTACTCCACCGATCATAATATAATTAATTAATTTATCATCAGATCCAAGAATTATCATCACAATTTTTCGTTTCATTACGTTTTTGCAGAAGATGAAGCATCATCTCCACTAGCTGAAAGTTGCTCAGCTTTCTTTCAGTCCCTTCGAGCTCAAAATATCATCCGCAAATGGCGAACAAAGGATCCAAACCATATCTTCTCGTCTTCTTCTTCGTCTTCATCATCAACTTATCCACATGCAGAAGTCTCGAAGTCGAACTTCTTCTTTCGTTGAAATCTTCAGTTAATGATCAATCCGGAGCACTCAGCAGCTGGGACTCTTCAATATCCGTTTGCAAATGGAACGGGATCTCGTGCTTCGATTCGTCCCATGTTTCGAAGGTTGAGCTCCCGGGAAAGAATCTTTCTGGAAGAATCCCATATTCCATCTTCCAATTGCCCTACATCCAGTTCATCGATCTCTCCACTAATCAGTTGTTTGGCGAAGTCCCACATAATTTATCCTCTTGCTTCTCTCTCCGACATCTCAATCTCAGCAGCAATAACCTAACCGGTCACGTCCCGACCGGCCCAAACCCGGTTCTCGAAACTCTTGATTTGTCCAATAACATTCTATCCGGAGAAATCCCAGAAGATATTGGTCTATTTTCCGGCCTCAGAGTTCTTGATCTTGGAGGGAATCTTCTGACAGGAAAGATTCCAAACTCCGTTATTAATATGACGGCGTTGGAGTTCTTGACGTTGGCGTCGAACCAATTAACCGGCAAGATACCGAGGAGGTTAGGTCAGTTGGGACGTTTGAAGTGGATTTATCTCGGGTACAACAATTTCACCGGCGAAATTCCGGCCGAGCTCGGCGGACTAACGGCGTTGCGTCATCTCGATCTAGTGTACAACAATCTCACCGGCGAAATCCCTTCCTCTTTCGGAAACCTCACCGATCTCGAATACCTTTTTCTCTACTTCAATAAACTCACCGGCCCCATTCCAAAACAAATCTTCAATCTCATGAAATTAGTTTCACTTGATTTGAGTGATAATTTCTTCTCCGGCGAGATTTCGGAGTTGTTTATAAATCTCCAAAATTTGGAAGTTCTCCATTTGTTTTCCAATAATTTCTCCGGAAAAATCCCAAATGCTCTATCATCGTTGCCTCGTCTCCAAGTTCTTCAACTATGGTCTAATGGTTTATCCGGCAAGATACCCAAAGGTCTCGGAGAAAAGAACAATCTCACTATATTAGACCTCTCCACAAACAACCTCGTCGGAAAGATACCGGAGAATCTATGTTCGTCGGGGCGTTTGTTTAAGCTTATACTCTTCTCAAACTCGTTGGAAGGTGAAATTCCGAAGAATTTGAGCCTTTGCAAGAGCTTGCAACGAGTCCGGTTACAGAAGAACAGGCTTTCCGGCGAGCTTCCGCCGCAGTTCACCGTGCTTCCGATGGTCTACTTTCTTGATATTTCTATGAACAATCTTTCCGGCCGGATTGATGAGAGGGAATGGGATATGCCCCAGCTTCAAATGCTGAATTTGGGGAATAATAAGTTTTTTGGGCCGTTGCCGGATGAATTTGGAAGCAAGAAGTTGGAGAATTTGGACTTATCCGAGAACGGTTTCTCCGGAGAGATTCCGGTGAAGTTCGGCGGGTTTTTGCAGCTCATGGAGATGAAATTAAGTGGGAATGAGCTTTCCGGCCAAATCCCTAATCAATTATCTCATTGCAAGAAGCTTGTTGCATTAGACCTCAGCCGTAACAAACTTACTGGAGAGATTCCGGCCGGTTTCGCCGCCATTCCGGTTCTCGGACAGCTCGATTTGTCCGACAACGAATTGACCGGAATAATCCCATCAAATTTAGGACAAGTGGAATCTCTCGTCCAAATTAATCTCTCCCACAACCACTTCCACGGCAGCCTCCCCTCTACCGGAGCATTCCTCGCAATCAATTCCAGCTCCGTCGCCGGTAACAGCCTCTGCGGCGGCGAGAAAATGAGCGGCCTCCCCCCATGCAGCGGCGCCAACAAGAACCGCCTCCGTTGGTTCGTGCTGATCTTCCTCCTCGCCTCCCTGCTGGTGTTCGCCCTCACCGTCGCCGCCGCGATCTTCGTCAGGCGGAGGAAAGGGTTCGAGACGAAGAGAGTGGAGAGCGAAGACGGCAGCTGGGAGCTGCAGTTCGTGAATTCAAGAATCACCATAAACGACGTCGTATCGTCCATGCGAGAAGAAAATCTCGTTGCTAGCGGAAAATTAGGTTTATCCTACAAGGGCAAATCCTCGTCCAGCAACATCCGATTCTTGGCAAAAGAAATTGCCTCCATTCCGACCAACTGTTGGATGGAGTGGGCCCAGCTCTGCAAAATCAACCATCCGAACGTGGTGAAGCTGCTCGGCATGTGCAAATCGGAAAAGGCCGCGGTTTTGGTGTACAAATACGTCGACGGCAAGAGTTTGAGTGAAGTTCTTGGTGGTTTAATCTGGGACCGTCGGATCAAAATCGCGGTCGGAATCGCGAGAGCCCTCAAGTATTTGCATTGCAATCATGTGGCAGTTGGTGAGATTAGCGCTGCAAGAATAATGGTGGATGAGAGAGATGAAGCCCACCTGAGATTAAGTCTTCCTGGGATTGATGGATTTTCAGACAGCAAGTGCTTCAACTCCTCTGTCAGTGTTGCTCCAGGTAATTATTAATTAATTAATTAATTACCCATTACTAATTGTTTAATGTTTGTTATATTTTGTAATATATTAACATGCATATAAATTATATAGTTTAAGGCTCAAGAATTAAGCTCAAACTCTAATAGCTAAGAGTTTTAGTAGTTATCTACAGTCAAGAGTTCAGTTTGCAAGGTCGAGTTCACGGACCGGGCCCATGCAAAAAGACTAAGAATATAGGTTCATTATTACGACGGCGGAAGTGTAATTTCTCGTCATAAAATCAAAACTCGAATTAATTTTCTATCCTTAGCTATAAATTCAATAAAGAAAAGTTATATGCATATATATCAACAAGAAGTCTCACTTTCTTGTTGCAAGTACAATCTTAGATGTCTCACTTCTTTCATACTTTCATAACTCAATACTCTCGCCTCCGTCCCTTAGATTTAGTCTAGTATTCATTTCCGGACTGTCTTATTAAAATAATCCAGCTTTCTTTTTTGACAAATTATTACTAACGCTTTTTTTTAGGGATCCATAATTTTATTCAACTCTACACACATCAACAACTTTCCTTAAAAACCCGCGCTGAAAAGAAAGTTGACTATATCTATGGGACGGAGGAGTATTTTTCTACATCTATCATGTCCATGCACGTATACTAAAAAATAAATATTCATTTGTTCCCATCAGAATCTACAGGATCCAAAGGCCCGACGCCAACGAGTGACATATTCGGGTTCGGGCTTCTCCTGATCGAGCTCCTAACCGGCAAATCACGGGCCGATGCCGAGCTCGGAATGCACAAAACCATGGTGGAGTGGGCAAGGTATTGTTACTCCGACTGCCATCTTGAAATGTGGGTTGATATGATGATGAAGAACGATCTGACCGGTCACCAGAACCGGATCGTGGAGACGATGAATCTTGCGCTGCAGTGCACCGCAGGAGATCCGGCTGCCCGGCCGAATGCAGTTGATTTGGTCAAGAATTTAGAGTCGATTGTAAGATCGAGTTCGTGCATTTCCTCAGGCTCAGGGTTTAAGCTTTTTCCCGCTTAATTAGTTTGTAGTTTTCTTTATTAATATGATTTTGTTTAGTGTTTTTTTTATCTTTATTTTTCTTGATTTTTTTTTATGTCTATAATAAAGTTTAAGAGAAGTAGTTGTTGATGAGTGTTTTGGTTGTTCTGTAATGACATGCTACTGAGTGTATAATTGTAGATAGGAAATTGAAGTTTCGAAATATATTATAATTAATTTTAAATTCTTGGGGTTTTGTTCTTTTCATTTTCCCTTTTCCAATTTTTTTTGCTTCAGTTATCAGGGTTTAATTAGATGGATATATAGTTTGTTGATTAGATGAGTTAAGAAAGTGGGTCGATAGTATGTAAAAGTAGTGGGGTCACTGTTTAGATTGATTGTGGTCCACAAATTATTTCAGACAAAGACAAAAATAATGAGACAATCACGGATGGATTTAAGTATATATATCAAACTTAATAAAAATTTATTTCTTAGGTTGCGTCGAGACCCATTACTAAATAGATTCTTATGACGTACGTCTTATTTTAATTTAACTTACCAAGACCCATTAACTAAATTTTATCTAGGGTGTTCGGTACGGTATATCGTAACATTTTTCTCATACCGCTTACCGTACCGAAAATGTTCGGTATGAGAAAATGCATACCGTTACCGTACCGATAACTTCGGTATGCCGTAGTTCGGTATACCGAAAGTTCGGTATGAGCAATCTCCATACCGTTGCCATACCACTATTTCGGTATACCATACCGTACTTCGGTATACCGAAACTTTCGGTATACCGAAGCAAACGATATACCAAAACTTTCGGTATACCGATATACCGTACTTCGGTATACCGAAGCAAATAATTATTACGATTTTAATTTTCCTTCATTTAATAACTTTATTTAATATTTAATACAAAGGAAAAATTCTATTTTACTTCATTTCATATTTATAAATTAATTAATAGAATATATATCGAGAAAATGTAGAAAGAAATTAAGAATATAATTTTGCCCAAAATAGAATATTTGATTTACATTTGTCTTTGATGTTTCTTTTCTTGATGGAATATATCACAATAATCGATATAAAGTAACACTTATAATATAACTAATTTTTTTTATTTGTATTTCATTTTATTTTATTTTTCTTTTCTTGATTAAATTAGTGTTTCATTTGGAACAATGATAATATAATACAATAAATTATTCTCTCAATCATATATATATATATTTGATTCATAGTGACTAATGATTGTTAAGTTGTATGGTCAAATTATCATATGAACATTTAATGAATTAGTTTATGTTTCTTAAAAATCAGACAAATTAAGAAAAAGTTAAATATTTATTTAAAATATGAACCATAAGATGATATAAAATTTATACAAAATAATAGAGAACAAAAAAATATAAATTTTTTCAATAAATAAACTTAGATTATTTTTTCAGTCCACTTCAAGTATTATTTAGGCAATTCAAATAATTGGTTATGTAATTTAAATTTTTTTTGAATTCATTTAATGGTTTAATAAATAAATAATGTGAATTTTGCTAAATAAAATTATGTCATTTAACTGGTATGTACGGACTACGATTAATTTATTAGGCAAACATTAATCTATAAATGTATAATATAACATTAAGATTGATATAATGGACAAACATTAATCTATAAATGTATAATATAACATTAAGATTGGTATAATGGATAGTTCGGTATACATCGATATAGTTCGGTTCGAATCGATATAGTTCGGTATGAATCGGTATAGTTCGGTATATCGGTATGTTCGGTATGTTCGGTATACCGTTGCATACCGAAATTTCGGTATGCAACGGTATACCACGGTATATCGGTATACCGGATATAGTTCGGTATATCGGTGCACGGTATGTACCGAGGTTTCGGTATGCAACGGTATACCACGGTATGAGAGATCTCATACCGTTGCCGTACCGAAAAACTTCGGTACGGTATCATACCATACCGAAAATCACGGTATACCAAATTTTCGGTATTTTCGGTAATTTTTCAGTATGGTATGTGCGGTATACCAATTTTTCGGTATACCGTAACACCCCTAATTTTATCCTCTTGAGATGTCATAGTCGTTAAGGTGGGTAGCCTATGGTCGACAAGTCATGTGTTCAAAACACACCAAGACAGCTATGTGTGTCTGTCACCTAGAGTGGGTAAACTCTCATGTGTTTTTTGTAGGCTACAACAAAGGAATGAGATTTATCCAATACGCACTTTAATAGCAGTTGCGGGTTACCCTCGTCATCCAAAAAATATATAGTTTATTACGTCGTACGTCTTATTTTAACTTAAGTTAGAACTAATTTATTTTTACTGTCGAGAGGACATTTTGAAGCACTACGAACTCTCCTTTTCATAACTTGCTTTTATTTAAAAGAAGGACAAGAATTGAATACAATTCATTACTGAACTGTCGACAGTCAAGTTATGTCAACAAGTAAAAAACAAAATAAAATCCATTTCTTGGAGGGACCATATTACACAAATGTATACTATTTTTTATATAATAGTCTGATTTATAATGATTATTATATCTTTGTCTCTTTGTCCAACACTACTTTGTGATGGAAGATATCCAAAGTTCATTGTACCAAGCACGAAATTGATCATACACCATTTCCTCTACTTTATATATATATTCATTACAGATTTTTTGTTAGGATTTTTGGACCCTGACGAACGAATTCTTGGAACTCAACGAATACAATAATAAAGAATAGCACAAAGAGAAAAAAATAGGCATAGAGAATTTAACATAGTTCGGTCAATCGATCTACATTCACTGGCGGTGGAGAAACAATCCACTAATAAAAAGAATAATATAAAATAGGCCTCCGGAATATAGTCATAGGCTCAAAAACACATACCCACAAAAACATAATCAATTAGTCCAACTAATTAATCTCATAACATGTGGGCTATGATGCGTAGAAACACATAAAATAATTAGAAAACCTATCTATTTATAGGTGAAATTAATGATAAATTTCATTAATTATCTGAGGTAAAATAAAACTCACTTTACTTTTAAGGATTAAGATTTGAGCTAAATCATAACATATAATATTACTAAATAAAATGACTTTAATTATTAGTATAAGGTAATGAATTCGAATCCATCAACAAAATAATAAATGAAAGGGCTTTCACCTCATTCTTCGTTGCAACTAAACTCCTTTTTTTCAACTTTTTAATTTTATATTTTTATTTTTATTCTGAGATTTTGCGAATTTTGTTTCATGAACTTTAATTATTATTTTTTCCTTAGTTGTTTTATTATTTATTCAAGGTGATTAAAACGACCACGGTCGGGCGCTTATTGATGTCGAAAAAAGCATGGATTTTTTTTTGTTGCTAACGGTATAATTATAATAATCGGAAAACTTTAATAATTTCTAATGATGTTTTTCCATTACGTTACAGGCTGCGCAGCAGATGTTGTAATAATGAGTACTAGATTTAAAACATATGATTATTCGGACAAACTATAGGGCTGCTCCCGTAGAAGCCTCCATTGATTAAGCATAATTAGGCCACACATTTTCGCTTAATTAATATACTACAGAAAATATATAATTTCGTCACTACTTTTTCAAATTTATTTAAGACTATACTAGAGATGACAATTGGAATCGGATCCACCAGACCCGATCTGTCCCGCCCCGCGATGAGGCGGGTAATACCTAGACTCGTAGAAGCACGGGGCAGGTCTAGACCTAACTTGCATGGGTTTGGGGCGGGTCCAGGTCCAATTTCTCTACCCACCCCTCCCACCCAGCCCCATTCCAGACTTGTATTATCAAACTTTTTTATTAATTTTTTCATTAAATTTTATAATATGTTATTTGATTTTTTTTATTCTTGAATTCATATTCATATGTAATAATATATGACAACCATAATAAGAAAATTCAAACAAAAAAACTTCCACTAATAAAAAATAATAATTAAAAACAAGATAATTTAAAATTAATAATTCAAATCTCACCAATGGGGTTAGGGCTGGGTAGACTCGCCCTGTACGGATCCGGAGCTGGTTCCAAATTTTCGAACCCGTGTAGATTTGGATCCGAGTTTGGATCCCTAAGTCCAAACTGCGAGTCAGATCCGGATACTATATTATCCAACTCCGACCCGTAAAATTTTCGTCCCTAGACTATACTCATGGTTTTATTCGTTTGGTGTTTGAATCAATGATCGTGCAACTCAAATGCAAAATCATTTCAAAGCCACAAAATAGTACATATAGTTAATATTAGAATTTATAGTTTCATAAATTCAAGGCATATGTTCGTTGGCATGCGAAACGGTTGATGGTACAACAAGTTTCACACCACATAAATTCGGTCTATCTGCAGTTTATATATTCTACGTGATTTGGAAGCTATTATCCTATGTTAAAGTTGACTCAACAGACGTTTTAAATAGCAGCTACGAGTTTTTCTCAATCGAGAAAATGGGATTGTTCGATGATTAAGAATTTTGTAATGTGATAACTCTTTCCAACCAAGGTTGGCCACAAGCTTTCTTGTGTTGCGACACACTTTTTCTTTCTGCATTCTAATCATGGTGCTTCAAATTCTTTCCATTTTTCTTTAATTTTCTTTTCAAAACTGAAACAATGATAATTGTGAACAAGAAACCTCCCTTTTGCGTCCATTTGAGATGACATAGTGGTTAACATGAGTAGTTCATGGTCGGAAGGTCATAGGTTCAAAACTTACCAAAACCGATATGTGTGAGTCTGTCACCTATGGTTAGCCTAGGGTGGTTGAATCCTTCTATGTTGTTTGCAAGCTAAAGCATAAGAGCGGGATTTACTCAGTATGTACTTCAGTAGCGGCTGCGAATTATCCTCGTTATCTAAAAAAAACCTCCATTTTGCATAATGAGAACTAGAAGATTCTGCCATTAAGAAGAGTCTAAGCATATAAGAATAAATTATCTGACATATGAAAAAGATCAAACAGCTAAGATCTGCTGTCATGAAATTGAAGGTTTACTTTTTATTCCTTTCTCTGGTTTTTTTAAATTATTCTTTGCTATCATCTCAAAAGATTCAAGCGTTACAATCATAACTTCTTGGAGACCATGCAAAAAGTTAACCATTCCCCCCTTCTTCTTTCCGTTGAAAAAGCTCCTTTCTCTCTCTATTTGGAAAAAATAACTTCATCTTTTCATCATAAGAGTTAAAGAGATGGAAAAAGGTGACCCTTCACTCTTTCTTATACATGTTGATTAATTTATTTAATTTGACTTAAGATTCAGACTTCGAATCTCACTAAGTTCGTTATGTGTGAACTTGACATATATGATTAATTTAAGGTGGTTAGATTTTTTTTTGTGGTATACATACTCTGCACAAATTTCGATAGCGGCTATGAGTTTCCCTCGTTATATTAAACTAAATAATAATAATAATGATTGATTTATTTTCCACTAATCTATAGATATAAACTTTTACTCACCGAGATTTTGTGTAATGATAATTTTTGTTTGGATACACACGTGTAGACAATTATTAGATTTTTCCATGCATACCAACCCACTTAATTCAAGACTTGAGCCCTTTCCATTTTTAAACTATAAAATTTCAAAAGTCCAATAAATTGGGGGTTAAAAAAGTAATAGTAGATTTCTTCTTTTTTTTTCCTACTTTTTAGATCTGAAAATATGAGATTTTTTGTTGGGCATGCATTGACATCCACTAGACCAAAAGCATGTGTAGAACAAAGTGTTATTAAGAATCTTTGTCTGAGAAGACATATTTACCCTTGCAAATCTATGTTCTTTGTCAGAGTAATTTTTGACGTACATGTTACATACAAATTCAGGAGAAGGTTCAAATGTGAACAACCTGTTATCGTGTGAACGTGTAAACTCTGCACTTTAAAGATAAATGTATTGTACTTTAAAGGTAAAGATACTGCATTTTAAAGTGCAATTCTTAAAGTGCAATACATTTGTCTTTAAGTGCTGTATATTTACTTTGAAAGTACAATACGTTTGCCTTTAAAGTGCAGTGTTCACACGTTCACACAATAAGGGTTGTTCACACGAGAATCACTCACTATAAATTCATATTTAAATTTAGATCAACAACTAAGGGTTTTAAACTGCATGAAATATTACATGGAAACATTCCGAATAATATAATATACGAAAACAACAACAACGACAACAAAGAAGTGTTTACGGCAAGATCAAAATTAAAGATATGGGCCAACATTCTTGATGTATATATGCACACCCACAATTACATATGACCAAAGTTTTTCTATCTTTTTGGTGTCATGCAAGCACGCCTATATGCCATGGACCAATCATACAACGATTCTTTTGAGACACATGCCAGTGTATGAAATGAGAAAAATTAAACTCGAATTCCTAAGTCAGAATTTGTGTTCGTGGGGAACAAATTGAGGTGACTTGTCAAGTAGAATTCAACCTCAAACAAGAAGAAAATCAAAGTTTCTACTTAAAGCCACTTTCCATACATACTATAAGATATAAAGGGCCTTTAGATGTTTCAAGCTTTTGACCATTTTCAAAGTACAAAAGAGATGAGGGATATTATCATAACTACATTTCTTGAAGTTGCTGCTAACCAAATCAATTCAGATTTTGAGTACTTGCAACTGTTGGAGAAAGAATATACACTAATTAGTGGAAAGTCTCTTTACCAATCTACTCCCTCAGTCCCATAGAAAGTGTCATCTTTCTATGGGGTACGGAGATTAAGAAACTTGTATTATGTGGTGTATGTTGTTTGACTTTTTGGTTGTTAATTTTGGTCCACATATATATTTTTTTCTTAGAAACATGACACTTTCTATGGGACAACCAAAAAAGGAAAACAATACACTTTCTGTGGGACGAATGTAGTATTATTTTCCAAAACAAAGCTAGCATGCTTAAACAGGTAGAAATAGGAATTTAATTTGTTTTCCAATTTTTTATGTTTAATTTCCACTTATTAATGAAACGATGGCACGTGTCACAATTTCTAAAAAACTAACTGAAATAGCTCATTCCCTAGCTTGGCAATCCAAATTAGGCTTATTTTTTGTTAAAAGATACATATGTCATCATTTCATTGACCAAAAAATTGGACATTGAAAAACTAAATTGGTGATCCGGTCTCTTACAAATAAGATAAATTAAGGTGAAAAGGGAAATGATAAATACATTAATACAGATTAAAATAATACTAATAAATGAAAGGGCAATTCATTTGTATATACATACATATGTATGTATGCGTAGGCGTCCATCCCCACAAGTGAATTTATACATGGAAAAATAATGATGTAGTTTTATATTTCCATCAAAAGTTGTCTATCCCAGTTCAAGAAAAAGAGGGTTGCAAATACTCCATTCGTTCCATTGCTAATGGCCCTTTGACTTTTCGGCATTGGAATTAAGAAAGTAGAGTAAGTGATAAAGTAAGGGAGAGAAAATGAATGAGATGGTGAGAGAATAAATGATAAAGTATGTGAGAGAAATAACAAAATATAAGAGAATCTAGTATTTTTTTTCTTTTTTTGGAAATGAATCATTTTAAATGAGATAAACCGAAAAGGAAAAAGGGTCGTAATCAATGGGACGAGGGAGTATTCAATAATGGAGGGGTCGCTAGCTATTTGAGTTTAGAGCACTAGAAATCTGATCTTAAGTGGAGAGGTTGTTCACCTATTGTTAGTCTCAGGGGCGGATCCAGGATTACGAGGGAGGGGGGGCGAAACTTAAAAATTTGATAGAGAAGAGGGTGAAGTGTACATTCGGGGGGGCGAAATACGAAATTTCTTAAAAATTACATATATAAAATCGTGTGTTTCGACACGAGTTCGGGGGGGCCGCCGCCGCCGGGCGCCCCCCCTTGGATCCGCCCCTGGTTAGTCTAAGGTAGTTAAACTCTCCTTTGTTGTTTGCATACTAGAACACATGAGCAGAGTTTATCCAGTGTGCACTTTGATAGAGGCTGCTGATTACCCTCGTCATCCAAAAAAAATTTGGAGAGGTTGTTTGGCATCACTATATGTTTACCCAAATTAAGAAATTGATATCAACTTCACATTAAACATTTTACAAAACTTTTAATCTGTTATTGGGCGCTTTTTATCCTTTTTTATTTGCCAAAGTCTTCATTGATTAGAAATTTAGGTTTGCAATGTCTGATTTGAGACCACTTAGTGAGAAATGTTCTCAATGTCCTCATACTAAGTGAAAGAGCATGTGATTATATTGAGACAACGACTATCCTTTTCATAGATGACCGACGCATAAAATTCAAGCTTACTTCCAAATAATATTAGGGTAAATTTGAATCCCATTTCTTATGGAGTTTTTTTTTTTTTTTTTTTTTGTGCTGATCCCATATTTTTAGTAGTACTCCCTCTGTCCCATTTATATTGACCTCTTTTTCATTTCGGTCCGTCCAATTTATATTAGTCCATTTCCAAAATAAATAAATAAAATAAAATGCTACATTCTCTCATATTTTATTATTTCTCTCACCTACTTTATCATTCATTTTCTCACCATTTCACTCATCTTTTATTTCTTACTTTATCACCTACTTTACTTTCTTAATTCCCGTGCCGGAAAGGCAATGAGCCAATATAAATGGGAAAGAGGGAGTATCTTTTATAATTTCCAATAAATCGTACAAATTCATAAAATGGTAACCGAATATCACAATTTACTTCTAATAAGATATTCTCTCCGTCCCATAGAAAGTGTCTTGTTTTTCATTTCGAGCCGTCCCATAGAAAGTGTCTTGTTTTTTAAAAAGACAAACAATATGTGGACCAAAATTAACAAGCTAAAAAGTCAAATAATATACACCACACAATTTCATTTTCTTAATCTCCGTGCACCAAGGAAAGGAGATATTTTCTATGGGACGGAGGGAGTAGATAAAACGCATGCAATGCACATGACGTATTTGGCATGCAACTTCTATCTTTTAATTAAAAAAAAAAAAAACTTGAGGAGGTCTCTTATAGAAAAAGTTAAATTAGTTGAATTTACAATTTACATATTATCTCCGCAAGAGATAATATCCTATAATATAATTAAGAACTTGCAACCATACTAAAACATACTCCCTCCGTCCGGTAACATTTATGGGATGGAGAGGGTATTATTTAATGCCGAGATTTTTTATTTACATTAATTATCTATATATATTTAGGTAGAAATAAAATTGAAAAAATAAACTCTAATAGACAAAGCTAAGCATATACACTTAAACCTCGATAAAGTAATAATATTGGGATCGAGAAAAAATATTCATTTAACGAAGTTATTACTTTATCGAACATTACTTTAGTGCATTGACCCATATCGGGAGCGGAAGAAATTATTATTTTAACGAGATTATTACTTTATCGAATATTACTTTATCGAGGTTTAACTCTATAAATTGAAGCAGAGTGTAGATGAAACATAAATTATGGATAATTTAGCATATGTTAAGGTACACCTACAATTCTCGTTACTAACCATGATAGAAAGAAAAATGAAGACAAATAGCCTCCACATGGCTGAATATGATGAAAGAAAAGAGCGAGGTTAAAATGTGATGTCTAAAATCTCTCCTCTCTCTCTCTATCTCTCTCTCTCAAACAAACGACCAATTTTGGAACATGAAGCAGAGGCAGTGTGCGTCTTCCTCTTCATTCAAAACCTTCCACGCCACGGCTCTCTCGTACGATATCGGCCTCCCCATGCTAGACAAACATATGCCTCCTTGCAGACAAGCAAAACCCTACACAAACCCAAACATTTCTAAGATCGTAAGAAACGACGATCCGATGCGGTTTTAGAGGAAGACGAAGTTGTTTCATTAGTTACCTGCTGCATGATCTGTGGGAGCTCGGCGAAGAGCGTCTTCTTCCCGTTGTCGTTGAAGATCTTCTCGAGCGTGATGTCTTGCAGCGCGACTAAGGTGGTCTCGAGCATGTCGAGCCCACCTTGATTCGCGAACGTGAAGACCGGCAACGCCTGCATGCAGATGATGTCGATAAACTTCGTAGACACCACCTTATTTAAACATAATAATTATTGTATTCGAGATGAGGATGAATGTTAATTAACTACTAATTACCTTTAGTGAGCAACAAAGCACTGCATCAGAATGATGCCAAAGTGTTTTTAAAGCAGAATCACTTCCTTCCCCTACAGGTTTAAGCAGCTCCACACCTAAGAAGAATCTACAAAAAATATATATATATAAATATTTTAATTTAACGTTAATGTAACTAATTTAAGGATGTTAGATTTTATCAAAAAAAAAATTAAAATAAAATAAAATGAGAGAGATTTGGATCTACCTATAGCTTTGGCAGATCCACCGTGCAAGCGTGTGTGCTTCCGGCGTGCCGGGAGGCGGGCGGAGGCTGGCGTGAGGGCCGAGGCGAGAAGGGGAGAGAGCCAACGCCACTCTCTGAACAGAGGCTATAATGCTACGAACATACTGCCTAGCCATGGCAGCCACACTTTCTTGCAAATGCAACTCCAATGCAAACTGAAACGCAATGGTCATCACTGATTTTGATGTCCCTGTGTGGTCCCCGGACATTCTGCTTCCGGCGGGTCCCACTTCGAGCGTGGAAGCGAGATCCAGCGTACGATTAGGACTCGAGCCATCCTGCGCCACATCAAACGGTCTCAATATAACACGAAACAACCAAAGGATAAGAGTTTGTTAGGTTTATAATGTAGCAAACATACTGCTTTTGACTCGAGAGGAATGATGCGGAAGCCGGAAGGAAGGAGAGGAGCGTCGTCGGAGAAGGAGGCGTCTATGGGGGCGAACACGAGCTCTGCGCACGTGCCGACTGCAGTCTCATCTACTCCATTGCACACTTGTAAGAGGAAGATATCACTAGGCATAACTACATCATCTCGATACTGAGCCATGTTTTCCAATCTAATCACCTCCATGAACTGAGCCAAACAAGAACAGAACATCAAGAGAGAGAGAATCAAACACAAGATTATGTTAATGATAGAAGTAGAGCAAAAGACTTGCCTCTTCATTCTCAATGGTGTGGGCTAATGGAAGGATAACCTGCCCTCCGAAGCATCCAACTCGCGACACGGGTATACTACAAGGACCGGCTTTGACAGCAGCAACAGAGTAGGCATCAATGCCGCTGTCAGCCCATTCAGATCGATGCTCCCTTAGAAACCTCAGCAGGATAGCAGGAGGAACATTCTGACAAAAGATTCTAGTAAGTAATGTTGTGTGAAGACAAAAAATCAAATTGAAGACAACAGTTTGATTGAAAGATGATGTATACTTGTAATAACATGGACGCCTTAGCACATAGAACTGCATTGCTCATGGATGGGAATCCATTTGCATAAGTTAGAATTGTTCCCATCAGTTTTCCTGGGGAGGAGTTTATATGGACAGTGACATCATCGATGCCGTCACCCTCAATCACTGACCAGCCCTCATCTGTGAAGCCACTCACAGCCTCATTGAAGCCTCTGTATTGCAGTAAAGTTTAGATCAGTATACTACACAATAGAGAAAGAATAGAGAGAGAGAGAGAGGGAGCAACTAGCCTGCTTAATCTTAGACCAAGAGCACGAAGAGCAGCCGGTCTTCTCCCCCAACCAGTAACATTAGGCTGGGTAATTTCTTGAGAAACCTGCCTCAACTGCCGCAAAGCCTAATTAAAGGATTAAACTTTGTCAAGCAAATATGAAACATAAATAGCAAATCTTGATCTTGTAAGGGAAACACATGATTACTAATCCTACCGCTAAGGTTGTCCTCTGAGAAAGAAGTGTTGATGATTCATAGAGAGGGCGCAGCACTTCAGGAACACTCCAAGGCTGAAACAAACACCAACTCTCAATTGTTAATCAACAAACTCAACGCAATTAAAGAGATTAGATCAAGAACATATATATATATATATACCTCTAAATCCATGTGATCAACTATATGAATAATGGATCCGCCCCCTTCACACGGCCTTATAAGGTATCCACAAGGAAGCATTTCTGCTCTCACAAAATGCTGCACAGGAGGCATGCTGGGACCATTCTGAGTGTTGTTGAGAGATCTTTCACAAACTACAAGGCTGCCATCCTCCATAACAGAAGTATAGCGTAGCAGCCAGAAGTCTCGAGCAGGCGCCAGAGTAGTTGGTGCATAATGCTACACCATTTGGGACAGAAACATTCAGTAAATATAACTTGATTGTGAAATGTTAATGAAATGGCTAATGAATGAAGATGAAATTTAACCTGCATGTAGAGCAACTCAATTGTTCCACCAGTCCCAGTAGACAAGACGTTGATGACATCCACAGCTCGGCAATCACGGTACCATGAAGGCCGATCTTTGAGGATTTCGGCCACCTGATTAGCCATCATGCATATTTAACATCAACTCGACTAAACAGATAAAATGCTTGAACATAATCAAGAAGCAAAAACTTACTCGTGTGGGTTCTAATCCCACGAGGCCGCATGCACGTGATGCTACACCAGTGCATCCATGAGAAATAGCAATGATTCCAATGGAATCCGGACCAGGCTGCAAACAAACAAGCAAATTCAATGAAAATTACAGCAGTAGATAATTCTTAACTATAAGAAAACTCTTCGGATTAGCAAATTCATAGGATTCAAGCACAAAATTATATTGAATCGAGGCAGTATATACCTTCATACCAGGCATTTGGACCCACTCCACAGCGGTTCCAGTAGCCTTCGATAGAAACTCTGTTAAAGTCTCCTCCGCAATGGACAAAAGTCTAGATAAAGTACAAACAAGACACATAAGATGCAGTAACGAACATTTGATGTAATGAGAAACAAAGCCAAGTGATGAGATTCCTTACCCTGCAGGACTTGCATCCTTCGGTGGATCTTGAGGAGTTATGTGGTGTTGGCCACTTGTTACCACCGATTCACAACTGTTATCGGTGGAGGCCAGCGTTGCCTGCAACAGAGAAGCCGAATATGCTTGTAATGAGAGAATCAAATTAAGGAGAGACTGAATAGTAGTATTTCTTTACATTTTGAGTATGTTGGCGGAAGTAACTGTTCTCATACACCAGCTGAGAGACTTGTTTCTGCAGCCGATCATTCTCCTCCATCAACAACTTATTCATGGCTGACAATTTCCTATTCACAGCTTGAAGGCGAGACGCCTCTTTTCGCTGTTTCTCCCTGCATCTGTATCAGACAAAGTAGAACAATAAATTACATACTACACAAGTTCAACAGCATAATTCTCAATCTCCATATCTAAAACAGTATAATACCATTAACTTATTATACCTTCTGTTCTGAAACCAAACTTTGATCTGCTTAGGCTCAATGTTGGAGAGGATTGGGCACTCCCGGATCAGCTGCTGCCGGCGCAATGAACTGGGCTTAGGGCAGTCATGGTACAACCTCTCCAAAGCCTCCACCTGCTCCGGGGTGTACCGAACATATTTGCCATTGTCTAGCCCCATTTTGTTGTCTTTGCAGGCAGATGTTACCGCCATCATAACTTCAACAAATCGAGATTCTTTCTCTCAGATAACTTAAAACCCACAACAAATCAATAATCTCTTCAGATCAAAAACCAAACCAATTCCGCAACATTTTTCTAAACCATATTGAATAGTTGCCTTACTTTTCAAGAACCCACGAATTAATAACCCATATCCCCAATTTCTTGAAACTGAAAACAAATTTAGGAATCTGAGGATTATCTTCAAACGTCACAAACTCATGGCATAATCAGAGAAAAAAGAAAACAATCTCTTCAAAGTTTATGCGTGTGGATCTGCATATAAATACTCACATGTTTACACCATACACATATTAATATATAGATACAAGTATAAGCAAACATCTGGTTATAGGCGAAGCTTGTGTCTTAAGCGTCTCGAAACTTCCACCGCTCCTCAGCACGCACACACACGCACGCAAAACACGCATATTGCTCAGTCACAGAAAATCGAGAAGTTTCGTGGTATACCTGTGGGGTTGTTCGAAGGCAAAAGATAGCGTCTTGTTTCTTCACAAGCACACAGCGTGAAGCACTAAACCTAGATCTTCCATGCTAGACGTTTTCTAACGTTTCCTCTTCTTCAAGACACGACCCTTTTTAGGAAACAAAAGATTAGCGTCTTCTTCTCTAGACGATCGAAGTAAGTATATCAACTCCCGAGATCGTTCAAGATTTTACACCTTCGCATATGGGGCGAGAGTGCGTGCTTTGAAGTGATTGAGGAAGATTTGAGGTGTGTGTGTATATGTGTATGTATAGAGGAAAGGGAAAGAGGGGACACAAGTTAAGAGGTGGAGACCATTTTTGAGGAGTGAAATCAGTTTGTATGTTCTTTTTGCTGCTTGTCTTGCTTTCTCCTTGCTCTTCCGCCTTTTCCTTTACCTTTTTCTTTTTTGTTTTTGTTTATTTTTTTTCCTTTTTTTAAATCTTTCTTAAATGTAAAATAAGATATTTTCTCCGTCTCGCTATTATTGTCCTACTTTCCTAATCGAGTTCTCCTGCTCCTACTTAATATTCATCCCCACATTATTATACTCTCTCTCCAAAAATCTACCTATCACACTATTTTCGTTCCATTTCGTACTCAAAAATTTATGATTTTTAACTTTTTGAAATTTAAAATTATTTCTTAAAATATAATATAAAAAAAAAAAAAAAAATCGATTGCCTCAATTATATCCTGCAAAAATTTGCATAAATTCTCAATTCTTCCACCAACTACTTCTCGAAAATTTTGCTCATTTCTTAATATAATTAAAACTCATAAAATATACAGTTAAATAAAGTTTCTTTATCTCCTCAGTAATAGTGGGATGGAGGAAGTATAAATGCTAAATCTCATATTTATATTAGTGCATTAGACTAAGGTAAGCTATTACTACAAAGCAAACATTGAATATATATATATCAGATAGTGGTTTCGAGTTATCCTCGTCAATCACAATAACTTTAATTATGTATCTTTTGTTTTATTATCATGAGTTGGCATGAATTAAAGATTGGAATTTAAATTATAATATATATTTATAATTTGTATCCACAAATTATAATTTAGCTATCTTGTAATAATGAAGACTACTTTTGTTAAGGTGCTTGAAATGCAAGTTACAATGTCTACACTCCCAAACATGTGCCGGGCTAAATATGTCAAATCGTTACAACTCATATCAACATCAACACAAAAGAGCAAAGCTGAATCCCTCTTGATACAGCGCGCTTGGCAAGTTTTTTTTATTTTTTATGACGAAACTGCCCCTCATCCTAGTCTAGAGTGCACACATGAATTCCAAGAACGAGTGTAATCATCTTTTCAAAAAAATAATTATTTTTTTAAGTTAGGAATCTTTGTTAAAAAGAATATGAATAAATAATTCTAACAGTTATTTAAAGTTTATTTCTTAAAATTTACGCCTACTTTCTTTTAAAGAATATATGATTTGCACACAAAAAGTATTGGCCAATGACAAAACAAAGGTCAAGTCTTCAAAAAGAAGTTTAGTTCCATGCATTTGTTTTTCTCATTCCAACCGAGCATTTCTTTTAACTTTCAACCCTATGAAGAAATAGCGAAAATAGAACTATCATAGATATTTATTTTTTTGGATGACGAGGGTAACCCGCAGCCGCTACCGAAGTGTGCACTGGGTAAACCCCGCTCCTGTGCAATAGCCTGCAAACCACACAGGAGAGTTCAACCACTCTAAGGCCCTAGACTAACCATAGGTGACAGGCAACACATAGCGGTTCCAGTGAGATTTGAACCCATGACCTATCGGTCCCGGATCACCCACCTTCACCGTTACGTCATCCCAAGGGGACGAACTATCATAGATATTGATATGAACCATAAACCCTAAACCCTAATCTAGGGGGCTTATGGGGCCATCGTTATTTCAAATTGTATAGAAATCCAAATTTATAGTATATTGTTAAAACCTTTTATTTTATCATCTTCTTTCTTGAAATCTCGGATTTCATCTAATTCTGGATCCACAACTGACGACACGACGTTTATTGATGAAGATTATGTAAGTATGGTACTCGTTCCATCCCATTTATATTGACTCATTTCTCATTTATATTGGTCCATTTCCAAAAAAAGAAAAATAAAATACTACATACTCTTATATTTTATTATTTCTCTCACCTACTTTATCACTCATCTTCTCTCTCTTACTTTATCACATACTCTATTTTTTTTAATTTTCGTACCGAAAAAGCAAGGGGTCAATATAAATGGGATGGAGGGAATTGTTTTGAGGGATGAGGTAAAATGGAAGGAATTGAAAGACAGAATTGTTGGTTATAATATAGCCGATAACCTTGGAAATGTGTACAAAATAATAACAAGTAATTGAAATACAGTAGAAATTGAGATACTAGATTACAACCGATTTTGTATCTAACAGGGCAAACCACTATCTGGTCTTCTGGGCAGAACGTCCGGGTTGATGATTCTCCTGGGTATGAAATGATAAACTGAACAGACAAAGTCGAGTCGAGTTTCCTCTTTCCGCAAGACAGTATTGCCCCGGCTAGTGCTCACGGATTGGCAATCTGTCCCCAAAGATAAAACGACTTTCCTCCTTCCCGGTAGCAGCACCGCAAACTGGAAAGGCTCCGGCGAACTGAACCAAGGCACGAACTGGGCAGACACCGAACTATACTATAGATGCTCGTATGTATGTTATGATGTGTATGTGTGTTGTTGTGATCTATGATATTGCTTGTAAGATGCATCTATATTTATATAGCAAAATCCACTATGTCAAGGGATTAAAGGCATTAAAGATCAACTCCACTACTTGCTCATTAAGAGCCATCACTTGAGACATTTCAAGTTCTCCATTGGATGCTTCTAGGTCATCAAGACCTTTGAACTGCCAACAACTTGCAGGCAGCTCAACAGTCACACGAGTCTACTTGCCTAGACAAGATCCAAGTACTGGGTCAGGTAGTCTGGCAGTAATTGCATCCAGTTACGAAAATGCCCCCAAACGTGATCAACTTAAAACGCATATTTCTCACTCACCGAAATTCAATTTTGAGAATATGAACGTGGTCACAATAATTTAATCATGATTAGACTAAAATATTAATTAGTCAAAACCAAATTTCCAACAAGAATAATGAGGGAGGCTAGGGTATGGGTATGCATGCGTCTGTGAGGTGAAAAATATAGCGTGCTTTACCGGCAGAATGATATACTCTTTTTTCATTCCTCATCATTCTCCATTATTATTACTTCTCAAAAGTATCAACGTTTTCCCTACATTCCATTTGTCTCTTAATTATATATCAAGATTTATTTATGATATTCCCATTAATTCTGCAGGGTCCTGTCAGAGATACCTACCTATTCTAGTCGAATTTAAGATTTGATTAACTGCTCCTCTCTATCTACCTCTCTAGACTATTCTATTCAAATTCCAATCATCATCAGTCTACATCCTAATTAATTAATTACAAAATTGCTGGTCATTTAAAAAAAAAATTAATAGTTTGTTAGTTTTTCTCTTCTTTCATAAGCATGCATGTCCATAGTTTCCATTATTACATCAACAACCTTAACGTTAAAAACTCAATGTGTTAGGGAGAGAAAATAGAGTCGATATCATAAAATCAAAATAGCACAATGTAGAGAGCGATCCAGTGTAGATCTTTACCCAAAATAAACAAACCAACCAAAGTATAAAAGGTCTAAACAGATGGCCAGCAAACTAAAACAAATGAAATCAAAACCAACTAACAATAGCGATGCTCATCCAAAGATCATGTAGAACGATAACGAATTTTGAAGTTTGGATATTCAAGCCGATCCATCCTAACCAAAGATTGAAGATGTGAAGGTGTTGTAGTAGAATCATAGAGTGTAAACTCTGCCACAAAATGACACTGTCGTGCCAAATAATCTGCCGACTTGTTTCCCTCTATGTGAATAATGTGTTAGAGAGAGGAAGAGAGAGATTGTATATATATTATATCCATAATAGATGTATATGATACTCCCCTCCATCCCATAGAAAGAGTTTTGTTTTCCTTTTTGGGTTGTCCCATAGAAAGTGTCATGTTTCTAAGAAAAAAAGATGTGTGGACCAAAATTAACAATCCAAAAGTCAAACAATATACACCATACAATACAAATTTCTTAATTTTCGTGCCCCACAGAAAGGAGACACTTTCTATGGGATGTACTGACCGAGTCAAAAATGGATGTTGCTGCTATAGACTGCCATTTTTCCATATAAAAGGCCAGTCTTCCTCAAATTCTGCCACTAAAGCTTTGAAAATCACAAGATAAGTCGGTCTAAATGGCACTGTTCGAAGTGGCTATACCAACACATATATATATCTTCATTTTACCATTTCCAACTTAGACTTTATCGCATGCATCAAATGAAACGCCCTCACATTTTGCATATTTGTAAAACAAATATGAAATTAGAATTAGTCAAAGACCTTTTTCTTAATGGGTTAAAAACGTATATCACCAAATAACCTAGCTACATGGAAGATTAGCCTCTCTCTCTCTCTCTCTCTCTCTCTCTCTCTCTCTCTCTCTCTCTCTCTCTCACATTAGATTTTCCGTTGATAGAGGGTTAGTGGGCTTCGTTTAGACTAATTCGTGGTCAATTTAAAGTTTCTAAACAATGCACTTTGAAATTCTTATTTATGACTATCAATTTTCCAGATTTTTCTTTTCTATTTTTTTATTGTTGGTTGGTGTATAATTGTTTATCATATATGAATTCTTTTTTTTTTTTTAAAGATTGTGTCACGTTAGATAGTTTTTAATTTATAAGAATTAGGTTACCAATCAAGATTAATTTGATCATATCACTCCACCAAACTGTATATTTACGTATGATTCTTATACATAATACCACGTAATTATGACCAATGATTGTGCTCTTTATGCAATACATATTACATTATTGGAATGAGATCAGTTATCCTAAATTTTCATGTTACAACTATATCCCAAATATATATATGTAGTTTAGCTTAGAATAGAAGGTCAGTTCCTATCAAAACTATACATTTTATATGCAAACTGTGTAAATTTATCTCGGATAGAATTAAAAATGATTTTTTTTAGAGCAGCAGATGTCACAAAGACTTGTGTGTACCACATTTGAATACACTTGTGTGTACCACACCATAAGAGTATTGACATGTGGTAAATGTAGCTCATCTATTTTAATGAAAAATTTCTTATGTCAATACTCTTATGGTGTAGTACACACAATGGTATACAAATGTGGTACATACAAAGCGTTCCGAGCAGATGTGTAGCCCATATTATTACATCGTTCAAATTCAAACCCAACATAAAATTCACAATCATGAAAACATTATTGTAAATTTTACGAAACGGTTATTTTAGGAAATATTTAGAATAAAATAAAACATTCACTCTGTCCCATCCTATTAGTTTTGTTTGATTTCGGTATAGATATTTTGATAAGTGAGTGGTTGTGTGTAGAGAAGTAGGTGATTGTGTGTAGAAAATAAGAATTTGTGTAGTAATTATTTTTCTTTTTAGGAAATAAGACAAGTCGGGTGGGACAGTTCGAAAAGGAATATAAGACAAGTCAAGGAGTAATATACTCCCTCCGTCCCATAGAAAGTGTCTCCTTTCTATTGGGCACGGAGTTTTAGGAGGGTTATTTTAGTTGGTAAAGATGTGGGACCCATATAATTAATAAATTATTTAGAATTGATTTGTGTGGTATAAATGTGGGACCCATGCAATTAATTAATTGTATTGAATTGATTTGAGTTGGTAAAGGTGTAGGACCCACTTCCTTTTCAATAAATGAGACACTTTCTATGGGACACCCGAAAAAGAAAGAAAGACACTATGGGATGAAGGGAGTATTTAAAAGAAGGAGGTGCAGGCACGTGTCTCTGGGTGTGGCCCACAATCCTGGGAGTGTGGCCCGCACGCCTGGGAGTGTCTGGCGTGTGGTTAACGGGAGCAGACCGTATCTGGAGTATGGCCCACAATCCTGGGAGTGTGGCCCGCACGCGTGAAGATTGGGTGTAACTTTACATCGTGCTCCACGCCCCGCATTCCGACTTTTCTTTTTCTCTCTTATTTATTTGTCACGCTAACGCCGCTTCCCCCATTCGCTCCTTTTTGTCAAGGATAAATCTAATCCCCACACGCTGCTTTCTACCAGCCCACGACGCGTGTGCCGCAATCGACCTCATTTATTTATGTCAAAACAAATAATAGTACCACAAATATATTCTAGATAATTTTTA
The DNA here is from genome assembly GCA_028984105.1 of Lavandula angustifolia. Lineage (NCBI taxonomy): Eukaryota > Viridiplantae > Streptophyta > Magnoliopsida > Lamiales > Lamiaceae > Lavandula > Lavandula angustifolia. Next base: position 980,672 of record CM054816.1, read on the forward strand.
ATTAAAAAGTACTTCATCTATCTTATACAAAGTGTTTCCTTTCCATGAATCTCGGAAATTAAGAAAATGAGATTGTGTAATGTATATTGTTTGACCTTTTAATTTGTTAATTTTAGACACTTTATATAGGACATTTCGAAAACGAAAACAATACATTTTTTATGGAACAGAGGCAGTAAGTTTATCTTAAAAGTATAAAAAATAAAAAGTAAATTGAGGTAATCAATTAGGAACATGGTTGCCTAATGATCCAAATCTGGATTAAGTATTAAAATTTCTATTTCAATTCAAGTATGAGACAAGTATGAGATTTGATGTCTCATCTCAATTAGTAGGGTCGTGGATTATTTTTATTGGCTTTATTTTGTCGTTTTATGTGGTACTATTTTTAATTATTAAAAGATGAGCAACAATTTTAACCTTTTTTCCTCACAATAATAAAAATAATAATAGAACATCTACATCAAAATGTGCTACTTTGGTCTATTTTTATTCTTGAGTTAGGAAACTTTAGTTTTTCAAAGCACTTGCCTTTTTTTAAGTGAGAATGAAGAATTTGATGCAATAAACTTATTTAATAAAATGGTGGAATCAACTAGCAGGTTTTATATTCAAAGAACAATTAAACAGTGCGGATTCACAATTAAAAAGTTATTCAGCGAAATTATTTTTCATTTTCGGAATGTCCCATAAAAAGTGTATTGTTTCTAAAAAAGGACTTGGGTCTAATACATTTACCAACTCAAATCAATTCAAAATAATTAATTAATTGCATGAATCTCACGTCTTTACCCCACAAACCAATTTTAAATAGTACTTCCTCTGTTCCGTCCGACTTATCTTATTTCTTTTCGATACGGAGATTAAGATGAGTGGGTGGTTGAGTATAGATGAGTGAGTGATTGTGTATAAATAGATAGGCACCACAAAGAAAAAATAGTAGATTGTGTAGTAATTATTTTTTATTTTTAAAAACAAGACAAATCGAATAAAACGATTCAAAAATGAAAACAAGACAAGCGGGACCGAGAGAGTACAAAAGTCATGTAAAATAAGGGGGAAAAAATCAAATTCCAACAAGTTTGAATTAAGGGATGATTAGCCAATAATACGTAGTGAAAGAGGACAAAAAATTCAAGAATTTCAACATCAAATGAATAGTAGATTTTGATGGGATCGAATGAATGTACGACAAAAAAGGATACGGTGCACGTACGTACAAAAATACGCTCCACGCGTATGGCAGTGAGTGGAAGCACGAAAAGACGTTGTCAGTGGGTCGGCTTGGGCGTGAGCCGACCAGCTTGTCACTGGGCCCCTCAAAAGCGGCTCCAGAAATCAGACATTCATTGGATGGTCAGAGGAATATTCGGCGGCGCCTGCTTTTTCTTTTTTAAATGTATCCACCGGTCTAAATGGAGAGTAAGAGGCAAAAGGACCAAATATGCTACGCTTATGTACAAATGAACTCTTTTCCAAGTAAAAATATACTCCCTTCTTCCCATAAAAAATATCGATTTCTTATGAGTTACGGAGATTAAGAAAATGAGATTATATAACGTATATTATTTGACTTTTTAATTTATTAATTTTATTCCATATATTATTTATCTTTTTAAGAAACAAGACATTTTATATGGGACGATTCGAAAAGGAAAACAAAACACTTTTTATAAGACGGGGAGTATTTTTTTTGTTGCCAAATTTTTATATTCTTGTAATATCGTAATATCAAATTTCGTTCATAAAAAGCCATGTGCTTTCTCTAATTAGATTAGGAGGAAATTCCTAAAAATGATAGAAAAATAGGGGGACAAGACTGAGATATAGGGTTGTAAACGAATTAAATATTTTTTTTTCAATTCGGTATTCGTATTCAAATATTGATATTCGTATTCGAATTTTTGATATTCGAGTTCGAATATAAATATTCGATTTGATTTGATTAGTATTCAAATACGAATACAAAATTATGATATTCGATTCAATATTCGAAAATATTCGATTAAATATAAATACTCTCTCCGTCCCGTTATTTGTGGCTCAATTAGTTTCGGCACAGGAATTAAGAGAGTAAATGATAAAGTATGAGAGAGAGTGTAGATGATAAAGTATGAGAGAGAAGATGAGTAAGATAATGAGAGAGTATGAGAGAAAGATGATAAAGTAGGAGAGAGAATGTAATAAAGTAGGAGAGAGAAGATGATAGAGTAGGAGTAATTTTTTACCAAATTAGGAAAGTGGGCACAAATAATGGGACACCCATTTCGGGAAAGTGAGCCACAAATAGCGGGACGGAGGGAGTATATAATACATTTATAAAAATATTTATATATTAAATATGTTTTGTAAAACTTATTATAAATTTGTTTCTTAAAAATATTAATTTTGAATCGAATAGTTCCGAATCGAAACAAATAGTATTAAATACGTACCGTATTCGAACTGAATATTCGAACAATATTGTTTATAAAATATTCAATAAAAAAGAATCGAATCGAATTAAATAATTCGAATATAAATAACGAATCAAATACAAATCAGCTTTAATATTCGAGAATGAATCGAATACAAATACGAATCAAATACCGAATCGAATACCGTGTTATTTGATTCAATTCGATTCGTTTACAACCCTACTGATATATGAAAAGAAATCAAAAGACGATAGAAAAGTGTAATGCAAAATTCAGAGTATGTATTAAGATAATTTTAATTTCAGTTGCACTAACAAAAGACAAAATTAGATATAAACTGAGTGTGCTGAATAACATGTGTTACAATTTGTTATCTCCAGTAGCAACGTTTCCAAGAAAAGTATGTATAGCTCTAAATGAAAGCTTCTGGTACAGAGTTTAAACTTGGACCAACTAATAAGCCTTTCTCAACCTTACCAGGTTCAGCAAATGGAAATAATGGAGCAAACACAGAAGGATATAATGGCCATCATTCGAGTCCGTTTAACACACGAATCAGTAATCACTCGCGACCTGCGTAGAAATATACGTGGATGCGACCGATTCAAGAAACGCATAGTGATCTAAAAACTTGATTACAGTTTACATCTGAACTCAATAACTCTGTTGAAGTAGGATGTGCGGGGTGCTGTTCCTTACCTATTTACCGTTTATGTAGTCAATGAGCAGTTTATCAAGCTCAAAATGCCGGCATATAAGTTTCTGCAACGAAAGTCCGCAGGAACGATTATCAGCAGAAACAGTTGCAGGAGAAATACAGTAGATCAGAAACAAGTTCACACACTCACAGCTAGACTATATCAAGTGTTTTAGATGCATATACCAGGTAATGGACCCTCCATATGAAATGGAAAAGGAAATTTAAAAATAAGAACCATCTCACAGTATTTGAGGAAGCAGATTCAAAAATTAAGATTTCTTCTGGACAACACAAGTGATTCTGATTGAACTGGAAAAGAAGGCAGCCACGGAATAGGACAAGAATCATGAACCGGACGGGAGTGCCAAACAAACTGATAGGTAGTACACCAAAACAGATGGAGAAGGCAGTAGTCTAATTGTGGTTTGACAGGTAAAAATACAAATCAACTATTAAAGCGTGGGATGACATTATCGGTTGGAGAAAAAACCTTAGAAACAGGAGAATCAAATAATTTTGCTTCATGATCTATCTCAGGTAAGCGTGAGATCACAGCTCCATCATGGAACAATATGTATGTCGGAAGTTGGTGAAGAGTTCCTGTTATCACTTCGTCTCATTAATCAACACGAAAAGGTAAATATAACAGTAAAACGAATATAGTAACAACTTCTATACTAAAAAAAGTGACTTCGAGAGAGCTTCAAAAGGCATGTATAGCATCAATTGGAGCATTTAATTAAAATGTATTCCTACCAAGGGTGATTCCGAACTTCTCAGCCGCATTTGGAAAGAGTCCAAGATCAATTGTTCCAAATGATAAATTTTTATTTGAGAATCTGCCAAGTGAAAAAACTCGAGGATGAGACAAGACATCATAATCTGGACAGTGCAATAAGTATGAAACCAGATTGATATGGAAAAGCTCCAGACTCACGTAATTGAGAGTTCAGGAAAAAAGGAACTTGCTCGGATGCAACTGGAAGTAGACAGAGAACGAAATTCTATCTGGAAAAAGAAATTGGAAGAAGTTAAGCGAGGAACCCTCCATTGAGAAAAAGAACCAAGCAACATCCAAGCACTTGTACCAGTAGAAAGGCAAAACTGATAAAACTACTAAGAATTACTATTATTTTGGCACTTAAAAGGAAAATGTTATTCTACATGTTCCACCAACATTTTATATTATTAACTTGAAGACAAAAAATGTATCAAAATGAATTTCATGACAGTTAATGCCAAAAACAACAAGTCTCTTATGAAACTGTCTCATGGACGGCATAAAATGGAGGACACAACTTACTTACGCTTCTAATTGTATAACCTAAGTACAAGTAGTAGTTCCAACTATAAAAATGATAATATTTGACTAAAAGAGAGTGCTTGCTTAATGCTAGAAGTCTAGAACTATATTTCTTGTCCCTTTTAATTAGATCAATTACAATTGGAGAAGTTGTCAATTAATGTTCTTTGTCTTTTTATGTTTGTCTTCATTAAACTAGTCCAGTTCAATGTTATAGCTCACTGTATAAGTCATCAACACCATTTTTTGTGCTTAACTTCCTAAGCATACAACCATAATAGTACCACCACTGTTTCAAGTACAAAGAGAAAGTAACACACCAACCATCCAAAATTTTGCTGTGTTCCCTTCAGTAAGCAAAGCTTCCAATTGGAGTGGAGTCAAATGAGTTGACATACCTAGTTAAAAATCAAAAGAAATAAAGAGGAATTGGAGAAGACGTAGACATCAAAGTGACGAATGTTATTATAAGCATATTCAGCCACTTTGACTGTTGTAAAAGCTAACATAAACATATAATAGCAAAGAAATAAGGTAGGACAGAAGAGAAAGTAGAGATCTGTCGGAACAATGGATAATTATACCTAATCCTCCATATGCAGGTTGTTGCGTAGTGATATACATAACTGTCATAAAGAAGCAAAATACTACATTAGGAGTTGAGAGTATCTAAACACATTTATCCCATTCAAGCTGATAGAGATCTTAATTTTTCTAGTGAAGAACTCATTACATATGAACTTGTTCAGGATTTGGTCGAAGAAAATGCTTAGCCAATTCCATGCATCTAGCCAAAAGCCCTTCCTTCTTCCAACCTTACAATCTTCACATTCATTCCCCGTGGACCCTTCTTCCCCCAATTCCTTCCATTCTCTGTTTCTACTATTTAATACTCCCTCCGTCCCAAAATTCTTGTCCACTATTCCATTTTGGGTTGTCCCAAAATTCTTGTCCATTTTGTTTTTTTAGCAAACTATGACACTAACTTTTTTATGGAACCCACAACTTTACATAACTTCACACACAACAAACAACCCTCCTTAAAAACCGCGCCAGAAAGAAAGTGGACAAGAATTTTGGGACGGAGGGAGTATTTTTTACTTAAAAGGTATTATGATTATCAGATTATGTATACAATTTGTAAAATCTATTGCTCAGCAAATTACTTCAAGTTCTTATTATTAAAAGTAATAACATAAATTCTGAATCCGAAAATAGTTAGGATACAAAAGACAGAATTGTACAAGACATACCTAAAAATGCTAGTGCATACCACAAAGCCAAGTGATAGTCCACCACCAAAGCAATTGCAGCGAGGAAAATCTGGAAAGCAAACTGAAGTTAATCTATATATTCTATGAGAATAAAAACCTAAGTACATGAATGAAACAAAAGCAGGTTTGTGATAAGCAAACTTAAGCGCTATATAAGGATTATTTAGCATCAGCACTTTTCTCCCATACTAAGTTCCTCAATTGCCTCGTCCTTGCAAACAATCTACTTGCATTTCAAATACGGAACGTGCAAGAACAACAGATATGAGATATGTTGTGTAAAACTCATCTGACAAGAATAATTAGAAAAGTCTTTCTGATGTCAAATATGTCTTTCAATCCATTTTAGTAGGCAATGCATCGTATCTTCTCTAATTGTCATAACTCCTTCATCTAAAGACCCACCCACAACAAACAAAAATGTGTTTTATTTACAAGTGAAACGTGCGGAATACATGAGATTATAGCAGTATTTTATCAGGATCCCGTGGGCGTTTAATGACATGATATCAATGAATCCAAAATCAAACCCAAGAATGTAAAGGAGCAATTATGGTACCTTTGCATAAAATAAAGTATCTGCTATAAAAGCCTCCCACGATTCTGTTCTTACCGCCTGCTAGTTTGCATCAATAAATTAGAGTAAGCAATTAAAAAAGATGATCACCATTGCATATTTGATTCCATCCATAAATCGATTTTCTTCCCTATGAATTGGATTCGATTGGAGGGCACCAACAAAATCGAGTGCTAACTCCCGGGGCACGACTGATTCCACTATGTAAACAATTCCATCGAATTGAGTATGATTGTTTAAGATTTATCTCTTCCTCCAGCTATTTTTTCTCTAAATAAATTTGGCAACAGCAATACAAATCTAAATCTATCCAACATAATCAGCAACACGTGCTCAAAATCGATGTGATCCTCACTATCTCCTAAAAATCTCGAAACTACGATCAAACAATTTGATCGGGTTAAGAAAAGTAACCAAAAAAAAAAAAGGAAACTGTACCTTGACGGCAACTAAAACACAAAAGGCAAGCAACGCTTGAATCTCCTGCAACAAACAATCAAATTGATTAAACCGTTCCCCACAAAACGAGAAACTAAAAATTCAGAAAACATAATCGACAAGTATATATAGACTATCAGATAAAATTACTCGATGAAGAAGATGAGCTGAGCTTCGAGAAGAGAGGACTTGCGCGGCGGAACACCGAACAGGAATGTAGGAGAAGAAAGCTAACCAATGCAGCAAGAAATATGGTTCGGAAACCATACGGTTCAGCCAGTTAACTGGATTTTTCGCACTCCGGCCGTTTGACGACATTTCTGAATCCGCAGATCTCTGCCAAATCGGAGATTTTTCAGTTCCACCTCTTCACTTTCTGAATAAACAGTTGGGCTTCGAGTGGGGCTTGGCTAGGCCCGCATTTCAATGAAATCCATGTTCTTGAATACTTCAAATCCCTCACAATTTATTGGGCTTTGCTGCATCGAAGCTATTTAATTTAATCTTGTGACGGAGATTAAGATAAGTGGGTGGTTGTGTGTACACGAGCTGGTGATTGTATATAAAAAAGTAGATCCCACCAAGAAAAAATGGGAGTTTGGGTAGTAATTATTTTCCTTTTCAGGAAACAAGACAAGTTGGATGAGACGACCCAAAAAGAAATACAAGGCAAGTCGGGCGGGACGGAGAGAGTATTAATTATGAGGTGACTTTACTTAACAATTTACTATCTCCGTCCTTTATTATTTCTTAGTAGCTGGAAAGTTTTCAACATAAAAATTTAAAAAGTTGAGTTTTATGTGTAATATTAGTCATTGCCAAGATAACACTCTTCAAATTATAATTCCCGAAATAACATTCTAAAGAAACTCTCAAAGAATACTATTTTTTCCACATCCTTAGTTCTTTTCCAAATAATTATCTAAAAGAAAAATATTTTTTATCTTTTATTTACTTTTATGTGGAAATACATGTTTTTACTCAATCTCACTAAAAAAACGCAAAAGTATCCACTAACTATTACAATAGTTATAGAATACCCAATATTACCTATTTACCCTCACTTTTTTCAATTGGCAACGAGTGCCGATAGGACCCTACGGGTGCCGATAAATTGTCATCGGCACTAGATATTTCAATTTTTTTTTTAATAAAACAATTGATCGGTAACATGTTGGTTTCTTTTAAAAAAAATGCATAGTGCCTATGGGTGCCGATAACATGATCGGCATCCTTAGGCACTCATAGAATAATACGAAAAAGTGTCCCTCTATCGGCCGAAGAAGTTGTAGGCCGATAGAGGGAACATGTTGATTTAAAAAAATAAATAAATTATATAGTGCCTATGGGTGTCGATAAAATGATCGGCACCCTTAGGCACTCATACTTGTTTTCGAAAACAAGTCCCTCTAAAAGCCCTTGAAGTTGTAGGCCGATAGAGGGAACATGTTGGTTTCTTAAAAAAAAAAAAAAAAAAATACATAGTGCCTATGGGTGCCGATAACATGATCGGCACCCTTAGGCACTCATAGAATAATACGAAAAAGAGTCCCTCTATCGGCCGAAGAAGTTGTAGGTCGATAGAGGGAACATGTTGGTTTAAAAAAAAAAATACATAGTGCCTATGGGTGTCGATAACATGATCGGCACCCTTAGGCACTCATAGAATAATTCGAATTCCTATATTATTTACTTAAAATAAATCATAGGCACTCAGCGGCACTCATAGGCACTCCATAGACACTAAAAGATTTTAACAAAAAAATATAATCACAAAGGAAACAAGAAAGCTGACGAAAATTTAAGGGCAAATTCGTAATCTTGGGTATTTGGTGAATATAAGTTTAAGGGATGGCTATTATTGTGTTTTTTTATGTAGGAGTGGGTAAAACAAGAAAGCTCCCTAATTTTATTATGTTAGCATTTTGAAAAATTAAAAGATATATAGAAAAATACTTTATTTTATTTAGAAAAAAGGAATGGTTTTTTTTGTTTACATACAAAACAAATAAAAATATACTCTCTGTCCCTTTGATCTCTTCTCTGTTTCTTTTTTGGATTGTCTCACTCATTTGTCTCTAACCCAAACATAAAAGTTTTTATGTTCTTAATACTATTTTAATCACTTGTTTCAATTACAGGACCTACACATTTACTATTAAATATCATATTATCTAGATGGTATAACTCACACATTTACTATTAAATCACTTTATCTAAATTGTAGCACTCATATCTTTACTACTAAAACTCACAGCACTTTAATAATCGCGCCGGAAAATTTAAAGTCAAGCTAAATGGACGGAATGAGTATTTTATCTTGTTTTTATTTGGAATAGGGAAGACTTTTCTTTCCAACCTAGCAATTCCTCCCTCCGTCTCGTTAATATCGTCTTATTTTTTTTCGGCATGGAGACTAAAAAAATTGATTTAATTGTATATTTTATGTGTTTTAATTATATTAAGAAATTAACACAATTTTCGCAAAATGGTTGGTGGAAATGAATGAAAATTCATCCAAATTTTATTAAGGCATAATTGAGGTGATTGATTTTTTTCCGATTTTTTTTTTCATGTTGTATTTAAAAAAATAATCTTAAGTTTCCAAAAAGTTAAAAATCATAATTTTCTGAATTTACAGCGGAACGGAATCATATGAGAGAGAAACTTTTGGAGAGAGAGTGCATAATAATGTGGGTGGGTAGTGGGTAATGGGTAATGAGAGGTTCACCTCATTTTTGAATGTAGAGTGTTTTTTGCCATTAAAGAAAACAAGACAATATTATTGAGACAACTCGAAAAGAAAAACAAGACAATATTAATGGAACAGATGGGGTATGTTTCTTTTATTTTATTTATTTATTCTGTTACTAAAATTATAAAAAAGTATTTCGTATTTTCCAGATAAAAAATGAAACATTTGTTGTTTGATTTGGATAAAATTAAATATAAGTAAATCAATAAAATATAATATATTTTATTTTTTGGAAAATATGGAACACTTTTTATTTACTTAAAATATAAATAAGGAAGTCAAAAATATTTTTTTCACTATTTTTATTTTGAATATGGAAGATTTAATTGCGATAACTGCATTTTTGTGCATTTTTATTGTTTTTGTTCGTTTTCTAAGTAAATGTAAAAAAAGATTTATTATCTTTGTAGATATTTATTTGGTAAGTGAGTAGTGGTAAAAGAGTATTAGTTTGGTAAATATTTTTTAAAAAGTGTTATTTTGGGAAAAGTTTTTTGAGGAGTGTTATTTTGAAAATTCACTTCGTAAAATAATGTAAACATAGTGTGGCCTACTAGATTATATTATGGTATTATTTTAAGTATTAGTTACTTTTAATGTGACGTCTAAAAAGGAATATGAATCATTAAAAATAGGAATTAATCTAGAATATTATAGAATTCAAACTTATGATATCTTATTAAAAATTTCATGTAGAGGGCTACTCCACTATTGAACAATTAAAAAGAGTAGTCTAAGCCATAATTTTAGGTTAGAGGAAAGGTTATTGGTTCATAAAAGAGAGAAAAAGAGGGATGGTGTCCCTTGCACGTGACTTGTTACAAGATCCGGTGAATTAGACTCACGTGAGCTAGGGGGCATGTGCTGACACGATGATCCTATCGCTTATGATTAGTTTAGAGTGGTTGATCTCTAGGCTACAAAACTCACCAAAATCGATATGTGTGAGCCTATCACCTATGGTTAGTTTAGGATGATTGAACCCTCATATTTTTTTTGCAGGCTAGAGTATAGGAGCGCAGTTTACCTAGTACGCACTTCGATAGCGGCTACGAGTTACCCTCGTCATAGAAAATAAAAAATAAAAAATAAAAAAAAAGTAGTCGAAGCCATAATTTTAGTTTAGAGGAAGTGAAACGCCAAGGTTACTGGTTCATAAAAGGGAGAGAAAAAGAGGGAGGGTGTCCCTTGCACGTGACTTGTTACAGGATCCGGTGAATTAGACGCACGTGAGCCAGGACCGGCACGTGCTCACACGTTGATCCGAGCTACGAATATCATTAGACAGCACGAAGCATCGAAGAAAAGACGAAACCCAATTAGATGCTCGCCACGTGGCATTGACTACCATTTTCGCTTTGGAAATAACTAAATAAGCTTAGCCCGCTCACATGCTTGGCTGACACTCTCTCCACCCTCCATCACGTGCGACTTTTTGGACATTATAGGAGCTTTATTTTTCACCTAATGATTTACTCTCTACGTCCCATTCATTCTCTCATGTATTCATTCTCTCATGTAAGAATTCGGCATGAAGATTAAAAAAGTAGGTATAAATATTGAAGTAGTAGTATAAAACTATAAGATAAGGGGATCTACTTGTGTAAACAATTGTGGTCCACTCATTTCCTACCACTTTAAGTATGACACAGTATTAATGGGACAACCCAAAATAATATACATGACAATATAAATGGGACGGAGATAGTACTTTTCCAACATATAATACGAATTTTTACATGACCTCGTGCTAGAGTGAATTATTTCATACGAAAAATCACAAGTACCGTTCTCTCTAAAAAATTAATCATACATGATTGCATATTGTATTTGGGGTTATAATTATGTTGATCTGAAACAATGATGCATCACTAACATCTTTATTATATTAATTTTTAAGGAAATTCCTAAATAACCCACTTTGATTTATTTATTTTCAATTATAAATATAAATATACTCTTTAATTAATTGAAATAAAAAGAGTTTTATGTTTTTTTTTTGTGTGTGTCGGATATTGTTCTAAATAGCTAGGATTACTGATATAGTTTGAGCCTTTCACGTGACAACCTTTGATACCTAAGAAAATTTTGGTTATTTTCAAACCTTTTCAACTTTATTCATTTACAATAATTCAATAGAGAAATCATCTTAAAAAAATCCTATTTCAGATTGTATATTTGTATTTAGAGTTTTGCATTTTTTTAAGCAAATATTTTGGTTACTAATAGTGTCAATAATACTTTTTTTTTTTGCAAAATCAATAATTCGTATTTACTTTAATCCATTTATCTATTTATTGTTTACTTAAACGAAAAGTATTTTTGCATGTTGTCACGTGCGCGGAATCTCACGTGCGACACTAGCAACTTGACGTCGCCTCGAAGCTTGCTAGTCAGCCTACCCTCGAACAAACACACTTTTAGAGAGAGGAAGTAGAGAGAGAAGCTCTTGGAGAATGTTTGTATATTCACTCAAAACTTGGATGATTTACAAATGAATGGAGTTTGAGTATTTATAGCCCATCTCCTACCATGAACGGCTTAGATCAATTCGATCTAAGGACTCCTATCAATCCGTGATCAATCAAATCAATCATCTAATCAATCACCTACAAATTATCTATCAATCAAATTAATTACCTAGATTTTTCCATATTGATCTAGGTTTTATTTATACTTTGTACATTTCTACAAAGTTCTAGAACCTTCTACAAACCTCCAAAGGAAAAACGTAGAAGTCTAGCCCAACACTATCTTCTAGTAAAATCTGGCCCACTTGGCCCAACGCTCCGCAATATGCCCGTTAGCCCCACTCGAACAAGCTCGTGACAATGTAAACGTGGCAGTGTGAGTATTTTATACTATTTCTACTTGTTTCCAATTCATTATAACTTAAATAATAATATATAACTACCGGAAATCTCTCACATATAAGTACAGTTAAACCTCGACTAAGTAATAACTTTAGAATCGATAAAAAATATTCATTTAACGAGATTATTACTTTATCGAACATGATTTTAGTGCATTGACCCATATTGAGACCGGAATAAATTATTATCTTAATGAGATTTTTACTTTATCGAGGTTTAACTGTAAAATTAAATTAATATTTGTAAAGAAAAATCAAACACTCTCACCATCAACTTATTTATCAAACACTATTCAGCTATTAAATTTGATAATGATTTCTCTCAACTATTATTTTCTAATATAATAACTTTATGGGAGCGCACACATACACTATGGTAATTGATTGACATTTTTATAACGACAAAATCCTCATCCAAGTACTAGTATGCATTTTGGATAATTTCCCCGTTTATATAGTGCTCACTCCGTCTCGCTTGACTTGTCTTATTTTTTTTTTTTGGGTTGTCCCACTTGACTTGTTTTGTTTCTTAAAATGGAAAATAATTACTACTCAAACTCCTACTTTTTTTATTTATCGGGCTTATCTCTTTACACATAACCACTCAATCATCTTAATCTCCGTGCCGAAAAGAAATAAGACAAGTCGGGCGGGACGGAAGGAGTAAGTTATAAAGCATATACAAGAAATAAATTTTACACTCAAACTCACATTTCACAATGAAGAGGCAAGTTAATCATTTATGAATAAAGGGTGGCCTAGTTCTTAAGTAAAGACCATCATCACCACCACCACCACCACCACCACCACCTCACGTGTGGCCCACCAATTGTATACACGTCCTCATCGTAACACCCCATACACCAAAAACAAAAGAGTCCGGCGGTGAAATGTCCATCTGGGAAAAGAGAAACACATTTATACACAATTTTTATATTTAACTACACTATATACCCAAGAAGACGAAAATACTCTTACTATGGGGATGGTCCGATCAGTGAACAGAGGGCCCGATCAGGGTCCGACCGATCGGACACGGCCGACCAAGCCCGATCATTATACAATGGACAAGGGCCGATCACTATTCAAATGACATGATCGGTCATGCCCTATCACAAGGGCATGATCGGTCATGCCCTATCATGCCCTGGCCGATCACTATCAGGCCATGATCGGGCATGTCCGATCGGTCGGACACATGACATGGTCCGATCACGGTCCGATCATGGCCTGACACTTTTAAGTGAGAGAAGTGAAAAAGTGGGGGTATTTTAGTAAATTTGGGTATATAGTGGATAGTTTTTATAACGTTGGGTAATTTTGTAGTTGTAATAGTCAAATAGGGTATATTGATATATTATCACAAAATAAAACTCCTTCACTTTCTCTCCATAATGTGTTATTAGATCAAATTCTTCCTGAATAAGTTCTTCAACACTTGCGCCAGTAGTTAAAAAAAAAAAAAACTTATCTTCCATTTAAATTATGTTAAAATTGGGGTTTGTAACCAAAATGTTAGTATTTATGCCTCCAAAACAAAACTCAAATAAGGCTCACCTACATATTATTAAGAATTCAATTATAAAAAAAAGAAAAAAAAAGAAAAAAGAATTCAATTATAAAAAGGAAACATGGAATGACTCATTCATACTTTATTTCTTTGTAGTAATTTAGGGGGCGTTTGTTAAGAGGGGTTCAGAATCAGGAATCGGTATAAAACCTATATATGGTGTTTGAATTAAGGGTATCGTATTCAAATTTTGTAATGATATCTAAAAATTTAGGAATTAACAATCCCCTATTATTTGGTGGGTTTTTACTTCAAACCCAAATTTGATTCCATAACATTTTAAATTTTTTTTTTAAATTTTCTCATTATTTGTTTTACATTTTATTTAATTTTTTTTCTTTCTTTCCTTTTTTTATCCTTTCATTTTTTTTCTTTTATTTCATTATTTTATTTTTCATTTTTCATTATTAATTTTTTATGTTTTCATTTTTTCATTTTTTTTATTAATTTTGATTTTTATATTTTTATCAAATTAAGGGTAAAACTACAAATTTATACGAAACGCATGTATATTAATAATCCTGAATCCGAACAACTAATCCAAACAGATATATTAGAATGAGTCAGCCCATTCTAAAATTATCATAAACTTGAATCCGATTCCAAACTGCGAACCAAACACACCCTGAAAAACGAAACATTTAATGATTCATTCATATACTATTTCTTTGTAGTAATTTCACATTTACCGTCTTCTTTATCTTTCTGATTTCTCCCTCCTTTTCTTATTTTCTAGTACTATTTTCAATGGTTCATTAAGTGTCATATTTGTACTATTTATATCATATTATCCACATATTCAGTAGGAGGAAATAGAGTAGAAAATATATTTATTTAGAATATACAGTCTAACGCATGCCGGTAATATTTTTGAAAAATTCTTGAAAACAAACAACACCAATCTCGTTGTAAAGCCATAATTTCCCTATTAAAATTCCATATTTTTAGCTCTTATCCCCATTGAAGCGCAAATAAACCTCTCCCCTCACTTCTCTCACTCTCCACAATCTCACTCCTCTCCTCTCTCTCTCTCTCTCTCCAAAATTTCCACACACCAAAAGCACACACATTCCACTTCTATTTCTCAACTTTTCCCCTCAACAACACAAACCATTTCTCTTACAAATCCCTAGACCGTCTCTACGACAAACTTCTCCAATGGAAACCCCTGAATTCTTCCAATCAAACTTCTACAACGCTCCCTTCCCAACGGAAAAACGCCTCTCCGTCGACGCTCGAGCCGCCGACCATTTCATCATCGAAGACCTCCTCAATTTCCCTAACGAAGACGCAGCCGAAGACGCCGCCGTCTTCACCGCCGACTCCTACACCGCCACCCCCGTCGACACCTCGTCAAACTCCTCATTCTCCGCCTCCGCAGCCGCCGAGCCGTATGTTCAGCCTGCCGACGTCGGTGGGCCCCGCAGCTTTGTCGACGGCCACTTCTCTAGTGAACTTTTCGTGCCGGTACGTAGTTTAATTGAATTTTTAGTTCATGCAAACTTTCATTACACAACAATTAAATTCATGCGATGATCAAATTCTTGTTTTTGATTTTCTTCTTTCAAAAATTTTATTTTTTAATTGTTTAAAGAGGAGAATTCACGTAGTAGAAAAATGAATGAATTTTTCTTTTTTGTTATAATTAATTTACAGAATGATGATTTGGCCGAGCTGGAATGGCGGTTATCGAGTGTGGTGGATGACTCCTTTTCAAGCGAGGATTTGCAGAAGCTGCAGCTCCTTCAAGGAATGAAGGCCCGAACTAACGAGGTCCCACAAGCCCACCAATATCAATTGCAGCCCGAACCCAACCGCCAAGGCCCAATGCTCCTCTCCTCGGTCCCGGCGAAAGCCCGCAGCAAGCGGTCACGCGCCGCCCCGGGGAACTGGGCCTCGCGCCTCCTCATGGTGTCGCCGACTCCATCCTGCGACGCTCCCGCCATGTCGTCCTCGTCGGAGTCCGACATTGCGAAGGGCAAGAAATTAGGGAAGGCGGCGGTGCAGAGGAAGAAGGAGGTGCCGGAGAGTTCAGGCGGCAGCGGCGGAGGGGAGGGGCGGAAGTGCCTCCACTGCGCCACCGACAAGACGCCGCAGTGGAGGACCGGGCCGATGGGTCCGAAGACGCTGTGCAATGCCTGCGGAGTGAGGTACAAGTCGGGCCGGCTCGTGCCGGAGTACCGGCCCGCGGCGAGCCCCACGTTCGTGATGGCGAAGCATTCGAATTCGCATAGGAAGGTCCTAGAACTGAGGAGGCAGAAGGAGATGGTGCGGGAGCAGCAACACCAGCAGCAGTTCCTGCATCATCACCATCATCAGAGCATGATGTTCGACGTATCCAACGGCGAGGATTATTTGATTCATCAACACATTGGGCCCGATTTTCGTCAGACGATTTAGGATAAAATCAAGGGTTAATTTTCTTCGGTAGAATTTTCGTGGAGAGGGTTTTGGAATTTTAGAGGATTTTAATTTTCTTCTTTTATTTTAGCTCATTAATCTTCTAGGATTATCGATTCCTAACTCATCGAGTTTTGTCGTGCTTTTCTTTTTCAGTGTCGAGATTAAAGAAAAAAAATACAGTTAAACCTCGATAAAGTAATATTCGATAAAGTACTAATCTCGCTTAAATGATAATTTTTTTCGGTCCCGATATAAGTAAATACACTAAAATAATGTTCGATAAAATAATAACCTCATTAAATGAATGTTTTCTTCCGATCCCAAAACTATTACTTCATCGAGGTTTAATTGTAGAAAAAAAAGGCGGGCACTAATTAATGTCCCTCAATTAATGAAGTGTATTCTTGCAATAATTCATCAACAAAATTTTCACATTTTTTAGTTTCATAAGAGATTTTTCTTTAATTCTATTTTTAATTTGATTTTAGTCTTTGCCATTTAAGTTTATGTTCGAGTTTATCTTCTTAAATTTTACTGCAATAGTTTTTTTTTGGAAGACGGTGGTAACCCGCAGTCGCTACCGAAGTGCGCATTAGGTAAATTCCGCTTTTGTACTCTAGCCTACAAACAATATAGGAGAGTTCAACCATTCTAGACTAGCCATAACTGCAATAGTATTTTATTTATACTTTTTAGTCATGTAGCAAACAATAATTTTTGCAAGCATTTATTTCAAATTGAACTACCAATTCATCATAAATGTGGGTAGCGTCGATACCTTCAATCTTGTGCCTTTACACGCAGACAAGATGAAACTCAAATTATTCATTTTGTGGATAAAGGGTTTACATCAGTATGTAGGTCACATTTCTGTGACATAGTGATAATACATGGTTTTAATCTGCATTTCATGCTAATGTTTTTAATACTATCGTATTTTCAATTTCGTATTTCATTTCAGATATTCTATTACATGAACTTAGAACTTCGAGTTTTTACATATTTCTCATCTAACATGACCAGTGGCGGAGCCAGGATTTTTTGTTGGCGGGGGCGAAATTTATCGGGGGTTCGGAGGCGGAGCCCCCGACAATTTTTTTTTTGGATTTATAGTATAACAACGAGTATAAGGAAGACAAAAGTACACATAAGAACATCAAACATAATGAATATCAATAAAATACAAAACTCATCAAATAATGATATGTTTTTACTCCTTCCGTCCCTATTTTATATACTCATTTGCTTTTTCACATAGATTAAGAAAAAATTAATGATACGAAAGTTAAATAAATGTTGATATTGAAATTTGAGAAATTAAAGTAAATTACTAAAAAGTTAATGTCATAATTGTGTTTGCTATTATAAAAGTTGGATAAAATAGGTTTTTACTATATTATCATATTAATTAGATCTATTAAAGTTGGTGAAAGATTTAGTTAGATACAAAACAATTGTTAATAGACATATATATTTGGGATAAACGAAAAAGGAAAGTAGACATATATATTTAGGACGGAAGGAGTATTTCTTAGACATTTTAAAACTGCGACTGACATTTTTTTCATTGACATTTCTAGAGATTGCCAGATTAGAGAAGAAAAAGACACAAAAAATGAGAAGAGAAATAAAATACAAAGCTGCAAAAAATCTCAATTAGTAAAATATTGTCTTACATCTTTGTTCAAAATAAAGAAATAGTAATTTATTTATTTTACCATTATTATTAACTTAGAGTTGATTGTCTACACTTCCGTTTTCATTTAAAATTAAAAAAATAATTGTTCACTTATTTTATTAATATAAAATATTAAATTAGTGTGATCTAAATTATTAATTTATAAAATAACTTAATTAAAAAAAAAGAAAAAAAATATTTCTTGCTCAAATTTCGGTGGTGGCGGCCGCCTACACCAGCCACCACCTCCCTCCGCCTATGAACATGACTTCGATGAGAACTCAGCCACTTGTATTATTTTATCTTCTCCTCTATGAAAATATAATTAGCATCAAAGGAAAATGAAAAGTACTTAAAAAAAGAATCGGTTCCAATTACAAGAATTACCAGAAATATAATTAATTACTCATAATAGTATTAGTACATAGTTCGACAGATACATGAATTTCAGTGTGGAATAGTTTACACAGATATCTGGTGGGTGAATTTAGAAAAAAGAACAAATTTTACAGAGAATGTTAGTTGATATAGTACGTATATATAGAGAGAAATACTTTTAATTACTTCTTCTTTTTTTAAAATATAAAATAATTAAATATATGGTTGGTTAGTTATTAAAAAGCATTTGGATTGGTGTTGATTTTAGTTACCTCGTTTTCTGAGGCATATAAAAATAGGTGGTTGTTAAATACTCCTTCCGTCCCATTCCTATTTATATAGTCAATTTTTTTTCGGCGCGATTTTTAAGGAGAGTTATTAGTTATGTATAAATTTGTATAAAGTTGTGGATTTTTAAATAAAGTGTGTGTAATTATTTATTAAAAAATGAAAGTGGACTATTATAGTGGGATAATCCGAAAAGAAATATTGGACTATATAAATGGGACTAAGGAGTATTTGACAATGATATCTGTTATCACGGAATTCAATTCTACTACCCAAAATGCATTGATTTTCGAGAAAAAAATACAAAAAAATTAAAAAGTGGGAGTTTTGGGAGTGAGACGTGCCTACTTTCATGCACACCATGTGAGATTCCACATTCTTCTCATATCTTTATTCTCAATTCTCAATAGTGTTAATATACACTTGTGGCCAAATATCTTATAAGAAATACAATTTTAGTCATTCACTAAAGTTAAATGCAAGTATGGCTATTAGGTACACTTTTATAATGATTGGTGACTGTTTGTTGTCTGCAGAGTCAATAATTCCCTTACAAAATGGCATAGGGCCGATGGGGGCCGAGGGAATATTTTCAATTTCCTTCAAAATTATAATAAAGGGCCGAAAACCCTCGGCCCCACCACATGCCCTGATTTCGGCCTATGTAGGGCCGATGGATGGCGCATGCTAAGATGGCAGGGCCGAGGGGAACACTGCTTATTAATATTTTGAGCAACAGTTTTATTTCTTCCCTAGGCCCTCCATCAGCCTCCTTCGGCCCTCTGGGTTTCAAACAAAAAAAAAATAATGCAGACACAAATTCCTATAACACTATCTCAAAAATTATAGTGTAGGGCTATAATTATTCTCAATATAAAGTATATGACTAGTAGTGCAAATTCCTTTCTCAATACGCAACTTCACATTTCAAAATCAGGGTTTCAGCATCCTCTCTACTCACTAATCTCCACTAAACTAAACTATAGTGTATGTGTGTGTTCCATTTATTTTTAAAGACTTCGATTCGCATTAGAATTTGAGTCGACGTTCATCTAAGCTTCTCCTGATCGAATTAATATGCATAATATTTATATTATATTCGTATTCAAGATCAATTATGAAAATGTATTTCAAGAACATGTTTTATTGGCGCATCGAGGTTATTCTTACCCGAAATTTGATGTTTTAATAAGTTCAAAAATATAAATAAAAAGTATAGGAGGTGTGATTTAGACGTGGGGCTATTGTACATTATTACATTAATTAATTCCACATGATATACGTAGTTGTCCGAGAGCGAAACTTCAAGTTGAAATTGTTCTATTTTTCACATTGATTTTAGTTTATGATATTAATTTGAGTAAATAATATTAATGCGTTATTTTAGTACGTTATGTGCGATCCCAGACAACACTGATCCATAGGCCTAGCTACTAGTTTTTAATTTAATGGAATCTCAATCTTTTTTAAATTATACTTCCTGGCTAATGATGTATTAGTTTAATCATTCTGTCATTTTATATAAAATTAAAATCTGAAACGATGCACTGTAATTGCCCTTTGGCCTCTGCACCGAGTTCCTTTTTTTTTTAAATAATTTTATTTA
Source organism: Lavandula angustifolia (assembly GCA_028984105.1). Lineage (NCBI taxonomy): Eukaryota > Viridiplantae > Streptophyta > Magnoliopsida > Lamiales > Lamiaceae > Lavandula > Lavandula angustifolia. The sequence goes on from CM054816.1 coordinate 1,000,931, forward strand.
AGATAAACTCGTTGTAGCACATAGCACGAACCTAAAAATATATGTATGTATTTATGTTTATTTCATTTAAATATATATATATATATATATATATATATATATATATATATAATAAAGTGACAGTGATAGCTGAAAAGGCAGTTGTGTGGATCAAATTAAGAATAGTTTGCCTATTTGTTTTGTTAACATTAATTATGAGGTTGCAGCAAATTTTCAGTAATCACATGACTGGTGCCTCTCTTCTTCCACCTCTCATGCATCACTCCTATATATAATATCACCACCCTTATTTTAATGAAATTTGAATCTATAACAATTTAATTAATGTGCAATATATTACATATATAAATATATATATATAGAGTGGATCATGTGAGAATTCATATTTTTCGTGAGAACTAAGAACCATGCATAATCTTTATATTTTTATGCAAAAAAATTATAATTTTACGTTTTGCATAATCCTTATATGTTTTGTGCAGAAGTTAAAAATATTAAATTTCACGATTTTTTTGCATAAATATTATGTTTGTGTGAGAATCTACATTTTTCGTGAGAACTAAGAACTATGCATAATTTTTATGTTTTTATGCAAAAAACATATAATTTTACATTTTGCATAATCCTTATATGTTTTGGGCAGAAGTTAAAAATATTAAATTTCAGGATTTTTTTGCATAAAATATATAACGATTATGCATAAATTATATAAGGATTATGCATGGTTCGCAGATCTCACGTTAAGTATGGGTTATCACCAGATCCAGACCCTATATATATATATATATATATATATTTATATATATATATATATAAATCATATTTGTTACTATGAAAAATCATATATTTGTAAATTAAAATCAAACCAGTTTATTTTTCAACAAATCAGTGGTTTAATAGTTCTACTCATGCGAGTCGGCAAAAACTTTAAAAAATAAAAGTAAATACAAAAATACATTGATTAATCAAGAATCATGCAGATTTGGTCCAACAGGGTAAAGATTTATGAGATTCTACTACATTTTGTCTCCATGCTACATGCCTATCTTCAACGTCACTCCAAATTGATTTTTAAAAAGTGAAATTTATAATTAAACTTATATCTTGGATTCCCTTTGAATACACAATTTTTTAAATGATTTGTATAATCAATAAAATATTAGTGAGACAAATTAGGGAGCTTTTTTCTTTTTCTTTTTTTAATTTTATAGTGTATATATATATATATATATATATGCACACAATGGGCTTCCATGCATGAGGGATATTTCCATGTTCTTTGTAAAGGTTGTGTCTCCAATCCCCCACCATATTACTGACACATAAATTTGGCTTCTTATCTACTTTGCTGATTATTTCCATTTTAATTCGTGTCTTGCAAGCTTTATTTTCATATTTATAGTTTTACAAATAATTCAAAAAGTCGCATTGAATTCGTAACTTTAAGAATGGTTTGAAAACATATGGACTTATTCAAAATGACTAATTTTATATGTTTTCACATAATAATAAAAAATATGTTTTTATTGTATATTTATACACAAATAATTCACTTTCAGCAACAACTTATCTCAATTGTTTCTGCATATTTTTTTATTGGGTGACATCTGATGGGTTACATCTAAAGCACCTATTAATTTTTTTTATTGGGCGAACCAAAATAATCAAAAGTTCATCTAACTTTTTGGTTCAAAGCTCAATTGGGCCAAGGCTACTCCTTTATCGTTTTTTTTCTCCAATATTTAAGTCACTTCAGAGCGGTTTTAGCGTACCACATTCGTATACCTTTATACTCCATCCATCCTGTTATTATTGTCACATTTGATTTCGGCATGAATATTAAGAAACTTTGTTTAAGTAGTATTAATTATATTTAAAAATTAACATAATTTTCGAGGCAGTGGTTGGTGGAAGAAATGAGAATTCATTTAAATGTTTGTAAGGATAGTTGAGTCAATCGATTTTTTTCTATTTTCTATTTTCATATTGTATTTATGAAATAATCTAAAGTTCTTAAAAAGTTAAAAATCATAAATTTCTGATTTCGGGGTGGAATGAAAATCGTGTGAGGGATAGATTTTTGGAGAGAGATAGTATAATAATGTGGGGGTGAGTAGTAAGTAAAAAAGACCTACTTCATTTTTTTTTTAAGAGTATTTTTTGCTATTTTAAAAAAGATGACAGTAATAGCGGGACAACCCGATTAAAAAAGTAGGACAGTAATAACGGGACAGAGAGAATATATTACAAAGATTTTGATACGTGATACATTCAATATACACAAATGTGATACTTTCACACTATTGTGAACTCTACCGACCAAGTTAGTCCATTAAATAATACTAAGCCCAATCCTTATCCTTAATAAGATAAAATCTAAGTATTCAAATGTTGCAGTCTTTCAACAAATATGGGCACAAAACGGTTCTCTGGGAATGGGCCTTCAGCCTAAAAACAAACAAGCCTATCGTCTATAGTGGATATATAAAAGGTGGTAAAAGATTGACGGGCCCGCTAACTCCGAATCTATCGGGCCAATTCAATTTTTCGGCGGCTCATGCCCACATAACATCTTAACGGGTCATGATATATGAAGCCCAATTTAATTTCGGGCTTTTGGATGTAGGTGGTTTAACCAACTAATTCTTTAAATATTTTCTTATTATATTTTATTAGTTGTTATTATTAGTTGTATAATAAATAATAAAATAAATATATATAACTTAAACTAAAAATATTAAGAGTAATCAAACAAATTAAAGAGATTATATCTTATATTTATGTACAAATAAATATTCCACGTTTAAACTTGTAATCAAATAAACACATACAAAAAAAAAAATCCAAACTAGAAAAATAAACAACATAAAATTCCTAAGTTTTATTCTATATTAATCGCATTTGAAATTTTGAATAACTTTGTATCATCTATCTTTCCTTTATTTATATTTATAAAATAATATTAATTGTAACCAATACATATGTATTTTTTTTTCTGAGTGGATTTTAATTAGCTCAAAAATCCCAAACTTTTTTAGCTGAAAGCCCATAGAGCCCCGAAAGTTTTTTGAGCAGCTATTTAAGCCTATTATACTTTCATTTTTTAAATAATTTCACAAAAATATATACCTTGAATAAAGAGTTTTTAAGCAATGAGTTGTACTAGTAATTAGTTACAGGACATAACGTGCCTTAAACACAACCAAATTTACAGGAAAAATCAAACTCTCAATGTTTTGACCCTCACACAATCCCTTACGTGTCCCCTCAAACTCTCCGAAGCATCTCCACCACATTTTTTATTTAAAAATAAAATAAAAATACGTTCCAATAACAATAATATAAAGTTATATCCAAACCCCAACTGCCATAACTAACAAATCGAATTCCCCCTCATGGAGTCCGTCGCCTCCAGCTCCAACCCTCCGGACCATCACCGCCCGCCGCTCCACAGCTTCAGCCCCACCCAATCCTTCTGCGACCGAATCATCCGCGCCGTCGGCCACCGCCTCCGCCTCCTCCACCGCGCCGACTCCCTCTTCTTCGTCCTCGGCGCCACCGGCAACGTCTACACCGTCAGCATCTCCGCCGCCGTCGCCTGCTCCTGTCCCGACCGCGCTACCCCTTGCAAGCACATCCTCTTCGTCTTCATCCGAGTCTTGGGCCTGCCGTTGGACGACTCCTGCTTGTGGCGGCGCACGCTCCGGCCGTGCCAGATCCGCCGCCTCCTCAGCCTCCCTACCTCGCGAGAAGCGATGGCCGGGGCTGCCTTGAGGGCGAGGTTCCATCAGCTGTTTGCTCAGCCGAGAGGCGGTGGCTCGGGGAGGCCGGAGGTGGTGATAGAAGTTGGCGCCGCCTGCCCGGTTTGCTTGGAGGAGATGGGGAGGGAGGAGAAGGTGGTGGAGTGCGTGTCATGTAAGAATGTGATTCATGAAGAGTGTTTCTTGGCGTGGAAGAAGAGTTGCCGGAGAAGGTCCGCCACGTGTGTACTCTGCCGCGCACGGTGGCGGAGCGGCGGCGAGGATCCGGAGAAGTATTTGAATCTCTCGGCCTATGTAAATGAAGATGATATGATGGAGATGAATGGGAGATGCAGTGATTGATTAATTTAGGAGTTTAAGGTTTAATTGTAATTTGTTTAGAGTAAATACATATTCGTTCATTTGTAAATAATTAATCAAATTGGTGCATCATACGCTACTCCAGTATTCCTTTGGGATTTAATTTTACAGTTAAGCCTCGATAAAGTAATATTCGATAAATTAATAATTTTATTAAGATAATAATTTATTTTGATCCCTATATGGAACAATTCACTAAAATAATGTTCGATAAAGTAATAACATCGTTAAATGAATATTTTTTATCGATCTCAAGATTATTACTTTATCGAGATTTAACTGTATGCACTACTGCGAGTAGGATTATTTGTAGATACAATCATATAAGTATAAAACACATAATTTGGGATAAATTGGAAAAATCTGTTGGTCGTATAGATTTTTTGGTATGGAATAATAGTTCCTTATATTTTGAATTTTGTATGTTTTTACTTTCTTCAAAGTAAAGACAAATAATTATGAGTAAATATGTACATCCTATGACATAAAATTTAAACTAAACCCTCTTGACTATGTGTGAGTTTGGTACTTATGGTTAGTTTAGGGTGATTGAACCTTCCTGTATTGTTTGCAGGTTAAAGTACAGAAGCAGGGTTTATCCAGTATGCACTTCGGTACAGATGGTTTGGTCAATAGTGGGCCAAGAAATATTGAATGGTGATGTGGGCGGGGATTTCCGAGGAATACAAATAATCTCTGACTTTTTTCAAATTTGACGAGCATTTGGAATAACTAGTGAATTACAACTCTATTGTACGCAATCGGTGCACTGGTCTTTGCATCATTTTAATGCTTTAAAGGGGGGCAGGGCGATAGAAAAAACCTGGCTGTGGGTAAAGCCCGATCTAGATTAGGGAATTTGGACGGTCCAAAATAATGCAAAAAAATTCCCACATCTCATAAAAGTTGGTGATTCCAAGGACTTTAGATATTCCATTTCTGCTTTATAAAGTGTCAATTTCTCCATGCTACAAGAAAACCACACGTAAAATTTTCCAATTAAAATAATAACATATATTATACCTTTGTCACATAATTTTTGTCCATTTTTTTTTTAGTTCAGCATTTAAGGAGAGTTATTAATTGTGTGTAACGTTTCATCCGTCCCGCGATTTTTTTCAGTGCAATATTTCCTAAAAAAAATGGACAAAAATTATGTGACAAATCATTTAAGGAGAGTTGTTAGTTGTGTGTAACGTTTCATCCGTCCCGCGATGTTTTTCAGTGCAGCATTTCCTAAAAAAATGGACAAAAATTATGTGACAGAGGTATAAATTATGTAGTTTTTGTTCTTAATCCGCTATTATTATCCTCTTTACTAAAATAACAAAAACTATTAAACAAAAAATAAAGTGGACCCCTCCTACTTAATACTCATCCCCACATTATCATACTCTCTATTTCCAAAAATCTATCTCTCACACGATTTTCGTTCCACTCCGTATTCGGAAATTTATGATTTTTAACTTTTTGAAAACTTAAGATTATTTCGTAAAATACAATATGAAAAAAAAAAAAATAAAAAAAAATCGATTGCATCAACTGTGCCCTGCAAATATTTGGATAAATTCTCATTTCTTCCACCAACCACACTTCGAAAATTATGTTCATTTCTTAATACAATTAAAACTCATAAAAATACACAGTTAAGCAAAGTTTCTTAATCTCCGTACCAAAATCAAATGGGACAGTAATAGCGGGACGTAGGGAGTATAAATTTGTGTGCAATAATTTATTAGAAAAAGAAAAATGAACAATAATTTTAGAATAACATAAAATGATATAGTGGACTAAAATTATTGGACGGAGAGAGTAATTAATATTCACAAAGCTTTACAATTTAATTTTTTACTTATAACTAGCGAGTTATGAAATTAACCCTTCATTACCTCTTCTCAATTTAAGAATTTTTAATACATATTTTTAGACAAATATATATGTAAATAAACAAACATTATTTTCCTCGAATTCTTCTCATTAATTTTCGCAAAATTTTCAAAACAAATCCATTTCAAGAACCAAACTACCAAACTTTATATTATGTGCTTATCTATAAGTGTATAACCTTATCTATAATTCTCAGAATTTTAAATCATACACGGCTTGTCGCTCTAAGATTACTGATTATTTGGTTGATTAATTGTTTTGTGATTATGATTGATAACATACTCTAAATTATCTGTACTCCTATTGCAGGTGAAGTCAAGTAATACAGCAATGGCAGTTTCCCCTTAAATAGAGCCTCCTGCACTGCGGATAGACTCTCTTTCATCAAACTAAAATGGAGGAAACTGATGAAATTCCCGCAAGCCGCAGCAATATTTCACGCAAAATTGTTGAAATTTCCGCTGGAGAAGCGCACACTCTCGCTCTAACTGGTTAGACCTCTCTCTCTCTAAATGTATATATTGTGCGAGACTGGTTGAACTACGGTTTTATACTATATGGAGATGGAGCAATTTCGTATGAATTTTAATAGGTTTGCGTGAATTTGCATATTTTATTGTGTAGGTGATGGAAAGGTGTATTCTTGGGGACGAGGAACATTCGGCCGGCTCGGCACCGGTTCGGAGGAGGACTGCAACATGCCGGTTCAGGTTAGATTCTTTGGTTCCGATAGTGAAAGGGAAGAGAAGTTCAAGATTGTTGGAATAGCTGCTGGGGCTTATCATAGTCTTGCTCTTTCAGGTTCAATTTCGTTATTTAAATTTCTCTTCTACTGAATCTTTTTTTTTTTTTTTTTCATGTTCTATTGAAGATTTAATTGTTGTATTAATATTAATGGTATGAGGGATGCTTTTATTTTGATCAAGATGAGTTTCTGAGGACCTTCAATCTATTTAGTTTATTTGGTTGAAGAATTTGGAATTAAATGGAATAAGATGAAGCTTTTTTGGGTTCTGTTCATGATGAGATTTGCTGATAAATGTTCTCAGCTAGTTTTCTGTTCATGTAATCTACATCCTTAGATTGTGTGGAACCCCCCCCCCTGTGTTAACTGTTTCTGTTCATCGAACATTTGTACCTTATATGAAACTCACCTTGTCTGGTTGCCATAGTTTTGCTATGTTTGCAAAGAAAATGCTCATCATTTCTGATTTTGTGCTAGAATATGATGGTTCGTAAAAGTTAAATTGCCCTTCAACTTTCTTGTTCGCTAATTTCTTGTGCGATAGCAGATGATGGATCGGTCCGGGGCTGGGGTTACGGCATCTGTATCCTTTATTACAACTTTTTCTTCACAAGAACACGCTTCAATATTCATGCAATCTCTACATTCATCTTGTATATTTGCCTTTAATTTTCTCTTCATTTGCTTACTTTGGCTGTCTCCCAATTTGTGTACCTTGACCCTCATATGGATGGCCAAATTGGTACTTCTGGAGAAAACTATTTGATTCCTCACTTGTTAGAGGGTTTCTTTGGATTGGGATCACTTGGTTCTTCATCACAAGATCATGAAACGAAGAGAGAGAAACCACTTAAGGTGTGAGCTGGATTTAGTTTCTAATTATCACAGAACCTTGAGTAACTTTTCCCCGGCTCACTTTGCCTTTCAGATTTCTTCAGTCCAAGCTGGAGGAATGATGTCACTGGCGATAGATGATCTTGGGTCACTGTGGATGTGGGGAAATTGTCCCAATCCTGCACAGAGTGGATCATCGGAAAGAGAATTTGTACTTGAAAGCAGTTCAGTACCAGTACCAGTCTGGAGTTTTCATGGACACACTGTTGTTACTGTTGCATGTGGAAACGAGCATGTTGTTGCATTAGTAAGTGCTGGAGAAACTTATGCAGGCGGCGACCTGTTGTGCTACTCTTGGGGTGGTAACAACCACGGCCAATTAGGTTTGGGCGACACGGAAAGCCGATGGCAACCGGAGATCATAGAAGCATTCAACTTGGAGTCCCCTTGGGAGGTATACAGTGTAGCTTGTGGTGCTTCGCATACGGCTCTACTGGCTCAGAGAAGAAGGCCAAGCGACACTTTGGAAAGTGTTTGCTGGACATTTGGCTTGGGAGATAATGGGCAGCTCGGTCATGGAACCACCCAGGATTTACCTTCCCCGGAACTTGTAAAAGGACTGCCGGAAAGTGTATTCCTAGTATCAGTTGACTGCGGCTTATTTCACACGAGTGTCGTCTCATCTGCTGGAGAGGTATGGTCGTGGGGAATGGAGAAAGGCCTCGGTCTATGTCCTGATGCTAGGTTTACTGGGACAGATTCCGGAGACGCTCTTTCTCCTCTGCTGATTCCCTTTAATGGATTACACAACCCGAGATTCCCAGAACCTCTCCAAGTTGCATGTGGTGCAGCCCATACGGTTCTTGTTGCGGACTCTGGGTATAAGCTTTGGTCTTGGGGTAGGGGACGGAGTGGGGTCCTCGGAAATGGTAGGACAGTTGATTGCTACATCCCGGCCTTAGTATTATGGCCACTGCTTTCTGATGATTTTGGGGAACCTGGAGTAAGCAATGTGGAGCAAACTGAGCTTGTCAAAGAAAAGATTCGTGAAGGAAGTGTGGAAGTAGATGAAAGACTATCTGCAGCAATGGCTGAGATGAAGCTCCTTAAATCAAAGCTTTCTATAATAGAAAAATATGCAAGTGTGCTTCACGGCTCAATTTTTGGGAGGCCTATCCAAGAGCATGAAATCCCAGCCTCTCTCCAGGACTCCGATAAATTTGATATTGCTAGATTATGGGAGAATATGGTGGAATCATCGGATCAAAGAAAGCTCGCGCATCTAGAAATGTTCTACCGCAACATGCTTGCTGGTGTAAAAGATAAGCTGATGAAGAAAAGGATACAGGAGATTGTGAAAGAGTGCCTTAAATCACATGGTGCCAGCAGTACTGAATGAATGCGGTCACGATTTGCAGAGAGTGGATCAAGATACATATGCTGTTAACTTTGATTTTGCAGATGCCGACGGGTCAGTTTAATACTTTTCAAGTATCTTCCGCAACATCTGTTACATTTACTGCCTTCCATTTGGAGTTTGTTCTTCGTATGCTTGATTAGGTTCTGCGTATCATTTCATGAATTCAATAGAAACTTGTTTTCATGTTAAAAAAGCTATAAAACAAATTCTATTGTCACTAGTTAAGAACCCCTGTATAATGTTGTTCATTGTCCAAGGTTTTTCTTCCTGCAATAAATTGAATAATAATACTTTATTTTTCATTACCTGTGTTACAACAAAACACAATTACCTTGAAATAGTACAGAATGATTTAGGAATGAGGTTTTAATTGGATAAACCTTCTTATTTTGTGTGAAAAGTATAAAACAACAATACTTGAACTGGACAGAAGATTACTCTTGGTAATCAGCTGTTATTAACACTTAATAGCCTCAAATTTCGAAGTATGGGAGACGAGACTGACTTATCTCTTGCACACCACTCCACGCCCATCAAGGCCACTTGCACAGTTCAAGTTTGCAAATTCAGATTTGTTTGCAGAACTCAGCTGTGTTCCCATGAACCTAGCAACAGAGCAGTCCCTGGAGAACAGATTTGAAGAGGCGAATTCTCTCTGTCCTCCCAAAACAGGCATGTCTACTCCCATCTTCACCCTACTGACATAGTTGTTTGCATATGTTTGTCCCAGGACTCCGTTAACTGCACCACTCAGTGAGTAAAACTTGAACCCGAGATCAAGGTGAGCGAAGCAATCCTCATCCGTGATTCCATATTTGTGGACAATTGAATCCTTCTTGGTGATAGGAACAACTGCAGCTTTGATCTTGAAGTTGCCTTCTACTTCAATGACCACGGAGTTTGTGTCGTGGGACCTTGTGATGCTTATGCCTGCTGCAGATTCCGGTCGCCATTTTGCACCTTCTCCTTCGGAAAGGATGATATGCGCTCCATCATAAGACAGTTCCAAGCGGTCAACAGTGTCGTCCCATGTGGCTGTTTTCTTGGCTCCAATGAAGAGTTGATGGCTGTCGAAGAGGATGCCAAGTGATTGAACCCAGGTGAAGTCTCTCCCCATATTCTGGTTTCTCAAACCGATGAAATGAGCGTTGATATGCAGGTTGGTGTCCGAGACGATGCAGAAATCTTGATCCTTTTTGCCGTGGAAGTAGAAAGTGATTCCATCAGCTCCTACGAATCTTGGGTCTTGACAAACTGCTCCTGGCCTGTCGCAGGCTATTCAAGTTGCAAAAGTGCTGACAAATTAGAGAAATAACACCAACATATATGTGTGTGAGAGAGTGAGAGAGAGAGGGAGGGAGAGAACTTACTGCAAACTGGCTTGCAAATTTCACAATCAACTTCACAGGTTTGGGGGCAACCAGGTGGACACCGTTGCTCCACCATGGAGCAGGAATAATTATTGTTTCCGCAACGAACCCTTTTCCCCCCAGCAGCTTCCGATTCCGGAGGTGGTGGGTAAGGAGCAGTTGGTGGTGGTGAAGTTGGGGTTGGAGGAGTAGTTGGGCTAGGAGGAGTGACTTCCGGTGGTGGTGAAGTTGGGGTCGGAGGAGTAGGAGTAACCTCCGGTGGTGGTGAAGTTGGAGTAGGAGGAGTAGGAGTAACCTCCGGGGGTGGTGAAGTTGGAGTAGGAGGAGTAGGAGTAACCTCCGGTGGTGGTGAAGTTGGAGTAGGAGTAGGAGTAACCTCCGGTGGTGGTGAAGTTGGGGTAGGAGGAGTAACCACCGGTGGATAGCCGGAGTTTGGACAAACAGCTTGACATCCAGCACAATCAGCCACACATGTGGATGGACAAGCATCAGGGCAAAATAGGTCCTTGGTGCAAGTCTTCTTGTAGTTCTTATCCTTGCACTTAACCTTACTAACTTTACGCGGTGGAATAGGAGGCGAAGGCGGGCAAACGGGCTGGCAAGAAGAGCAGTCGACGAGGCAGTCACGAGCACAAGTAACGGGACAGTAGAGGTCTTTATGGTAACAAGCAGGGTAGTTCTTGTTTTGGCACTTGACCTTCTTAGGTTTGGGTCCTGCAGCAGATCCCCCCTCCGGCATCGCCACCACAACGAGGATGGCTACCGATAAAAGAAGGCGAAACATGGCTTCTGGTATGTGATCTCAAATCTAAATCTTGGCTTTAATGTGATTGTTGTCTTGTCTGCATGATCATCTTCTGTTTATATAGAGGTTGGGAAAGGGTGATTTGCCCTTCAATCTAGCATTAGCTGTTTGGGAACTAATAGTATATGACCGTATCTTGTAGCTCAAGTTTTCTTTTTGTAGTAAATTAGTGTTAATTCAGAAATTGTGTGGTCAGCTCTTGAGAAGTTTGATCTGCACGTCAGAAGTAGAATGAATTTGAAGTTTCCAAGTTGAAGAACTGGTGTTTCTTGCATGTGGCATGCATATTTATTTATTTTTTCCAATTTGTGATATTGGTTGGATTTTATGTTTCTCTTTTCCAGATTTAGAAATATTTGGCAGTAAGATAAAAAAAGATGACATATGATTAGGGAAAATTATTACATGTATATAATATGGATTATATATAAATTAAGCATGATGTATTGCTTACATTGTGATAAATGAAACTGTGAACATGTGAAGGCAAGGGAAAACTGGAGACACTTTTAGTGCCTTACAATAAAAAATAATGTAATACTCCCTACGTCTCATAGAAAGTGTTTCCTTTCTATGAAATACGGAGATTAAGAAACTTTTATTGTGTAGTGTATATTGTTTTCACTTTTGAGTGGTTAATTTTGGGCCACACATTGTTTGTTTTTTTTAGAAATATGACATTTTTTATATGATAGTCCAAAAAGGAAAACAAGACACTTCGGGATGGAGGATTTGGATTGAGATGTATTTTTAACTTTCATTATAAAGTAAAAATATTGATCTGTTAATTCTAAGTTTCCCATATTACAAAAATATGTTCATGATAACATTGTTTTAAGGCCTTATTGCCAATTAAACAATGAGTATACCCTAAAAAGAAGGGAACTTGCGTAAATTAGAACCTCAAAAATCCAGAAGAAAAAAAAACAGGGCACCATAACTCTAATTTCCGATATTTCAGAGAACTAATACTAAATTTCCAAATTTTGGACATTGTTAACTGCTCATTAAGGTGGTGTTTGGAATAGCTTTCTGATGCAACTTATAACTTTCACATGCAGTTGGAGTGTTTGGAACACTCACTTTCGAGAAATTTATCTCGCTTAAGTTGCTACGACCCAACTTTCGCCTAAAAGCTTACGGCTTATCTAATTTATTGAACTATTTTATCTTTTAAATATTTTTATAATTCTCAAAAAATTATTAATTTTAAAATTAATATTTTTCTAAGTTACAAATTTAATTATAATTATATTTTAATATATTAGTTTGTAATTTGATAAAAAATATTTTATATTTATTATTTATAAATTCTTCAAGTTAAATGAAATAATTATTATTAAAATTAAATATAATTAAAAATAGATGAATTAAAATAGTGGGGTTTGAAAATTTTGAATTTTAAATTAATATTTTTTTCTATTTTCATTTAATGATAATTATTTCTTAGCTATATAATTATTAAAATTATATAAAAATATTATTATTATGAATTTAAGTAAATAAATAATATTTAAAATATATAGTATGATATGTTTATGGTAATATGATATATTATAAATTTATATAATATAAAAATTAATTTAATTTAATATTTATTTATTTATTATAAATTATAATTATTTAATAACATTGAGGGTACAACGAATATTTTATTTAAAAACATAAATAAGCTATTGATATAAGCAGATTTTCCAAACAATATTTTCCCTACTTTCAGCACTTATTTCCAAACACATACAAATTCTCAAATCAGCAGCTTTCATCACTTATCAATAAGCTTCAGCTACTCCAAACACCCACTAAGGTGGTATTTGGAACATCTTTCATTGCAGCCTTATAGCTTTCGATTGCGGTTGGAGTGTTTGGAACACCCAAACTTTCAACGTAAATTCCATACCAAATATAGCCAACATAGAGAAGCTGCTTAAACTGCTATGACCCAGCTTTCAGCTGCAACTTACAACTTATCTAATTTATTTGGCTATTTTATCCTTTAAATATTTTTATAATTCTCACAAAATTATTAATTTTAAAATTAATATTTTTCTTTGTTACAAATTTATTATAATTATATTTTAATATATTAGTTAGGAATTTGATAAAAATTATTTATTATTTATAAATTCTTCAAATTTAATGAAATTATTATTAAAATTAAATATTATTTAATATATATTAATTAAAATAGTGGATTTTGAAAACTTTGAATTTTAAATTAATATTTTTTCTATTTTCATTTAATGACAATTATTTCTTAACTACATAATTATTAAAGTTATATAAAATATTATTATTATGGATTTTAAGCAAATAAATAATATTTAAAATATAATAGTATGCTATGTTTATGTTAATATGATACTCCCTCCGTCCCATTGGAAGTGTCTTGTTTTCCATTTTGGGCGTCCCATTGGAAATGTCTTGTTTCTTAAAAAGGCAAGAATATATGGACACGATTTAACTATCCAAAAGTCAAACAATATACACCACACATTATCATTTTCTTAACATCCGTGCCCATTGAAAACAAAACGCTTCCAATGGGACGGAGGGAGTATATTATAAATTTATAATATATAAAAATTAATAATATTTATTTATTTATTATAAATTATAATTATTTAATAACATTGAGGGTAAACCGGGATATTTTATTTAAAAACTTAAAATAAGCTCACGATATCAACGAGTTTTCAAACACCGTTTTTCCCACTTTCAGCACTTATTTCCAAACACCTACAAATTTTCAAATCACCAGCTTTCAGCCGCTTTCAACACTTATCAATAAGCTTCAACTACTCCATACACCCACTAAATAAGATCTACAACGTTAATGGGGCTTAGATTGCTTATGCAAAGTCGTGTGGAAGCAATGCCAAGAATTTAAGCAACACGAATGTTTTAGTTCTGATTCATGAAATGCTAACCTATGAAAGAGAGAATGTTAAGTAGTAGAAAAGGTATAAATTTATTTGATGCTAGGTAGGAACAGACACAGTGGTCCTCACACCTCGTCGACACGTGTAAAATTGTATTGGCAATTATAATTACATAATCTTGATTGAGATTTATGAATTCTAAGAATGAAGGTTAAGCCAATCTTAGTATTTGAGGGTAGGAGGAGTACCGATCTTTTCCCTACCATTAAATTTTTCGTAACAAATATAAAATAATTCCAATTAAGTAGAAGAAAAGAAACGTTAATTTCTTGGGAGGCAGTCCATACATTGTGAGAGAAATGAACCACCCCAATTTCCGCTAGTCGGCCCGACAAAATAGTAGTGTTATCCCAAAGTAAGATAGTTTTTCATTTGAAAAACTAAAGAATTAAGTGTAAATACAGTTTTTGTATCATAAATAAATGAAATAATTAAGTGACAATCTTGAATATAAACCAATAAAAATTTAATGCCATAAACTAAAAAAACAGAAAGCAAAAAAAATTTGAAAGGTTAAAAACCAAAATTAAATAAGTAAAATGGATGAATTGATATTAAAATATTACTCCCTTCGTTTCGCTATTATTATCTTGTATTCCATTTCGGGGTCCCGCTATTATTGGTTTGTTTCTAAAAAAGGGAAAAAAAATTGTGGCCAGAAATTAACTATCCAAAAATCAAACAATATACAGTTAAACCTCGATAAAGTAATAATCTTGATAAGATAATAATTTCTTCCGATCCCGATATGAGTCAATATACTAAAATAATGTTCGATAAAGTAATAACCTCGTTAAATGAATATTTTTTTCTCGGTCCCAAAATTATTACTTTATCGAGGTTTAACTGTACACCACATGATACCACTTTTAACACATTTACACCCACTTTCTTAATATCTGTGCCGAAAAGAAACAAGCCAGCAATAGCAGGACGGAGGGAGTATTTTGCTCTTTCAAGATTCACCAATTCCTTTTAAAATGTCAACGGCTTAGGCTGAAGGAACTGCCCTGGATTGCACATGCAAAGTAGTGAAATTGGAGCCAAAAAGTCTACCTAAAAAACAGATAGCAGATAACAGACTCGAAATAACACCAGGCCAAGCCACATTGCATACATGAAAATCTCCTCTACGTAAAAGGTATACACAACAAAGAAAACACCATTAAAGAACAAATGAATATAGTGTCGTCTTCTATCAATCAATATTGCAATCCTAGATTTATGTATATATTCAATAATAATTATGTAGATGAAGAAACGCAATATACCTTCCAAACTCCAAAGCTAGACAAGGGAAGGCCCATCACAGCATCTGTACAAGAAAAATGAAGCAACATAATACGAACGCGCTGCCAACCGTAACGCATTTGATGGTGTCGATCAGATCACAGCTTCTTGGGTAAGTTATAGGTCTTCTTGAGAAACTTTGAAGCAGTTTCATCGTTTCTGTAACAAAGAACTCGGAGCAATGTGTTAGGATCAGTTGAGCTCCATTGCCCCGACGTTGCAGGTAAAGGGAGTCGAGCTTTAGCAGTGTTTCCGTATGCTTCCAAGGTCAGGCGTCTAAATCTCTCAACCAGACTGTCCGTATCTGTTCGAAAGAGTGGAAGAACATCTCTTATCGTGGTTGAGAATTTATGAATTATCTCTTCAGTCAGTCCATCTCCATTGGCCCAGAAAAGATCCTTCAGAGCCTTGAAATCATCCTCTATTATAGGTGAGTCTTTCTGAGAAAAGGCACGTGTTGGACCTCCAGCGAGCAGAACCAACAAAAATCCATCAAATGAAGCTCTCATCACGTCCGCTATGATACGCGTTCGGACTCTGTCATTAACTGTGTCAGCAACGATGATCAGATTGCGCTCAAGCTCCTTGACAAAAGGCTCAATTCTTGATGATGAAAGATCACCAACATACAGATAATCCCATAAAACATGGCTTGAATCGTGGAAGACGATTTTATAAGCAAGCCCCTCGGACAACTGTTGGACTGCTTCAATGCAAGTAGGTGGGGTGAGTTCGAACTTCTTCCCCAACCCATTTGAGAAGTCTTCTACATGGGCAGATTCTGAGTTCCTCAATAGGGTGATAATTCTTTTCTCAATAACTTCCAGCTCTGAACGTATTTTATGCAATGAATTTATACGAACACATAGTTGTGATACCCCAAAAGAGCTATCTCCATTAACAGTAGCAACCTGAGGATTCCTTCTTTGCAAGGTGGCTGATTTCTCTTTCTTTTTCCACTGGAATGTTGAACCCATAGTGCATCTCGTTAAGGCTGGCATTGTAGGGATATACATGTTTCTTGATCCTGCACATGGAAAGTTCCATTATTGATTGCTACAATAACTGATATTTCAGGAAAAAAGAATTTCTATAAAGCAAAGAAACAATACCACAGCCAGATTTTGCTTTAGTTGCATAATATTGCAGACATTTATCAAGGCCAACAACTAAGTCAGGAAGTATTGCAGGATGCATTGGTATTGGAAGCTCAAAGAAGGCCTCTAATGTCTCATCAATTATTCTCAGAACCTCCTCTGCTGAAGGAGCAAAGCCCTCTTGATTAGCTTGTGGGTTCCATACCTAACAAGTAGAAAAGGATTAAGAAGTGAAACTCAAGTAATAAATTCAAACATAAAAAATGTCTGATGTAAATTGTTTCACTAATATCGAATATATTATTCGAAGATGAAAAGAGTAGTACAGTACCAGGAACACAAAAACCTATCTACCTCTGATGGGGAACCAACAGGTGTTTGTAAGAGAGAATTCTTGGAGGTCTAGAATTTTAGCCAGTTACAAGACATGATAATTGTTCAAGTAAGAACACACGTCTGTAGATTTATGACTAAATTGGATAGTAAAGTTATTGGGATAGAGGTAATAAAGATTCAAAAAAGTACCTCCTGTTGAAGATTTCTGTCAACCCATTCCTTTAGCCTGTCTATCCTTGTCTTTATCCATGCTTTTACCAGGTTGGCTATGACACCTTCAGCTTCATAAGGAGGCATCTCACGGACAATGGCCTTCCCACCATCATCACTATCCACTGAATCTTCAACTGCAATTTGAACAAGATCCTTTTCCAACTTATCTGCAGCTCTCAGTATTTGCACAGCATCTGGTGTCAATTCTGTAATGCCTGAAACAAATTGCTTCAGCTCATTCCCATAACAAACATGTAGGGTGGCAACTGCCACACCTGCGGCAAAGGGGTGCCATGTCTTCAAGATAGGACTAAACGTGTCCTTCTCTTTGATTGCAAGTTCACCGACATCCTTGGCCAGGATGGCAAGGACAGGTAGGGGATTCAGCTGGTTTCTTGATGCTCTCCTGCTTGAATCAGCCTTTTCCATTCTCTGCATATCAGAAATATAAAACATGTCATTGACCTAGAAATTTCAAGCATCTCAGAATCCTTGCGCTTCATAGCTAATGAAACTGGAAAAAAGTAGAACCACAAAGAAAGCTTATATTTCAGGTAAAGTCGGATATAACTTATAAGGGTATTGGCCAACTTTCACTTTCATGTCAACAAACTCAAATTACATATCTTCAACTTGCCTGAGCAAACGCAGTGCGAATTGACGACCTTATGTAAGTGTCAATCCTGCTAAGAGCCACATCAACTTCATTTTTTTTTCTTCTGCGATACTCATTTGAAATATCTTCAACCAATATTTTAGCAGCCACTACCCCAATGGACACAATGGTTTGCATGGAATCAATATTTTCACCGTTAAACGTCTCATGATAAGCGAGGAGTCTTTTCTCAGCCCAACCCAGCATGGCAGTCAATGTAGAACTCAATATCTTAGAGTAAACTGGATCTTTGCTCATTTTTGCATCTTTGGCAACATCAGCAAGTTGACTATCAGCAGCGCATAATAGATCATTTTCAACTTGCCCAGTTGCAACAAATCGATTGAACAAAACCCATGTAAAACACAGATTATGCAGCATTTGATTCAGCCCCAGGAGTCCCCATGTTTTTTTTATGAGTTCTATGAGCTCATCAACTTCCTCTACAAAGGATGTCTCGTCATTAATATCAAAACATGCTTCTAGAAGCATTTCATAAAGACGCAGATTCAAGGGGAAGCCATCTGCCCAGTGGCTGGACTGAAGGAGGGCTCCATCAGATGTCCTGTTTGCAAGTGTTGTTATGGTAGTACGGAGGATTTGCATTGACTCATTATTCTTCCCAGTTTCAATTGGCCTATCCAAGGCTGCCTGAATAATTTGACGTAATCGTTGAGCAGCAGTGTTAGCCTTTTCAAGTGGCATGTGAGGGTGCAGCAGGAGACCAGCCTCAAGCATTCTAAGGTTTCTTTTCTGCCATGCTTCATATTCTTCTTGATCAGTAAAATCTGAAGCTTTGAATTGTTGTAACAGCTCCAGTGGAAGAATCACTGATTCGTTTCTTCTCCCCACCTAAATCAGAAAATAAAGGGAAATCTTCATTAAATACTTTTGTAGCCAGCCAATTAAAATTTACTTTCACAAGATTGTACTGGCAATTAAGAATATTCCTTTTTAATTCTAGATACCAACCAAACCATAGAGTACCCCATTTCTGACATTTGTCTAACAAGTATTTTGAAACTCTTAAGACTGATGATAAAATCAAGAACTTAGGCGGTACTACAAGAATTATAGAACATTCTATGCATAATAAGAATCCAATGAAGGTCAGGCCTGAAAGTCAGCAGTGGCAGAAGAGTAGAAGAGTAAACAATTAAGATGCGTCACTGTCAGATTAGAACTTTAAATTTGGCATCTTGTTTGATTAGCAACAACTTTCTGACTTTCTAATAATCCAGCTGGTACTCAGAGACACGCAAAAAACACATAAAATATCTGCTTCTACAGCATAATCAAATGCAGGTGATAAGGTTAAATAGCCATTTACTTCAAATTCGATGAAAGTTTAAAAACTAGGTCCGAGTTGAGGTCTGAAAAAAAGTTATCCTTCTCTCATAGCAAACAGTACAATTTGTGGACGCATCAGTCATCACAATATCCAATTCGGTAGCCGGAGATGTAAACTAAGCACGTGCCAAACAAACCAATATCTACACCAAGCGAAACCGAAAATCAAACAAATATGCATAATGATGAACCCAAAAGAGGAACAAAACAAGAATTTAGGAAAAATCTACTCAAAGATCAAGATGATCGCCAGTTTCATTAACAAGCACCTCAAGTGGATCACGTATATCCAACTTCTCTTATGCATTTAACGCACTAAAAACTCTCAATTTCAACCCAAAAAAGAAATATTCTCAAATCAAGACAGCTTCAAAGTTCAAACTAAGACCCTAGATCAAAAATCCAAAATTAATTACTGAAAATGCCCCAACTAGAAACTAAGCAAACTCACTGCACTAAAAAACGAAATGTTCAATTAAGTCAAGGTATGATCAAATCTTATTTTCACTCAAGCATATTCTCAAGTCTTAACCTGTCCGGCAGAAATCCTCAACAAACCCCTGCGGATCCTTGAATCAGCAGCCTCCGAAACCCTCATCTGTATCCTCATTAGCTCTCCAATGGTCATCTGCTTCTTCACTTTCCCTCCAGCACCCGAATTGGCCGAATCGGAGCTCTGTTTAGAACTGCTGGATGTCATCCCCAACGCCTTTTTCATCTTTGATGCCGCTGTCGACGTCAGCGACCGCTGCATAGTAGCACTCGAATAGCCATTAGAAGTGATACTTTTGGGCGAATTGGTGTTGCCGTTGCTGGGTGTGTACGTAAGAGGTCGGGAGGATGAGGAGCGATTGGCAGAAACAAAGATCTCATAGGCAGTGGAGCGGAGGTCGGCATCGGAGAGAGTGGAGGTGAGGTCGCCGAATGGGGATGGTAGCGGGGTTAGAGCGGCGGAAATGGCTGCGGGAGTGAAACGGGAGGAAGCGGAGGAAGGTGAGGCAATCGCGGCGGCGGTGGTGGCGGATGAGGAGGAGGAGAAGGAGTCTCTCCAGGAGTGGCCGAAGGTTCGGTCTCTAAAGAGAGACGCCATTGTCGCTCTGTGTGGAGAGAACGGAGATAGTCAGAAAAAGTAAAACGGAGAGAGAGAGTGTGGGCTTGAAGAGATTTATTTCCGCCCGTCTTTCCTTTTTTTAATAAAAAACAATTTTTTTCTAAAAACACGTCGCAAATTTTAAATTATAGCAAATAATTTTAATTCTATATTTGTCAATTCTCAAACAAAAACAGATTAAATATATTGCCAATAGTCTTTTTTTTTTTATTGAGTGATCTGATTTCAAATGCTAATAATAAAGATTAAAATCCCAATAAGGGTAATCTTATTGCACATGATTTGTTTAATCAATTTATCTATTTTCGGCTAAACAATTATTGTGGTATTGAAAATTATAATCTTTTAATTATACCTATCAACTAAATCGAATCTAGCCTAGAAAAAGGCATGTTGCAAATAAACAAAGATGGTGTTTGGAACAATTTTCAACTCCAGCTTATAGTTTTCAGTTGCAGTTGGAGTGTTTGGAACACACAGCTTTCAGCAGAAATTCCCGACCAAATATAGTCAAGATAGAGAAGCTGCTTAAGTTGCTGTGACTCAGCTTTCAGCTGCAAATTAAAACTTATCTAATTTATTGGACATTTTATCCTTTAAATATTTCTGTACTTCTCAAAAAATTATAGTAATTTTAAAATTAATATTTTTCTTCGTTACAAATTTAATTATAATTATATTTTGATATATTAATTAGCAATTTGATAAAAAATATTTTAGATATATTATTTATAAATTCTTTAAGTTTAATGAAATAATTATTATAAAAAAATTAATATAATTAAATATTTATTAATTAAAATATGGATTCTGAAAATATTGAATTTTAAATTATTTTTTTTCTATTTTCATTAATGTTAATTATTTCTTAGCGAAGCAAATAAATAATATTTAAAATATAATAATATGATATGTTTATCTTAATATGATATATTATAAATTTATATAATATAAAAAATAATAATATTTATTTATTTATTATAAATTATAATTATTTAATAACATTAAGGGTAAAACAAATATTTTATTTAATAACTTAAAATAAGTTACTGATATCAGCAGTTTTCCAAATACTATTTTTCCCACTTTCAACAGCTTTCAACACTTATTTACAAATATCTGTAAGCAGCTTTCAACACTTATCAATAAACTGCAGCTATTTCAAACACCCACAAAATTTATCTAGTGTGCACATTTTTTTATCCAAAAAAGGCAAAATCAGCTGGAAAAAAATGGAAGTGAAATGATATTTTAAAGGCTGGAATACATGGGAAATTAGCTGGAGTTCGAGTTCGGGTTGTAATAGTTCGAAGTGGTCTGCATTCATTAATCAATCAATTATTGATTTGAACATTTTTCAATTCGGTGCGTTGGCCAAGATAACATTTTCAATACTTTTTTTTATGACGAAATAAATCTGCAGCCGCTATCAAAATGTGCATTGGGTAAATCTTGTTCCTATACTCTAGCCTGCAAATAATATAAGAGGGTTCCTGACTAACCATAAATAAAAGACTCACACAAAATATATAAAGGTAGCAGTGACCGTGATAGAAGAAAATCTTGGCATGTTCTTGGTCTTATAATTTAATGTACTTATGATGACACTATTATACTTATTTATATCTCATATACCCTCGGTTTCATTTATATTGACTCCTTTTTCATTTCGATCCATTCTATTTAGATCGACACATTTTTAAAAAAATAAAAATAAAATACTGCATTATTTTATATTTTATTATTTCTCTTACATACTTTATCATCCGCACTCTCACCATCTCACTCATCTTCTCTTTCTTATTTTATATGACCTACTATACTTAATTCTCGTATCAGAAAAATAAGGAACCAAAATAAATGAAACGGATGGAATATAATATACTGTTATTAGATTTGGCTTACTTTTTTTTATAAAAGGTTGAAAGATAAAAAAAACAAAAAAAATATAAAAACCTTTTTTTTTTTTTTTTATAAATAAATATAATAATTAAATTTATTTATATTATTTATTATAAATTAAAATTGAATAATAAAAAAAAAAAAAATATAAAAAAAAAAAAAAAAAAAATAAAAAAAAAAAAAAAAAAAAAAAAATTAAAAAAAAAATAATAAAATAAATAAATTTTATTTATAATTTTTATATAAAAAAAAAAAAAAAAAAAAAAAAAAAAAAAAAAAAAAAAAAAAAAAAAAAAAAAATAAAAAAAAAAAAAAAAAAAAAAAAAAAAAAAAAAAAAAAAAAAGAAAAAAACCGTTAATGGAAAGTTGGGATATTAAGCTGCAAACCAAACACACTCTTCATTAGGCGTGTAACAGTTCGATTTTTTTTGTATTTTAGGAATCGAACAAAATATATAGAAATGGTTTGGTTCGATGTGTTTTAACTATCGGAATCGAACCGAACCGAACCGCTTATAAATAGTTTGGTTCGGTTCGGTTCAGTTCATTGATTCACCTTTTTATTTATTTTTTAAAATCTTAAATAATGCAAGAATAATAGTTTATAGGATGTCACTCATTCCGAACTCATAAGTATAGAGTTGTTATTCATTTCTCTTCCTTTGTATAAATTAGAATTGATCTTAACTTAAATCTAATATATAAATCAAACAATATTCTCATATAAAAAAGATAAATATTAAATTTAAAAATTAAAAAATAGGATATTGGTATGGTTCGGTTCGAATCGTTCAAAAATTTTTGAAATCGCGAAGTGAATGTAAACTGTTCCTAAAAATAAATCAAATCAAACCGCGAAGCCGAACCAAATCACATTTTTCGATTTGATTCGGTTTGGTCCGATCGTTTCGCGGTTTGGATCGGAAACACCAACACCCCTCCTCTTCATAAAGGAAAAAAGGGAAATCCTATTCTGAAGAAGATGGGAGGAGATATATGGCAAACGCCGAGCAGTAACTAAAATTAAATAAAACTGAACAAAGAGAAATTAAAAATTAGGGATTTGAGGGATTGAATGATAACTTTTTCCCACCAAGATAACAATTTTTTGTTCTGATTTGATTTCACTAACCAAATTGTTAATGCCGTCTTCAGCAGCAATTAGAGGTTTTGGTTCGTTACTCGTCGGAGTCTCGAACGGGGGTTTCTCATAAATTCGCGAGCTCTCTCCCCTTTCACAGTTAAACCCTTTCTCTTTCCTCTTCCAGTTTAAAGATTGTTTTTCGGTAGTGTAAGTGGATTTTGATCAACAACTTAATTTCTTCTGGCACAGGAACTGGTCATTTGAGAAGAAATTTGTCATCATTTTCTTGGCATTCGTGTCATGGAGATTGGGTTTCGCTTTCTGGACTCAATCATGGAAGTTCCGAGAGACAGATCTCCACTTGCCCGCCGTTGTGTATGGGCAGACGTTCCTGTAAAATTGCCGGCAGAAAGGTATTTGATTTTGTATAATTATGTTTTTATGCGTTTTTTTGTTGGTGAAGACATTTTATTCAATCTTGATTTGAGTCAAGCTCAGATGAATTACAGACTATATGAATTGAATTAGATTCGCCTAACTACGGTGAGTTTTAGAGTTGAATCGGAACTAACCATAGTTTGAGCGAAACTCAATGGAATTTTATGTATTACAGTCACGAGGATCAAATTCAAGCTAAATTTAATCTGCAGTTTAGGAAAGAATTCTGCAATGTATATCTAGCGGAAGAATGGAATTTGACTAGGGTAGTGAGAAATGTGGGATAAGATTAGATTTGGATTGGAAGTATGGTTATCTGGTTGAATGAAGTTTCTCACGAATCATTTTCCTACTTGTTACGAGGAATTGCTACTGTCCTCCAGCATGGCTGTAGTTTTGTATTGTCTGATTACCCGTCATTGCTTGAATCCGAAATGTGAATCAGAAACATATGCTTCACTACAAGCCAGTTTATAACTACTCTGGCTGATTCTTAGAATTATTGCAGTTCTAAATGGCTCGTGGTGGATGTTTGGTGCCGGAATAGTCCACTGTGGCACTGGATGATATTCATCATCCACTTTGCTAATGGACTGAGGGATAAAGAGGAAAAGAAAACTGGCAGCCAATCGATTATAAGACTGATGGAAAAGAGCAGGAAACCTAGAAACAAAGTGCTGTTTATTCATATTATGTCTATAATTGGCAGTCTGGATTCATTATTATTTTTTATTTTTTTCCTTCAATGCAGACTGCCCGGGATCTTAAGAAGGCAAAGCTGTATGCAAGATTCGGGAAGGAAGTTGTATCTGCGTAAGTTGGTTGCTATAAACGAACTATATAACTTCTAAACATTTTCTTGCATTATGTTTCGCATTCTTTTCCCAAGATTTTGTTTGTTGATTGATTGTGTAGAAGATAATCGGGAAGCTAACGATTTACGACTCTAGTGTCTTTGCAAACAAGAAAAGTACAAGCTTGTAGTGCAATTGGGAGCTCCTTAATAAGCATATTTGTTAGGACTTTAGAGCAAACGGGAGTGACAAGATAGGAATGCTTTGGTTGTTGTTTTTTCCCCCTAGGGTGGGAGTCTACTGAAAGAGAGAGGATATAATTCCCTAAAATTTACCATGGATGTTTTTGCTTTTTGCTTGCTCGGCAAAGTTTCCCGCTTTCTTATGTCAGTTTCTCGACAACTTACAAGATTCTGCACGTTCTGTTTTTTAATTAGACCATGCGACTTCATTTGTGTATGTTAGGGTAAAAAAAGGTGGTTCTAGTGCGGTATCTAATACAGCTTTGGCTGCTTTATTTGAAAAGGCAAAGGAGCTTGATATACCGAGGGATATTTTAGAACGCAACATCAATCGAGCTTCAGAGAAGGGTGAGGAATCCTACATTGAGAAATTCTACGAGGTGGTCTTGCTATGGCTATGGTGGAGCAGGAATGATTATTCAAGTGTTGACAGATGAAGTAAACAGATCCGTGGCAGGTATTAGAGGGGTTGTGAAGGACTGTGGTGGAAAGATGGCCGATTCTGGATCGATTATGTTCAAGTTTAAGCGTGCTAGGGTTGTGACTGTAAAGGCTTCTTATGTCGACAAAGATGAGCTTTTCATTATTGCCTTGGAAGCCGGTGCTGAGGATGTAATCGAGCCCTCGATGGATGAAGATAATTCTGATGAAGATTCTGAAAGGTACGAAAAGACATCTTTGCATGCAGTTATGATCAATTTCGCACCGTATATTTTACACT
Organism: Lavandula angustifolia; assembly: GCA_028984105.1. Classification (NCBI taxonomy): domain Eukaryota; kingdom Viridiplantae; phylum Streptophyta; class Magnoliopsida; order Lamiales; family Lamiaceae; genus Lavandula; species Lavandula angustifolia. Next base: position 1,026,288 of record CM054816.1, read on the forward strand.
TCACACAAGGTATGCTAATTGGTTTCTTGATAATGCCCAAATGCTTACTCTCTTGTTTCAAGCTATCAATTTCCTAGTTATTATTGCTGGGCTTTATATTACATTCTCTAGATTTACTGCGTCTCTCTTGTCGACAACAACTCAAGTACCAAGAATTAATGGTTCTCCTTGAGATGTCATAGCGGTTAAGGTGGGTAGCCTGTTGTCGGAAGGTCATGGGTTCAAAACTCACCAAGACCGTTGTATGTAGATTAGGGTGGTTGAACCCTCATATGTTGTTTGCAGGCTAGAGCATATGAGAAGAGTTTACCCAGTGCGCATTTCGGTAGTGGTTGCGGGTTACCTTCGTTATCCAAAAAAAAAAGAATTAATGGTTCACACTCCACCTTTTTTACTTGTTCATAGACACTACAGAATCATACGTTCAATGGACGACTACGCTACGATACTGACAAAATTACGCGAGGAAGGGATAACATTTGAAACTGATGGTGGTTTCGCGCTTGTTCTCTTATCGCCCCTCGAGGTATTCCATTGCATGAGTGTGAATATGTAGTCTACAGATTTTGTTTCAATACCTTAAGACCATTAAAAATGATTCTCTTTCTTAAGCCTATTAGAGTCTGAATCCCGCTTTCCTTTTCGTTGGTTGCAGGTGGACGACGAGGCTATGGAGTTGAACAAGGAGTTGATGTAGAAACTGCTGGAGCTAGACGACATTGATGCAGTATATACAGACCAGAAATGATTTCACCTGCTAGTTTAGTCATCCACCTTTGCAGCTGATCAGCATTTCAACTGAGGTTTTGAGGCTGCGGGGTTTACACGCAACGGCAGGATAAATAAATTAAACAATGGCAGGAAACTGTTATTGCATCCTTATTAGCATGGATTCAAATTGTAGCTCTTCATTAACTCTAATTATATTTCTAAATAAAAATACTCCCTCCGTCTCACTAAACTTGTCCACTTTCTTTTCAGCGCGTTAATTTAGAAAAGTTGGTGTAGATTAATAAAGATGTGAGATACATATATTAATTACTAATTTAGAATTGGTTTGTGAGGTAGATGTGTGAAATCTATTTAATTAATTAATATTTTTGAGTTGATTTGAGTTGTTAAAAGTATGAGACATACTTCATTTATTAGAAGTTGGACAAATTCGGTGGGATAACCCGAAAAAGAATACTGAACTATTTCGGTGGGACGGAGGGAGTACCAATTTTTATCCAAAAATATATGTTTATAGTACATATTAAAGGAAAGAGTGATTAGGCTCCCTTTGAGAAAACAACTTAAATAAATGTTTATGGTATAATAATGTTGCGTTTGGATACATTTATACATAAGCTTTTAATCAAAAAAAATTAAAATATAGTTTATAAAAAATATTAAAATATATTTTAAAATATTATTATCAGGGGATTTGATATGAGAATTTATTTTTCATAAGTTATTTTTGACTTATTTTCATAAGCTAAAATAAGCAAAATTGATTTATTTTTTAAAATAAGCTATTTTCTTAAGCTCACCCAAACGCATTCATAAGCATTTATTTTTTAGAATAAGCTGAAATAAGTTCCTAATAAACTCTTTCCAACATGACGTTTAACTTACGAGATTAGATCAAATAACAACTATAGTTCGATAGGAAGGTGCCCATTTTTATAATTAAAAATCATTTCCTCGAAATATCACTTTATTTAGAATATAAGAAAGCGCAATATATTCTGTTCAGACTTCACGTGGCGAGTTGTGCTGCTTTATAGGAAAAAAATTAACAAAATTCATCGATCGAGCATTGTAATATTCTAGCGTACTTAATCACAAAGAGCAGGCTTTTATTCCTTTAAAATGGCATCGATCTTAGGATTACTAGAGAATAAAATTATTTATTACCCAATTGATAAATTGTCGCTAAGTTTTGTTTAGTCGTCGTAATTGGTGCTGAACCATACAACTAGTCAATAATTTATTGCGGGAAAATATCACACGAGTATATATATATATATATATATATATATAGTAATGATGGAATCTTGAAAAATAAAATCTTATCTAAATACTGTAACGCCCCGAAATTTTCAATATAAAATGAATTGCGTATCTATTCATGCATGTTATCAGTGTTTTAGTTACGTAAGTCGTACATAGAAATTAAAATGAAAATTAAAGCATTTATGTTATTTTTCATTAAATCATTTTTGTTATGTAAATTTATTTTTAATTTTGAATGTGTTTGTTTATATCATATTATGATTATTATTTTTTTAAAATTATTTAGAAATCATGTTAGAATTATTAGGTAATAATAATATTTATTTATTTTGGATTTCCTAAACCAACTAGGATTCATAAAAGGATATAATATTTATTATTGTATTAAGTTATTAGGAGATAATTTTATATTATGTTTTATGATTATAATAGATATTTTATGTGTGATATTCATGTTTTAGGATTTATTTTAATTGTGTCAATATCCTAATCCAACTATGATTGAATCTCTTATATGATAAGTGATAGATTAAATTCTATATAAATTATATAAGCACGAAAATAAATATGGGTAAAATATATTTGCAAAAACTTTGGTGCAACCGGTTGCAGGTGCAACCGGCTGCACCCAGCTAAATAGCATAATAATATAGAAGTTTACATAAGCTCTCCTGTAGCGCAGGTGGTGAGTTGTTGGGCTCTCACCCGAGAGACCCGGGTTCGAGACCCAGCAACAGCATTTTCCTTTTTTATTTTTAACATTAAAAATTTAATTTTTTATTTAAAAAAAATTAATGTATGACACAAAGAATATTAATATGTAATATTAAAATTTTTCTTCTTAAAAATATAATATTTTTTTAAAAAAATTATAATTATATAAACAACTATAATATGACACGAAAATTAATAAATTTAATTTCTTATTTTTAAAAAAATTAATATATGACACAAATAATATTAATATGTATATTAAAAAATTTTCTTGTTAAAAAAGTATAGTAATATTTAAAAAATATATATAATTGTATAAATAACTACAATATGAGACGAAAATAATAAATTTAATTTCTTATTTTAAGAAATTTAATATATGACACAAAGCATATTAAAAAATATAATATTTTTAAAAAAATTATAATTGTATGAACAACTACAATATGACACGAAAAATAATAAATTTAATTTCTTATTTTTTTTAAAAAAATATATGACACAAAGAATATTAATATATATATTACAAATTTTAACCGGAGAAAAAAATAGGGTTTAGACTTCCCCTCTAGGATATACTAAAAACAAGAAAAAATACCGTAGCAGTTCCACGACTAAAAGGGTTTGGAAATGCTAACGTTCCGAAGGAACGCTAGCTTTTTTCCAAACCATTTAAAAATGCAAGTGTTCCGAAGGAACGCGAGCATTTTTAACCGGAGAAAAAAGTAGGGTTTAGACTTCCCCTCTAGGGTACAGTAAAAACAAAGAAAAATATTATTGCTCAATACGAATGATACTTTTCTTTAGGCAAAATGATACTTTTATTTACAACATGTGATACTATTACTCAATAGGAATGATACTTTTCTTTAGGAAGAATGATACTTTTGTTAACAGACGTGATACTATTGCTCAATAAGAATGATACTTTTCTTAAGGAAGAATTATACTTTTCTTAAGAAAGAATGATACTTTTCTTAAGGAAGAATGATACTTTTCTTAAAAAAGAATGATACTTTGTTAACAACATGTGATATTATTGCTCAATAAGAATGATACTTTTCTTAATGAAGAATGATACTTTTCTTAAGGAAGATTGATACTTTTCTTAAAAAAGAATGATACTTTTCTTAACAACATGTGATATTATTGCTCAATAAAAATGATACTTTTCTTAAGGAAGAATGATACATTACTCAATAAGAATGATACTTTTCTTAATGAAGAATACACTTTTCTTAAGGAAGAATGATACTTTTGTTAACAACATGTGATTCTATTGCTCAATAAAATGATATTTTTCTTAATAAATTAATAAAATTATTATTAAAAAAAGTGCTACGTAAAAAAAATTAAAAAAATAAAATAAAATGTATTATTAAAAAATGTATCACTTTTTTAAATCAATTAAATGAAAATGAAGGAAAAGAAAAAAATAAAATGAAAAGAAAGGAAAAGGAAAAGGAAAAAAAAAAGAATGATATTTTTCTTAAGAAATTAAAAAAATTATTATTAAAAAAAAGTGTTACATAAAAAAAATTTAAAAAATAACATAAAATGTATTACTTTTTAAATTAATGTATCAATTTAAATGAAAATGAAGGAAAATAAAAAAAATCAAATGAAAAGAAAAGAAAGGAATGAAAAAAAAGGAAAAAAATAAAATTAAAAGAAAGGAAAAGAAAAGAAAAAAAAATGAAAAGAAAGGCAAAGGAAAAAAAGTAGGGTTTAGACTTCCCCTCTAAGGTACAGTAAAAACATGTGATACTATTGCTCAATAAGAATGATACTTTTCTTAAGTAAAAATGGCACTTTTGTTAACAACATGTGATACTATTGCTCAATAAGAATGATACTTTTCTTAAGGAAGAATGATACTTTTGTTAACAACATGTGATACTATTGCTCAATAAGAATGATACTTTTCTTAAGGAAGAATGATACTTTTCTTAAAGCAGAATAATACTTTTCTTAAGGAGAAATGATACTTTTTAATTGGTTGGAATAAAAAAATCACTTATTATAAACAAAAAATTATCATTTTTGTTAAATTAATATATCAATTAAAATGAAAAAAGGGACAAACTTGATTTGAAAAAAATATGAATTGGTTGGAATAAAAATATTATTTATTTAAAATAAATTTATCACTTTTTTAAATTAATATATCAATTAAAATGAAAAAAAATATTATAAAAAAAAGGGACAAACTTATTCTGAAAAAATAATTATAATAAAAATATGAATTATTATGAACAAATGTATCATTTTTTAAAATTAATATATCAATTAAAATAAAAAAACTCAAAAAGACGCTGCTGGGATTCGAACCCGGGTTAATGGGCTTTGAGCCTAGCAGCTTAGCCAACTGCACTACGTTACCATTGTTTAAATATTCCAAATTGTACATATTTAAGTGTAATCGTCCGGTTGCACCTGCAACCGGATGTACAGCAGCCCAACTCAAATATATTTGATACCTTGTAGGATTAGGGATATTTAGATAATAATTTTTAGGCCTATAAATACCCCTTAGTCGCTCATAGTATAGCATTCCATAAAATTTTTGAAAATCTGCCAGCATATCTGCGAAATGTTTCAAGAATTATTTACACAACTTTCATTCGTCATATCTTCGTGAAAATTTAGGATCGTCTTCCTAGGTATGTCTAGTATACGATATTATTTTTGTAGAATTTTTCAAGCATGATAAGTTTTTGTTTAAGATTGTTATTCGTAACCTGCCAGTTTTTGACAGCATTTTAATGAGCTTGATAGGAAAAATTGTTTTTCATGTTTTCTTTATGTTATTTTCGACCATGATGAATTTAATGTGATATAACATATGTTAGGTCATTCATGTTAAAAATATAGAATTTTAGGATACGTTTACTATTTATTTGTTAATTTGTTTCTTGACGTGCCAAATTCTTTTGTCAACATGCATGTAGATTGAAAAACAAAACATTTCATATTACTATTACATGAGTTCTTGGTTATGATAAGTTTCATTGTGATGGAATAAGTAATATATTGTTAATGTTAGAGATCTATAATTTTTAGGAGAATATTTTTATGATTTCATTAATTTAATTTCATGAATTGCCGAATTACTCAATGCATGAATAAATTGTCAACATAAAGAAGTAAAATTATGTTTAACATATTTAAGTTTATTATTATGAAACCATTAAAGTTGCATGTTAATAAGTTGATTATGTGTAATATACATTTGTTCGATTATTTTGATCTATGTGTATTTATGAATTATTTGAATTATAAATGAATGTATGACATTCCATGTAAAGTCATTAAGATAAATTTTCATATATAGGATCGGCGCGCAGGACTTAAACATCTGATATCCATAATTTTTCATCAAGTCAAGGTTAAGGTGGGAAAGTTACAGTTATCCTTATTGTACATTTTGTACAGTATTCATGTGTTTATGACAGGCATGAGAATGAATGAGGTCAAAGTCAAGAGGAGACATGTGACCGGAGAATGAATGAGGTCAAAGTCAAGAGGAGACATGTGACCGGAGTCAAGAGGAGGCCCTTATGAAAAGTTACGGTCAAGAGGAGACCGTGTAAAATAAAATAGGTCAAAGTCAAGAGGAGGCCTGTGATCGGGGTCAAGAGGAGACCCTTATGAAAAGTTACGGTCAAGAGGAGACCGTGTGAAATGAAATGGATTCTTAGGGTCAAGAGGAGGCCCTAGGATCAAATTTATTTATTATGCATGTTTCATATCCGTGTTTATTGGCATTTTATATAGTTTGGATATATGTGTAGATCTCCCACTGAGTAGTCGTACTCATCCCTATTATTTTAATATTTTTTAGGAAATGGTTCGGCCGATGCGTAGAGGTGTTGGTGGTGATGGTCACACACGAGGAAGGATTTACAAATTTATTATTGTATTAAACTATTTTTATCATGAACTTTGCATTTTATTTTCGAAAACTGGTAGTCGCATGTGCTTTTATTTTTAAAACTTCCGTTGAGTATGAAAATAAATTGAGTTTCTTTTCAATGGAAATATTTTGAAAGAATTGAAATAAACATGTTAAGCATAAAGTAGCGTCCCTAATTAAGTTCTGAAAATTGGGGCGTTACAAATACATACATCGATCATAAAAAAATTTCAGTGTCTCAGAATTTGTACCATGCATGTTGTGCCACACAACTTCTATATATAATCAAATGAACTTGCAAAACTTGATCTTATGTGTGTCTTTCTTTGATGATATTTAATTTTACAGTTTTCTGTTGTATGTCTTATTTCCGAAATTATTATTAACATAATATAGTAATATAAATACTAGATGTCTTGAATGCACGTCAAATGTGGCATCATAAATATTATGAAAAACACGTACTTACCACGGAAATAGTGGCAGAGCCAGGATTCGAAAATGGTGGTGGCGAAATGTTAGGTTCAGGTTCGGGTCATGTTTGGATCGGGCGAATTGAGTCATGGATCGTGAGTAAATATTCGACATATATATATTTACTATCAAGTTATGGAAAAAAATATTTAATTTGAAATACATAAATTGTTTAAAACTTGTTATATATCAAAAGAAATTATTCATAATCACAAAAGTTTTACAATTACATACTAAATACGAATATTAAAAATATCTGTGACAATCCACCTTTTATTTACCGATGAGTTTACGGTGGACTTATCGCCATTGACATCTTAATTTGTGCATAGAAAATGGTGAAGAAAATATTGGAGAAGGAGAAACGTGACCACTGTATTGTCCGAAAGATTAATATTTTAATTTTGTTTGATTATATTTATTTTATTATTAGGATTATAAGCAACGAATTGGATTGGAACTGTTGGACATTTATTAAAATTCTCAAGAATTAGACTTTTTTAAACAAAAAACATTGAATATTAATAAAAAAATTAAAGTTGTTGGACTGGAGTATAATATATTATAGTATACATACACTTATAGTAAATTTCTCCAGATAGAAATGACACATTGATATTCACAAATGTTTGGGTGTACCACATTCGTATAATCTCGTTATTCTTGTATGTACTGTGTATTACACTATAAGGGCAGTTAATTACATGTGGTAAAAATATGACTCACTTTTTTTAGTGAAAAAATCATATATCAATACCTTTATGATGTGGTATACGAATGTAGTACACCCAAACCGTTCTGATTAATGTTATCACATTCCACAATTTGAATCAGTCTTTCAATTCAATTTCTTTTAAATTATATTATTAACGTGAAGTTAAGGAGTTCATTCATATATATACACTACTATATATAAGAAAATGTATTTTGCTATGGATTATATATCCGACATCTTTCCCTAGTACACCTGATGAGCAAACAAAACAAATGACTACTCGACATAATCCAGACATGCGCACGCACAACATACCATTTATTTTACAAATTTTATTAATAGTTACAATATCTCACTCTCACAAACGAAAATCTTAAGTACGTAATTAAGGCTTCTACATATTAAAATGGTGCAATTAAGTAAACTAAATTCCTGCTTTTGGAACCCAACATCCATGCAGGCCATAAGGAAGACCATATGGGAAGTTAGCCCTTGCAATCTCCTCAAATGTAGTCCCATCCAACACCAACGCATATCCATCACCATTCTTGTCACTAATCATTGATATCACCACACCTGCAATTATCCACCCATATTATGTTAATGTTTTTGAACTTCACTATAATGGATCAAAATTTAGGGCTCATTATTTACCATCATCTTCCTCGGTTGCACCCGGTCGTGCCACGAAGAAGGGTTCCGATGGAACGGAACCCTCCTCGTACCAATTCTTCGCCTTCTTCTCCACCAAATCAATCTAAAGCAAAACAAACACTTGTATGTAAGTGTTTCAAAATTCACTAAAATTATACTCCTTCTGTCCAGATATAAGCAGTTCAAAACTTTTCGGCACAGTTATTAAGAAAATATATGATAAAGTATGAGAGATGAGTATGTGATAAAGTAGGAGAGAGACAATGTGTTATATAATGAGAGTGGATGATAATGAGAGTGGATGATAACGTAGGAAAGAGAATTGATAAAGTATGAGAGAAGATAGTAATTTATTGCCAAATTAGACCTGAGCCACTTTTAATAGGACATCCAATCGAGAAAGTGAGTCATAAATAGCGGGACGGAGGGAGTAACTGAGTGGTTAATGGGTTGTGCATACCTTAGTGAGAGTATTAGGGAAGTTGCAAGGCCTCTCAGCACCACATGCATAAGCATATCTATATTTCTTCCCCAAATAAGCAGGATTTATGCTGCACATATCCATGCCTTTCCCATGCTCATTTGGATCCAATGCTGCTTCTAAGCTCCCATTTGGACTCCCATCCATCGGAATCCTAAATCTCCCAATCCTATACATACATTATATAAACATCAAATATTAATTCATGAGAGAGAGAGAGAGAGAGAGAGAGAGAGAGAGAGAGAGAGAGAGAGAGAGAGAGAGAGAGAGAGAGAGAGAGAGAGAGAGAGTCTGCAATTTGATTTATCGAGAAGAAATTGTACTTTGCATCCGGCAAGACATCCTGGCCAGCTAACGACTGCAGATTTTGGAGGGTCAGCTTCTGCAGAATAGTTGTATCAGCGTTATGTTCACAACAATCTGCGATAACGGCCGTTACTCTCCCGTCTTCATCTTTCTCCTCATAAGCATTGATGAAATGAAAAGTAATGTACAAAGGAACCTCCACACTTGCCACCTTTTAAACCCAAAAAATTACACTCAAATTAATAAATTAAAGCAATTTTTTTTAAATAAATTAAAGTGAGTAGACTTACAATTTTGCCACTAGCTTTGCACATAACATGCATAAAACCTTTTGATTCCGGATGCCACTGAAACTTGTACAACGGCGTAGGCTCAGCCTTAAGCAAATTTTGGGCACAATACCGAAGAGGCATCTCCGGCACCACCACGTAATGCTCGGTCATGGGGAACGAGTGGACCCACCCGGGCGACGGCCCGCCCCGACAACCCACCCGCCCGATCACTTTCCTCTCGTTTGTACCCGTTTCCATCCTCACGACTAAGTAACCCGGGTTTATTAAATCGGGTATTAAAGTCAAAAACTCACTATCAGTCACAATCGGGTGGGCCGAGTGGATCAACCCGCCCAAATTGTCGCTATATTCGAACTTGCCTAATGTGTCCAAAGTATTAGGATCTATGATAATAGACCCTTTTATTGTCTCCGTCAAGCACACGACCCGCCCGTCGCCTAGCCGGACCACTCCGGTGTTGGCGTTATCGGTTAGCGACGCACCGGAGAAGAGGTTGGCTAGGTCGCCGATGTAAGCCAAGAAGCTGTCCGGTTTTGGGGCTTCGGAGAATTCGCGGTAGCAAAGCTTTTGGTTCTTTTGGGAGGCTTTGTACGCCTCCGACTCGAGTTGACGGTGGCCCATCACGAGGCCGCCGTTCTCGAAGTTGAGGCGGACGATGGTGGCGTAGCCGTCGAAGAGGTGGCGGAAGTTGTAGTCTCCGATGTGCCATAGCCCCGGACCGTTTCTTAGGTATGTCCCGTTCTGCATGGGGACAAAATTAATCTAATATTATAAATTTTGCTCCACGTCGACATTTGGATTAATGCAATCAAACAAAAAGTTAAATGACTACACATAGTAATTAATAGCCTAGCTTTGGTTCTAGTGCTTCAACAATGAAGTTCCATATTTCAAATTATCATAGATTTTTTTTTTGTTGTACAGTTAAACCTCGATAAAGTAATAACTTTGGGATCGAGAAAAAATATTTATTTAACGAGGTTATTATTTTTTCGAACATTATTTTAGTGCATTGACCCACATGGGACCGAAAGAAATTATTATCTTAGCGAGATTATTACTTTATCGAATATTACTTTATCGAGGTTTAAGTGTATATATCAATCGAGTTATAATGAAATATTATTAAATATATATGACAAGTAAAATCGAAATTTAGATATAAAATTAAACACACATACCAACCAAAGTGGGATTTCTCCTTGAACATCAAGTTCCCCTTCCCATCTCTCTTGCTTAACACTAGTCCATGCAACATGCTTCCTATTATCTTCAGCTTCTTCTCTCGAGGGAGCGACAATCCCAGGTGGTCTTGTGGCAACCTTAGAGAGAGTTAGATTCTCGGACAAATCCCTATTCGGGAATGCTTTCCCGAACAAGGATGGCTCGTGTTTTGCTCGAACGGAGCTATGGATTCCTGTAGAGCAACCATAAGGCTTGATGGGAGAAACTCTAAGGGAAGCCATTGATGTTATATGTATGATTGTGGTAGGAGTCCAAGGATTGTGAAGACATATTTATAGATGCTGAGGTTGGTAGTATGTAATAGAGTTGGTTGGTTTTAAATTCATATTAGTGGAATCTTCATTGGTGGAATTCCTTTTAACTACAAGACACGGAGACTTAAAATCATGCACTCCTTCGTGGGCGAAATAGTTCATTTATTAATTTAGCACTAACGAAAATTGCCCAGCATATGCAGTTGTGAGTGACGTTGTCGCTGCCAAGAAAAGTTTTTGATTTTTTTTAAAAATATATTTTTTATAATTATGAGTATGTTGTTATATATTAATAGGAAAGGACGTGATTTAGTTTTTCGTGTTCAATTTGTGTTACTAATAAAATACCTGCGTATATCTCATTTAATAATTATATGCAATAGTTGAGATCTATCAACTCTACAAACATGTGAGTGGTTCCCGTGTGAACAACCCTTATCGTGTGAACGTGTGAACACTGCACTTTAATGACAAACGTATTGTACTTTCAAGGTAAATATATTGCACTTTACGTACTGCACTTAAAGACAAATGTACTGCCCTTTAAGTACTGCACTTTAAAATGCAGTTTTTTTTGCCTTTAAAGTGCAGTACATTTGTCTTTAAAGTACAGTATTCACACGTTCACACGATAACCGATTGTTCACATTTGAACCTCCTCCCTACAAACATTAATTATTTTAGATATTTTGGACACGTGTCACCATAGCACACTAATTGAATGCAAATTGGACAATAAATTCCGAGATAAGATCAACTGTCTAATAAATCCATGTACAATTGGTATCCAATTCAAAATGACGTAGTTTTGTATTGAAAAACTACAAATTAAAATGATAAGATTGAAAAATGATTTAATAATAATTAAAAAGTGCATTTTTTAATACAAAATTATATCATTTTAAATCAGACATCAATTGGACAGAGATTTATTGAACATGTGATCTCATCTCATAAATTCCATTAACAATTAGCATATATGTTCTTATAAAAGTAGCTGGCAGAAATATCCAAGTATAGTTTTGATGTAATTTTAACATTATTTGTGCATAACTTGATAATAAATTCATTTAGTATAAATTGTATTCAGCCTTCACGTGGCGACTTATGCTGCTTTCTAGGAAGGAAATTAATTGAGCAGAAAAATAAGAATTATAATATTCGTGTAAATCACAAAGTACAGGCTTTTATCAATTTAAAATGGTATGCTCGGATTATTGGAGACTGAATTTATTATTACCTACAGAATTAATTAGTCACTAATGTTTGTTCATACTAAATAATAATAATATTTTGGAGAAAAATCTAAGACCCGGACAAGGCTGATGAGAGCTTTGTGTGTGAAAACGAATATTTATTACTCAATTATGCTTGTTCCATACAATAATGCAACAATAGTGAAGCCGAGATGCAGGACGGGTTCTGACATTTTGGGGCCATGAGTTAAAGAAAAAAATTGGGTCTTATTATATTAAAAAAACTAAGATATTAATATAAAATACAACATAAAAAATTAGACGAGACTAAAGAGCTGAAGAGAGCTTTGTTTGCGAAGTTAAATATGGAACATATGTAGGTTTATTTGGTCATTTCTTCATATAGGATAATATAATACATTCAATTTAGATTAATATTTTGTTAAAATTAATTTGGGCCCTATTTATCATTTTTTGCATTTTGTTGAGAACAAACAATTGGACTTGTGATAAAGTAATGTAAAATATGAATTGGACATAAAAATAACATTGGACATCAAAAAAATTAAAATAGGGAACTCTTAAACATCCGGGGTTCTGTGTGGGTGGATTTTCCGTACATGCTCAGCGCCGCCACTGCCGAGATGAGGGACAGACCTAGGGCTAGGGCTGGCTCAATAGGACTCTAGTCCAAGGTGTGAACTTATTTTAGTGGAAATATCCACTGTTAGTCAAAACGAAAAAAAAAATACAAATGTAGCCTGAAACTTAAACAAAACACAAAAGTAGTCATTTTGTCTTTATCCGGCGGAGGGCCGATGGAGTCCAAAGGCCCTCAATCAGCCCTAAAAAAAAAAACAAACAAACAAACAAACTATCGGCCCTCAAGTGTTAAGCAAAAATAAAGGGCCATCAGCCCAGGAAAAAAAAAATTAAAAAAAAAAAAAAAATTGTTAAGCAGGAGGGCCATCGGCCCTCAAAAAAAAAAATCAAATTTTGGCCGATGGCCATCGGCCATCAGTCAGTAATTTTTTTTTTTGTTTAGGCCATTGATCATAAAAAAATTATAATTTTGGTCGATGGCCTCAATTAGTAAACATTTTTTTTTTCAGTTTAGGCCATTAAAACTGAATTTTTTTTTTATAATTTTGGCTGATGGCCTCAATCAGTACACATTTTTTTTTTCAGTTTAGGCCATTGATCATAAAAAAAAATCATAATTTTGGCCGATGGTCTCAATCAGTAAACATTTTTTTTTCTTCAGTTTAGGCCATTGATCATAAAAAAAAATTATAATTTTGGCCGATGGTCTCAATCAGTTTAGGTATAAGGAGGGCCTAATGAAGACATTAGGCCCTCCTTCGGCCCTCCATTAGGCCCTCCTTAGGCCCTCCAAGGGGGAGTTCATCAGCCCCCATCGGCCCTCCGCCGATGGAGGGCCTATGGACTCCCCCCATCGGCCCTCCATCGGCCCCCCCATCGGCCCTGCGCCGTATAAGGACAAAATGACTATATTTGCGTTTTGTTTTAGTGGTGTGCTATAAATGTATATCTATTTCTATTGTTTGGCTACTGTTAGAAATGCCTCCTTATTTTATTGTGTTAAATACCAACATATATGCGTATAGTTCATCTTATCGCCTAATGAGAATTGAGCTCTTTCTCCATAAAATGAAATTGCCCGATATATAATACAAAAATTTAGATTCGTAAAAGTTGTGACGTCGCAAGGCCAATAATATGTAAGAAACAATGGCACGCCCCAATAAATCAAACTCTTTACACCATTTTGTAACCTTATTCTTGTCGAAAACATCATAAGTTTCATCTTCTTGTTGTCTGTAGTTAGATTCAAACGGTATAATGACTAATGAGTCGCAGCAATTGTTGACTCGACACATATTCAATTTAATTTGGAGATTTTTATATCGAAAAAATTAAATGATACGCCCGAAGTCTCGATCCTGTGCAAGACATTAATCTAGGAGTGAAAACGAATCCCATTAATTTGAAATTTAACATTTCATTGTCACATGGCCAAATTTGTTATTTGACATTTGGTTGTTTTGGATTTGCTTGATAGCATGGTGCGTGGTGGGGTCGTTGGCATACTTGCTAAGGAACGGTGGGACTGTAAAAGACAATATTAGCCATGTAATGAGACAGATTTTAATTATTTGATCATTATATTAGACAGATTTTAATTATTTGATCATTATATTCGTCTACATCGAAAATTGTAAGATACTCCATTATAAGTCTTTCCCCTTATGCTCCTGTGGAAAAGTTGGATCCTAGCATTTGGAACGAACCTTAATTATAAGTTAAAATATCCCATCAAGTCAAAATACTCAAGATAGTTAATAATAATCATCTCATCAACGTTATAAACTAAATATAAGTAGAGAATAATAGAGAGAATGAGAAATAAATTTGTATTATTATGAGGGTGAATACCTCTATTTATAGAGTACAAGATGAGCTCATGAGCTTTTAGAGTTTACATGGTCATCATAATATATGGTAAGTATATATATATAAATATATTTACAACATTCCCCTTGATTGACCATCCCTAAAAGAAATTGTTGTCTCGTTAAAACCATGCCAGAAAAATTCATTGGGAAAAAAACTGGTCAAAGGAAAAAAGAGTACAACTGCTCCACCTCAATATAGTCATTTTTTATCATTGAATCGGCGCATATCGATCTTGTGTACCAATTTATTGAATGTTGACGTTCGTAATGCATTTGTAAAAGAATCCGCTAGATTGTCACTTGAGTGAATTTGCTGGATGTTGATGCCGCCACTCTTTTGGAGATCATGTGTTGCATTGAGTCTTTTATGAATCAATCTCAATGACTCATTTACTAGTGTGTTACATTAGATACCTCGTTAAAAATCTTAACTAAGAAAACTCTTTGGGAAAAACTTAGAAAGGAAAAAATAGTATAACCATTTGACCTTCATGGTCATTTGACCTTTATGAGTCAGTCTAATATTTAGGATTATTTACAATTTGTTACTCCCCCTCAAGATAACAATCCTCAAGGTTATCTTCAAGGTCTAATCTAATATGTGCAACACAAGTTTAACTATCTTCATAGAGAATAGTATGTTTGTCTAGAAGATAACAAAGGATGGTCAATACCATTTCAAATTCTCCAATTGCACATAAGTAAGGAACTTCTGGTTTTAAAATATATTTGTTATCTTCTGTAGGTCTAAATGAGTCTTCACCCCACTTCAAGTGATTGATGCAATCATTAGGTAGCTATATGAATGCGATATAATAAAATCTATTTAAAGACCGTTCAGGTAGGTCGACTAGCCTAACTCCATCAGGGAGATGCTCGATCTGCAGGTCAAGACAATTATTAGTTCAACCTAAGTCTTTTGATTCTCACTCCGTCTTTAGGCATGAGTTGATTTCATCAAGTACTTTTGTACATAATCCTCTTCAGGAGGAATTTGGAGTGATGTGTTCTAGTTTTGTATTCCGCGGACTTTATATCTTTAGCACCAACAAATCTCTCACACTTCTGGCATCAATGAGAATCAATGATTTATTTTGTCTATTAGGAACTTCAGTTCTTTCATGGTGCATATACAACAAGTATATGAGATGTTAGTCACTCCTTTTGCACTAAATAACTTGATGAACTTCTGGTTCATAGTGCATGAATCTAAATAATTAATTTAACGAGATATTTGCGGCATTCATATTTTAATCTCCCCCTAATGCCAATAATAGTTGAGTTGGGTTATAGAATCACATGTCAATCAATAAAATAATCCACAAGTAGTGGCCATATATATGTCATGTTGACGGAGTATACACATAATTTTAAAGTATTAAACTCTTCAGGAGTCTTAACAAAAATCAAATAACAATATAAACTGCTTTGCTATCAGTTTTCTTCTTGAAAACATATGAGCAAATATCTTCACTTTAGAGGTACACGTTGTTCTTACAACGATTTTGCAGTTTACTTGAAAAAATATTGTTGACTTACGTGATTCAAGCAAGTTAAATTATTCAGGGATTTTCAAGTATATATAACTATCAAGTTAATCAAATAGATATATATTTACTACATTCATAAGGCGCATATCAAGCCTTTGTGACATAAGTAGATTAATCACACTATAAAACATGATAGCGTCTATTATGGGAGATTACATAATTATTCCCAGTCTTTAAGAGAAATATTGCGTTACGAGTATTGCACTATATCTCGTAATTTTTTATTTCTCTTTGTAACAAAGACATATTTGTATCCTTTGGGGATATACTTTCTTGATTTTGGAACTACAGGTCCAAATATTTTCGGCTTTCTAGAGAATTTTAATTCACCTTGTATGATTTCGTTCCTCTTTGGCCAATTATTTCTATCTTGACAATCTCTAATAGATCATAGTTGAGGATCCTCTTTTCTCATTTCGAGAGTCATATTAAAGGCGGATATATCGTCATACGTCCACGACAATATTTGATCTCTCCAATATATTGAGATATCAGTATTTTCAGACGCTTGTAGTCCTTCAGGAACTTCATTTGATTAATTAATCATTATCGTCATTGTTTGGTTCAGATCTTGCACCCATTTTCTTAGGCACAAAATTCCTTTTAGAACCAATTGGTCGACCATATTTTTGACGATAAATTCATTTGCTACCATTTGTACTTGTTCTTCAGGGACATTTATGTATGCGGGGTATTTGCAGCAAATGTATAGTATTATCATTTCTTTTATATATATATATATATACAAAAGCATCAAGAAGTTGATTTGCAATCTTTTGCAAGTGGGTCTTTTGACTTTTTGTTCACATTGATTACTTCTGAAATCCAAATGTGACTAGTTTGTTCTTGTGTTTTTTGTTGGATGTAGATTTCATATTGATTACTTCAGGAATCCATATGTGACCTATGTTGGGAACGTTATTTCATCATAATAACAATATCATTTTGATTGTGGACATGAGCAACTAGGTATTGAAGTAGAGAATAATAGAGAGAATGAGAACTAGATATTTATTATTATGTGAGTGAAGACATCTATTTATAAAGTAAAAGATGGACTCATGGACTTTTAGAGTGTACATGTTTATCACAATATATGGTAAGTATATATAAAAATATATTTACAACAATCAAGTCTTTTTTCCCTTATTCCATGTAACGGTTTTTCAATCAAGTAGTAGACGCGTTTAGAAAATACCAGAATCAAATACAAAATTCGCAAATCGCGAATACGAAATTCGGTAGAATTTAAAATTAGGGGTTGAAATCTAATAAGTTTGAATCCGACGAGTGTAGTTCCATTACTTTATTTTCTCAAGGTGATAATTTATTACTATATTATTATTATTGTTATTATGTTTCCATGTTTTAAATTTAATGTGTGCAATGTGTAATGATGCATTAGCAACAGCAGTACTGCATTCCATCAATGTGACACCACTTAAATTATCAAGCAAAACAGCCTCAAGCAACTAAACGAGGTTAATCAAACAATAATACGACTAGTAATTAGTAAAATATTATAAACGACATAGATAAATAGAGTTAATACTTTATATGTATTGGCCACTCAATGTGGTGGAGAGAGAGAAAGATATATAAGTTCAAAAAGAATGATAATTTTTTGGTTGAATCATGATATATTTCCTAGTTTATACTCCTTTGGGAAAGTGGGATCTATATTTTTATTAATAATAAGATAAGATTCATTATTTTTAAAAAAAAATTAAATTAGGGGTCCAAGTGTCGGCCACGTTGTTTCTTTCCCTTCAAATATCATTAATCTCAATTTTCTATCAACTCAACCCATAATTTTTGGTCGATTCAATTACTTAATATTATGATTCCCAAATTATTAATTTATATAAAAGCAAAATTTACTCAATAAATTATCACTCATCAAATCACATGAAAATTAAAGAACTCGAGTAGAGTAAGCAATTATTTAATTTATAAGTTGGGGAGAGAGAAAAAAATGTGGGACAAATTGAACCATCGAAATTAGTTGTGTCCTCTCATGTTTCTTCGATTCCAACACATTAATTAACCCAAAGTTGAATTATAAAATGCTCAATTGTGGCAGACAAAATTGGTGATCGCCACAAAACCTAATTTTTATTGTTTCGATCACCATTTTCATTTATTAATCACTAAACAATAGTATTGGAATCTTTTTTTTAAATGACAAATTATCACTAACAAATGCGTGATCATGACTTTTTTATATAATTAATTATAAGAAACTCTTAGATTCGAATTATAATTTAATAAGCAAATAATATGCAGTGACGAGTTAATAATAAAAAATATAAGAACTTACTAATTAAGCGTATAATTAAGTTGCTAACTGCTTGCTGGTTATATATATATGACTATACGAGTACTGTGGTTTGATATAATGACTATGAATATATCTTTATATATATTTAATTAATCAATGTATTATCCTTTGACAATGGTTTTAAAAATAATAGTTTCGATTATCTAGAAGTTATGGTTGATCTCGTAATTTCGTTGGACGTGTCATTTTTGCAACTTCTTTGACAACTGAGTTGGTCAACGTATATCATTTTCTCTCACAACGCATTAATTTCCTTACTTTTTATTTTCAAGATTTTGATCATATCACGCCAAATTCGTCAAGAAAGCATACTTCACTATATTTCATTAATCGGAAGTGGAATGATAATCAAATGATGATAGTCGGTACCAACGGGAAAATTCTATTCTAGACCCGGTCTTGTAGACCTGTGGTGTAGGATTAGAGTTGTGTGTTTTTTGGATTTTTTTATTTTAATAACATCTTATGTGGCATGTTTTATAACCACCGGGTCCACAACTTAAGTTGTGGACCGGGTCTAGGATAGAATTTTCCGTACCAACGGAGGTGCCTTTTTTTTATTATTTTTTTTATTTTTAAATTTACCGAACAAAACCCGTTATTCGGATTTAATGTGCGTACACTACTAAACCTGTTATTCGGATTTAATGGCAAAATGTACCGTTGTAGTAGAGTTTCGATTATAGACAATAATTTTTAACAGTTGTCTTTTATCTTTTCGACAATGGAATTTAACCGTTGTCTTTTGATTTTTGTTTCTGTTGTCATAAATTTGTACGACAACGGTTAATATATGTTTCGCAGACGTTGTGGTAGAGAGTTTCGACAACGGCATGTCGTAAAATTTTCTAACCATTGTAGTATTTATTTTTGACAACGGTTGAAACTGTTGTCGTAAGATTTTACGCCGTTGTTGAAAGTTGTGTTGTCGTATAAATAGACGATAGGACAATGGTAAGTACTTTTAACAAGTGTGAGGGTGTAATAGACAACAGTTTTTATCTATTGTCGTTTTAACTTACAACAACGGATTTTCGCAAAAAGAACACGATTTTAATGTATTGTCATTTAGATTTTGACAACGTTTGCTTATGTTATTTACTGTTGTTGTAGATACATACAACAACATATAATTAACATTAGACAACACTTTTAACTTTTAAAAGCGTTGTCATCGGTATCAAGGACAACATTTGTATCAATTCATCAATAAAGCTAATAAAAATACAAAACAAATTATAATATTTTCCATTGAATTCTTGTCGAGAATCTCCATACAACTAAAAAATCTAGAGTGTACTCATAATTCAATATGAAATATCACTAGGAAATTCAAAAGAGCACAAACAGGAAAATAAACCTACAATACACGAATTTGGTGACTGCTCAATGCATCCCTCATTTGCTGACTACTTGAAGGCTCATCAACAATCTAAGTTACTAGTAATAATCCAAACACTCTTATCTACAACATATTGAAATGCATATATTTTTAATTCAATGCAATAAAAGAGAGAAAGACTATAATATAGCGCATGATCTCAGCAACATATATAGTTTACCACCACCAGATTACATAATAACACCAAGAAAAGCTAAAATATACATGATCGTGCAAAATGAACAATATATGAAAAATATAAACACCAAATTTAGTAATGTTTCTAGATAATTAACGTCAGGAGAAACATTAAACATATGGTGATTATTATGCTATTGCAAATTTTTCGATTTATTAATGTTTCAAAAAACCATGGGTTTCTTCTAAGCACATCGAATTCTTGATATTGACAAGCATGTAGTAAAAAACTAAACAATGTTTCATTACAATTATGAGGTTGTAAGAGATGACAACTCGCATGCAAAGTAGCGTGTAAACTAATTACTTTATCAGTATTATTGTACTGATTTAGCTGGTTAAATAAAGATATTATTATGCAATCCACCGACTAAATATAACAAGAAAACTTTTTTTTTTATAATTATTTTTCAATTACAAGAAAAACATGACCACTATTTAAGGTGAACATTAAATAAACCCGCAATCATCTGGAAACAAAAAATTTCTATTAAGGGCAACTGCTTATTATAAGCACTTTTTATTTGCTTTTACTTAAAGTTTAAAATAATTACTTTTAAGTAAAATCAGGGAGTTTTTTAAATTGATTTTAAAACATAGATATTTTTGGTAAATTCGAAAATCATGGTGCTTTAAGTACCAAAAGTATCTCAATAGGTACTTAAAATAAACGGGATGAGATCACATGTCCAATAAATCCATATCCAATTGATGTCTGATTTAAAACGACGTAGTTTTGTATTAAAAAAATGCACTATTTAATTTTATTAAATTCTTTTTTCAATCTTATCCTTTTAATTTATAATTTTCAATACAAAACTACGTCGTTTTGAATCGGACACCAATTGGACAAGGTTTTATTGGACAATTAATCTCATCCCAAAATAAATTGCTTAATCAAACAGTTCAGTTGCTTAACTATAGGAAGCAAATGCAGAAAGCACAAACATTAAAAAATTATTTATACTATAAAAAGCAAATAAATAATTAAAATAAGCTCTTGTAAACACAATCTAAGATAAAATGTTGATCGTGCAATCGTTAGAGAATATTTGTGTTTATTTTAGGCCCAAACAAATTTTAGGCCTTAGGCGTATGAACTACGACAAAATATTTAACATTTAAGTGGTGGGTTGAAGGGCAAAAAAGTTTTAGAAAATAATATGTATAAATAAATATTTTATAAAATTATGAAGAGAAAAATAAGGTTTGTGACTAGATCTTAAAATTATTTATAGTCCGTAAGAAAAATCGTCAGCAGGAAATGGCCCATATTTTCAAAACTGGCCATTTTGAAGCTTATCGAATATATATTTGAAGCCCATGCATCTCACAATATGGATCACAATGCCCATGTTAAAGGCTCAAACACGTGTAGCGATTCGCTGTAATTGAAGGTGTTAGGGTGTTAGCAATCAACTGTAAGCGTACATGAAAGATTCGAATTTCACCACCTTCTTTAAATCCGATTTTATTATAGTCTTGAGTTTTATTGATTTTGTCTGAAAGTTTTTCAATATGAGAGTCGCGTTCTTCATTCTCATTTCTCAGCATATGATTTAGTCTAAATTTTAGATGATCCGAATAGTATTGATCAATCATTTATCAATTATGAGAATTCTTTTTTATTTTGAGTTGAATTAGTGTACATTATGTTGCGCATGCAATATGATTAAATTAGCTAATTTTTATCAAGTTTGATCCGGATTTGACCCAATTCAATATTATTAAAAAATAAAAAAATTAAAATTATCATTCCATGTCTTGCCGCTTCGCCTTCCACTGCCCCCCTCTATCTCTCCCATCTTCTCTCAGTAGCTCCCCCCCCCCTCTCTCTCCCATTGTCCTCTCTGTCTCGTCGTCGCTGTCGCTCCTATGCCTCTGTCGCCAAAGCTCCTCGCGCGTCCGCCTCCGTTGCTCTGATGGCCGGATCCGTATGAGTTGTCTCTTTTCAGATGTATGGAAATTTAATTTTTCTAATGTTGTAAGTTGATGTTCTGACTTATTTTGGTTTCCATTGAAGTTTAATTTGATTTTGTTTGGAGTATTGAGATCATTGCGTTTGTTATATGCTTATTGGTTAGCTAATTAATTGAAGTGTCATTTCTTGTAACATAAAGTGTCATTTGTTGTGAACAATTGTGTCTTGTTTAAAATAATTCATATTTTTAAAAAATAACACTTTTATTCAAAACAATTGACACTTTTTGTAAATAAATGACACACTTATTTATTGCAAGACATTGTGAGTAATATTTTTGGTTATTATGATGATCATATTTTGTTGACTAAATCATTGAACGGTGTATTTCGTATGATTACTGGATTAAAGTGATACGTTCTTTAATTATAATTGACACTTTACTTTACTGTGATTGACACTCTGGGATAAATGACACTTTTGTTCGTTGCAATTGACACATTATGAGAATGCGACATTCTCCTTCGAGACAATTGACACTTTTATTTATTATGATTGACACTTTGGGTAACAATTTTGGTTATTATGCTTCTTATTTTAATGTGTAATTATTGGATTAAAGTGACACGTTCTTTAATTATAATTGACATTTTACTTCACTGTGATTGACACTCTAAGATAAATGACACTTTTGTTCGTTGCAGTTGACACACTATGAGAATGTAACACTTTCCTTCGAGACAATTGACATTTTTATTTATTACGATTGACATTTTGGGTAACATTTCTGGTTAATTATGCTTCATATTTTATTGTGTGATTATTGGATTAAAGTGACACGTTCCTTAATTATGATTGATACTTTACTTCAGTGTGATTGACATTTAAGATAAATGACACTTTTGTTTGTTGCAATTGACACTTTTTTATAAACAAATGACATTTTTTTTCGAAACAAATCGCATTCTAAAAAAAATAAATGATACAAATGACACTTTTGTTTGTTACGATTGACACTTTGAGATAAATAACACTTTTATTGGTTGCAATTGACACATTTATTCAGCACTTCTGTCAATGATCGTAAAATGGCATCCTAAACGAAAATGACACTTTCTTTTCCTTGAAATAAATGATATTCGATAAATGACACTTTTTTTCATAACAAATGGTAAATTTATTTATTACAAATGACACATCTTTCCTTATAAAAAAAATTGAAAAAAAAAACTTTTTTTAAAATAAACGACACTTTTGTTCAAAATGAATGACAGTTCCATTCTTACAATAAAGGAAAAAATGCAAAAAAAAATTGAAATAATGACATCATGCTGAGTCAGCGGGTCAAATGTGAATCAAACCGGGTCAAAATTGGATAATTTGATGCAAGTTTTTGCCTTTTATTTTTCTGTTTAAAGTATTTTGTGCGGTCCGCATTCTTTTTAACTACCCTCTAGAAAACGTATCAATAACTCAAATCTAATCAATGTATACAAACCATTTCATTCCGAATTAGACAATATACCGATCCATTAAAAAAAACACAACATGATTCTCTCTGAAACGTTATATTTTATATATTGGCATATTGCACCTACAATATATAGCATCATAATAGTAATATTTCTAATATGGGAAAAAGAAAAAACCTCTCTTTCTCTCTCTAAATGCCCATTACGATGAAATTCCTCCACACCTGATCAGTCTGAACTCTGAAACTCTAATGTAATAGTGAAAGGAAAAGGGCTTTAATTTGTTTGCACTCCCAAAAGTCATAATCTTCGCAGTACGTTTCATCCACCCTATCCAAAAAACCCTTCTCAAATGGACCAAATACAATTGCAAATTTGGACACAAATTTAAAAAGTAAAAATTCTACACTTTTTTTGGATAATGAAAGTAACTCGCAGCCGCTATCGAAGTGCGCATTTGATAAACCCCGCTCCTGTGCAATAGCCTGCAAACCACATAGGAGAGTTAAACCATCTTAGACTAACCATAGGTTACAGGCACACATAGCGGTTCCAGTGGAATTTGAACCCATGATGACATTTCGATCCCGGACCACCCTTACAGCTACGTTTATGATCGGTCGGAGTCAGAATTTCATAAAGTTATGTGGTCCTAAAATTTTGCCCACATTAATTTTCTGATGTTGTATGCCACAAAATATGTAACAACGTATATATGTGAATTATCGGCGGAGGGTGAATTTTCACACACTGCGAATTGATTATTTGTCGCAGGTCACAACATGGGGCTAATTTTGTTTCTCTCTCTCAACTTGTAGTTTTTACCCTCTCCCTTCCGACAATATACCTTCCTAGCCCTAAAACCTAGTGTTTTTTTCTGTGCTGACACCGCTTATCTTTAGTTGCTATCATCCAGTCAAAATCCTTGCACCAATGTTTTGTGGGAAAATGTTTGTTTTAACTTGTGCAGTACTCCCTTCATCCAACGTATATATTTTACTTTTAGGAACGTCCATTTAAAATGATATTTTCCTTTAAAAAAAAAAAGAATTAAAAAATATTACTACTAAATTATTTCTTACTCCCTACATCCCTATTTTATATTCTCATTTACTTTTTCACATAGATTAAGATAAAATTTAATAATATGAAAGTTAGATAAATGTTGGTATTGAAATTTGAGTAAATTAAAGTAATTTACTAAAAAGTTAATGTCATAATTGTTTTTCCTATTATAAAAGTTGGATAAAATAGTTTTTTCTATATTATCATATTAATTAAGATCTATTAAAGTTGATGAAAGATTTAGTTAGATAAAAAAATTGCTAATATGCATAATGATTTGAGACAGACGAAAAAGGAAAGTAGGCATATATATTTGAGACGGAGGGAGTACTTTTTTTATTTCTCTATCCTATCTTTTCATTTATTTATCTAACTTTATCATTTCTATCTCCTATTTTATCATTTACTCTCTCAAAAACTCATTCATCTTCTCTATCTTACTGTATCATTTAACATCTCTCATACTTGATCATCTAATTTCTTAATTTCCGCGCCGAAAACAAACGTGTCAGTTAAATAGGACGGATGGAGTAATTAAGATGAACAGTATTTCCTCCGTCACGGATGAAACGTCCTATTTCTTTCCGGTGTGGTAATTTATGTAGTGGACTTTTGTGTGTTAAGAGAGAGAATTGTGTGAATGGGGCCACAAAAAATGATTTTTTGTGAGAGAGATTTATTTTCTTTTTAAGAAAGAGGATATTTGTATCGGACAATCCAAAATAGAATTTAAAATATTTCATTCGGGACCATGGGAGTACTAAATACTACTCCCTCCGTCCCACCCATCTTGACGCGTATTCCTTTTCGGGACGTCCCACCCATCTTGACACTTTTCCAAAAAAGGAAATAATTTATCTTCCTACTTTTTCATTTCCCTCTCCTACTTTTTCATTTTTTTATTTATCTCTCTTACTTTTTCATTTCGCTCTCATACTTTATCTCTCTCTTATACTTTATCACCCACTTTTTTAATTCCCGTGCTGAAAAAAAATGCTTTCTTAATTCCCGTGCCGAAAAGAAATGCATCAAGATGGGTGGGAAGGAGGGAGTACTATATATCTTCGCCATGATGGGGTTTCAGTGTCCCATCATTGTGTCCCTTTTTTGCATTTCTTTCTATTTTTATTTATTTATTATTTTTTTTTCTGTTGTCGTGGATAGTGGCAGAGCCATGAATCGAAAAAATTCGAAAGTGGTGGTAGTATAACATGGGCACAATTTAGATCAGCAGTTAGAAATTTTTTAAAAAAAGTTACTCACTAATGTTAATAGGTAATAAAAGAAATGGTGGTGTCGGCCGTCCACTAGCGCCACCACTTGTCCTCACCGGCGGTTGTGGATTTAGGGTTTGTTATAGTAGTACTTAACGTAAAGACTGCATGAGCGTGATGAGATTTTTTACCTTTTAATTTTTTTTATTAATATCTTTGAGTAAATTATGCATTAGTAGCTATGCAATTAATTAGATGTCAATGATAGTCATTATATAATTTTACCATCTTAGGATTTACCGGGAAATTCGATCTGTAAGTTTTCTTAAAAAGATATTTGGACCTTCGGAAGAAAGATGAAGAGCACGTGGTGAGATGGTACAGTCACGTGCGGGTGTCGTTGAATAAATCATTAATCATTATGTAAAATCCGAAATTCAAAAGCAGCGTCCGGAAAGCTCTAAAAACTTCTGGAGTTTCATAAAATCATGTGCCACCTAAATTTTTATTTTTTACTCCTTCCATCCCATCGAATTTATTCAATATTTTTTTTTAGCTGTCACATTAGATTTGTTCAATTTTTAAAAAATAAAGTAGGTCCTCTATCTTAAACAATTCAAATCAACTTAAAAATATTAATTAATTAATAAATTTCATACCTCTATTTTACAAATCAATTATAAATTATTAATTAATTTATTAATCTCATACATTTATCAATTTACACCAATTTCCATTAATTATCGTACCGAAAAAAAAAAAAAAAACTCGGTGGGAGAAGTAATAATTTTATGAGTCCTAGAAAGCGAAACGCGGCAATGTCAACATCCTTCAACAGTGCTACTACTCGTCGTCCTACCACTCCACCGGAAACTTTTATGCTAGGGGTGGGAGCAGTGCACCTCCCACCCACCCCCAGATTTTAACATGTGTAAACTGAGAAAAAAAATCTAAGATGAGAGAGAGTTGATTTGCTTGTGTCTTTACACTTGTCAAAATCCGGGTGGGAGGTGCACTACTCCCACCCCTAGCATAAAAGGAACCCACTCCACCATATCCATAACAAGAATTGCAGACCAAAATTGCAATTTAATATGATAATCTACTCCCTCGGTCATAAAAATTAAGAAATTTGAGTTTTATAATTTTTAATGTTATTTTATTTTCTTCGTAAGAAACACAATATTATTGTTGAAATAATTTAATAAGAAATACTACCGGATACTATTAGAATGGTGGGGATAATATTTTTATTTTAAAATGTAGACGTAATTAATTGGGAATTGTACGGGATTTGGGACCCACTACGACTCCAACATTGCCGACATGGTATACTTATGATTCCGTAGAGCTAAACTAGTTTTTAATTGGTTGCTTTTCAATAGTTTTAGTGTCTATTCTAAGCTAATAATTGATAAATAATCTTATACATGTCGAAATATAGTATTCTAATAAGTTTGAATTATTTCTTTGGATTCAGATCTATATAGATGTATTTTGTATAAATTTTTAATTTTACTTTTAACTTGTATAAAATATAAAAATATTAAAAAAGTAAAAAATAAAAATAAAAATAAATCTAGAATTGAGAATATAAAAATAAATAATGAAGAGCGACAAATAAAAAAGTACAAATGCAAATAAAATAAGGAAATAAAGAAAATACGAAAGAATTAAAAAAACATAAAAGAGAAAAAATAAACAGATAATGAAAAAAAAATAAAAATTTTGAATTTTTAAAAACTGTAGGGAATAAAATCCACCAAATAATAGGGAATTGAGAATTCCTAAATTTTTGGATATCATTCCAAAATTTTGAATCCAATTGTCTTAATCCAAACACCATTTATATGTTTGTATCGATTCTTGATTTCGAATCCCTCTTACCAAACGCCCCCATTTTCAACAAGTCTATCCAAACACTATAAATTGCTTATCAACTTTTTTTTTTTTTCATATTATAAGTAATTATTTACCACTTACGGATACATAAAATAAAAAATATCGATTTTGGTTTTATAATGTGGCGTGACCTTTATGCGATTTTAGTCCTATAAGACATTATGGTCCTCCGACTGATATTGTCGAATGGAAAAAGACGTGTGAACTAATACTATTTGCCGGATTGATAGAACCAAAATTGAACCAAAAGTGAACTATACTATACTACTGTAAAGTTTCGGACAAAAAACGAACATTGTTAAAAGTTCCAAGACCTCAAGAACAAATAGAACCAAAATTGAGCTCATTTTAATTATAAAAGTGTTTTTGTTATCCAGTTTTATAAAATGTCTTATTTTATTCCTTCAGTGAAGAGTATATATGGTTCACTGAGTTTTTTTGTTTGACAATTTTTATCGGGTGATCAAAATTGAACACTTTATACGATTAATTACATAACTAAAATCAGACAATTCATTAATTATAAGATCAAAATCAAATACAATTACATTAAATGACTATAATCGAATATAAACCATATTAAATGACAAAAAATAATATTTTCTCTAGATATAAAAATGGCAAGAACTTAGAAAAGAAAAACAGAAAGAATGTGCGTGCTTGAGCTTTTTTTCATTCACCTATGAATTATGATTTGAAATGTAAGGGTAACTCAGCTGGTCTATGTTTACAAGTTTCCTATCCTGTTCTCTCTCACACACACATATGTGTCAATTTATAGTTTTATCTTTTTCAGCATTGTCGGAATTAAATATTGAGGTCGACCGTAATTTTGATAATATGTTATACAGTAATTTTTATTTTATTTTATGTTTAGTCTTCATCTCCAACTTTTTTGACAATTTTGAACCCTATAAAGATGTCAAAATCACCTTACTTCTATAATTGATTCGAGCTTTATGAATTTCATAGACTATATACGTTGTAAAGGTTACATGTAATGATTCGTTGTAACGTAGTGGAGATTATCGACTTCAATTTCATACACTATTAGTTAGAAACCACCGAGAGAGAGAAAGAGTGAGGTAGAGAGTTATTGGCTATTCGTTGTAAGTAGATTAACGATAACGGAAATAAAATTTTAAAATCATATGTAAAAGGTTGTGTTTTTTCAAACCCTCGGTTATTGGCTATTCCTATAATCCTATCCTCATTAATATTAAGAAATATATAATTAAATTAATGTTTGGATTATGGTTTGTCTATTCAAGTAACTAAACCCAATCGAATTTTGAATTAGCAGTTTCACAGAACTAAATACTGGCATGTTTCGTTTCATTTTGGTTTGGTTCGATTTCAATTTCAATTGAAATTCAAGGAGAAAAGTAAAAAAATAGAAAAAAGTTTGATAATAAAGAATTTAATTTTTTCATACAAATATTGAAATATCTTTTGTTCCCTTTGATTCCGTTAATTGAAATAGATGGTTAAACCGAAGAAACTGAAAATAAAAATATGAAATAACACAAATCAAATACCGAGCTAATTTTTTGAATTTCAGTTTGATTGATTGAATGACTACGTTGAAAGCTGTAGTTCGGATATGCATCTTATTATTTGGATATAATGACTTGCTTTTGCAAATATATCCTTTGACAAATTATTACTACTCCTTCCGTCCCACCTACCTTGTTCAATTTTTTTTTGAATAATAATTTAGGAAAGTTGGTGTAGATTGATAAAGGTGTGAGATCCATATATTAATTAATAATTTAGAATTGATTTCTAAGGTAAAGGTGTGAGACCCGTTTAATTAATTAATATTTTTGAGTTGATTTGAGTTTTTAAAGATGTGAGACCTACTTCTTTTTTTAAAAACTGGACAAGTTCGGTGGAAAAGCCAGAAAATGAATACTAGACAAGTTCGGTCGGACGGAAGGAGTACTATGTTGTACGATCCATCAACATACCTTTAGCTACTAGATTATTAATCACTTCATATTAATGTTTTCCTAATCACCTATGACCCCCCTTCCTCATTTAGATAAAACTAATGGCTACAAAACCCTAATTAGTGGGGAATGCTAATTAATTCTACTTAGATATTATCTAAAAACCACCTACTGCAACTCTGCAAGTGGTAAGTCCATGATTAGTAGTGGCATTAAAGCGAATCTTAACTGAATCATTACGAGACACACATAATCATTTCTTAATTCCACTGTACAGGAAGGATTTCTTGTATTTATTCCTAATTACTCATGCAGTTTGAATTCAGAATTTTTAAATTAATTCTTGTTAATATTTTAACACAGGATAATTGTGTGTTATTGGCCGAATTGAAATTCGATTCCTGTTGAGGTCCCACTAGTGTACCATTATTCTTGTCGATGATAATAATATTAATTAATCCTCGATAGAGTAATATTCGATAAAGTAATAATTTCGCTAAAATAATCAGTTCATCCGGTCCCGATATGGGTTAATACACTAAAATAATATTTAATAAAATAATAATCTCGTTAAATGAATATTTTTCTCGATCCCAAAATAATTACTTCATCGAGGTTTAACTGTAATAAGGACATTTTTAATTACGATGTCGATTCGCATCTGCAATTATTTAACTAGTTGGCCTTTTTTAATAGAAACATATTACAAAGCAAATTTTGACTTATTTTAAATTTTCTTGACTCTACTAATTAGGGTTTCGTAGAGAATATCTTCATTTTTAATCATTTTTGTCGCGTATAAACAATGTCAAATATACGTCACATTGTGAACTAGTGTGTGTATTTGATTGATTTTGTATTAGAAAACTTTCTTGGAGAACTTTTAAGATGGTAA
Organism: Lavandula angustifolia; assembly: GCA_028984105.1. Classification (NCBI taxonomy): domain Eukaryota; kingdom Viridiplantae; phylum Streptophyta; class Magnoliopsida; order Lamiales; family Lamiaceae; genus Lavandula; species Lavandula angustifolia. The sequence goes on from CM054816.1 coordinate 1,056,902, forward strand.
CGTATATATTAATCATAATTAAAAATGTTGATTCTTTTATTTTAATGAAGAAATATTTCGATCTACGTATAACCTCCATGACCTCTTGATTTTGAGAATGCACTGCAGCCAGCTTTCTTGAGTTTGATTATATATTTACAATTTATATTTTATTTAAGTCAACCTAATGAAATACAAGAGATTTCGGCTGCGAATAATTAATTAAATTAAGAAAGTATAGAAAAAGAAAAAAATATTTGTAATTGTTGTGACAAACCCCTAGAATTTGATTAAACGTGGTGGATATATATATATTTGGTAGAAGTAATAGTTTATTTTAATTTGCTTGATTTCATCAGGCAAGATTATGTTCAATGTATAGAAACCAAGTTTATATAAATGAAATAAATAAATTAAAAAATGTATCATTTTCAGACAAAAAGTGTCACATCCATTTCAGTCGGAAAATTTCAAGCAATATATTGTTCCTCCTTTTGTGTCTATATCATACTGATTAAATAAACTATAATAAAGAATAAAATAAGCCACTAAAAGGGATAAAGATTTGATTCTATGAAACCCTAATTTTCAACTACACCTTGTCCACGCTAGGGACAAACTGACCGGGCCATACCATATTCTCACACCTTTTTTCTTTTTTTTTTCCTTTATCTTCCCAAGAATTCTATCTAGTGATTAATTAAAAAAAACTAAACATATTACTGATGCAGTGTAGACATGCCCATTTTTGGTTCCGATTACAGTTACGGTTTGAAACCGTCGGTTACGGTTTGCCAAAAACTGAAATCAAAATCGAACCGCATATAGACGGTTGACGGTTCCGGTTCCTATTTACCGATTTCACAGTTTTCATAAATTTTATTTTTTTTAATTACTGAATTAATAATTTTTATTAATTTTCTTAAAAAAGATATACATTTTTCGGTTTCCAATCAAGTCAATAATAAATTAAAAATAAAATTATACAACCTCATGAAAGAATTGAACAATTAAATATATTAATACAATCTCATTGTTGATTCTTCATTATTATCATCATTTTCGAAATAAATTTTAAATCATTATTTTCGATTCTACGTCGTATAGTACTTATTGAACAATATTTGAAATTTGAACAACTTTTATCCCATTTATATTTTTTGGGAAAGTTAGTATCCATTTGTAATTATACTAAAAACAAAATAATATTTATCCTTTTATATACTATTTTAAAATATCAAAATTGGTAGGGTTTTTGTATTTTAAATGAATAGTTGGTTTTAAATATAAGTAAAAATTAGAAGATTTATATCTTCAATAATATTTTAATTTAAAACTCTTATTTAATTCATTAGATATCTACTCTTTAACAATTTTAATAGGTGAAATCGTCGCTTTCACCCGGTTTGGAACCGGCGACGGTTTCACGGTTTGAAAAAGTGTAAATCGAAATCGAATCGCAAACCGACGGTTTACGGTTCAAGACGGTTTTGGTTTGCGCCGATTCCGGTTTATGCCAGTTGCAGTTTCGGGTTTCGGTTTAAAAATGGGCATGTGCAATGCATTGTCATGTTGGTGATGAATTTATAATTAACTTTCTCCAATTGTTTCAGGCATTGCCGGTGGACGCGACAAATACTACAAATCAAATGCCGATCCTTATAAAGGATTATTTTTGAATATCCATCAGCCCTTATTGTTTTGGAGTTGAATTCGCACACACTCTGAAAAATAAATTATAACCAAAATAAAGATAATTCAAGATTTAACGACGGATTAAAATTTGAAATGAAATACTAACAAGAACCTAACGTCTCGAACTTGCCAACTAAAACTAACCAGTCAAAAAAACTAAAGTATGAAATTATCCCTAAATGCAATAAGAGCGACGAAATCTAAAGTTAGAATAACTCAAGTAATCCATTATAATCGAAAACGATTAGTATCGCATATCTGTATCAAAATGATCGTACAATGTGAATTTGGATATCTAAAAACTCTGATGAGCTAATTAACGTATTTGACATACAGAAAGTAGTAAGGGCAATTTGGTATGATCCCGAACCAACATAAAAACCGTCCGTATCAAGCTTTATCCAAGGCGCATCTAGAAAATTTTATAGAACCATGAAAAACATTAATGTGGAATTCGAATTTTCATAATAGCGAAAATGTTTACACGATATTTGACCTGATTAAAAAAGTGATAATGTTTTATCACTTAATATATAAAATTTAATATTATATTTATGTCTGTCACATATAATTAACATCACGTATAATGTATACTAATATATGACAACTGCAATATGGGAATCCAATAATTAGATTTTTTTCTATCCCCTACCCCGATAAACAAAGAAATGAAAGTTTATTGGCCAAGATTTCATTTGATTCTCTCCTTTCTTCTTCCTCATTATTATCTCTTTGTCGTTTACGTTGGGAATTTGAAAAAAGTTACATCATATCATATATATATATATAATGGTTCGTATGTGAACAGTCTTTCTCGTGTGAACGTGTGAACATTGCACTTTAATGATAAACATATTGCATTTTCAAAGTAAATATAATGCATTTTACGTACTGCACTTAAAGACAAATATACTGCAAATGTACTGCACTTTAAAATGCAGTATATTTATCTTTAAAGTGCAGTACATTTATCTTTAAAGTGTATTATTCATACGTTCACACGATAACAACCTGTTCACATTTGAACCTCTAAAGTATATAAAAAAACTAATAGCAACTTATGGCCCCTAGGTAGGGTAGTGGAGTTCAATAATTTGGGGCTGAATTAGAAGGGTTTGAAACTGCAACCACAGAATAATTCAACTCGTACTCTTATTAATCAAACATCTTCCCATCATTTTCATTTCATTGTTTCTTGTAACTAAAAATAAGGTCCTTATGATGATAGCATTTAAGGATGATGTCCTCCAAGGTTTATTATTATTAAATTTACACACACATATAATATATATATATATATATATATATGCATTTATCAGCTTGAGGGCTTATAATGTAACATCATATCAAACAAACATATTTCAGAGTATGTCTATATTTTGAGTTGTCCAGTTTTAATAATTTAAACAATTTTATATGTTTGTGTTAGGAGGAAGAAGAAAATAAGAAAACATAAATAAATAATTGATGGGGTTCGTCCACCTCCCTCTTCCTTCGGATGCACATCGTATACATGAATAACATGATGATGGATCGACAATTCTGTCCTCTATTGTCAGGAAATATAAATACGTGTATGATTTGACCTAAAGAAGAAGCCTAAAAAAAACAAAAACAAACAAAGACGCAGAAGTCGCTATTATTATGTCAGAAAAAATATGAAGTGAAAATGTATTAGTTATTGTGGACATTAGATATACTACAGTTAAACATCAATAAAGTAATAATCTTGAAATTGCATTCATTTAACGGAATTATTATTTTATCAAATATTATTTTAATACATTAACCCATATTGAGATCGAAAGAAATTATTATCTTAGCGAGATTATTAATTTATCGAATATTACTTTATCGAAATTTGACTGTATACAATATGTTTCATATATTATAAACCATTATTTAATGGACAATGAGAAGGCTCATTGCTGATTTATGCAATAATTAAATGCATTTATAGATATTGATCGATACAAATCTTTTGCAATTTGAGACAATGAACAATTTAACATAGTAATAATAATAACAGAAATAATGATGATGAGTATATTTTAAAATATCAAAATGAAGGTTTAGTAGTATCATTTAAATAATTAAGAACTCGGAGAAAATTGAAATGAGATTTGAAATTCAATTATTCTGTGTCCAATTCGTGTCCACCAACATAATACGTCAAACAATTAGTATTATAGAACTAAAGTATTTCTATTTATTTCTTACTATTTAAAATTTGGATGCCCATAATTCCTCTCCGATTTCCTTATATTACTTGCAGTGCAGCCAATATTACTCCCCTTCATGAATAATACTACAACTTTTCAATCTGCAGTCACGTGCCCAAGATTAAAACTAATTAAACATAATCATTGCAAATTGCAGCACTTAAGTAATAATTAGAAATAAATAATCGTTAATTAAGTTGATGTCGCTATCGCAATGAGTAAGTCACTTCTTAGAGGAGATAATTGTCGAGGAATGATTAGTCGGCTGATTCGACTTAGGCGTAGCTTAATTAAGAAATAATTATTTTCATTAGGCAAGTGATTAAGGTTGCGATTAACATCAGAAGCGTGCGAGAACGCAAACTGATTGGCTGCTTTCGTGATTAATTAATAATTAATCATTTTTTTTTGTCACTGTTCGGATTTCTGATTTTATTCTTCTTCGTTGTTAGTTCATTTAAAGCAGAATAAAGTCACCTTAAGAATTAACTGAAAATATAGGAGGGTAGATGCACAACCCAATTAAAAAGTTACATTTCTTGTCCCTCTCAAAAATTATACTTCACTTGATTTTGTTTAAATATAATATTTTAATTATTGGCCAGCTAAATCCAAATATGATTCCTTCCGCTTTTGATAAATAAGGACAAACGTGTAAAGTTATGATTTATGCATTGTTCGTAGAGAAAATATATATAATTATGGACATAATTTGCATGCTTCCTAATTCTCATATAAAGGTTGTTTTGTCTCATGAGAACCACACCCTATACATATATTAATGATTAAATGTCTTTTTATTTGTTAGATCAAATTTTGCTTGATACATAAACTCTTGAACATGTCAAGTACTCTCTCCGTCTCATAGAAAGTGTCTTATTTTTTTTGGGTTGTCCCATAGAAAGTGTCGTGTTTTAAAAAAAAAACAAACAATGTGTGACCAAAATTAACAACCCAAAAACCAAAAAACACACACCACACAATATAAGTTTCTTAATCTCCGAGCATCATATAAAGATGACACTTTTTAATGGGACGGATGGAGTAGTATTTTCATATTGGTCAGCGAATTGAAATGTGAAAATTGAATAGAAATTATGAGGAAGAAAACAAAATAACAGATGTATCATGCCCCCACATGCCATATCTACACTACTACTTGGAAATTGAATTGAATTTATTTTAAAAAAAAAAATCTTGTATATTAAACCTTCATGGACAATCATATTTGGTAGCATGGAGTACAAATATATGATTAAGAGGACCTCCAAGCCACTACTAATTTAATGGCTAATGGTTACAATTTCTAAAATATTCAAAATATTATATTAATATCATTTGTTCAGATAATATATATCGTGTGTATACTCATCGGATCACGTATATTAATCGATAACAATGATACATATAAAACTACTTATATATGCATGTGAATAGTGGAAAAAGCTAAAAGGGGCTCTCGAAGGAAAATAAATCCAACCTTAAAAGTGTTATGAAATCCCAAGATTTTTAAGTCTCTCGGGTAAGAGCAGAGTTGTGCAAACACGAATTATACAAAAAATAATGGACTGAAAAAGCTTCGAAATTTATGTTGTCATTATATGTTTCTCTCCCAGAAAGCTAAAAGTGACAAAAAAAAAATAAACCACAAAACCACAAAAAGTGGTGGGTTCTTGAGCAATTAATCTAAAACTTTTAAACACATAAATAAAGATAGAAACATTTGTCTCCTTATAATGACATAGCAGTTAAGGTGGATAGCCTGTGACCGGAAGGTCATGGGTCCAAAACCCATTAAGATCGTTATGCGTGAGTCTGTCACTTATGGTTAACTTAGAATGGTTGAACCCTCCTGTATTGTTTGCAGACTAAAGCATAGGAGCGGAGTTTACACAGTGTGTACTTCGGTAGCAGTTGTAGGTTACCCTCGTCATCCAAAAAAAAGATAGAAACATTTATAGTATACTGTAAAGTTGCAATATTTGGACATCTTCATACATAGAATCAATCATATGTACACATATATATTTTTTAAGGTTATGAAAAGTTGAGGGTTTTCCCCCTCCAGTCCAAAAGTGGTTTTTGTCTATGTGATTATATTGACCCATCATTTAATGGACATGAACAAGTTTTCTTACCATTTTAAAGGTTGTAATTAATAGTGGTGGTTGTACAGCTTTCTTTTGTCATTCAGCAAGCAATACTACACCCCCTCCCAAACCAACCAAACCCCAAAGAAAAAGAAAATGAAATGCATAAATAATACTAGTAAATAAGTTAAATTTGAACCATGTGAAAGAAAAAGGAGAAAATAATAAGACAAAGAAGAAAACAAATTGAAAAAAAATACTTCATTCGTCCCGCCCGACTTGTCTTGTTTCTTTTCGGCACGGAGATTAAGATGAGTGGGTAGTTGTGTGTAGATGAATGGGTAATTGTATGTAAAGAGATGGGCCTCATAAAGAAAAAGTGGTAGATTGTTTAGTAATTATTTTCCTTTTATGGAAACAAGACATGTCAGGTGGAACGGCCCGAAAAGAAAAACAATTAGACAAGTCGGGCAGGACGGAGGGAGTAGGTTTTTTATGATAAGAGAAATCTGCTGCCGCTACTCGAGGTGCACATTAATTAAATTTCGTTAAAGAAAACCATTCTAGCTTGTCTTGAGGTTAATTTTTGTGGAAAAAGTCTTGAAGTTTAAGTAATAATGAAGTCAAATCGTAATGGAAGTAGATGGTTTGCATTACTTCCCTTCCCAAAAATGGAAACTTTTAATTAATAAAGATGGGGTCAAGTTAAAATATCAGAACTTCAATATAAGGCTGTGTATTTGCTAGCTTTAAATAAGTTAGCTAGGCAAACCGCTTTCAACTCTTAGCCTACTTTGTTACAGAATTAATGAAACATAACAACGTGTAATATGGAAGTAATAAATTAGGATGACAGACATATTTAATATTTCTTAAATTTCCCATTTAATTCTTTGTTCATTGTAACACTACTGAAAGATCTAATTTCCTAATTTTGACAAAATTGTAATAGCACTAATTTTTAACCTTTGGTAACTCATGTGACTGTAATCAAAATGCATACCGAGTAAACTTCAATATTTCTATTGCTCTAAAATGCAATTCACGCAGTAAAAAGATAAACTAATTAATCAGCTATAATAGATTATTCATAGACATTCGAATTTTACGACTTTGACATAAGATAACTCACACCACCACCATCGGAGTACTGCATATGATTTACATGAATCATACAACGCATGAAAATAACACGACGTAAAATCGCTTTTTACTCGTAAATTAAAAACGTGCACAAAGCAGTAAATTTTAAGATAAAAATATGGGTTAAATATATCAAAGAGGCATTTCTAACAGTAGCCAAACAGTAGAAATAGATATACATTTATAGCCCACCACTAAAACAAAACACAAATATAGTCATTTTGTCCTTATACAGCGCAGGGCCGATTGGGGGCCGATGGGGGAGTCCATAGGCCCTCCATCGGCGGAGGGCCGATGGGGGGAGTCCATAGGCCCTCCATCGGCCGAGGCCGATGGGGCCAATGAACTCCCCCTTGGGAGGCCTAAGGGAGGGCCTAATGGAGGGCGGAGGGCCTAAGGAGGGCCTAATGGAGGGCCGATAATTTTTTATTTTTTTTTTATGATCAATGGCCTAAATTGAAAAAAAAATGTTTACTAATTGAGACCATCGGCCAAAATTATAATTTTTTTTTATGATCAATGGCCTAAGCTGAAAAAAAAATGTGTACTGATTGAGGCCATCGGCCAAAATTATAACTTTTTTTTCGAGTTTTAATGGTCTAAATCGAAAAAAAGATGTTTACTAATTGAGGTCATCGACCAAAATTATAATTTTTTTATGATCAATGGCCTAAACAAAAAAAAAAAAATCGGCGATGGTAGATGGCCAAAATTTGATTTTTTTTTTGAGGGGCCGATGGCCCTCCTGCTTAACTTTTTTTTTTTTTTTTTGGGTTCAGGGCCGATGGCCCTTTAATTTTGCTTAACACTTGAGGGCCGATATTTTTTTTTTTAGGGTTGATGGAGGAGGGCCTATGGACTCCCCCCATCGGCCCTCCCATCGGCCCTCCGCCGATGGAGGGCCTATGGACTCCCCCATCGGCCCCCCATTGGCCCTCTCATCGGCCCTCTGCCGATGGAGGGCCTATGGACTCCCCCCATCGGCCCTCCCATCGGCCCTCCGTCGGATAAGGACAAAATGACTACTTTTGTGTTTTGTTTTCAGGCTACATTTGTATTTTTTTTTTCCGTTTTGGTTAACAGTGGGTATTTCCACTATATCAAATCCCTAAACTATTAATTTTTTACGCTTTGCCCCCTAAATTATAAAAAATACAATGTATCCACTGTACTATTAGATTTGTGCATTTTACCTCCTAAACTATGAAAATGTATAATTTACCCCTGAACTATCTAATTTGTTACAGAAGAGTAAAATTTCGGTAAAGATATCCGATCGTACGTGCAAATTTAAGGGAAATGACACACTTCTTTAGTATTTTTGTGCTGTTTATCCCATGGATTATTAGTTTTGTGATAAATCTAATATTATATTACCACTAACTTTGCACGCATGTTAGGAAATTTTTGTTGAAATTTGAATATTCTACAGCAAATTAGATAGTTAAGAGGACAAATTGTATATTTTTATAATTTAGGGGCATAGCGCACAAATCAATAGTCCAAAAAGTAAAATAGATATTTTCATAATTCAGGGGACAAACCGTTAAAAACTAATAATTTAGGGATTTTAATGTATTTAACCCTAAAAATATAGAGAAGAGTTTTTTTTTTAATTTTATTTTATGATAAGGGTAATCGCAGCCACTACCGACTAGCCATAGGTGACAGACTCACACATAGTATTCTTAGTGGGCTTTAAACTTATGACCTCTCGACCACATACTACTCACCTTAATCGCTATGGTGAGTACTCATCCTTTTTGCACTGGTAACAAGGACTCCACCAAAATATCCCATTTCTATTATACAACGTGGAGCTTTAATTTGTTCCAATCATACTTTTTTCAACGATTGGGCTAAAGTATCTTTCAAATTGAAGAGCTGCAGTACTGCAGATAGAAGTGCAGAAATAAATCATATACTGTTGATGTAAGATTTTCGAATGTCTCAAAAGTTTGTTTTGTTATCCACCCTTTTCTTCACGTCTTTTTCTTATATATAATATAAATGTTATCAATTACAAATATGGTAAAAGAATGGAGGAAATTGTAGAGGATAATGTTTTCCTTTAATGGTAAACTTACACAAATCAAATCTACAGGAGTAGCATCAGAAATTTCAAGATTCGAGGTTTTTATTCTTCTTTTGGTAAAACTTAGGAGAATAAGATCAAGTCCAAATATATCAATTCTTTTTCTTCATTCAAATTAAAGTATAAATGGGACGATCAAGAGATTCTGGCTATCAAGTTCCAGTGTGATCTACGGCTGTTAGGCTGCCGGGCTGTAATGGATTTGGACAAACAAAAATTCTGTAGAAACAATAACTAATATTGCAGAGAGAGAGAGAAGAGAGAGAGAGAGGGAGAGAGGGAGAGAACAGTTGAAGTTTATGAGGTCTAACTCTGTACAGAGATGGGACAAAGAGAAAAAAAAGTTTAGCCCTTCAAATCTAAAACGAAAACGTGCTAACCTAATTGGATCTTAAACCACACAATCTACATATGGAAATTAAATTCACGTAAAAGACAAAAACAATTCGATCAGTAATTCCACACCAAAGGCTCGAAACAGCCCGACATTCCGCCGTCGTCAGCAACGCCGCCGCTCCACGGAGACGGCGGCGGAGGGTTGAACCACCCTTCCATCGAAGTGTTATCGACGTACACAAAATCATTCCTCGGCTCGAACGAGTCGAAGCACGATTCCAAACTCGGCAACTCGACGATCTCACTCAATTCCTCCGACGCCGCGGATAAGTCTATGGAGGAGACCAGCAACGACAGCGACGACGACGGAGAGAGAGAGGAAGAAGAAGCGCTCGACGGCGAAGACAAAATATCGAATTTCACCATCGCCGCCGCCTTCGCGGCGGCGGCCTGCACGTCGCGCGGGCTGAGAGATTCCGGACGCGGCAGAGAGGCGGCCAGCTCGGGGAAATTGAGTATCGCGGAGGCGCCTTTGATGCTCAGCGCCGCAACGTCGTGTGCACGCGCCGCCATCTCCGGCGTGGGGAAGGTGCCGAGCCAGATTCTCGACTTCTTCCGCGGCTCGCGGATTTCGGATACCCATTTGCCCCAATTCCGCATTCGGACCCCCCGATAAACCGGGTGCTTGCTCGACGAATTGTTCGTCTCTCGAATACGCTTCACTTTCTTTAACTTCTCCGGCGGCTCCTCCGCCTTCTCCACCGGCGGATGGGACTGAGTCTGGGAGAGCGAGTATAACGAGCCTTCAGCCGCCATGGTTTAGTTGCTACTTTAAGTAATTAAATGCACGTTTGTTTTTAGTGTGTTTGAGTGGGATTTACATTTCCATACTAGGAAACGTACAAATTTGGGCAGTAGTTCTTGTAAGGTCCAAGAGGGATTAAGTTGCAGAAAATTTGATTTGATGAGAGGAGAGAGAGAAATGTTGAGAACTTCATTGGAGAAATGTAAGGAATATATATATATATATATATAGGAGATATATATATATAGGAGGAGGTTCAAATGTGAACAACATGTTATTGTGTGAACGTGTAAACACTGCACTTTAAAGATAAATGTACTGTATTTTAAAAGCAAATATATTGCATTTTAAAGTACAATATTTAAAGTGCAATATATTTGTCCTTAAGTGCAGTACGTAAAGTGCAATATTAAAGTGCAGTATATTTACTTTGAAAGTGTAATACGTTTGTCTTTAAAGTATAGTGTTCACACGTTCACACAATAATAGTTATTCATACGGTGCAAAGGCATATAGGTATATAGCTATCAACAACACACACAAAAAGTTATTTTATTTTTTTATTTTTTGTTTAGTATCATTTCCCAATGACTCATACAACCCATGTATCATCAAGAGAGAGAGAGAGAGGGTCCACGGAAGAAATGGGTTCCCTCTTGTATATTGGGATCCCCTTCGCAAATATTAATACACCACGCAGCCCCTCATTAATTTCAAGCTTTTGATTTTTCACCTATGGTAACACTGTGCCTTTATCCCTTTTCATGATCATATATACAAATTCTCGAATTTGCATGATCAATCTCTAGTAAGAGTTTTTTTCTCTCTCCCTCTCTCTCTCTCATGCATGGGATATGAAAGAGAAAGTCAAGTTATATGTTCGGTGGGTTTGTTACTCTAGATTAGGGTTTATGAGGTGATGTAGCAAATCAAGGGTTACAGTGGGCACGTAACATTAATACTCCCTCCGTCCCACAATTGTTGTTCCTCTTTTATTTTCGGGATGTCCCACAATTGTTGTCCCCTTTCCTAAAATAGCAAATTATTACACACACTTTAGTTGAGGGCCCCACCATCATGCTCACAACCAACCACTCTCCTAAATTCCCGTGCAAAAAAAAAAGGGACAACAAATGTGGGACGGAGGGAGTAATTCCACAGTGGTTGTGATTTAACATATTAGAGGCAAATAACATCTCAATTTCCTAGAATTTTTTTATAATATGAAAAACATTTGATAGATTGTGGACGATGTTTGAGTTGGTCCCAATGAGAAGAAAATATGACAAGTAGAAGATTTCAACAAGGTCCATTAATTTACAAAAATATTAATTTATTAGATGGGTTCTTATATTTGCCCTTTTTTGACAAGACGTCTTGTCTTTCATGAAAATAAAAAAAAATACAAAAAATACAAAAAATAAAGATTTTGATTTTTGATGGTTGCCCATTATGGACATGTTTCCCACAAGCCAGAAGCAAAGTAGTGAATGATTGAGCTTTTACAGGTTAAGAGGACAATTAAACTTCGATAAATTAATAATTTTGAAATTGAAAAAAAAATATTTATTTAATATAATTATTATTTTATTAAACATTATTTTAGTGTATTGATTCATATTGAGATCGGAAGAAATTATATTATCTTAACGAGATTATTACTTTATCGAATATGACTTTATCGAGGATTAACTGTATATTAATTATATATTAAGCGTGTATTATGTTACTCGGGATTAATTATATTTTAATTAATGATGAAGCTGTGAATTAAGTATGAATTAACTTTGTTAAAACGATGATATGTTATTAATTAAGACATGATGATGTCATTAATAACATTAATTCTGTTTACTTAAGTCAAACAGCTGATTAATAATGCCTAAATTGATACACTTGTTTTACCAAATTGGTTATCTGATTAATTTTCTTGCACCAATTCAGGTTGTCTATTTGCAGTCTTTTTTGTTGCCTATAATTGTTCTTTAGAGTTTTGGTTAGTAGCCTAATAATTTTTTTTTTAATTAAGCGTGGATCGAAAACCTAATGTTGAAGTGAATTATCATGTAGCCATAAGAGTTCGAACTTTTAAAGTCTTATCACACTATTACATATTATATGAGTAAAGTTTATAGCATTGCCGATTATTGACTAAATATAGCATTAGGGACATTATTACTAGTATTGAAGTTATCATATACTTACATTCTATGCACTTTTCCTCTTTAAACAATCATCCATTATTATTTAGGTTTTAGCCTTATAAATGCATATTATAGCTTAAATATAGCATAAAAGTACAGCATCAAACTAAATATCAAGTCATTTTCAATTTAAACTCTCATGGGTTTTCACCCAATTACTAAGAGAGAGAGAGGAAAGAGAGAATTAAATTTGTAATTTAATGCACAATAAATTTGAATGACTGGCCAGTCAAGGTAACGGTTGATACACAATTTCAATCAAAAATTAAATTAAATGATAATATATCAATATACCATATTTGATTATTACAATTACAAAATTATTCAACGTTATAAAAATTATCCACTATATACCCAAATTTATTAAAATACCCTCACTTTTTACTTCTCTCACTTAAAAGTGTCAGCCATGATCGGATCGTGATCGGACCATGTCATTTGTCCGACCGATCGGACATGCCCGATCATGGCCTGATAGTGATCGGCCAGGGCATGATAGGGCATGACCGAGCATGCCCTTGTGATAGGGCATGACCGATCATGCCATTTGAATAGTGATCGGCCCTTGTCCATTGTATAGTGATCGGGCTTGATCGGCCGTGTCCGACCGGTCGGACCAGTCCGACCGGCCGGACCCTGATCGGGCCCTCTGTTCACTGATCGGATCATCCCCATGGTAAGGGTATTTTCGTCTTATTGGGTATATAGTGTAGTTAAATATAAGAATTTGGTATAAATATGTTTTTCTTTTCCCAGATGGATATTTCACCGTCGGACTATTAAATTAATACCATAATTAATTTTGGACTTTTTTGGGAAATGGGGTGGGGGTGGGGTGGGGGGTGGGGGTCGCTTTGATTAGTGATTTTGGGTAGCAGTTGCCTTGATCGGCAGCCCTCACAAGTCTCCATCTTCGATTGGGTCGCACCCATTTCTAGACCTCCAAACCTACATAATACTAATTTAATTATCAATTTTTATTGCAGGAAACTAAAATATATAGATAAATACTTAAACATGGGAAATTCATGGAAATTGACCCTATCCAACTATTTTGGACTGATATATCTGAGAGAACAGTGCATAAACTCCTTTAAGCAAGTCAATTATATCACACAAAGATTATGTGATCCGATCTCACGAGTCAAGATTTATAACATAGCGTCCCGATCAATATGATTTTAAATTTATGGACTTCTCATTGAATATTTGTAACTAAGATTTGAATAGTTGTACCAGTATGGAATAATTACTACACCAGCATGCTATTTTTGTGAATTTAATGGAATCAAATGCATGTATATATGTTGGGACCATCAATTGAATTCTTTTGATTGCTATTTTTAACCATTAAAACATACTCAATCTGGTTAGATAACCGACCGAACCAAACCGAACAAAATTTCTTTGAATTGAATCGAACCTAACCAAAATTTTGTTTGGTATTTGTTTTTCATTATTTGTAAGTTTGATTTTCAATTTGGTTTTTGGTTTAAGCATCGATTAACTGAACCAAACCTAATCGAACCGAAAATATTAAAATATTTTTTTAATTTTAATTAGTATTATATAATAATTATATCTTAAAAAAAATACTCCCTCCGACCCATAATTCTTATCTCTTTTCTTTACGACACGGTAATTTAGGAGAATTGTTGGTTGTATGTAGAGATGTGAGACCTACTAATAAAGTGTGTGTAATAATTTGCTGTTTAGGAAATGATACAAGAATTGTGGGACAACTAAAAAAAAATGGGTCAAGAATTATGGGACGAATAGAGTATTTAATAGTAAAACATTATGATATTCTTTAGACTTATTTGGACCATACCGAGATTGGTGGATCTTTGTATAATATATTGTATATTATATCATAATTTCTTCCAAGTTTAGCTTATAACGTAATGTGTTCTCATTGGCAACGTTGGATTTGTTTCAAGGTTTTTGAATATTGAGTTCTACTTCTTGTACCAAAGCGTAAGAATAATTAAACTCGTCAACCTCAATTAACGTAGGCCCGTAACTCTGTAATTTTCACTTATTGTTAATTGCTTTTTTTTTTTTTTTTTTTTTTTTATTGGTTATAACCGAAACCAAAGTGAACCAAATCGGAATTTTGGGTTAATAACCAAACTGAACAGAATTTTTTTGGTGTGATATTTAGTTTAGTAAAATAGATAACCGAAGCTTCTATTAATCGAAATTTCGGTTTGGTTTGATTTGGTTACCGAATTGACACCCCTATACTATACCATCGTACTTTTTCACACGTATTGATAAAATTAAAGACAAATAATTAGTTTATAGTTAACATATTATTTAAAATCTATATTCTTCAAGTTTTTCAACACATTGAGCATTACAAATTTATTTTTTTCTCAATCATGACGCAGCGATCGTTAAACGTGGAAGGAGATTTGAAGCCTTAATTTAATTGATCCAGAAAGCAGGAACAAAGGCCCATATGTAAATAATACTGCAATAATACTGTCCCATAATATCACAACAATGGTATAACCTAGAGAAAAGTGTCAATATGAAGAAATAAAAAATCGAGTTAACTCTCCTGTGTGGTTTGTAGAGCTATTGCACATGAGCGAGATTTATCCTGTCGCACCAAAGGTAACATTTGCGGGTTCCTCGTCATAAAAACAAATCGAGCTAAATGATTTCTCATTGGCGATTTCACCTAGTGTTGGTTTTTCATCAAGCTTTTCACTTTTACTCGCCATGTCAAATCTCACCTCGTGTGTGTTTGTGTGTTTCTGAATCTGCCAACACCAATTTTCATTTGTTTGTTAGCTCTACCACGGCTGAATTTTTTATATTTTATTTTTATTTCGAATCCTAGCTCCATCATGTATGCGTTACGACATAAAGAGAAAGCTATGGTTAGCCCTACTCCATCTATTGCCAACAGTGATGCCTTCCCACCCTAGGCATTTATTGCTCATCATCCACTCTAGTAAATATCTCTCTCTTAGGTCCGGAAGGCGGGGCAGGCGTTTACGGGTTAATCGCACCCGAAAATCGATAATTCATAGCTAATGCTTCTTCCATCCCATATGAAACGTCTTGTATATTAAATCGGGCCGTCCCACACAAACGTTTTGTATTCCTTTTTGGAAAAGAATTAGCACACTCTAATTAAGTTATTGTGGAACCCATTACTCTTAATTATTCTCCACCCACCTCCTACCCACTACCCAATCACCAAAAGAATAACCCTAGATCTAAAAATTGTTGAGTCTCCCTTTCGTCTTCTCCGCCGCCGAGTTCTCGCACGCGATTCCGCCCACCTTCGTTGATGCTATGATGAAATCGAGCAAAAAGGCGTTGGCTGACCTTCCTCTTCTCCCAAATCCTTCTTCTCATCGGCTGGATGCTACACTTGAAGAGAAAGGAATGACCCAAAATGCTCCAGATCTGAGCGTCGGCTGCGCCGCCGACGCCTCTGAAAATTCATCTTATTCGGATATGGCTACCACAAATAGCTTCTTACGAGAAATATATCCATATCCATTCACCGAAACTGAGCTCGAGAGGCGGGTGGCACACGGTTTAGAGAGGGACCGGAAGAAGAGGAAGGCCGCCGAGGCTGGGATCTCGCCGGATTTGAGCGAGTCTTCGTTTGACGAAGTATTCAAGCCTCCGAAAACGGTGGTCCCATACACCGATTCCGAACTCGATGTGTTGATTGAGCGAGGCTTGGCGGAAGTGAGGCAGGAAAGGTTGGAGACTCAAGCTTCTGTTACTCCGATTGTCGGCACAGACTCCTCCGATTTTGCCTGCTTCGGCTCATTCCCAGATTCGCCAACAATCGACGACTTTATACGGATCTGGGTTCCGCGTTATGCATTTTTGGTGAGATCCTTCTTTTTACTTTTATGTACTGGACCCTTTTATGTACTGTTATTGCTTGTTGCTTGATTGGCTTTAGTTGGTGGCTGATTATGTTGTTGGATGATTGACTTGACTTGCTCTGATATGCTCTGAATTGTGACTCTTGCTGAGCTTGCATGTTGTTTAAATGATATGCTCTGAATTGTGGCTCTGACTGAGCATTTAGATGAGTACATATCTGCATAGTGGCTCTGATTTGCATCTTTGACTGAGCATATAGATTAGTTACAAAACATGCTTTAGTTACAAAAAGTGCTTATATGCCTATCTGCTTTAGTTACAAAAAGTGCTTATATGCCTAAGAAAAACTTTGTTTAGTGTTTGAGGAGTTAGTTGGTCAAATGAGAGAACAACAGCATTAACTAAGTCATCAATAGTAAGAC
The DNA here is from genome assembly GCA_028984105.1 of Lavandula angustifolia. NCBI lineage: Eukaryota > Viridiplantae > Streptophyta > Magnoliopsida > Lamiales > Lamiaceae > Lavandula > Lavandula angustifolia. The sequence continues at coordinate 1,073,757 of CM054816.1, forward strand.
AATGAGTCTCAATTTGAATGCTTTGAATGACTCTAAACCATCCTAAATCATTCACATTCGTATCCGGACTATTTGGTGGCTGATTTACTAGCATAACATCAAAGCCATCCTCACTTGCTGCCCTTCTCCAATCCTCATCTGAATCTTTAATGTGCGGTTTTGCATTGTCCTGCTGTATAAAGATTCTTTTGTCTGAAGTAGTAGGCCACTTTGCCTTAATTGATGGAAGAATCTGTAATATGCTAAACATATTAATAATGCCTTATTTGCTGGAAGAATCTGAAGTTGTAATTTGTAATATTATTAATAATCTGAATAAAACAATTTCATGTGATTCATTGCATGCTTTAATTGCTGGAAGTAGTAGGCCATACCTGATTTATTAAGCATTGCTTTGTGACCTCTTTTGTGATTGATTGTATCGGTTTAGTTTCAAGTGTACCCGCTGGCCTGTTTCTGGAACTTCTTGTGGCAGCAACTTTTTGTGTGAATGGGAAAATTCCTATTTTCCCATCAAATAAGACTTGCCCATCTTCTCCAAAAATAGGCCGACAAACGGCACACATGAACATTACTTTTGTTATAAACCTTTTCTTTTTGCATGTTCTACGTGGCTCGGCCTCACCCGGGGTCAAATAAAACCTATGGGCTGCTTTTGTGATATAAAACCATTTTTCGTCAATGTGTATAGTGTTGTGCATACTCTTAAACCTAAGTACATTTAGGACTCGATCAAACTCTAATGCTTCCATACAAAACTGAACCCTTACTAACTTATTCAATGTTGTTAGACTAGGACGAATGGCACAAGTGTGAGCTTTGATCAAGCCTTCACTAACCCGCCTACCAACCGTACTTTTGGACATGCTTATACTTCTTGCTAGTTTTCGAATTGTACCTCTTTTTTGCATCTCTAGAGATTGAATTAATTCAATATCCACTTGAATTCTTTTCCGCTTTGATGCTTCTCCTCTGCCACGCTTTGATGCTTCTTCTTGTTGTTTTTTTGCAGCCACAAATACGACTCACCGTCCGGGGTGTGACGCCGTATGAAGCTGCTATCTCTTCCATTCTCCCTCGAATTGGCTTTCCATTACGACTGTGTTGGAGGAGAAATTGGACGATTGCATTGCGTTGGAAGTCGGTGAGGTTTTTCCCTGTCATAGCTGCTGGTTGTTTCTCATCTTTAGCTGAAGAATTGATTTTTGGTTGCTGGTAGTTTTGGCAGAGTAATTAGAATTTGGGAGGTTCAATATATAGACTAATTAGAATTTGGGTGGGAAATTCAAATTTCCATGTGCTGTAAATTATTAGATTGGATTTGGCCGAGAACATCACTTTTTGCGCGAGTTGTACATTAATTAATTCGTCTCAATTATGTATGTAATTCAAAGCCATTTTTTGTATTTTCATTTGTCCCATGTCAGTATTTAATTCAAATTGAAATAGTAATATCGCACCCACAAATTAAAATATATAAAAATTCATTTTGAAAGTAGGAGCAATAAAATAACATTTCTTTAATTGTGTCATTAGTAACATCATTAAGCATGTGGGCCACCACTTTTTACCTCAAAAGTCTACCGCATAAATTATCGCGCCGAAAAGAAACCAGACGTTTCATATGGGACGGAGGGAGTATGACGTGTATTACATTAAATGCACCCGTATTCGATTGGTTAATCGGTGACCCGATACCCAATTGGGTACGGTACGGTGTTAATAAGATAACCATATTTATCTTTCCAATCATTATGAGTTAATCGAAAAATAATACAATAGTCAACTAGGTCAATCTTTTAATAAGAAATACCGTAAAGTCACATATAGACCATCCATTCCAAATTTTCAATATAGTAAATACACATGCCTTGACTAATTGATTTATTAAAAATTAAAAATTGAGATATTTAAAATTAAAATGAAATTTGACTTAATAAGATAATACGGTTATCATGTATACCATATTAACCTAACGGGTATACCGCTACCCAAAAACACTACAAACTTCATAACCGACCAGGACTGATCACCCAAAAATCGGGTATTTGGTCATCCAATACATGATCGGGTACGGTACGGTATGATTATTACCCGATACCCGTTTCCCGATTTCTAGCCCTACTCTCTCTCTCTCTCTCTTCAATGAATAAGCTCTTAACTTTACTCTCTAGGCAATCTACTACAGCCAATGCAAACTGGACCAGTTCTCATACTAAAAAACTTTGGAGAAACTAATGTTAGGACCATATTTTTACTCCCTGTTCATTATTCAAGATTATCCTAAGTACGTACCAAGTTGAATGCGTTATAGAAATGTGTGTGCGTGTGTATTTATTGAGCATCATATTATTCATACATATGTTTCTCTGTTTCTCTCACATGTAACTACAACAGTAAGATCTGGTCTCTGACCTGCTCATGCTCTCGAACATAACAAGCCCGTGTTGCAGAAGCTCCATAACAAGGCCATGTTAAATGTGTTTTCAAATAATCATTCGTCTCAACCATCAATGTTTCGCATTTCCTTATACGAGAGGAATAGGAGAGCTGCATGGTAACATAGAGAAGACAGAATTGCAGTAGAGTAAGATAAGCATAAAACACATATTTCTGTTATGCCTCTAAGTTGAGATGAGAAAGCAAATGGTAGAACCTAAAATTCGAAATGATAAGATGTGCTAACTTGTAAGGAAGTAAGACGATCATAGGGAAGAATGTGAAAGCAAACAGAGGAAGAATACAACGAGCAAATATCGGTTCTCCTAAATGATTTACGGACCATCTCCAACAGACTTACGACATGCAGGGCCGGCCCTGTGCGAGATGCGCGACCGCTCAGGGCCCAAAATTTTTCGAGGCCAAAAAAAGAACTGATTTAGTGTAAAATGTAGCTAATACGGATTGAAGCACAAACCTTATGAAATAGAAAACATACGAATTCTGGTTAACTATTTTTTTTTTGTATTTTCAATTAGAATAAACATGAGACCACGTTACAGGCTTCCACAGATATAAAAAGTGAAATATAGTAAAAAAAGTGTGGTTTCATAGAATTACTTGTACTAACACTTATAGTTCTTTGAGTTTTTATTTATATGTTAAGTTTAAATAACTCACACACACCAACCAATCAACTCAATTGTTAAGTTTAAAATCAAGACTAGACACACGAGATTTTACGTGCTTCGGCTATGCCTACTGCACGGGAGGGGAAGGTTTGATCTTTTCACTATGAACACGAGAAAGAAAACAAAATTACAGTGGTAGAAATAGGAGCGATTATCTTCTCCTTCTCAGTCTCTCTATTTTTCATTCAAGATATTTATAAATATATAGATATATATAAATATCTATATATCTATCGAACTAGCCAACTACAATATATGACCTACTATATCTCAACAAGATCAAAGATAATCTCGACTAATACTCCTTTGATCTCTACAATAGGATGGGAAGAAACTTGGAGAAACTAGGACCGTCGATCAAAATATTATAACCGCCTCTAAAACATATTCCATCTTAGAGAAAAAACCCTTTGATCAAACTCTTCTACCAAGTTTGCATGAAAATGTGCTGTCACACACTCCTCACATATTCATATCTCATCATTCTCTGTCCTATTATCTTGGATTGGAATTCTATTTCATGACACATGTGTGGCCTCCTTCAAGAATGCAAGCTATTTATATCAACTTCAAAAGTTCACACAGCAAAAGATCTCAGATAAACTCACCAGAATTCACCCATCTCACTCAAAAGAATCTGCTAGGATAACGAGTCATAGAATATTTTCAAGGCTCCCCCCCTGTAGACAAAGAGCAATGAACAAGAAAAAAACACAATAAGCCAAGAATTTGTTCAAAAATACATTAGAAATAGAGCCTTAGCAAGAACTTCTAGTATTTAGATTTGTAGTAGAACAACCACCACTTAGATAATTGTTATGCACCTACCCAGTAGTAGAAAATACAAGAAATGCAATTCATCACCATCTCCAATGCTATCCCTTTTTTTTGGGGAACCGTATCCCAATTTTTTGTGCGGAAATATTGTTTCGTCTCTAACGATCTTCCCTATCTTTTTCCATAAAAAAAATATTACATAATATTCTCTTTATATCTTCTTATAAATCAAATTAAAATACAATTATATAATATCTTTAATTACAATTTAATGATGTAATATTTTTAACTTTAATTTAATTATGTATTTAAATTAAATATAATAATATATTTAATGGGAAAACAAAAATTAATTGCAAAAAAAATAATTTAAATTACTTAAATAAAAATCATAGATAATATCATAATAACTAATTTCCAGAAGACGAATACTCATTACTGAAACAAATATTTTTTTTCTTTATTAACCTAACGTTTCACCTCTCTGTCTCTCTCTGCCGTTTCGCCTTTCTATCGGTTCCAGTTTCGCCTCCCTCCCTCTATCGGTTCTGTCTCTCAACAACAGAAATTCCGATTCTTCAAATCCGTTGCAAATGCCGGAATTTTCAGGTAAAGAAGCAACGCATGGAAGTAGTTGGCAAGAAAACGGTGGGAGTAAGTATTATATAGACACACTTGTATGTATAGTATGCTAGCAGTGAGATCATGAAGATGAGTTCAGTTTTGTATTTGATATGCAGATTTCTTTTGATTTCATACTTTGATTGTCTTTTGATTTCTAAGATTTCAACAGAAAACTGAAAATGACGTCAATCTTTCCTCTTTTTCACATTAAATTTTTTAAATAAAGGACAAGGGGAGAGATAAATCCTCCCCAAAATATGAGAAAAATCTGGCCTCCCCTACGATAGGGAAAGATTTTGAATAGCCTTGGAAATAAAACAGTGCCAAAAAATAGGGAATTCCTCAATTTTTGGTATCTTCGGAGATGGTCTTATAACCCAAAATTAGAGTATTCAACTTATCGAAGTTCAACATATTTGAGATGGAAAATCAACAAACCCACAACCAAACCATTTCAAAAAGAACAATTTTCTCAAATATGAGTGGATCTATTTTTGGCATCAGCAGGATTCTTGATTGATCCCTCGAAGGCCTTCTGAATCAATGTTTGGTTTTTGAAGAAGATGGCTCTTCTCTGATATCAATAAATGACCCGATTTAATATTGTTCTCCTCTCCTACCAATTTGCATAACTTAATCTGTTGTTCTGGGTTTTCTCTTCGGAAGTTCAAAATTCAAGAAACCGAGCAAAAGGTGAAAAAGATGTAGGTTAGACGGAGATAAAAGTCGTATGAGATTTTAACCGTTGTTAAAGATTTTTCATTACCGTTGCATTGCTTAATTCACAACGTTATCAAAGTAGCCACTGTTTGCATCTTGGTGAAGAAGCCTAAAATAACGTAAAAAGAAACCATTCAGTATTTTGAGTTAGAAAAGTGAAGACAAAAATTTATGAATAAATAGCAATCTGGCAAAAGCCATCAAAGTAATTGAGATTGTATCCATATAGCAAACAATTATTGTAATTATTTGCAGTATGTTATATATCGGTTTGGATCAGAAAATGCATAGTTATATAAGAAGATAGGAAATATGCTGGCCTAGATATTTTTGGTGCTCTGTTCGACATTAAAAAATTGGGCCCCATATGTAATAATACCAACCCCAAAAAAAACAACAAAAAAATTTATTAAAGCCAAAAAAAATACATAAAAGGTATTCATAATTGTTCATGATGTATCAATTTTTCGAGCATTCTTTGAAATAAAATCATCAATCAACGATAAGTGGGCTAGAGAAGAAATGGTGACCGGCACGAAATGCAGTAACGTAAATGATGAAGATGAGATGCACGAATTAAATAATATTATTCTCGACAAACAGAAACAAGAGAGAGAGAGACTGACTGAGGGATAATGAACTGATGATTTCATTTTTAAATGATAGTATATTTTTTTTCAATTCCGTTTCTTTATAGCAAAAGAAATATTACAAAATATTTAAATAGAAAATTAGAAAGAAAAAAAAAACAAAAGCCCATTTTTAGTGTTGATCTCCGTTTATGTGTGTATCAAGTGGGCCTCTACTCAAAAAACCAAAAAAAGGTTTCAAGTGGGCCAATTAATTGGTGGGCTGTTTTGGTTTATATAATATATTTGGGCTTGATTATATATATATATATATATAAACATTTGATATGTGGGCAAGTGCCCCCAAATTTTGGGGGCCCTGTGCAGTTGGGCCGGTTGCACAGGCCAGGTCCGGGCCTGAATTAAATATATTTCATTCGTCCCGCTATTACTGTCTTATTTCTTTCTCAATCGATTGTCCTGCTATTACTGTTATCTTTTTTAAAATAGCAAAAATCATTATTAAACAAAAAAAATGAATTGAACCCCTTCTACTTAATAAAGTGTGCAGACTTTTTCTTATCTCTTATTTTAAACGAGCTTCTTATATGATTAATTTCCTGTCATTTATAATATAACTCCAACCTCAACAATAGCGACAAAGATCGTAAAAGACATTAGATGATTATCGTTCGTGCAAAGGGTATTAATCATTGCGTTAAGGCAATTCTGATCCAATAGAAAGAAAGCAACCACAACCATCACCTGCAGGAGCAAAATCTAGATGTTTTATGGAATATTAGGTGACTTCTTATAACGATTCGATCAAATTAAATTGTGAATGCGGATAAGCTGCCCGTTAGAATCATTCATTGGGTCTGCGAATACAGTTAAACCTCGATTAAGTAATAATTTTAGAACCGAGAAAAAATATTCATTTAACGAGGTTTTTACTTTATCGAACATTATTTTAGTGCATTGATTCATATCGGGATCGAAAGAAATTATTATCTTAACGAGATTATTACTTTATTAAAATTTAACTGTAATATTCGTAGTTCCAATGTAACATCAACAAAATTGCCATTTTCTCTCACATGTTCCTTTCAAAATTCCAATTCATTGGATTTCAAAAAATCACATGCCGCTCTGCGTAGTATTGAGCAATTAATTAAAAATATTCATTCAATATTACTAATCCAAAAAAGGAATTGAAAAGATGCGTAATTAATAGCCTAGCTACATATATCATACGTTTATAGACACCTATCTCTCGATTTCATATACTCATTCCGTCCCAACCGACTTATCTTATTTGGTTTCGACACTGATATTTTAATGAGTGGATGGTTATGTATAGAAGAGTAGGTTATTGTGCATAGAAAATGGGAGTTTGTGTTGTAATTATTTTCTTTTTGAGGAAACAAGACAAGTCGGATAGAACGATTCGGAAAGGAATACAAGAAAAGTCGGACGAGATCTTTTTTCTTTTACGTATACCATAGTATATGGCGGTATATTTCCGATGCAAATGGAACATGATATATAATACCATGCATTTCGGTTATTAGTCAAAATCAATCTATTTGTTTTAGAATAATTATTATGATATGCCAAATAATTACTCCAATGAGGCATTTTGAGAATTTGATGATTTCTATAAAAAGGTCACCCCCTTTAATTTGTTATGATATTAATATGAAGATGCTCAAATAATAGTTAAAAGACCAATTAAGAACTAAAAACAAAACATTATTGGTGGTGATGTTGCATCAAAAGAGTACTATAAGAGTATATAATATAACTCCGTGTTCGATAACAGCGACACGAATTATACAAAACCAACAATCGAACCGAATCACATATTTATGGTAATTTTTTTGGAAAATGAAGAAAGCACACGTCGAGATTTTGTAGTAGTTAGTTAGGTAACTATGGTTTTAGATGCGATACTAAATCGTCTTGTTAAGCAGTCAAAAAATGTACTCCAAGCTAGTGAGTGTTTGTTGCATACCAATTAATATTAACCGATTTAATATAATAAACTATATTATAAAACCAACGAAATTTTTATTTATAATTTGGCATGTCAAATCTCACCTCGTGTGTGTTTGTGTGTTTCTGTATCTGCCAACACCATTTTTTATTTTTGCTTATTATTATGTATTTGATCCTAAAAGTAACCATGAATTGTTTGTTAGTTCTACCATGGCCGAATTTTTTATTATTTATTTTTTATTTTTTGATTTCGAATCCTAACTCCATGTCTGCGTTACTATATAAAGAGAAAGCTATGGTTTGCCCTACTCCATCTATTGCCAACACTGATGCCCTCCCACCCTAGGCATTTATTGCTCATCATCCACTCTGGTAAAAATATCTCTCTCTTAGGCCTGGAAGCCGGGCGATTACGGGTTAACCGCACCCGAAAATCGGTAGCCCATAACTAATATGACGTGTATTATGTTAACCACACTCGTATCCCATCAGTTAATCGGTGATCTGATACTCGATTGGGTACGGTGTACGGTGTTAACAAAATAACCATATTTATCTTTCCAATCATTATGATTTAATCGAAAAATAATACAATAGTCAATTAGGTCAATCTTTTAATAAGAAATAGCGTAAAGTCACATACGGACCATTCATTCCAAATTTTCAATATAGTGAATACACATACCTTGACTAATTGATTTATTAAAAATTAAAAATTGAGATATTTAAAATGAAAATGAAAATTGACTTAATGAGATAATATGGTTATCATGTATACCGTATTAACCTAGTGTTGGTTTTTCATCAAGCTTTTCACTTTTACTCGCTATGTCAAATCCACCTCGTGTGTTTGTGTGTTTCAGTATCTGCCAACACCATTTTTTATTTTTGCTTATTATTATGTATTTAATCCTAAAAGTAACCATGAATTGTTTGTTAATTCTACCACGGCCGAATTTTGTATTTTTTATTTTTATTTCGAATCCTAGCTCCATCATGTCTGCGTTACTATATAAAGAGAAAGCTATGGTTTGCTCTACTCCATCTATTGCCAACAGTGATGGCCTCCCACCCTAGGCATTTATTGCTCATCATCCACTCTAGTAAAAATATCTCTCTCTTAGGCCTGAAAACCGGGGCGGTTACGGGTTAATCGCACCCGAAAATCGGTAACCCATAACTAATATGACGTGTATTACATTAACTGCATTTGTATCCGATCAGTTAATCGGTGACTCGATACTTGATTGGATACGGTAGGGTGTTAACAAAATAACCGTATTTCTTTCCAATCATTACAATTTAGATGCGATACTAAATCGTCTTGTTAAGCAGTAAAATGTCGAACGTTATAGGTATTCAATTGAAAATGAGATACTGTTATAGGCTTCCACGAGTAGAAAAGGTTTCAAAAAAGGGAAAATGTTAGAAATGCCCACTTGTAATGTAATATTGCACCAACTACCACAAATATTTAGTAAATGCATGTATACCCACTAGGACATTTATGTCCCTACAACCACTTCACCTGCTGCAAAAGGACGAAAGCAGAGAAAAATTGCTGCCTTTGCTGAGGTGGCCGACACACCTACTCCCTACTCCCCTTCTTTCCATGCAGTCCAACATGTATTAATTGCCGAGCATAAATTGAGGGTTTTGTCTTTTAGTAATATTTATTTTTTTCCGATTTTGTTCAAGAAGTTCATCCAATTTCTCTCCAATTTTTTTTTTTCCATTTTTTTCGGCCAGCTCATCCATTTATTTATTTTTTTTGATTTTGCCCAATTATTTCAGGGATCTAAAATATGGAAAAAAATGTATTAAATAGGAAAATAATGACTGAATCCCTATTTTCTCTCCAATTTCTCTCCAATTTCATTGATAATCATGAATCCCTAATTTCTCTCCAATTCCATTTTAATTAGGATATTGTTAGTTTTTATCCATTTAAAAAGTACGATTTATGGATACGATTAATTAGGAAATAATTAGGAAATAAATAAAAAATAAATATAATTATGGATACGATTAATTATGGAAATAAATAGACTCGACGAAATGAATCCCATAAAAATTAATATATTTTTTATATATTTAAAAAATGAATATATATTTTTTATGTTTTTATATATTTAATTAATAAATATTTAATATATAATATTAAATATATAATATATGTCAATTTTAAATATATTACTAGGGATTTTACATATTTATATGAATCCCTACAAAAATATTCCTCCATATTTTTTGTTTGTGCAGTCCAAACAAAAATATGATAAAATACATTTATACTCTAAAGAACTATAATCTTTTATATACGTATATGTCATAAGAAACCATTTTCAAAAATATATCTCTATTTATATTATATAGTTCGCTGTTTATATTGTATTATATTCTGATTATGTAACATTGCGTGTTTTATACATAGTTGGAATGCGGAGCGATGGTGGAGGAGGATGCAGAGCTCTCGCCAGCGTATTATATGAGCACGCTGTCCGGCTAGGCACTTGGCGTGCCGTATAGAGAGCCGGTGAGAATCGGAGCTCATTGGGTCACTGTGAGAATCCGTCTGCATACATGGAGTGTAGAGTTGTACGACTCGTTATGGGCGAGTTCCGACGAATCATATCGGTAGATGCGGAGAGAGAGCCTACAACCGTTAACACGGATGATGTACAGATTGTTCGCACAAGCTCGACGACGTATAATGAAAGTATTAAAAATTAATATAGCAAACAGAGAACTATATCACATTTTACGTAGTAAAATCCATGCTGCATGATTAGATGCAATATTAACCATATTTATAATGTAACACTATTTAAATCCATAGAAACGCTTTAAATATATATATAATTACGAATAGGGTTTAAAATATGCTACATAGAAAATGCTTTAAATTATATACAACATACCTTGTGCGAATATGATGAAAATGTAGATCGAGATCCAACTTTGCGCAAAATAAGGATATGATTTTTTTCTCTCTCTAAATCTCTCTCTCTCTCTAAATCGACGAAGAAATGTATGAATATATGTATGAGTACCTCTTTATATATAATTGAGTAAAAATATTATTTCATTAATTAAATAATCTAGCATAAAAATTATAAATAAAACTCACTACATGACAAACGTTGAAAAAAAAAATTCATAACAAGTCGCTTCAAGCATGCTGTTGTGGCTGAATTGATTCAGTAATTTTAAGTTGCTGCATTCAATTTTATGTCTCTCAATTTTGACTCCTTTTCAACTGCTTTGACTATTTTTTCTCAATTAATTTCTGCATCACCTGAGGATTGGACAGATGGACTGACGAGATGGGTTGAATGGACTGTTGGGATGATGAGGGGGGCACCATAGGCCTGCATGGTGCAGGCTATCATCTAGACTACTTTTTTTAGGGCAAAAAAGAACAAATGGGTATTAATGCATTTTGGGTAGAAAATGGACTTCCTTGCATTTTCTAATTTACAAATGGGTATATTTGCACTTCACCCTTCAAAAAATGTACTCCAAGCTATTAGTGAGTGTTGCTTGCATAGCAATTAATATTAGTGGAAATATATGTTTATACCTTAAAAAAATACAAAACTACTCACCCACTATAATTATAGTTACAAAATAACCAAGTTTACTAATTTATCTTCACTTTTTCACTTGTGCCAATGAGTGCTGAGGGGTGCCTACGGGTGCCGATGGTGAGCCGATTTTCATCAGATGTGCATTGCCTTGAATGCACCCATAGGCTCTCCATAGACACTCCATCGGCACTCAAGGCAGTGCACATCTAATGAAAATCGGCTCACCATCGGCACCTGTAGGCTCACCATCGACACTCGTCGGCACAAGTGAAAAATTGAGGATTATTTGGTAATGTTGAGTATTTATTGAACATAACTTTAAAAAATGGGTGGTATTGTGTTATTTTTTGTGGGAATGAGGATTTGAGCAAACCTCTATTAATATTAACCGACCAAAAAAAAAAAAAAAAGAGCAGAACCCATTGAAGACGAGAGTGAGGTACAACAAGGCAATTTTATTACACCGCCCTTCTGATATTCCCGCCCTCCGAACCGGACGTGAAGGTCTCCCCTCATCCGGCTCTCTGCTTTCCAGTTTTCCTACTCGAGAGCATCCCACAGGTCATTCAGAGGGATTGTATCCGAAACAACAATCTCCAACTATCTCCCCATTAGGTAGGATTTTAGTGGCCCAAACGCTTATTCGTTGAGGAGAAACTATATTATAAAACCAAAGAAATTTTTATTTATAATCTGGCGGTGTAATTGTTTTGTACGTAGAATGAGGAGGAAAACGGTCGAAAGTCAAATATTTTGTATGCTTGTTGCTCTGCTACTGCTGTGTAGTGCGAGCAGCTTGGGACCGAACGAGGTCTCTTTTACGCCGGTCGCCTACGCTAATGAAAGATCGGCAGGTAAGATCGACTCCGCTGTGTTTAACTGTTTGATTTGTGATTTACTGACAAAACAAAGCACTCCGGCCAGTTTGCATGGATGGCTCTCCAGCTGGATATTATCACTCACCCGGATTCGGTGATGGAGCGAGAAACTGGATCGTTTATCTAGAGGTTAGTTAATCTTTTTTACTCTCTCCGTCCCAGCCGACTTGTCTATGGTGAGTGGGTGATTGTGTGTAGAATGTGAGTGTTTCAGCAGTAATTATTTTCCTTTTTAGGATATAAGACAATTCGGATGGGACGGTCCGGAAAAGAATACAAAACAAGTCGGGCGGAACGGAAGGAGTATTAATCTTTACAATTTATTTGGTTTTTCATTTTGTTTGATTTTTGCTCATTCTTAAGGGTGGAGGATGGTGTGCCAACATTACTGAGTGTCAAAGCAAGAGGAGTAGAGGAGTTGGGAGTTCCGTACCGGTTCCCCTAGCAAATCTGACTGGGATCCTTAGTGCAAGCCAACATATCAATCCTGGTAATATATTTATTTCGCATGTAAATATATATTTTTTTCAAAATTTTCTGCCTTTTAATCAACTCTAAATCTATATTCTGCTGTGTACTTTGAAATAGATAGAGCTTAACATGCACTTTGAGAAAATTTTCAGATTTCTACAATTGGAACCGAATTTACGTACACTACTGCGATCAATCATCATTTCTCGGAGATACCGAGATTATTGATGAAGTAAGTTTCACTATATTAAAGTTTGGTTCTTTTGCCCTCTTTAAATTATTTTGCTTAAAATTAAATCCCTAATTAATTATTTTGTATGTGTTAATGTGCATATGTACTTAGGGATTGAACCTCCAATTCAGAGGGTCCAGGATCTTTGACGCGGTTATGGAGGATCTGCTTGCAAAAGGGATGTATATTGCTGAAAATGTAAATATATATGTATATTAATTAATTAGTTACAATATTTATTTATTTAATGTACAAATAAATGCAAATCTGAATCTCTCTTGTATGTAGGCTATACTTGCTGGTAGATCTGCCGGAGGGCTAGCAACGATCCTCCATTGCGATGTCTTCCGAGCACTTTTGCCTCCTTTCGTCTGCAAGGTGAAGTGCATTTCAGATGCCGGTTTCTTCATCCGAGCGTAAGTATTTTACTTGTTAACATCATACGCTACATTAATAATTACTCCCTCCGTCCCAAAAATTTTGTCCATTTTGTTTTTTGCACGACTTTTAAGGAAAGTTATTAGCTGTGTTTAGAGTGGTGTAAAGTTGTGAGTCCCATAAAAAAGTTGTGTAGGATGGAGGTAGGTTTAAATTACAATTACCGTGTACTAATAATTTGTATGCTATGTGGTTTTTCCCACAGAAAGGATCTTCCGTACGCCGACTACAGAGAGAACTTTTTCGCTTCGACCATCAAGTTTCACGTAACGTTTCTCGCCTTTGTCACGAAGAACATCTACATATTTGATCGATATATATATTATGATCACAATGAAATATCTTGTTCATGTATATTTTCTTCATTGTTTTCTCTTGTAGGATATATCCACCCTCTTGCCCTCCTCATGTACAAGTAGAATAGATCCAAGCTTGGTAAATAATAATTCTAGTAAAACTAAATTGCATGCTTTATTATATATTGCAACTATTCTGTTTAAATTTTATATGTTTGGACTCTCTGTAGTGCTTCTTTCCCGAATATCTGGTTGGGGATGTTCGAACTCCACTATTTCTTTTGAACAGTGCGTTTGACTTCTACCAGGTATGTACAGTCGTGTAGCCAGACTTTTCGAATTAGTGGGGACCAACTACTAACTGATTGCACCCTATATTGTATGTTGAAAAAAAAATACAAATCGCACCATTATTTTAAAAAATGAGCTTATTTTATAAAACATAAACACTATAATATTTCGAATCTTTTTTAACTAAAAAGATGAGAAAAAGAAAATGAAGTGAGACGGAAAAGGGAGATAAAAATAAAAGAAATAGAGTTTATTAAACGCACGCCATATAACTTAGAAATTTTAGACATTTTATCTGAAAATGAAGAGATAAAAAAGAAAAAGCGAAAGTAAGAAGCAAAAATAAAAGAAGTAGAGATAAACAAAAAGAATTGAGCTTTATTGAATGGAAATTGAACATTTCACAGCCTATATGATACTATAGCTCTTAACCACTCAGACAAAAAATCATCATGTTCTAATTTACAAAGTTAATAAATTTCTTAGTCCAGTGAGGACAGCCACCCCCTCCCTACGGCACTGGGTATGTACCTTCTCTCTCTAGAAATATAAGATCTACTCTTGTACACTTGATGCAGTTACATTTGGTTCAAGTCAAGTCTTGCATTATAAAACTATACATGAATAATGTCAATTAATTTAGAGATGAAACTTATTATGTTAAATGTTCTTTCAGCTTCAAAATTCTTTGGTACCTCGAGACTCCATTGACGGGCCAAGATGGAAAGAGTGTTTAGGTTATTGGCCAAATTGCACAGCTCACTATTGTCAACTGATAATGGGTATACAACGTTTACTAGTACTAGTTTTAATTAATTAGAAATTTTCGTAAATGCTGTTATTGGATATATTATTAATTTTAAATCCACCCAAACGAAGATCGAACACTAGAATACCTCTACACTACATGTTGCCGGTTAAATGCTGCATTGGATCAAACTAAAATTATACAATTTGAACGAACAGATTTTGGGGGGACATTTTTAGAAGCAATTGGGAAGCTTCCCAGCAATCCGTCAAGAGGTATTTACATACATCCATGTCTAAAACACACTGTTACGATGTACAAGGATGATGTGTTGTGGAACCCAAATTCAGATTTTCGAGTGAATAATTTGGTAAGTTTTACTTATCTCCTTAATTACTCAGTAATTTTTGGAGTTTTTTTTTAATGCAAAACTTGACATATTAATTCTTACTTATTATATATTGTTTACAAATGTCTGCAGACGCTACCCCAAGCCCAGGAGCGGATCCAGGATTATGAGAGAGTGGGGGCGAAACTTAAAAATTCGATAGAGAAGAGGGTGAAGTGTACATTCGGGGGGGCGAAATACGAAATTTCTTAAAAATTACATATATAAAATCGCGTTTCGACACGAGTTCGGGGGGGCCGCCACCGCCGGGCGCCCCCCCTTGGATCCGCCCCTGCCCAAGCCGTAAGCAACTGGTACTTTGATCGGGATTCTGTCAATGTGATAGAAACAAACAAGTCTCCAAACACGACCTGCCCGATTAGTCCATAGTTGGACACTGGTTTTATGATACTCCCTCCGTCTCATTATTCTTATCCAATTTGCTTTTGCACGGTTTTTAAGGAGAGTTGTTAGTTGTGTGTAGATTGGTATAAAGTTGTGGGTCCCACAAAAAAGTTGTGTGTAATAATTTACTAAAAAAAGAAAGTGGACAAGAATTTTGGGACAACCCAAAATGGAATAGCGGACAAGACGGTAGTCTATTCGATTAAAGTAGTTGTTGATTGTTAGATTACGAGACTTATTTAGACTATAAATATCTCTGACCAACTCAAATATCCAATCAACTATTATTTAATTATTATTTTTTTCATTTATATACTTCACATTTCTCTCAACCCAATCATTTTTACTTTTTACAGTATATTCCCGACCACCCAACCTGACCCCACAAATTAACATATTTATATATTCATATTTTTTCTATTTTCTATAATTTTTAAATTGAAAATATTAAAATTAACTTAAACTATAGAAAAATTTAGAAATTCTAAAATTGTTATTATATAAATCGATAATAAAAGGGAGAAGAATAGTTGTAATATAAAAGATATGAAAAGAAAAAATAAGAGAAATTTGAGATGTGTAAAAACATAGCAATATATCTATTTATAGAGAATTAAAAATCATAGATTTTTAATAATATATAAAAAAGATAATCTCATAAAAAAATAAGCTAACCAATATAATGACGACAACAGGCACCATCCCATTGGCCAATGATGTTCCAGCCACACGGTTGGATTTCAAAATGCAGAGATCCAGGTCGGTATCAACTTTCTCTCACCTCATGTATTTCAATTTTCTTTTAATTGATGAAATAGGGTCTTGTCCAACTAACCAGACAAAAACTAATGCGTTATTTTTATTCTTAATTAAAAGTTGTACTAATTAAAACAATTGCTAAGAATTCCTTTTCGTTTTAATTAATTGGAAGGCATAGTAGTTCAATAAATTACCCCCGTTTATTATGACATCAATATTATTGAAGACAAATTACTATTTGTAATCGACAACATAGAAAAACATATATTCCCGACTCAATAATAGCGACAAAGATCGTAAAGACCAAAAGCATCCGACTCAATGAGACGATTGTCTTTTCCGCAAAGGTGTTTTGCCTTGGCTTCGTTAATCATTACATTGACGCAATCCCGATTGATTGAAAGATACGAATCACAACAACCCTCAACCACAGGAATCAGATCTGGACTCATGCAGAATCCTTGGAATATTTGATCCAAGCAACCGCTCGTGATTATGTCTTTGTAGCACACATTCTTGTCCAACAACTCCATGTCTGCGGAACCACTTGCTATTACTCCGCTCATAATAACGAGGAAAGTTATGATCATGCTATTCACTTTGGAAATCATGTTGATTTGTAGATAAAATACTTTATGAAATATAAAGTGATATATATATAACAAATTGATCAAACTATGCGAGTGCGTTAAAATTGTATTTAATGCGCTTTTACTCGTCTTAAGTGGTTAAAACTCCCAAATCAAGACAATCGGGCTTTATGATGGGCTTTCTAATGAGTCCGCATTCTCGTAACATAATTAATTTGGAGTTGCTAATAACCAGCCTTCGTTTGGTTAGGAAAAGAATAGAAGAAAGAAATAGTCCCTCCGTCAAATCTAAAACTTGTCTTTATTTTTTATTTTCGATTATTCCACTAAACTTGTCTTCATCCAAAAAAGGAAAAGAGCTAATGAACCACAATCAATTGAAAGAGTGGATCCCACCATTCAACACATTTTCATTCACTTTAATATACCGCCACTCACTTTCTTAAACTCCGTGTCGGAACCCATTAAGACAAGTTTAGCGGGACGGAGGGAGTAGGAAAGAAAGAAAATAGAGAGAAAGAAATAGGTGAGAAAGAGAGGCTATTTTGTATATTGTTTGGTTGAAGAGAAAGAAAAAAGAAATAGGGAGAAAAGAAATGATGTTATAAATGAAACGATAAAAATATCCTTCAATAAAATAAAAAAATAAAATATTATTAAAATTACAATGGTCATATGCTTTTTTTTTTTAAATTTTTTTAAATGAGGAACCCGCAACTGCTACTTTTGATGCGCACAGGGTAAACCTCGCTCCTGTGCAATAGCTAACAAACCACACAAAAGAGCAAAACCAGTGAGAGGGTGACAGACTCACATAGAGTATCCAGTGGGATTTGAACACCTTTCTTTCTCTTCATTTTCTCTTCATATTTGGAGAGAAGATTTTAAGATGGGTCACACCCTTTTTTCTCTCTTCTCTCCTTTTTCTTTTCTAACCAAATGAGTGAAAATCTTACTTTCTCTCTTATTTCTCTCCTTCCATTTTCCTCTCAAATCGCTGGGATCACCTGACCCAAATTTGGTGGACCACTTGGTGACCCACCAATCACGCGGCGCCACGCTTGCATTGGTGAGCCACCTTTTTACAATTCAAATTTTTATTGATAACATGGCCCACCAATGCACGCGTGTCGCCGCGTGATTGGTGGGCCACCATGTGGTATTATTATAATTTTCTTCACAAGGTAACTAAAATCATCAAAGTTCTTTTACTTTTTTCACTTTGCAGATGTAGTGGGGTCTGAATCTGGTCAGACTCCGGTGTTTTTTTTTAATTATTACCACACTTTTAATTATTCGGCTTATAAATATACATTAAACAAATAAATAAATATTGAAAGGAATTTCACAACAAGAAATTTTTTTTACAGGCGAAATTTACATGGATCGTACATATAAATCGTGCTAATTAATTAGCACATGTATGTTTTGTGGTTTGTCGACTAGAAAGGATCTCTCTTATGCCGAATATAAAGAAAAAAAAATAAATAAATTATATGTTCCAAGTAACGTCCTCGCGTTTCTCATGAAGAAATTATCATAATGAAATATCTTGTTTATTGTCTTGATATGGCCAGCCTCTTGCCGTCGACATGTACAAGTAGAATAGATCCGAGTTTAATATTATTGGTGTCGTTTTGAATTGGATACCAATTAAACAGGAATTTATTGGACATGTGATCTCATCCCATTTATATAGTATTGGTTAAGGAATAGTATTGTAATTGGAATCCCTATATAGTAGTTCAAAAAATCACTGGCCGGTTCAATTTATTATGATATTAATATAAAGGGGCAAACACAGAGTATTACTGTGACAAATTTACAAAATAATAATTTCGGAGTCAATAATAGCGACAAAGATCGTAAAGGCCAAAAGCAAAGGACTCGATGAAACTGTTGTCTTTTCCGCAGAGGTGTTTTGCTTTGGCTTCATTAACCATTACATTGATGCAATCCCGACCGATAGAAAGATAACCATCACAACAACCACCAAGCACAGGAATCAGATCGGGAGTCATGCAGAATCCTTGAAAGATTTTATCCAAGCACCCATTTGTATTTGTTATCTTGTCTTTGTAGCACACATTCTTATCCAACAACTCCATTTCTGCAGATTCACTTCCGCCCATGAGGAGGACGAAAGTTATGATCATGCTATTCACTTTAGAAATCATGATGATTTACTGTATATTTACACACTTTATGAGATATACATGTGACTTCTTATAATAACAATTCCATAAAACTATACGAGTTGCGTTTCAATTCTATTAAATGCTTCGTCTTAAATTGTTAAAACTGCCAAATCGAGACAACTGGGCTTTTTGATAACGTAATTTTTAATAATCAATGTAGTTCGGCTTTCAAAATAAAAATACATTAAATGAATTAATATTGAAACTATTTATCGAAAACTATATTATGTTCCAATTCAAGCTTAATGTACTACGATTTAAGCATTAAAAAAATTTGAAGTTCATATTTGGTTAATAGAAATGTACCAAATCTTCGTATCAATTAACTAGGAGAACAAAAATGTAATTTATTGTCAATTAACATAAATAAACATAAAAAAATGTAGTTTGAATCTTAAAATTTCTTAGGTGTGGTTTTGTTTGTCCCGAGTCAAACGCTCAGATGTAGAGGGAGATGAATACACCTGAAAACCTTTTTCAAACTCAAACGCGAACAGTCCGATTGACGGAGGTTGCCTACTGAATGAATTCAGCAGACCAAGCAAGGTGTTATTGATCTCGTGGACATAGTGACTGAAAGTGCTGAGCTCTGCTAGCTGACTTGATGTCAGAATTCAGTAGCGTTCAGTAGCGTGCGGAACGTGTAGACCCAATTCAGTTTGTTTGAAAATGTTTGTTTATCAAATCAGTTTCAGTATATTAGTGCAATGTTTTAAGCTTTTACTGAAATGTTGTTGTATGATTTTGTAAAGATATTTTCAGTATGAACAGTTTTCAATGCAACAGTTAAACGACACAGTAATTTTAAAGTGGTTCGGATACGCTAGATCCTACGTCCACTGATCATGAACAAATAAATAATTATAGAACATAAATTCATAATTATAAAACATAAATTATAAGTTCATCAACTGGAATGAAATTTTGGTTGTTTTCCGTTGTCGTGTGAGATTCACCAAATATGAGTTAATCATCTTAAACATGTAAAAAGTAATAAATCCATAACTCGGTAAATAAGCATAAAATTAACTATAAACGTGTATAAAAACTATGAATGTTGTGCATAAATTAACACCAAAATAAAATAGGGAAAAAAAAGAGAAAAAAAAACATAAATCGTAAGAGATAATTAATCCAAAAATGAAAAAGAAAAAAATTGAAAGACGATTGAATCAAATATTGTTGATTATTTTCTAAATGACGAAAAGTACAAAATATGATTCGAATTGAATAATCACAACTAAGAAAAATAATCAAAAATTCGTATAACCCTATTAACAAGATAAATCTGAGAAAAAATTTGGCCACCCCTATGATAGGATAAGATTTTGAGTAGCCTTGGAAATAAAACAGTGCCAAAAAATTAGTGTATTCAACTTATCGAAGTTGAACATATTTGAAATGGAAAATCAACAAACCCACAACCAAACCATTTCAAAAAGAACAATTTTCTCAAATATGCCCACCCCAACTTCACCGTCACCATATTAAGTGGATCTATTTTTGGCATCAGCAGGATTCTTGATTGATCCCTCGAAGGCCTTCTGAATCAATGTTTGGTTTTTGAAGAAGATGGCTCTTCTCTGATATCAATAAATGACCCGATTTAATATTGTTCTCCTCTCCTACCAATTTGCATAACTTAATCTGTTGTTCTGGGTTTTCTCTTCGGAAGTTCAAAATTCAAGAAACCGAGCAAAAGGTGAAAAAGATGAAGGTTAGACGGAGATAAAAGTCTTATGAGATTTTAAGTTCTACCACGGCCGAATTTTTTATTTTTTATTTTTTATTTTTTGATTTCGAATTCTAACTCCATCATGTCTGCGTTACTATATAAAGAGAAAGCTATGGTTTGCCCTACTCCATCTATTGCCAACAGTGATGCCCTCTAATAAAAATCTCTCTCTGTTAGGCCTGGAAACCGGGGCGGTTACGGATTAATCGTACTTGAAAATCGGTAACCCATAACTAATATGACGTGTATTACATTAACCGCACCCGTATCCCATCGATTAATCGATGACCTGATACTCGATTGTGTACGGTACGGTGTTAACAAGATAACCATATTTATCTTTCCAATCATTATGATTTAATCGAAAAATAATACAATAGTCAACTAGGTCAATCTTTTAATAAGAAATACCGTAAAGTCACATACGGACCATCCATTCCAAATTTCCAATATAGCGAATACACATACCTTGACTAATTGATTTATTAAAAATTAAAAATTGAGATATTTAAAATTAAAATGAAAATTGACTTAATGAGATAATACGATTATCATGTATACCCTAGACCAGGTCCACAACTTAAATTGTGGACCTTGTGGTTTAAAATCATGCCACATAAGATATTTTGAAAATAAAAAAATATCAAAAAACACAATCAAAAATATTATTTAATTGAAGTTAAATCCTGAACCACAAGGTCTTGTGGACCTGATTAGGGGTAGAAATTTTCTATAATACCATGCATTTCGGTTATTAGTCAAAATCAATCTATTTGTTTTAAAATAATGGTATACCCGGTAAACTGTAATAGATATATGATTGAAGCCAAATAATTATAATGAGGCATTTTGAGAATTTGATGATTGCTATAAAAAGGTCACCCCCTTTAATTTGTTATGATATTAATATGAAGATGCTCAAATAATAGTTAAAAGACCAATTAAGAACTAAAAACAAAACATTATAGGTGGGGATGATGCATCAAAAGAGTACTTTATATAACTCCGAGTTCGATAACAGCGACACGAATTATACAAAACCAACAATCGAACCGAATCACATATTTTTTGGTAATTTTTTTTTGGAAAATGAAGAAAGCTCTCGTCGAGATTTTGTTGTAGTTTAGTTAGGTAACTATGGCTTTAGATGCGATACCAAATCGTCTTGTTAAGCAGTAAAATATCGAACTTTATAGGATTATTGAATTGAAAATGAGATACTGTTATAGCCTTATAGGCTTCCACGAGTAGAAAAGGTTTCAAAAAATGTACTCCAAGCTAGTAGTGAGGGTTGGCGGTTGCATATCAATTAATATTAACCGATTTAATATAAAACCAAAGAAATTTTTATTTATAATCTGGCATCCCATTTTCTGATTTTCACCAGTAGCCAACAAAATCAGTTTCTCAAAGAACAAAAGGGGAATAAATTCAGAAAGTGTGTAGTTGTTTTGTACGTAGAATGAGGAGGAAAACAATCGAAAGTCAAATATTTTGTATGCTTGTTGATCTGCTGCTACTGCTGAGTAATGCGAGCAGCTTGGGACCGAACGAGGTCCCTTTTACGCCGGTCGCCTACGCTAATGAAAGATCGGCAGGTAAGATCGACTCCGCTGTGTTTAACTGTTTGATTTGCGATTTACTGACAAAACAAAAGCACTCCGGCCAGTTTGCATGGATGGCTCTCCAGCTGGATATTATCACTCACCCGGATGTGGTGATGGAGCGAGAAACTGGATCGTTTATCTAGAGGTTAGTTAATCTTTTTTACTCCCTCCGTCCCAGCCAACTTGTCTATGGTGAGTGGGTGATTGTGCGTAGAATGTGAGTGTTTCAGCAGTAATTATTTTCCTTTTTAGAATAAGACAAGTCGGGTGGGACGGTCCGAAAAAAAAATACAAAACAAGTCGGGCGGAACGGAGGGAGTATTAATCATTACAATTTATTTGGTTTTTCATTTTGTTTGATTTTTGCTCATTCTTAAGGGTGGAGGATGGTGTGCCAACTCTACTGAGTGTCAAAGCAAGAGGAGTAGTCAAGTTGGGAGTTCCGTACCCGTCCCCCTAGCAAATCTTACTGGGATCCTTAGTGCACGCCAACATATCAATCCCGGTATTATATTTTATTTCGCATGTATATATATATTTATTTATTTTCAAAATTTTCTGCCTTTTATTCAACTATAAATCTATATTCTGCTGTGTACTTTGAAATAGATAGAGCTTTAACATGCACTTTGAGAAAATTTTCAGATTTCTACAACTGGAACCGAATTTACGTACACTACTGCGATCAATCATCATTTCTCGGAGATACCGAGATTATTGATGAAGTAAGTTTCACTAAATTATTTAGCTTAAAAATCCTAATTAATTAATGTGTATGTGTTAATGTACTTAGGGATTGAACCTCCAATTCAGAGGGTCCAGGATCTTTGACGCGGTTATGGAGGATCTGCTTGCAAAAGGGATGTATATTGCTGAAAATGTATATATATATGTATATTAATTAATTAGTTACAATATTTATTTATTTAATGTACAAATAAGTGCAAATTAATAGTATATACCTTATAAATTGCTTGTATGTAGGCTATACTTGCTGGTAGATCTGCCGGAGGGCTAGCAACGATCCTCCATTGCGATGACTTCCGAGCACTTTTGCCTCCTTTCGTCTGCAAGGTGAAGTGCATTTCGGATGCCGGTTTCTTCATCCGAGCGTAAGTATTTTACTTTTAAACATCATACGCTACATTAATAATTACTCCCTCCATTCCAAAATTCTTATCCACTTTATTTTTTGCATGGTTTTTAAGTAGAGTTGTTAGTTGTGTGTAGAGTGGTATAAAGTCGTGGATCCCATAAAAACGTTGTGTGTAATAATTCACTAAAAAAAATGAAAATGGACAAGAATTTTGGGACAACTCAAAATGGAATAGTGGGCAAAGAATTTTGGGAAGCGAGGAGTAATAAATTGCAATTACTGCATACTAATAATGCGTATGCTCTGTCGTTTTTCCAACAGAAAGGATCTTCCTTACGCCGACTACAGAGAGAACTTTTTCGCTTCAACCATCAAGTTTCACGTAACGTTTCTCACCTTTGTCACGAAGAACATATACATATTTGATCCAGATATATATTATGATCACAATGAAATATTTTGTTCATGTATATTTTCTTCATTGTTTTCTCTTGTAGGATATATCCACCCTGTTGCCCTCCTCATGTACAAGTAGAATAGATCCGAGCTTGGTAAGTAATAATTCTTAGTAAAACTAAATTACATGCTTTATGTTGTTTAAATTTTATATGTTGGACTCTCTGCAGTGCTTCTTTCCTGAATATCTAGTTGGGGATGTTCAAACTCCACTATTTCTTTTGAACAGTGCGTTTGACTTCTACCAGGTACGTACCTTCTCTCTCTAGAAATATAAGATCTTGCATTTATAAAACTGTGACTGACTGTGAGTACTGAAAATGTTCTTTCAGCTTCGAAGTTTGTTGGTACCTCCAGAATCCATTGATGGAAAAAGATGGGGAAAGTGCTTAGGATATTTGCCAAACTGCACAGCTCATGATACTCAACTAATAATGGGTACATTACATATACAAGTCTAATGCTATTATTAAATTGTAGTATCAAACTAAATTATTCAATTCGAACGACTACAGATTTTGGGGAGACGTTCTTAAAATCAATTCAGGAAATTCCCTCCAATCCATCAAGAGGCGTTTACATACATCCATGCTTAAAACACACGGTTACGATGTACAAGGATGACGTGTTGTGGAACCCTAATTCAGATTTCCGGTTGGATAATTTGGTCAGTTTTAGTACCTCCTTAATTAATATGAAATGAAATGACGCTAGCTCATCACCAATTCCATTTATAGTTTTTTTTTATGCAAAATGTGACATCTATATTCATTCTTAATTTCTTGTCATATATTGTTCAAAATGTTTGCAGACCATACCTCAAGCTGTGAGCGATTGGTACTTTGACGGGGATTCAATCAATGTGATAGAAACAAACAAGTCTCCGAACACTACGTGTCCAGTCAATCGATAGTTCGTTACTTATATGATATATTTTCCATAGTCTTGGTTAAGGAATAGTACTGTAATTGGAATCCCTATATAGTAGTTCAAAAAATCACTGGCCGGTTCAATTTATTATGATATTAATATAAAGGGGCAAACACAGAGTATTACTGTGACAAATTTACAAAATAATAATTTCGGAGTCAATAATAGCGACAAAGATCGTAAAGGCCAAAAGCAAAGGACTCGATGAAACTGTTGTCTTTTCCGCAGAGGTGTTTTGCTTTGGCTTCATTAACCATTACATTGATGCAATCCCGACCGATAGAAAGATAACCATCACAACAACCACCAAGCACAGGAATCAGATCGGGAGTCATGCAGAATCCTTGAAAGATTTTATCCAAGCACCCATTTGTATTTGTTATTTTGTCTTTGTAGCACACATTCTTATCCAACAACTCCATTCCTGCAGATTCACTTCCGCCCATGACGAGGACGAAAGTTATGATCATGCTATTCACTTTAGAAATCATGATGATTTACTGTATATTTACACACTTTATGAGATATACATGTGACTTCTTATAATAACAATTCCATAAAACTATACGAGTTGCGTTTCAATTCTATTAAATGCTTCGTCTTAAATTGTTAAAACTGCCAAATCGAGACAACTGGGCTTTTTGATAACGTAATTTTTAATAATCAATGTAGTTCGGCTTTCAAAATAAAAATACATTAAATGAATTAATATTGAGACTATTTAAAGAAAACTATATTACGTTCCAATTCAAGCCTAAAGGACTACGATTTAAGCATTAAAAAAATTTGAAGTTCATATTTGGTTAATAGAAATGTACCAAATCTTCGTATCAATTAACTAGGAGAACAAAAATGTTATTTATGGTCAATTAACATAAATAAACATAAAAAATGTAGTTTGAATCTTACAATTTCTTAGGTGTCAATTAACATAAATAAACATAAAACTCGTACAAGGAATGGGACTTAAAACCACAATTTAAAGACGATTATAGTGGATACCCAAGCTTGTAGATTGAAGATCCATGAACTTGGTTCAATGGAAAAACCCTAAGCTATATGAGTCCGTTGATACCACACTCAATCATTCTATTCCCTAAAAGATCTCAAGAGTGTTGATAACCTCTCAAATGTTGAGGTTAAGTCATTGACTTTTAATAATTCTTGGATACTATATGAAGGTGAAATATGACAGGATACTCGAGTAAGAATCACCTATGTAAGTGAGAAGTGAGAGTCGCTTCTATGTAACACTTATGAATCCAAAGAGGTTGTCCATGACATGTAAAGGACACAAACGTGAGAACGGACGAGGTTGAGACTTTATAGCGTTAATGATATTGTCTAAGTATACACCATGGAGGAATAGTTCAAGGCCACGTGTCCACTAGTCCGTCGGTATGCTCGATAGCACTGACTAAGGAAGGTTCAAGGTCACAAAACCACCTACCCCGATGTTTTATTGTCTCTTGAGGACGAGTTGTGTGTCGCAAGCATGCATTTGACTATTTCCACTAATGTGGAGAATTATTGGAAAATCTATATATATATTGTTATTATGGAAATTAATTTAGCATTTAATGTTATTTTGACTTAGGTAAAATTCAGCCCGTTTGATCGTCGTTTCGAGCCTCGATATATATCCGATTTGCAAATTAAGATATATAGTGTCGATCTACGTTTCGAGTAGATAATTGTGGTGTGCTTAGTTTCTCGATTCCGATGATACATTACCTAAAGTGGAGAAACTTACCTTATTCGGATTTTGAGATTTAATGTGTAATATTTTTTGTGGTATTTAACTTTCTACCACCTTGAAGGAGATAACAAAGTGACATGTGGTTGGCTTGGACCACTCATGCTCATGCGCGCGAGCCTTTTTTTGCCGACCGCCTCACACGCGAGCCGCTGCGCGCCGCGCCGTACCGCGCCCGTGCCCGTCCCACGGCCTCGGCTCCGGCTCCGGTTCGTGTCTGTGTCCTTGTACTTGGACTTGGAGTTGGATCTAGAAAATTGGTCTTTAATTTGGGTGGGTTGTGGGCTTGTCAGTTGGGCCTTGACAGTTGGGCTTGGTGGACTACTTGTGGATTGACCCAACTCGTATTTGTGGACTGACCCAACTTGCGATCTAATTCTCCTGCCACACCTAAGTTAATCTTTTGGAAGTCTCTGGAATGAGACTGTTGGGAAGTCTCCACCTTTGCACTTTCCTTCCACACGTTCGTCTGCCTTAATTGGCAGCTCCAACAACCTTTCACCTGAGCGGAAGATGCCTACAAATAGGCAGTCTTCACTTGCATTTCAACACACTTGCATCAACAATTCTCTATGCATACATCTTAGTTCTAAGTTGTCCAAAAGCTCTAGTCTTCGCCGGACGTCCGGTTCGTCGGAGCTCGTGGTTACGCGGTGCTTGCATACCCCGAGACGGTCGTCGTTTTATCTTTATGGACGATATGCCGAAAACCAAAGAGCACTATTGGGGAGTATTTCGTCTTTCGAAAAGAGGCATTTCCTCGACTCGACGAACTATTGTTTTAAACATTGTTTCTCGGTTTTTGTTTTTCCGACTCACTATTTCTTATATTGTAATAGTAGCTTCGTACTCAACATAAAGTAGTTGTTGATTGTTAGATTACGACATACTTATTTAAGGATTGTACTAATTAACACAATTGCTAAGAATTCCTTTTCGTTTTAATTAATTGGGAGGCATAGTAGTTCAAGAAATTACTCCGTTTATTATGCCATCAATATTATTGAAAGACAAATTACTATTTGTGATCGATGGCATTTCATCAACAATATAGAAAAGGCAAAAACTTTGGTGGAATCGGTTGCAGGTGCAATCGGCTATACCTTATTAACGTAATTGCTAGCATTAGCGCTCATGTAGTGCGGTTGGTTTATAGTTGTGCTCTCACTCAAGAGACTCGGGTTTGAGACCCAACAACGAACTTTTTATTTATTTTTTTAATTTTTTTTATATTAAAAATTGAATTTTTATTTTCAAATTACATTATGATACCAAATATTTGTTCTTTTATTTTCAAAAATAATAATATATGACTCAAAAAATATTAATATATATTTTAGAATTTATTCTTGTTGATAAAAATATAATATTTTTTATTTTCTTTTCAATTACATGATGGGGATATGAAAAAATATAATAAATTTATTCTTTTATTTTTAAAAAAATAATAAATGACTCAAAAATTATTAATATATATATTAGAATTTATTCTTCTTAATAAAAATATAATATTTTTATTTTTTTAATAACATGATGGGGAATGTGTGGAGATAATAAAAGTATCACTTTATATGAAAAATGTACCAATTATTACGAATATATCATTTATTCGAATAAAAGTATCACTTCTTATTATCCAATGTATCATTTGTCATGAATCAAAGTATCACTTCCTATGAATAAAATATCACTTACTATTAACCAATGTATCACTTTTCATGAATCCAAGTATCACTTTCTATGAATAACAATATCACTTATTATGAATAAAAGTATTGTTGGTTTTAGTAAAAGTATCAATTGTTCTTAATAAAAGTATCACTATGCATGAAAAAGTATCAATTATTCTGAATATATCATTTGTTAAGAATAAAAGTATCACTTGCTATTAATCAATATATCACTTGTTATGAATCAAAGTATCACTTATTATGAATCAAAGTATCACTTGCTATTAATAAAAGTATCGGTTATTATGAATAAAAATATCACTTTCTATGAATAAAAGTATCACTTATTATGAATAAAAGTATTGTTGGTTTTAGTAAAAGTATCAATTGTTCTTAATAAAAGTATCACTATGCATGAAAAAAATATCAATTATTCTGAATATATCATTTGTTTAGAATAAAAGTATCACTTGCTATTAATCAATATATCACTTGTTATGAATCAAAGTATCACTTATTATGAATAAAAGTATCGTTGGTTTTAGTAAATTTATTGAATATATCACTTGTTATGAATCAAAGTATCACTTGCTATGAATAAAAGTATCGGTTATTATGAATAAAAATATCATTATTTTTAGTAGAAGTATCACTTTGTTAATAATCAATGTATCACAAAAACAGTAGCACTTGATTAGTATGACGGAGGGAGTTAAAAAAAACATTGTCAAAAAAAAGCTTGATTTGAAAAATATCAATTGGTTGGAATAAAAATATTACTTCCTCTGTTTCACTTCATTAGTCCACTTTCTTTTCGGCACAGAGATTAAGAAAGTTGTTTGTTGTGTGTAAAATAGATTAAGTAGTGGGGTCCACTTGAATATATTAGAGTATTATTTTAAGTTAAAAATGGAAAGTGGACTAATGGAGTGGAACGACCCAAAAAGAAAAAATGGACTAATGGAGTGAAACAGAGGAAGTACTTATTATAAACAAATGTATCACTTTTTTTAAATTAATATATCAACTAAAATGGGGAAAAAATCTGAAAAATATGAATTGGATGGAATAAAAATATTATTTATTATAAATAAATGTATCACTTTTTTTAAAATAATGTATCAATTAAAATTGTAAAAAAAAATAAAAAAATAAAAAGTTATAGCTACACTGTTGAGACTTGAACCCAAATATATAGGGTTTAAGCCCAACAGCTTAACCGCTACCACGGCATTATTAATATGTTACAAACCACACTTATTTAACTGGGGGCGTACGCTTGTATCTGCAACCAGATGTACAGGAGCCCAAGTCTATAGAAAAATATATATTACCGACTCAATAATAGCGACAAAGATCGTAAAGACCAATAGCATAAGACTCAATGAGGCGATTGTCTTTTCCGCAAAGGTGTTTTGCCTTGGCTTCGTTAACCATTACATTGACGCAATCCCGATTGATTGAAAGATACGAATCACAACAACCCTCAACCACAGGAATCAGATCCGGACTCATGCAGAATCCTTGGAATATTTGATCCAAGCAACCGCTCGTAATTATGTCTTTGTAGCACACATTCTTGTCCATTTCTGCGGAATCACTAGCTAGTACTCCGCTCATAACGATGAAAGTTATGATCATGCTATTCACTTTGGAAATCATGTTGATTTGTAGATAAAATACTCTGTTTTTCAACACTTTATGAAATGTAAAGTGATATATATATATTTAACAAATTGATCAAACTATGCGAGTGCGTTAAATTTGTATTTAATGCGCATTTACTCATTAGAAAGCCCATCATATATTTAACACTTTATTCATTAATTATCAAATATTCTACGTTTTTATCTCTCTTTATCATAATAATATATTCAAAAATTTTGATAATAGAGCTATAAAATTTGACAATTATGATCCCAAAATATAGGGATTGGTCTTCAACTTATTTAAAATTGACGTAGTTGGTCCTTAAAAAATCAAAACGACTAAAACACTTTTTGATTTTTTTAAAATTAAAAAAAAAATCAGTAAAATTTTTTTTAGCCAAATTGGTCCTCAATTTTTTAGTATTTGGACGTTTTGGTCCTCAATAATAATATACCGAAAATATCCTTTAAAAATCATTGACTTACCAAAAAATTAACGAGAATGACCAATTCATCCAAAATTCTATAGATTGGGGACCAATTAACTAAAAAAAATAAATAAGGGATCAAATTGGCCAAACAAGCATAGTTTGGGGACAAAAAAATCCAATTTGTCATAAAAATACCCTTCAATAAAATAGAAAAGTAAAATATTATTAAAATTAAAATAATCATTTGCTTCAAATTTTTCTTTCTCTTCATTTTATCTTTATATTTGGTGAGATGGGCTTAACAAATTTCTTTGACTATTTTTTACTTGCCTTAACAAATTTGGCTACATCAAATATTACAACACTTTTAATTGTTCGGCTTATAAATATGCATTAAATAAATAAATAAATATTGAAAGGAATTTCACAACAAGGAAATTGTTTTTACAGACGGAATTTACATGGATCGTACATTTAAATCGTGCTAATCAATTAGCACATGTATGCTTTGTGATTTGTCGACTAGAAAGGATCTCTCTTATGCCGAATACAGAGAAGAAAAAAAATGTTTCGACCAATATTTTCCACGTAACGTCCTCGCGTTTCTCGTGAAGAAATTATCATAACGAATTATCTTGTTTATTGTCTTCATATGGCCAGCCTACGTGGACATGTACAAGTAGAATAGATCCAGAGTCTGGTAAGTAATATTCCCTCCCCACCCATCAATCTTGCAATATTTGGGTCTCGCCACGAATTTTAAAATAGTGAATGTAAAGGTATAAAGTAGTGGTATAAAGTTTAAAAATAGTGAGGTCCACTTGTTTGAGTGAATGTGGTCAACTCATTTTCTTTCTATTTTAGAAAATGTTGCAAGATTGGTGGAACAGCCCGAAAAGGAAATGTTACAATATTGGTGGGACGAAGGGAGTAGTTCTTAGAAAAACTAGATTGCATACTTTAATATTATTGGTAGGGGTGTAACGGTTCGGTTCGATTTTTTATGTATTTTAGGAACCGAACCAAACACATATAAATGGTTCGGTTCGGTACTTCGGTTCGATGTGTCTTTAAATATCGGAACCGAACCGAACCGAACCGATTGTTACTCATTTCTCTTTCTTTGTATAGATTATAATTGATCTTAACTTAAATCTAATATCTAAATCCAATAACATTCTCATATAAGAAAGATAAATATTAAATAAAAAAGTTTAAAAAATAGGATATTGGTTCGGTTCGGTTCGAACCGTTCAAAAATTCTTGAAACCGCGAACCGAACCGAATGTAAACGGTTTCTAAAAAAATAAACCGAACCAAACCGCGGAGCCGAACTGAACCACATTTTTCGGTTTGGTTCAGTTCGGTTTGATCGGTTTCGCTGTTCGGAGCGGAACCACTTACACCCCTAATTATTGGTGTCATTTTGAATTGGACATCAATTAGACAATGATTTATTTGACGGGTGATCTCATCCCGTTTTCTATAGTCTTGGTTAAGGAATAGTACTGGAATCCCTATATAGTAGTTCAAAAAATTGCGCGATTCAATTTTGTTATGATATTAATATAAAGGGGCAAACACAGAGTATTATTGTGACAAATTTACAAAATATAATTTCGGAGTCAATAATAGCGACGAAGATCTTAAAGGCGAAAAGCAAAGGACTCGATGAAACTGTTGTCTTTCCCGCAAAGGTGTTTTGCTTTGGCTTCATTAACCATTTCATTGATGCAATCCCGACCAATAGAAAGATACCCATCACAACAACCACCAAGCACAGGAATCAGATCGGGAGTCATGCAGAATCCTTTAATTGCAGATTATGAACAGAGGATGTTGGAATTAAAAGAGAGAGAGTATTGATTTAGCCTAGGGGTCAGTGCTGCTTAGTATTCACTCATCTATTTCCACATTACAGTTTGTACAAACGCATCATGTGCATTCATGTAGGCAGAGAATTAAGAATTTTTAAATCTATTTATAAAGTATTTTGCCTTTTTCTGGTGGTACTGAACTACTCCCTCCGTCCCGTTATTTGTGGCTCAATTGGTTTCGGTTCGGGAATTAAGAGAGTAGATAATAAAGTATGAGAGAAAGGGTAGATGATAAAGTATGAGAGAGAAGATGAGTAAGATAATGAGAGAGTATGGGAGAAATATGATAAAGTATGAGAGATAATGTAATAAAGTAAGAGAGAAAAAATGATTGAGTAGGAGTAATTTTTTACCAAATTAAGAAAGTGGGCACAAATAATGAGGCACCCCTTTCAGGAAAGTGAGCCAAACATAGCGTGACGGAGGGAGTATTTTTTAAATAAAATTCCAAATTTCTGGATGCTCCTTTTCTCTCCCAACAAGCAAATTCCGGTAATTTCTCATCAACCAATTCGCGAATTAATTCAAGAATCAATTTTTATTTCTGCAGCTGTATTATTTTTTTGTTGATCTGCTGTAGTTTAACAAATCAAGAGAAAGTTTGGGTCAATGACGTACAATCACGACCAAAGATGGGCGGTATAAATTCAGTCTTCCATAAACTCAGTGGCTGAAAAATGCAACCGGAGAGGGGAGACGCGGCGGCGCGTGAGTCTGCTGAATGCTCTGAAGCCCTGCATGCCTCCGTACGCATCTTTGTTTACCTTTCTCTTGATCGAATTTGTTTCTTTGAGTTAGATCTGCTAGGGTAAAAATCAATTTCCTTGCTTGGCGTACATCCATATGAATCAATCAATCATGCGTTATATGTGAAAATCCAATCTTGTTAACAGAGCAATACAGTTGCTTTAAATTATATTGAATAGCCGTGTGATGGAAAAAACCAATTAAATTCGACACTTTGCGTCCATGAGGAGTCGGAGTCGGAGTCTGTGCAGTTCATATCTTGAATGATGGATTCCATGAAAGATTGATTTTCATAGCTTTGGATGCTCTCCAGCTCCGTTACCACTTCTCTAACAGTCGGCCTTCTCTTCCCATTTAAGTTCAAACATCTCTTTGCCAGATTACAAACAACAACATGCTCATCTTTAACACCTTGTTCTGTTAGGCGAGAATCGAGAATCGTGTGAAGGCGGTTCTCTTCCATAGTTAAGAGAAAACGTGTAACCAAACACATTTCATCCTCTGTCATGTTGGTTTCTATTGGTTTCTGGCCGGTTAATAGCTCGACCAGAACTACACCAAAGCTATAGACGTCGCTCTTTTCTGTTAACTTGCCTGTTTGGAAGTACTCCGGGTCTAGGTACCCTATGGTTCCTTGCACCTTAGTTGTCAAGTGTGTATGGTCTATTGCAGCTGACCGTGAAATCCCGAAATCCGATAGTTTGGCTTTATATTTTTCGTCCAGTAGGATGTTGGTAGACTTCATATCCCTGTGATATATGGGGACAGAAGTTGCGTAGTGTAGGTAAGCAAGGGCATTTGCTCTCTGTTGCAACTCTCAACCTAATATCCTATGTGAATGGGATTTCAGTGTCGTGGTCGTGGATGAACTGATATAGAGTCCCATTGGGGATGAATTAATAGACCAGTAATGGAACTTCTGTCTGCAAACAGCATCCTAGTAACTTGACCACATTCCTATGATTTACTTGGGTTAGGAGCACAACCTCGTTGATGAACTCCTCGAGTTGGCTCTAGTTAACTTGCTTAGCCTTCTTCACAGCAACAATTCTTCCATCCGATAGCATGCCCTTGTAGACCGTACCTTGACCGCCTCGGCCTAGTATTCGACTTTCATTGAATCTGTCTGTTGCCTTCTCCAGTTCCTTAGATGTGAAAATTCTCATCTTCTCTATGATGCAATCATGAGCTGACATTTGTTGCTGCAACAGAAGACCTTGGCAGCCTGGGCTGAGATATGGATTTCCCTGGTATCCTGGAGAGCAGTTACAGTGGTAACCTCCAAGAGTTGAAGGAGAATCCACACACACACTGTTTGGCTGACAAAGACCTGTAGTCCTGATTTGGTTGCAAGTTTGGTTGCCGATGGCCCAGTCAACCACAATCGGCACATTTTCTATTGTTCTGCTGACAAATGATGAATCTGAGATGTCGGATATGTTGAAATCATAGCTGATCTTCTCTGCAAGAAAGGAGTAGCCGCAGGAGCTGAAATTCTGAACATTAACATGTCCCCTGTCGGTGTCCATGGAGACATATGTGGACTGGAGGCCCTCTGGTATGGAGGATTGGCAGCACCCAATCCCGGAGCAAATACCATTGGTCAGCTCTCCAGGTTTGGAGCAAATCGCAGAGCAAGAACTAATGAGATCAGGCCAGTTATAATCATCTCCAGGATCTCTTGATAAATATGCAGAATCATCACATCCCACTACAGTCAGCATGTTTTCATTGGAAAAGCTGAAAGGAGTGCTCGTCAAATTCATTAAAAAATCAGTTTCGGCTGTTGCATGTCCAGTTTGATTATAACAAGTCATGGCTAGTCTATTCTTAACGCGTATTTTGGTATCAAATATACCTAAAACCTCAAGGTCAGCCATGGTGAGGAAGGGCTTGGGAGGATTGAAAGATGTATCACAGTTTATGGCGAAGAAGGGATTGAGGGAGCAACTAGAGTTTATACCGATGCCAAAAGGGTATGGAACTGTTAGATTGCCGCATGTG
This sequence comes from Lavandula angustifolia, assembly GCA_028984105.1. NCBI lineage: Eukaryota > Viridiplantae > Streptophyta > Magnoliopsida > Lamiales > Lamiaceae > Lavandula > Lavandula angustifolia. The sequence goes on from CM054816.1 coordinate 1,108,818, forward strand.
CTGGGGCAGCCGGGCTTCGAAGTGTTGGCACCTTCAGTAAAACAAGCGTTGAAATTCATGAAACTGAAGTACTTATCTGCTGCAATCCATGCCAAATACAGGAACATCAGGTACAGGCGAACCGAGCATGGTTGCATGATTACTTTGCGCAAAAATTTCAAGATGCTCGATCCTTGAGTTTCGATGGATTCGCATGTTTTCCAGGCATGTAATGGATTGATTTCTTGTTTCTGCCGTTGATTCTTTTTTTTTAAGCAATACTTCTTGGTATTGAACGGGAGGCGGCTGATATAGTTTTGCATGCTGTAGAAAACAATTGTTTTCTCAAACAATACTATGTAAATCTGGGTAATTCTTATATTTTATATCTTCACATTAGTATCTTGCCGTCTTATTGTGTTTCCATGAGCATATTCTCTCTCTCTCTCTCTCTCACACACACACACACACACACACACACTCATACTCACGTGTACTATCTAATGCATGCATGATAGACTGAAAACTCAAAGCTTTGCAATGCTTAGTTACACTCTTTACTCTTAATAGTGTTTGGAAATACTACCGATAGCAATAGGGGGGACTCGTTGGCTAACATTGGAGTCGGAGAGAAGGAGATGTAGCTCACAGCGCTTGCTGATCGCTCTGATGGAGGAACTCTCTCTGCATGCCCCCTGTAAGTTTTTCTTTTCTTTAGTTACATTTATCTTGATTGAATTTATTTTTTTAGTGATCTCTGCAAATGTAAATATATCGTTTCATGCTCGTCTACAACAATAACAAAATCAATGTTACATTACAGACCAGAAGCCACTATTGTAGGGAAAATAATGTTGTTGCTTAAACCTCGTTGTTGCTTAAACCTCAACTTCTAGTTTAACATCTGTGTTAATTTTGAATAATACTACAAAAAATCGATCAAAAAAAATAGCTACCATCTACTGTCAACTACAAATTCAACACTCTCTATCCAGGAGTCGTCTATGTCTGTGCAGCTTCTGTCTTGAATGTTAGATGATGGATTTTCATAGCTTCTTATGCCTTCCAACTCCAGGACCACTTCTCTAATCTTTGGCCTTTTCTTCCCATTTAAGTTCAAACATCTCTTTGCCAGATTAGAAACGACAATGTGATCTTCTGTAACACCTTGTTCTGCTATCCGAGAATCAAGAATTGCCTTAAGGCGATTCTCTTCCATGGTTAAGAGAAAACGGGTGACTAAACTCATCTCATCTTCTGTCATGCTGGTGTCTACTGGTTTCAGGCCAGTTAAGAGCTCGACCAGAACTACACCAAAGCTGTAAACGTCGCTTTTTTCTGTCAGCTTGCCTGTTTGGAAGTACTCAGGATCTAGGTATCCGAAGGTCCCTTGGACCTTCGTAGTCAAGTGAGTCTGGTCTACTGCACCTGATCGTGAAATCCCAAAATCAGATAGTTTGGCTCTAAACTTTTCGTCTAATAGGATGTTGGTCGACTTCAAGTCCCTGTGATATATGGGGACAGAAGCTGCAGAATGTAGGTAAGCAAGGGCATTTGCTATCTCTATTGCGATTCTGAGCCTAATATCCCATGAGAAAGGGATATCGGTTTCATGATCATGGATTAGATGATATAGGGTTTGGTTTGGGATAAATTCATAGACGAGTAACGGAACTTCAGTTTCCAAGCAACACCCTAGTAACTTGACCACATTCTTATGATTTACTTGGGATAGAACCACAACCTCGTTAATGAAGTCTTGCAGTTGTGTCTGGTTCACTTGCTTAGACTTCTTCACAGCAACTATTCTTCCATCTGACAACATGCCTTTGTAGACCGTACCTTGACCTCCTCGGCCTAGTATTCGACTCTCATTGAATCTGTCTGTGGCCTTCTCCAGCTCCTTAGATGTGAAAATCCCCATCTTCTCAAGTACGTGATCATGAGCTGACAATTGTTGCTGCAGCAGGAGACCGCCATTTCTTTTGAATAGGTTCTGTTTTATCTGCTTTATACTCCTCTTTTTCAATATTTTGTATGTCCAGAAGCTAATGATCAGCACTAGAAATAGTCCCACGCCTGCTAGTGAACCTACAAGAAAAAAAAAGAAAAAAAAAATTATAGAAAATCTTGAAATCATGGGAAAACTTAACACTAAAATACATATAAAGCATTTTGAACCTGCATATAAGGCAGCTTTACTTGGAGGTGACATATTTATGCAGCCTGTACCGTGTTTTGTTCCGTCGCCTATGTAATTAATAGGGCAAGAGCAACTAAAGGAACCCAAAAGATTATTACATGTAGCATCTTGATGGCATGGTTTATCATCGCATTCATTGATGTCTGATGTTCGGAGAAACTAGTAGCATCAGAAACATGATTTTGCATTTACTGTGGGAAATTGAATAATTCTTGTATTGCTAATATGTACTAACCGTGGCAGCCTGGGCTAAGATATGGATTCCCCTGATATCCGGGAGAGCAGTTGCAGCGGTATCCTCCAAGCGTTGAAGCATAATCCACACACGCAGTGTTGGGCTGGCATATGATTTCACTAGCATTCATTTGGTTGCAGTTTTGGTTACCGATGGCCCAGTCAATCACAATCGGCACAGTTTCTATTATTCTGCTAGCAAACGATGAATCTGAGACGTCGGATACATTGAAGCTGTAGCTGTTCTTCCCTGCTAGGAAGGAGTAGCCACATGAACTGAAATTGTGAACCTTAGTGTGGTCGCTAGCGGTGGCCATTTCGACATAAGTGGACTGGAGACCCTTCGGTATGGCGGATTGGCAGCACCCAATTCCGGAGCAGAAACCATTGCTGAGCTCACCGGGTCTGGAGCACATCGCGGCACAAGAACTAACAAGATCAGACTCGTCATCCTCTTCGGAATCTCTTGATAAATAAGAAGCATCATCACATCCCACAACAGTGAGCATATTCTCGTTGGAAAAGCTGAACGGGGTGCTCGACAAATTCATGAAGAAGCCTATTTCTGATGTCTCATTGCCATCCTGATCATAACACTCCACAGCCAGCCTGTTCTTGATGTTGACTGTGGCCTCGTGTATCTCTACTACCTCGAGACGTTCAACGCTGAGGAAGGCCTTTGGAGGATTGAAAGACGCGTCGCAGTTTATGGCGAAGAAGGGATTGATGGAGCACCTGGAGTTTGCCCCGATCCCAAACGGGTACGGAACAGTTAGATTCCCGCACTTGCTGGGGCAACCAGGCTTACTGATGGTGGCAGCTTCAGCAAAACAAGTGGTGCAGTACATGAAGCTCAGGTACTTATCTGCACCTAACCATGCATAATAAAGGAAGATTAGGAATAAATGAATTGTGCTTGTTTGCATGTTTAACCCAGAATTTCTGGAAGATTCATTTCTTGAAGTTTGATGGATTCATATGTTTGCCCTGGCCATGTAAAGATGGGATTCTTGTTTCCGCCGTCAGGGTTTATTAAGTAATGCTAATGCTACCTTTCTTCTTTGTATTGAACGAATAGGGGGTTGTCTTTGTTTGACAAAATATCTTGTGATTTTGTAAATGATTAGTAATACCATCTAATCTATCAGAAAAGCTGTCTATCTGTCATACATTGTTTTATATAAGAGCGATGTTTATCGAATGCACACTTCGAATAGCATGATGAGTCAAATTCGTACTATACAAATTATGTCTGTTTTGGCGGATGTCTGGGCAGTTGAACCGTATTTTCTGAGCTGTCTTGCAGATTTTCGGGCTGATTTGCCGAATGACAAGATGCTGAGGTGGCATACGCGTTTTGAAGGCTTAATGAGTGTTTTTGGACGAAAATATCAAAAAATGAAGGTTGAGGATAAGGGAAGAGAAGATATGAAAAGATTTAGATATGATATATCTAATTAAATTCTTTCCATAATGGAGGACAAAATCCTACTTCTACAAGGATTAAGAGAGCAGCCATATATAAGCCAATGGGTGAACAAAAATTACATCTTTATCATTCATTATCTACCCGAGATCAGCAAGAAGGACAGCAGTTCGAGAAGGAAGAAGACCGTGCACTTTAGTCATAGATTTGGAAGAAACAAACACTATTTTTCATATTTCCTAGTTTATCGTTGGAGATTGTTCTAATTGCTTTGGATTTGGAGACTCAATTTCTATCATTTGGTATTTTTAATATTTCAGTTTTCGTTTTCGTTCTTTGTCGTATTTCAGTTCGTTACAGTTTCTTATCTTGCTGAAAAAAGGAGTTCACCTTATATTTTGAATGCTTCACTTTTCTGCATCTATTTGGACCTTTAGAGCAGCAAACCAGTCATCTGAAATAGAAGTCTGTTTGCCATTGCATCAGTATATTTCCTTCCTCCTTGACTAAAACCTAGTGATAGTTGAATTGATTAAAATATTTTGATTTGATTACATTAGGGGTATATATTGGATACATCAAATAATTTGTCATTATGGCTGGGGATGTCTACAAAAAGACAACTAAATAAAAGGCCAACCAAATTAGTAGTGTGAACAAGGTACAACATTTGAAAGAAAATGAATTTTACACCCATGACAATTTTCTAGTTTTCTAAAAATTATTATTAATTCGAATAAAATTAATAAATTTGGTGTTTATACTTTTGGATTTTAAAATTTTGATGACTATTAAAAATTTTAAGTTTTGATTTTCAAACTTAACAAACGATTCAGTAGCTGAAGCTTTTGATAAGTGTTGAAAGCTGCTGATTTGAGAATTTGTATAAGTTTGGAAAGAAATGTTGAAAACTGCTGAAAGTGGGGAAAATAGTCTTTGGAAATACTACTGATAACAGTAACTTAATTTACTTTTTAAATAAGATATTTGTCTTACCCCCAATGTTGTTAAACAATTATAATTTATAATAAATAAATAAAATTGAGAAGTTATTTTTTACATTACAATTTCGATTTCGAGTATTTCAATATATTAAATTAATTTTATATTACATAAATTTCTAGTATATAATATTAGCATAAATATATAATACTATTATATTTTAAATATGACTTATTTGCATAATTTTTGAAAATGTTGCTCGTACAATAATTTATTTTTACTTTTTAAATGAAATGATGGTCTTATCCTTAATGTTATTACATAATTATAATTTATAATAAATAAATAAACTTGATAAGTTGTTGCTATTTTATATTTATTTTTTCTTTATAATTGTCATCTTAATATTATAAAATATAAAATTAATTTATATATTAAATAAATATTTGATTATTATTTATATTACAATTTAATTTCTATTAAAATATAATATTTTTTTATTAATTGTGGAATTATAGTTAAATTTTATGGAGAAAGCTTTTTAGGAACAAGATAAATTTTTAAAGATAAAATTGTTCAATAAATTCCATAAGCTGTAAGTTGGGGTGAGGATCGTGACTCGTGAAGTAGCTTAAACAACTTCTCTAAAATATGGAAAGAAAGAGAAAGCTTTAATTGAAAATTGGAATTCCTAATACAAAAAATACAGCTTTCAACTATAAACTGTTCCAAACACCCTCAATTTTGGTGCTCTGTCGATTCACGTAAAACCACCATTAACTTTATCAAAAGAGAATGTGTAAGATTGTAAAATTAGGATCAACATTTTCCTAAACTAGTTTTTGTGATATACTTTCATTTGAATTTCTTTCTCAAAATAACCCTATTTAGTGATCTTGTAAATTAATATTATTACTGTTCTCATTTTTTTTTGGGTATGGTTACAAAAAAAATAGTTTATATTTTTCATTTTTCATTTTACGTGATCAAATTTGGGAGTAGGGAATTTTAAATCTAATTTACCCTTTCAATTTTTTAATGCATTACTTCATTTTCTATGATAGATAAAATGTTAGTATAATTTAAATAAATAAAAGCCCCTCACAATTTCCAATCAAAGAATTTCTCATTGATACAGTATATGATAGCTGATCTTCGGTTGAATTCCCAATTGTCTTCAAGTTGCAACCGGTAAAACCCTAGTTCAGTTCCCTCAAATTAATTCTTCGGAGTCTTTCATAAATCTCAATTAGATATGAGAGAGATGGATTGATTATTCATGTTGATCAATTCCGGTCCTAAGACTAAGCAAAAAACGAGATGAAAAAACAATCAGAAATTTAGCCGGAGCCGGAAGTGGCAGGACAACAGGTATATTTCATTCATCATTATTTATGATATTTTTGTTGATTGATTTTTGCTGAGCGTAATCGCTGATTCATATGCACATTTGCTCTCGATCTATTTAATCAAATTATGCGCATTTGTTCTTAATCAGTTTGACTGAGGCACTTGTGGAAATATAGAGATTATCTAAATTCTTTTGATGGATTCATATCCCTATATCGGTATTCTCTCGCTGTCAGATGATTTTGATTCTTAAATTTAATTCAGTCAGTTAATACCAGTTTGGTGTTTTCTTGAACGGCTGTTTTAGGAATAGTTAAAGTATGATAAATCATTCGAACCGGAAATCAATCAGATGGACTAGAATCTGTTCGCTTATACGATCAATATTCTATGTCAATGAGAAGCCACTCGGCCCACTCCACTGCTAATGTAAAAGAATCAATTTCAAAATAGTGCAGTTGCACACTTGCTCTAAATCTCAACTTCTAGTTGAGTATCCGTGTTAATTTAAATAATAACAACAAAAACTGACCGAACAAGCTAGCTACCATCTATTTTCAACTATAAACTCATCACTCTGTGTCCAGGAGTCGTCCATGTCTGTGCAGCTTATATCTTGAATATCAGATGATGGATTTTCATTGCTTCTTATGCTTTCCAACTCCAGGACCACGTCTCTTATCTTTGGCCTTTTCTTCCCATTTAAGTTCAAACATCTCTTCGCCAGGTTAGAAACAACAATGTGCTCTTCTGTAATGCCTTGTTCTGTTACCCGAGAATCAAGAACTGCCATAAGGCGATTCTCTTCAATGGTTAAGAGAAAACGGGTGACTAAACTCATCTCATCTGCTGTCATGCTAGTGTCTACTGGTTTCAGGCCAGTTAAGAGCTCGACTATAACTACACCAAAGCTGTAAACATCGCTTTTTTCTGTCAACTTGCCTGTTTGGAAGTACTCAGGATCTAGGTATCCGAAGGTCCCTTGCACCTTTGTAGTCAAGTGAGTCTGGTCTACGGCACCTGATCGTGAAATCCCAAAATCTGATAGTTTCGCTCTAAACTGTTCATCTAATAGGATGTTGGTTGACTTCATGTCCCTGTGATATATGGGGACGGAGAGTGCAGAATGTAGGTAAGCAAGGGGAATTTGCTATCTCTATTGCGATTCGGAGCCTCCCATGAGAAAGGGATATCGGCATCATGATCGTGGATTAGATGATATAGGGTTTGGTTTGGGATAAATTCATAGACAAGTAATGGAACTTCAGTTTCCAAGCAACAGCCTAGTAGCTCGACCACATTCCTATAGAACCACAACCTCGTTTATGAAGTCTTGGAGTTGTGTCTGGTTCACTTGCTTAGACTTCTTCACAGCAACTATTCTTCCATCTGACAACATGCCCTTGTAGACCGTACCTTGTCGTCCTTGGCCTAGTATTCGACTCTCATTGAATCTGTATGTGGCCTTCTCCAACTCCTTCGATGTGAAAATCCCCATCTTCTCAAGGACATGATCATGAGCTGACATTTGTTGCTGCAGCAGAAGACCACCATTTCTTTTGAATAGGTTTTGTTTTATCTGCTTTATTCTCCTCTTGTTCAATATTTTGTATGACCAAAAGCTAATGATCAGCATTAGAAATAGTCCCAAGCCCGCAAGTGAACCTGCAAGAAAAAAGAAACCCTTACAGAAAATCTTAGAAATCTTGGGAAAAAATAACAAGATATAGCACCAAACTAAATGTAAAGCATTTTGAACCTGCGTATATGGAAGCTTTACTTGTAGGTGATGTATATGTGCAACCTTTGCCTTGTTTTGTTCCATCCCCTACGTAATTGATTGGGCAAGAGCAACTAAAGGAACCCGGAAGATTAGTACATGTGGCATTTTGATTGCATGGTTTAACATCGCATTCATTGATGTCTGGTGTTTAGAGATCAACATGAGCAGCACAAACTAGTAGCATCAGAAACATAATAATGCATTTTTTGTGGGAGATTGATTAAACTTTTGTGTTGCAAATAGGTTCTAACCGTGGCAGCCTGGGCTAAGATATGGATTTCCCTGGTATCCTGGAGAGCAGTTGCAGCGGTATCCTCCAACTGTTGAAGCAGAATCCACATACACACTGTTGGGCTGGCATATGATTTCACTTGTATTCATTTGATTGCAGTTTTGGTTGCCGATGGCCCAATCAATCACAATGGGCACAGTTTCTACTATTCTGCTAACAAATGATGAATCTGAGATGTCAGATACATTGAAATTATAGCTGTTCTTCGCTGCAAGAAATGAGTAGCCACATGAACTGAAATTCTGAACATTACTATGCTCGCTGCTGGTGGTCATTTGGACATATGAGGACTGGAGACCCTTTGGTATGGAGGATTGGCAGCATCCGATTCCGGAGCAAAAACCATTACTGAGCTGACCGAGTCTGGAGCAAATCGCGACACAAGAACTAATAAGGTCAGGCCAGTCATCATGATCATCATATCTGGCATCTCTTGATATAAATGCAGCATCATCACATCCCACAACAGTGAGCATGTTTTCGTTGGAAAAGCTGAATGAGGTGCTCAACAAATTTATGGAGATGCGAATCTCATCTGTCTCATCCCCATCTTGATCAAAACACTGCACGGCCAGTCTGTTCTTGACGCTTATGGTGACTTTATTTATGTCCAACACCTCGAGCTTTTCAATGCTGAGGAAGGCTTTTGGAGGATTGAAAGACGCGTCACAGTTTATGGTGAATAAGGGATTGATGGAGCAGCTGGAGTTTACACCGATGCCAAACGGGTACGGAACGGTTAGATTCCCGCACTTGCTGGGGCAACCAGGCTTGCTAATGTTGGCAGCTTCAGCAAAACAAGTGTTGGAATACATGAAGCTGAGGTACTTATCTGTACCTAACCATGCATAATAAAGGAAAATTAGGAACAAATGAATCAAGCTTGTTTGCATGTTTAGCCCAGAAGTTCTGGAAGATTCAATTCTTGAATTTCGATGGATTCACATGTTTTTTCCTGGCCATGTTATGGTTGGGATTCTTGTTTCCGCCGTCAGGGTTTATTAAGTAATGCTAATGCTACCTTTCTTCTTTGTATTGAACGGGTAGGCATTGTCTTTGCATCACTGTAATGAGCATTTCCTCTTATTTATTTATTTATTTATTGATGATTTTGCTTATCATATCTGCGTTCTACTATGTCATAAGAACGGTTAAAAGGACAGACAATTTTTTTTGATGATTTTGCTTCTCATAATGCTAGAAGATTTAAGTTATTTTAATAAGTATTTGATCCTTATTTTTTTATATTATTTTACACTTTACGGTTTCTATTTTTAAAGTTATGTAGACACACAAATATGGAAGCATGTGCTTTAGTTCATTGACAAATTGTTCACGAAGCTTGAATGAGGGGCCTTTTTTTGCTTTTCGCCTAGGGCCTCCGGAATCTCAGGGCCGGCCCTGCTATTCAAGTTAATTTGATGATTGATACATAAATCTACGACCCTTTACTTCAAAACATATTTGCAGTCAATTTTCTGTATCACAAACAAAAGGATCCTACTTCATTACAGCTTACATCTTGGACATTAGATTCAACAAAAGATGCGTTTTGACATGCTCTAATGTTCTCAAGCTCCATAGCCACTTCTCTTATCGTCGGCCTCTTCCTCCCATTCAAACTCAAACACCTCTTCGCCACCTCCGAAACAGCACGATGTTCTTCACTAACACCTTGCTCTATTATCCTCGGATCAAGAATTCCAAATGTCTTGAATATTCGTATTTGTCTCTCTTAAGTTCAAACATCTCCTGCCTAGATACTAAGAAACTATATGTCTGTGTTCTCTCTCTTATTTCAGGGCAAGTGGATGTATATCTCTCCTATTTTTGAACAAAAGTTATTCGAACATACGAAAGGGAAAAAGAAGGAGAAAAAGGTAATGTAAAAAAATAAATATTTAAAAAATGGAGATGCGGGGTATCGATCCCTGTACCTCTCGCATGCTAAGCGAGCGCTCTACCATCTGAGCTACATCCCCTTTTTTTTTATAATATTATTTAATTATTACTTCTCGGTGCATGATTTTACATAATGTTAATTAAATGGCTTATAAATCCAAAATATAGTTATGTAGTTTTACTCTTTGTAATTGTAGTAATAGACTATTTAGCGAAACTTGTTTTAAAGATTATACACATATACTTCATATCATACGAAGGTTGTGAACTAATTACTTAAGACTATACATAACAATAAATTTGCAATTTTTAATAAAACCTATTTTATTACTATAATTTTTTTTTGGGATCTTTTATTTATTAAATGCGAGAACTAAAAATACCAGAAGTAAGAAGTTTCCAAACTATGATTTGTTGGATTGAGTTAGAGTACTAATATTATATCTTGTTGTCTGGAAGTTGGCATTTCATGTTTTGCTTGAATCGCATTTGGTGCAGAAAATGTAGGCATCTGTATGCCTAGTCAGTGGCGTAGGCAGAGGTGGGGCAGTGGGGCCACTGCCTCCACTGAGTTTGAGATATTTAACTGTGATTTTTTATTAAGAATTGATCTTTGGTCCAGTGGTAAGATAGTTTGATAATTTTTTGTATACAAATATTTTTCTAATCTTGACCAAGATATAACTTTATATTTATAATAATTATGTCTTTTTTTTAAAGTTATGCATTATTACTTTGAATTTAATCCCACTGTTTTTTTCTTTTTTTCTTCATTTTTCTTATAGTTTTCTTCTCTCTTTTTCCCCTTAGGTTTCTTCTTCTCTTATCTTTTTTCTTCTCTCATTTTCTATTTTGTAGTCACTTTTTTAGTTCACAGTAGACTACAAGTGCGTAATTATTTGGCCCCCACCGATGTAAATCTCTGGCTACGCGACTGTGCCCAGTTTTCCCCAGCTCAGTTAATTATGTACTCCCTAAAGGATCAAATAGATGCAAGTGCAAAACCATAGGAGATAGTGACTGTTACATTTGTTACACTTACACATGGTAACTGAAGCAGTTTATCTAAGGCAGATATGGACTTGTTGCACTACCTGAAGCCTACGTTACTACTGTAACATGAGTTTCGAGGGTATGGAAAGCTTCTTCTTCGTCTTTCTTCTTCGTCGTCTTTCTCACTCATTCTCCATAATTGCATTGTACAAGCAGGGATTCAGGATGCTCTATATTTTTAGTCTCATTCTTGTTCTGTTTCACCTTTTCTTAAAGATATGTTGTCCCCTTTTGCTGTTTGATATTGTTTTATTTCTGTAAATTTATCCAACTTGCAGTTTATTAGACGCGTTTAGCTGTTCCAAAGCAATTAGCGTGAAGATGCCTTGGACAAGGGTCATGCATGTAAGAATAGTTACAGAAAAAAGATGCTCTTTTGTCTGTTTATTTGATTATTTTACTGCATGCTGATCAGTCGCAGTCATATTCAGGTCATGCAGCTATTTGCATGTTTCATTAATGCTAAATGCAAGTGGTTAAGGTTAGTTAACCTTTTCTTAATGATGTATCATGATTAAGACAAGATTAGTTGCTGTTCAATTGCTTTCAGTCTTTGGTTGCTTTGGAATCTTGATGTCAGATCCCAGTTTAGATGCTTAGAACAGGATATCTAATCTAATAAATTTGGTATGCTTTTGAGTAAACTCAGATAATAGATGTCGAGTTCCACCTCTGCGTTTCGGTTGAGTGGCTCAACCCAACGAGTCATGTTCTCCAACAAACTCAAGCACTTGAAACTCTCAGCTTCAGCTTCTTTCAAGGTAGGCGCTAAACACTTTTTTCCTTTAATTAGAAACTGTATGATGCAAATGATCAGAGTATCTCTGATGTATTGACACATCAGCCACTGCTGAGTAACCTGCAACATAGTTTCCCACTTCTACGAATCAATGAATCTTGGAAAAGAGCCGGAGAAGCCTATGTGAGGTTACTAGACATGCTCGTCGATCAGGTTTTCGAATTCGTTGATGAGCCGTTGCTCCCATCTCAGGTAGGCATGCATAGCATGACAAATTTAATGATGTTGTATTAACTGTTTAAGGTATTGACACTTTTCCTTTTTTTATGTTTTTAATGGAGAAAAACTATGTTCCTGTGGAGGAGATAGGCGAACCAGTTGACGTCTTCGCCATGGAGGGAAGGATTCCAGATGAATTTCCAGAGGGTGTTTACGTCAGAAATGGTAACAAACTGGGCCTCAAAATCATTTCATTGAATCTACATATTACATGAACTGATTAATGCTAGGCGTTTTGATCAGGCTCCAACCCTCTCTTCGGAGGACTAAAATCCGCAGTATCGCTGTTTGGGAAAACGAGCAGCGTGTGGATAGAACACTACAAAAAATCTGTCTTTTACCGACGGAAAAATCCGTCGGTAAACATTAAAAAATCCGTCGAAAAACGGTTTACCGACGGATTACCGACGGAAAATAATCCGTCGTTATAGAGCTTGTCGGTAAATTTTAACCGACGGAATTGAGGTCCTCGGTAAATACCGACGGAAAATTCCGTCGGTAATCCGTCGGTAACATATGTCGACTAATTTTTTGAAATTAAGCCGACAATTGACCCGCCGGCTATCGGAGTTGGTAGCGGCGGCGGTCAGTCGGGGCACGGGGGAGACCTGCCGGCGGTGGAGGCTTGCGCGCGCGTGCCACATGTATAACAAGATTCTTAATAGCTTTAGGAAGTAGTTTGATATATAAAGGTGGAAAAAGTTTGTCAAAAATTCGATGTGGGATGCTCAGAATTTTTAAATTGTCCGCGGTTCCTACGAAATTTTCCGTCGCTAAATATCGACGAGAAATTTTTGTCTGATCCGTCCTTTAAGATGAAATAGCGACGGAATTTTCCGTCGGTATTTAAGCGACGGAAAATTATCCTCGGTAATCCGTCGGTACACTTAAATTTTGAATTTCCCTTCGGTAATCCGTCAAATGCGCCCGTGTTTTGTCCGTCGGTAAATCCGTCGGTAATTAGCGAAAATTTTGTAGTGGAAGGAGAAGGAATGCTTCACGCAGTATACTTCAAGAAAGGCAATGCTGGCAACTGGACGTCGGTTTACAGAAACAAATACGTCGAAACAGAGACGTTTAAGTTGGAAAAGGAAAGAAATAAGCCTTGCTTTCTCCCAGCTGTTGAAGGGGATCCACCTGCAGTCATAGCAAGTTTTCTTCTAAATCTGGTAATTAAGAATCATTCTTCATCAGGTCAATGTTTCTGTTAGGATATTCGGACCCTTAAAAACGTGACGAACGGGTCGTAACCCAACAGAGACAATAACAAAGAATATCATAATGAAAAAAAGAAATAGGCACATAGAATTTAACGTGGTTCGGTCAATCGACCTACAACCACGGGCGGCAGAGAAACAATCCTCTAATAAAGAGGATAACACAAAATAGGCTTCCTGAATATGGTCATGAGCCAAAAAACACATACCCACAAAAACATGGTCAAATAGTCAAACTAACTAAAACACACTTTAAACAATTAGAGAACCTATCTATTTATAGGTGAAATTAATGATAAACTTCATTAATTATCCGATGTGGGATAAGATTCAATTTACTTTAAGGATTAGGATTTGAGCCACATCATAATAGTTTCCTCTACTCTGCAGCTAAGGTTCGGCATGCCAAACGAGCAAATGAGCAACACCAATATCATCGAGCACGCTGGGAAGTTCTACTCTGTGGCAGAGAATTACGTGCCTCAGGAGATCGATATCACATCGTTGGAAACATTAGGGAACTGGGATCTTGATGGAGTTTGGACCAGACCATTTACTAGTCATCCAAAGGTACTAATCCATTTCAAGAGAACTCTGTTGTTTTTCTTCATTTCAAGAGAGTTTAGACGTGGTGTTTGAATTGTTCAGAGAGCTCCAGAAACGGGCGAGCTAGTTACCCTAGGAGTTGATGCACAGAAACCTTACTGCGTAATAGGTGTCATCTCAGGTACAATAATGTTTTTTTTCCAGCTTTAAAAAGGTCTGAGAATGTTAGAACTAACTAGCCAAGCTTGCAACTCCAGCTGATGGGAACAATCTGATCCATCAAGTAGATCTTGAACTCAAAAGAAGCGCTATTATGCATGAAATCGGAGTCACAAACAAGTAGTACTACAAACTCTCTTTTCACTTGTGTTTCTGCAGTTTCTCGTTTTGGCCTAAAATGAGTTTCTTGCAGGTATAACGTCATCATGGACTTCCCCTTAATCGTAGAGTTGAGCCGAGTCTTGAAAGGCGGCCCGTAAGTTTTACTAATAGAAATGTTATCCATCACTCGTATATTATCCTCCGGATTCTTTTTCTCAGAATCTTGGAACTTGAATGCAGGTTGATCAAATACGAAGACAAGGGCTATACAAGAATCGGAATAATGCCGCGTTATGGCGATGCTGATTCCATCCAGTGGTTTCAAGTTGAAGCAGCCAGTGCATTTCATATCATCAATTGTTTTGAAGATGGCGATGAGGTAACAATTAATACTCCATAATCATTCCATTACAGCTCTGATTGTGTCTATGTATATATATAGTTCTTGCAACACAACTTAGTTTATATATATACTTCACACAGGTTGTAGTGATGGCTTGTAGGGCCCGAGGATCCATCATACCCGGCCCGGACTTAGGCAAGAACAAACTGGAGTGGTTTTCCAGAGGCGTCAAGCACATCAATTTGGTGGAACAAAATAATGAAAATGCTCAAGATGGAATGCTTTTTACTCGAGCCTATGAATGGAGGCTGAACTTGAAAACTGGTGATGTGAGAGAAGGGTATCTCACCGGAACACAATATGCCATGGATTTTCCAATGATCCATGCAAGTTTTATAGGCGTTAGAAACAAATATGCATATACACAGCTTGTGGATTCAGCAGCAAGCACGGTTTCTGGTAGGTTTTTTCGTTCAAAATCGCACATAATTTCGAAAAACTTAGCTTGTTTTTCTCAATAGGGATGGCAAAATATGGTGGCTTGGCTAAACTTCATCTTCAAGAGTTTGGATTTTCTAAAGACGAAGCGGTAAAAGTTGAATATCACATGTTTCCGAAGAACACATTTTGTAGTGGTGCTACTTTTGTTGCTAAAAGTGGGAGTTTTGAAGAAGATGATGGTTGGATCATTACTTTTGTGCATGATGAGGATGTGGACTTATCCCAGGTAGTCAACGTAGCATGCTTATGATTTTACTCGTATTAAGAAAATATTTAATGATATAAAAGTTAGATAAATGTTGGTATTGGAATATGAGTAAATTAAAGTAAATTACTAAAAAGTTAATGACATAATTGTATTTGTTATTAGAAAAGTTGGATAAAGTAGTCGTTTTCTATATTATCACAATAATTAGACGTATTAAAGTTAATGAAAAATTTAGTTAGGCATAAAAAATTGTTAATAGGCATGTAAATTTGGGACAGACGAAAAATGAAAATAAGCATATATATTTGGGACGGAAGGAGTATTTGATTAATTGTTTGATATTATGTCAAATTCCAATAGACTAATATCGAAACACTAATTTTTATGCATGATTTAGATGATTCGTTTCAAGTATCATGCACCATCTTTGTCTAACTATATGATCTTCCAAAATTAGTGAAGCAAATTGCAATGTGTGTTTGTAGGTGTACATTGTGGATGCTAAGCAATTTTCAAGTGAGCCGGTTGCCAAAATTGCATTGCCAAAGAGAGTGCCCTATGGGTTTCATGGGTTATTCGCGCACACCACATGAAAATATTAACCTTTCATTGTATTATGTAAAAGACGTGTCAATGTAATGAAATTTAATTATGATTTGAGAAATCTTACCAATTAATAAATCTACATGATCCTTTGTCCCATATTCTCATGTTACAATATCATGTTCAATTAGGGGTGTGCGTATTTGGTTTGGACATAAAAATTAATCGATCTACATATAGAAGGTTTCATAAATTTAAAAATCGTGGCGGTTTCATTTTTTTCCGAACCGTTGCGGGTCAGGTTGGGCGGTTTGTGGACGGTTGCGGGCGGTTTTGCGGGTCAAATAATTAGATATCCTAACTACTTGATTCTTTATTATTTATAGTGACTTTGACGAATTTTGTAAATTGATATAGTTAGAAGGAACAAAATCTACTACGGGAAGACTATTGTATATTATTTGTTTTAAACATGAAGTAGGAGACAACAATTCGGTGTACCACAAAAAAAGTCCAAATTAGACAATGTATATAACTTCAAATGAAATGAGTGTGATAGTATATTCTAAGATTCACGGTACTATAGCACATTCATATGGAAAAAGAATTTTTGAAATGTCACTTTGTTGAGCAGTGTTGTATCTATAATCTGACTTTAATTTAAAGCTTTTCATTTAGAAAAGTTAAGACTAATATTAGAAAATAAAAAAATTAGGACAGTTAACCGCCACTGGCAAACTGCGACCCACCCACTCAATGACGATTTGATAAAAAATTGAACCGCGGTTAATTTTGAGAAAAAATAACCGGCGGTTAAGGTTTCCAACGGGCTGGTCAAGCGGGCGGAGGCGGTTGGACGGTTTTTATACACACCTATATTCAACTATAAACACATTAGATATTTATAGTTCGAATGTTAGTGGGACACCATTAGAACACAAAATTGCAAGATAGATGATTCGTATTATTATGGGCCTCAGTAAGGCCGTTTTCTAAGGCCCACCTAAATTATGGTTAACCTAAATAAATAAATAATATTTTATTTACTTTATTGAATTATCCTTCCTTACTAAATATCTTTATCATGCATTAATCATATTTTGAGCATAACAGAATTTAGTATGTCTAATACCAATTGGGATTAATAGAATTTAAAATATTATGGGCCCGGATAAGGTTGATGTCTACAGCCCATCTAAATTAATGAACTGGACTTAATTAATTTGCAAATAATGAAGTGGAATTAATTTTTATTTCTCGTAAATGTAATTAATATATTTATTAGTATATACTATTCTAATTTCTAAATCATACTCCCTCCGTCCCGCTATTTGTGGCTCACTTTCCCGAAAGGGGTGTCCCATTATTTGTGCCCACTTTCCTAATTTGGTAAAAAATTACTCCTACTCTACCATCTTCTTTCTCCTACTTTATTACATTCTCTCTCATACTTTATCATCTTTCTCTCATACTCTCTCATTATCTTACTCATCTTCTCTCTCATACTTTATCATCTACTCTCTCTCATATTTTATCATCTACTCTCTTAATTCCCGTGCCGAAACCAATTGAGCCACAAATAATGGGACGGAGGGAGTATTTTTTTACTAAAAGAACTACTATAACATGATTAACAACAAATCAAGTGATTCTTCTAGCTTTACGAATACAAACCAGCCAATATCCTAATGAACTCGACCACCACCGTGACGGAGTTGCTCGCCGCCAGCGGAGCAAAGGCTGCAGCCTCGTTAGACTCTGCCGAGCCGCCTCCGGCGAGGTCGGAAAGCGCCCGGAAAATGACGAAAGGCACCCTTTGTTGGTGGCAAACCAATGCCACGGCAGCACTCTCCATGTCCACAAGGCTTACGTTGAATTTCTTATACAAATAATTTCTGTATGCAGCATTGTCCAAGAAAATGTTGGCACTTCCACCCCTTGAAACAGTCGTCACCTTTGGAGAAATAGTCAAACACGTGGTTGAATTTACACATCTCTCTAATTCAAGTCCCTAATGGCAACAAGAAACAATTGACAATATTAGAAAAATAATCGAGAAAATTATTTTTGAGAAAAAATAATAATGATTTTATTATTCGAAAATACACCTCTAATTTCTTCGAGATTTTGAGGTACTCTTGGTTTACAGGGACCCAAAACGCATGCTGCCGTTGCTCCGGCACGCCGTCGACCGGGAAAATCTCTTCCGGTTGGTACCAAACGTTGTTCAAGAGATTGTCGTTGGAGCCGCAATCACTAACATTTGTAGCATAATTTGCAAATTTTAGGTAACCAATTCTTCTTGTGTAGTCTCCATTTGCTTCAAGGGCTAGTTCGTCTTGAGGCCCATCTCCATATCTCTACATATTTAATTTAATTAAATAGCATAAATTTGGCTGTGGCATGAATCGATCCATTAAATCTTGATTGATTATGTATGTGCAAACAACAATAGTAAAAAAGAAGAAAATTGCACGTACTTGCCAATTCCAAAGGGATGTATGGGACCAAAATTGAGGAATTGTAACATCTCCAATATTGAGAGATGTGTTTGCATTTCCTGCAATCCCATAATGCACCACTCCTTTTACGTTGAACAAGGTGAGCAGCAGCTGCGTCGTCGCGCCCGCGTTTAACTACAATTTATCGAGTGTAGTATTTACCGTCTTCTATTCAAGGCCGGCCCTGAGCATGTGCAAGGTGCGCGACCGCTCAGGACCCAAAATTTTTCGGGGCCCAAAAAAGAATTAATTTAATGTAAAATATAGCTAATATGAATTGAAGCACAAACCTTATAAAAGAGAATTCTGTTGGACTATTTTTATTTTTTTTTTGTATTTTCTATTAAACAAAACATACTCCCTCCGTCTAATTAATAAGTGTCTCCTTTCTATGGGTACGTAGATTAAGAAAATGAGATTGTGTGGTGTATATTGTTTGACTTTTTGGTTTATTAATTTTGGTACACATATTGTTTGTCTTTTTAAGAAACAAAACACTTTTTATGGAACAGCTCGAAAAGAAAAACAAGACACTTTCTATGGGATGGAGGGAGTAATATGTAAATATGAAGCCTTAATTTTCTATGTTAGGGGTCCATTTTTTTTGTTTCGCACATGATCCCTATTTTTTTCTAGTTTTTCAAGACTGGCCCTGTGTCTATTAATCTACGTATCAAACTATCAATCTACGTACCATGGCAAGGCCAGTCATGACTAGTACAACTCTTTCTTCATAAATGGTTCCAAATCGGAATCTTTTTCCTGTGAAAAACAATTGTTGTGAATGTTGAAAGTAGATGATAAAACAACTCGATGAAAACTTCAACTCTTTTTATACATACCTGCAACATCAATGGTGAGATTGGTAGGTTTGTAAGTGGGATGTTGAAGAAGAGGATTCATCTCAAACAAGTTCGGAATCACCAGTGCAAGATACGGACCATCTTTGTTAACCTTATTGATCAACCTTTGTGTTCTCGCAGGTATTATTGCATAACATGGGATTAGTGTCACAAAACCCAAAATCATTGCAGCCAAAATTCTTTGACCTCCCATCTTAATTACTTTGCCAAACATGAACGTGAAGATATTTTCTAAGAGAGAGTGAATATGATGGAAGTCGATATTGAATTATATGGGAAGAAAATAAAGTTAGCAGCATGTATATTAGAATAATACTCCCTCCGTCCCATTCATTCTGTTATGTAGAAATCCGTTACGGAGATTAAGAAAGTGGGTGTGAAAGTTAAAGTAGTAGTGTAAAAGTATAAGATAAGAGGGTCATTGTGGTCCACTCATTTCCTACCAATTTAGGTATGAGACATTATGAGTGGAACAATAGAAATGGTATACGTGAAGCATTTAATGAGGACAATGGGACGGAGGGAGTAGTCTTTAATTTACACATCTTGAGTTTGAAAGATATAAGTTGGTCCAAGTCGTTGCATTCGGTTGCTTAGAAATAGAAAAGTACGCTGGATATATTTTACATAGGATTTGCCATCGATTTTTCCACCTTCGTACGCTTGACTTTTCAATATCATGAATTTAAGAGTTTTATTTTCTTCGTTGGAGATAATCTACCATTGCTATTTAAATTATTGCGTAAACTCTGTCTTTTGTAATAATCACAAATAAATTGTTTATCTTCGTTTTTTAAATAGAAATAGGGGATGATCAGATGTGGATGTATGTTGGGGTGGGGTGGGGTGGGGTGGGGGGTGGGGAATGGGGGTAAATAGACCATGTCATAGTATAAAGTATAAGGAAAAAGTACATATAAGAATATCAAATATAATAAGTGTCAATAAAATACAAAAATTATTAAATAATGATACGTTTTTAGATATTTTAAAACTGTGACCCGCGTTTTTTCATAGAATCAAAACCTTCAATAAGTCAGCACTCTTCCGTAACACCGTTCCTTACTTTGGTTGTAATTATTATCCGCATATCACTAATCTCCGTGACCTGGTCAATCTCAAGAAATCTTTTATCGTCACTACCCTAACTTCGGAATTGTATGATTTGTTAGTTGATCAAATATTAAATTCACAGTATGTATAGTTGTCAACTTCGAGTGTTTTAATTAATCTAGTCGATTAGGATTGATTATTATCATTTATCAAATCTTTGCTTATGATCTTCAAATTTGATTTGGTCTAAATAGAAGAGGGGGGGTTATAAAGTATCAATCAATTTGTTTCCCATTATTTTCTAGAAACATAGCACAACGTGACAATCTTGTAGATTATTCTTTACTCCAAACTCAATGTTATGGATTGTGTAATCAAATCAAATAATGTTATGATGTAGCTCAAATCCTAATTCTTAAAGGAAATTGAATCATATCTCACATCGGAGAATTAATAAAGTTTATCATTAATTTCACCTTAATAAATAAGTAAATAACTTCCTCTAATTGTTTTAATATCTTACTAAATATTATTTTTTTTTTGTTTACTTACGCATCATAACTATGTCGTTTAGTTGATCATGTTATGATTAATTAATTTAGTTGATTTATTTTTTTTTTTTTTTTAATATTTATATGTTTTTGTGGGTATGTGTTTTTTGGGCAAATTAGGACAATAATCCATCCTCCTAACCAGGAGGCCCATTTTTATATTCTCATCTTAGATTATTTTTCTCCAAACTCAAGTGTAGGCGATTCCAACCACGTTAAATTCTTTATGACTATTTATTTTTCTCTTTGTGTTATTCTTTGCTATTTCTCTCGTTGGGTTCTAAGAACATATTTTGGAGGGTCTCTAACAAATAAATATATTAGTACGTGATGGATTCTATGTTGACCGTGGGATTGAAACATCAACCATTATTAACCTATAAGTGAATTTAACAAAATAAATTCAAATCAGAAATTGACACAAAATTCAAATAAAATCGAATAAGAAATCACCCGCCAAAAAACCCCAATTTTTTAACCTACCCATTTTCAGTTTGATCTTCCGCCGCAACGACAACGAATCGCATCAACATGAAGAGAGAGAGAGCGCAACGCCAATTCCACGTGAGATTTCACGATCAGGAGATACCGCAAGATGAAGGATGAGGCAACATAGAGATCGATAAACACGATGGTGAGTAGGAAGATGCAGAAGGCGACCAGAAGGCATATAAAGAGTAAACAAGTGCCAAGAGTGACGACGAACGACACGAGTGAAGCTTGAAGGAGCGCGATCAAGATCAGATCAATATTGGGTACTATCGTGAACAGAGAGGTTCTCCAAGAAAGAAGGCCAAACGATGTGGTTTTGTCTTGCAGGTCGGAGAAAGTTCTGACTTGAGATGTGTGTGTTAGTGAGAGAGAGATAGTGAGAGAAGGAAAGAAGAATTTGTCCTTGATAAATCACATTTAAGTATAAAAAGGGCCAAAATATGCAAATCTTGAAAGCAAGATATGCCATGAAAATAATCTTCAAGAACCCTAAC
This sequence comes from Lavandula angustifolia, assembly GCA_028984105.1. NCBI lineage: Eukaryota > Viridiplantae > Streptophyta > Magnoliopsida > Lamiales > Lamiaceae > Lavandula > Lavandula angustifolia. The sequence goes on from CM054816.1 coordinate 1,130,633, forward strand.
TTGACGGCCATCATGCTTCCCCTTTCTACAGAAGGCCGACGACGAATGAAATCGACAAAATCAGCAGCTATACAGAAACAATATCCAACCTCCAGAAACAGAGAAATGGCATACAACTGAGACTGTTGGACCGTCTCCAGTTTTCATGGCAAAGTCATTGCTAGCGCGTTACTTGAGAATGCAAATTGTGCCAGATTTCGCCCAGATCTCCATGCCGATAAAAGAACGAAAAATGAAAAAGCTCAGTAAGGAAATAGGTAGAAAGAAGTGCAACAGAATGCTAAGCAAAATCCGTCTTACCTCGATCATGAAGCGTTACATCACTCAAGTGGTACGACGGTGCTCAAAATACTAGTAAACCAGTTCCGAGGATACGAATACATGTCAGCTGTATGATGCCAGACCATGATTCCTGAAGAGTTCATCGAAAAGCACTCCATTTGGCTCTCGTCCTCCACAAGTTGCTCGATGAATGTGCTTGCCTGCAAAAGAATCCATCTTCATATATCTCTCATTCTTATTTCATCTTCTACTGAGTAACAATGTATGTGCAATCTCTTGCCATATATATATACGGATTGTTTCGGCCGCTATAAGAAGAGATACCGGTAAAGAGAGACTCACCTGCATGTCTTGTTTAACTGTCTCGAGCTGCCTGATAGGTTCGAGGGTAGGTCGGTGCCATCTCTTTGTATCCCAAACGATGGTGCTGTTGAAAGCAAAACCCGACATCTCAGCGTGGAATCTCCGAGGTCTTTTCTCCATGTCGGCAATGTGCCACCCTACTACTTGAGAGTAGTTACAAATTGGACCTTCGATTACAACTTCATCTTTGCTTTGCAACAATTTGGCAACTGTCCATGTCCCAATCCCACTGCAGTAAGAAAATGTTGAGCATCATCAATCAGACTCATAAATCTTATTCTTCAGAGAAAACGATGAATCTCGGTAAAGGAGGAACCAACATTCTCATACTTGTACTTGAATATTCCTTAAGTGAATCCTAGATGTGTATATAGGATAAAAGAGATCGGTTTAAGATCAAATCTCCAGCTTAACTTCCTGAACAATAGGAATACATGAAATTTATTCGAAAGGGTTTTCTTAAGTTTACGAGTTAGACTCAGTGAAAACTGGAAACAGAATCACTTCAAGAAGAATATAGACCTAATGTAAGCATGCTGCATGTATTCGCACTATTTCATTTTCTAATCTGAATAGGTTATTCACTAGCTAGGTACGTCGAAGATGATCCAAGAGGTGTATAAGTGTGGTCTCAAATTGTCGATGAACGTGTTATTTAGTATACGAGAAAGTACCTTATGTTTCTCATTTGGTTGAAGAGGTCAGTAGAGTATATCTTATCATCATCTGCAAAGTAAGCAATCCCATCTAGACGGTGAGTCTCGATGTGTGAGATGGCCACATTCCTAAGGAGTGCATTTCTATCGATTATCTCAGTCGCATTCTTAATACTGCATACCAGATGCCGGTACATGATACCAGTGTTCCTCAATAATTCAGCTGTTTCGATAGACTGAGAATTCATCTCCACAACTATCCAAAGAAGAGGGCCCCGGATCAGTTTTATTGTGTGTGCCAAGCGATTCAGATAGTAGCCCTGAAGCGGCCTAGCTTGAGTTGGGGTGATGATGATCAGAAGCTTATCAGAAACCACATCACCACGAGACAAATTTGATGAATTCCTTAAAAAGTATCGTCAAGAGGAGGAATTTTCGGTTCAATAATAACCTCCTCTTGCTCGAACGTAGAGTTTTCTTTCAAGAAAACTTTGCCAACTACGGAAATCTCTCTTTTCTCATCTTTCACGCGTGGTTGAAGCAACTCAAAATCAAAAGCTTCTTGCTTAGGCATTATACTCGTGGACAAATTCAATGGTACAAACGGGGTAAGTCCGACAATCATACCAACAACAAAGCACATTACGAAATGTAGATACGCCCTCCTCCAAACTTGCCCCTTCATCCTTGGTCTATCAACTGGCCTAGAAGACCGTTGTGAGAAAAGACCAAGAACAAAACTCTGTAACTTGTACAATACATAATCCAACGAACCCGGTGAAGAAGATACCGCCCCTCCTTGGGGAGGATAGTTCTGACTGTTTGAAGACGATTTGGACAAAGGGGAAGCCACTTGACAAGCTTCACCATTGCTTAAACCTCCGGGTTTAGGAACAGGAGATAGAGTTCTTCGGATTGATGCCATGACAAATCCCTACTAGTATCTAATTTCGCCCGGGTACACTGTTTTATCAATACTCAGACATGACATGGCAAGAAAAGCCATTTTTTCTCTCAATCTGCATCCTAAAAAAGATCCCTCCAAATATGCAACATCTCCATAACATACCAACAATGAATTTTGGCAGCTTTCCAAATATTATCACTAGCACCACCGATGAATACGTATCGTATTATATTTCCGGTTCTTATTCCGCTTTGTACCACTTCAAAAGATTCATTCATTTCATGACATATGCTCCATTCTGTAGCACACCCCCCTTTCTCAACATCATCACCAATCTTCAAAAATATGATAATACTTGAAATTCAAGAAAACCTAATCATACATTGAATTCCTCCCTTTTGTCCTCAAACATATCCTGAAAACGCAATAGAAATTCAATACTAATACTAATAGGCCTTTCTTTTTTCTCTCTCTTTCATCTATTGTAGCATAGATACAAGCTGCAATCAAAGATGCTTAAACTAATGTAAGAGAAAACTGTGAACTTAAATCACTAAGGAATATAAAGAACTCCCACGAAAAACACACAGCAAAATTCACATCTCAATCCTTTAAAACCCAGATTTGAAGCTTACTAGATGGATAAAGATTCTAAGAGGAAATCAATTACCTTGTTCTCATCCCAAATGAAATGGGCCTTCAATTCTTGAAGCAATCTCAAATTAAGAGCAGAAAACAACAACGCAAAAAGGGATACAACCAGTAATCCTATTCAGCTTAATTCTTCATCTGCAACTCAAAAAGGACTTGTTACAGTTCGTCCAAATTGAGCAGTGACTGAATCTGGGAATAAAAACGGATGCTCTGAAGATTTAAGTGGACTATGGGGAAGTGGGAAAAGGGGATTAGTGTGTGTTTGTGCGTGTTCTTTTGCAGGACAGCGAAGAAATGAGAAAATGGTGGGTGGGAATTATATATATTTCAAAACAACAGAGGGCCCAGAACTCCATTAAATTATTATTTCTTTCACCTCAGATCTGCATCAAAAAGATTACTGAAAAATTATGGTGATTCAATTTAAGAACCGAAAAAGACAGTATCTTTGCATATGTTAGCATCATTTCAAGAGCATCCACAATTATGCCTGGGTGTTCGGTACGGTATACCGTACTATTTTTTTCATACCGCATATCCTACAGATAAGGTTGGGGTATGGGAAAAAATATACCGTTATCGTACCGATCATTTCGGTATACCATAGTTCGGTATACCGAAAGTTTGGTATAACAAATCTCCATACCGTTGTCATACCGCTCTTTCGGTATACCGTACCGCACTTCGGTATACCGAAAAATCAAGGTCTACCGAATATTTAACGGTATATCGTAAATTTAATTTATGTTTTTTATAAAAGCCAAGAAAGTTATTAATATTATTTTTCAATAAAATTAATTAATCTATCTATTTTGTATGAATTCGTTAATATTACGGATTAATGTTTATAAAATTGAAAAATATAATTTTTTTATCAATTTCATGATTTAATAGATAAATAATGTGACTTTATGTTAAATAAAGTTATTTCATTTAAGTGAATTTATGATATAATATTAATATTGTTTGATATTAATGACATATTTGTAACAACCTGTGTTCAAAACTTGTAACCAACATTTTTGTATTATTTTCTACAAGATATATGCGGTATGAACTTCGGTATGTGGTATACCTCAATATGGAAAATCTCATAACTTTCTGTACCGAAAAAACTTCGGTACGGTATGATACCGTACCTAAAATTACGGTATACTGAAAATTCGAATCTTCAATATTTTTTCGGTACGGTATGTGCGGTATACCGTAACACCCCTAATTATGCCGGTAAATCATCATCCAAAAGCTCACATACTGTTTACATAATTAGTAGATCAAGAACAACTTGAAACTCCATTTAGAGAGAGAATTGAAAATATATCTGCATAAAAGGAACATTAATATTGCATCGAAACCATTACTCGTGCATTTTTAATTACCTCATGTGCATTCACAGTAACGGTATTTTTCTGTCATAAAAGTAGGCAAAATGCATTGAACAACTATCAAGTTTAATTTAATTGAGTAATCCAACTTTTATTTTAATATGCATTAAATTGTCCGACTTTATTTGTGGGATTTGTATTACATTGAACCATTCGATTTACATTTTGGGAAGTTTGTAAATATCTAAGGTAACAAATTTTAGCATGTAGAGTTCATGTATTAATGTCGTTAAAAGACTATAATTGGATATGGTAATTATCTAATAACTTGGAATCGAGAAAAAATATTCATTTAACGAGGTTATTACTTTATTGAACATTATTTTAGTGTATTGACTCATATCGGGACTGGAATAAATTAATATCTTAGCGAGATTATTACTTTATCGAATATTACTTTATCGATGTTTAATTGTATTGGTGCCGCAACTTACGAGGCAGATTTAAATAATTATCTAGTACTACACCCTTTTGTGCTCAAATACTAGCTATAAATTCGAATTTTCTCAACATCTCAATATGTCGAGCATGTAACTCTTCGGTATTCTTTACCTTTCCCCATGTATGTGTTTTGAATTTCTTAATTAGATGCCATAAGTATCAGTTACTCTCGTCATTAAGAAAGAAAAAGATAGTCAAGAAATAAATCCAAACTGTTCCAACTCAACATGTTGAAATATGGGAAAAGATTAATTTCTATTGATGTATTTGAGATAATATATACTACTCCCTCCGTTCAACTTCATTAGTCCATTTTTCCTTTTTGGGTCGTTCCATTCCATTAGTCCATTTTCTCTTTTTAACTTAAAATAATACTCTATTATATTCAAGTGGACCCCACTACTTTATCTATTTTACACACAACAAACAACTTTCTTAATCTCCGTGCCGAAAAGAAAGTGGACTAATGGAGTGGAACGGAGGGAGTACATGATTAGTTTCTGTCAACTTATTATGTATTATGATCCAGATTCAAAATTATTACGTATCTCGCTTCATAACCAATTAATTTCTAAGCTGGCGTGCCTCGTGTACATATATAATTGATACTATGTCTAATACTCCCTTCGTCCCATTGGAAGCGTCTTGTTTCCAATGGGCACGGATGTTAAGAAAATGATAATGTGTAGTGTATATTGTTTGACTTTTGGATAGTTAAATATTGTCCATATATTCTTGCCTTTTTTAGAAACAAGACGCTTCCAATGGGACGCCCAAAATGGAAAACAAGACGCTTCTAATGGAACGGAGGGAGTACATCATAACAACACATGCATGGTAGATATATGATTCAAACCTTGTGTAAATTACGCGCCTCGAATAGCAGTTGCGGTTTACTCTCATCATACAAATTAATTAAGGTTACAATGTCAGTTTTCAAGCAAAGCATCAACAATTGAAAATAATGATTCAAACCTTGTGTGGTTTGCAGGCTACTGCACAAGGAGCGGGGTTTACCCAATGCGCACCGAAGGTAGCGGCTGCGGGTTCCACGTATCAAAAAAAAAAAAAAAAAAACACACGCTAATTCCCATCTAATTAACATTATTACCAATGATTACCAATCAAATCAACTAGTTGAAGTAGAAGAGTATCTGCAAACCCTAGCCTCCTCATAAACAAGACCACTTCTGCAGAAGTAACCATTCCCAGGGCTACAATGGCGGTCCTCCGAACAAACACATAACCCTTCAAGCGCACACCCATCTCCTTTTCCACCCTCTAATCCAAACAATATTTCATCCGACGACTCACTCGAGAAAATCCCATCTGGATCGACGCCTCTTCTCGCCGCAACAAACTTGCTAAACGAAGGATACTTCTTCCCCACGCCGAGAAACGCCACCTTCCTATTCTTCGCCCAATGCGGCCGAGCCGAGTACTTGCGAAACGCCATCTGCTCCACCTCCTCCCAAACGTCGCCGTTGAGACGAGGCGTCGACGCCTCGTCCGAGCGGTAGTAGTTGAAGTCAACCACGACGGAGTCCTCCGGCTGCCCCAGATAGGCGGAGGACTTCTTGACGAAGCGGATGAGGAAGCCGTTGTAGATGTCGACACCGCAGAAGTTTTGGGGGTTTATATCTCGTAGTTTCTTCACGTCGCGGATGAAGGTGGCGAATTTGGCGGCGGAGAATATTGCGGTGGATTCGTAGAAGAAGAGGCCTTCGATTCGTGGGTCCCACGCGCAGGAGACGTCGGTTTTGGATTGCGGGGAGTAGAGGCATGATCCGGACGTCTGCATGTTGGCTTGAGTTCCGACGACGGGATAGCCGGTGAAGATTAGGTTGTTGTTCTTGAGTCCGTTGGCGGTGAGTTTCTTGTATGCGAGGAAGGATGATGCCAGTATGCATTTGGCGTTTGCATCCCTCGCCTTCTCAGCGGCTTTTTCTGCACTCGTTGATGAAATAAAATGAGAAGAAATCACAAGTGCTTTGAAAAGGTACTTCGCGACAAAACCCACGACCTATAAAAATTATCAAACTACCCTACCGCTGGATCAAAGTTCAATTTATAATATAAAATTAAAGTTAAATATCTCAAAATCAGTGGGGACAGGGCAGTGGGGAGAGTGATCCCCACTGCCTCACTCCCGCCTACGTCACTTCACATAATAATTTGACGTAGTTTAAGTGAATAGATGGTACACCTTTTTCAAATTCCGTTGTGTAAAGACTCTTGAAAAATCTCATACTTTTGTCGTGTTTGGATTGAAAGAAGCAACATACCTGTAGCTCGAACTGATTTTGCGATCAAGGCGAAATTGGATTGAAACCCGATGAAATCGTTTACTCCATTACCCGGTGCGTTGGAAGGAAGTCGATCATCGTACCTATATACGGCCGTATGTCTTGATGGGTACCATTGAAGATCTCCAAACTCGTATTTATTGGCGTGTGCCATCAATTCATCTTCGATGCCAACATCACTACTGAAATTGAACGTAATGCTCCGTTTGAAAGCCGGTTCCAATGAAAATGTCACCTACATATAATATATATATTAGTTTTTTCTTATTAGATTGAAATAATATTATACTACCTTCATCTCGGTATTAGTGGCGCCTTTTTTCGGCATGAAAATTAAGAGAATATATAATAAAGTATGAGAGAGAGAAGAATGTGATAATGAGAGAGTACGGGAGAGAAGATGAGTGAGATAATGAGAGTAAATGATAAAGTAATAGAGATGAAATGATAAAGTATGAGAGATAAATGAGTATAATAATGAGAGTGGATGATAAATAATTAGGAAAAATAAGATGATAAAGTAGAAAATAGATAATAACTTTTTATTAATTTGGGGCGTCGCCACTTATAAGTTATAGCGAGACGTCTTAATTAGGAAATGTCGCCACTAATAGCGAGACAGATGTATTAGGTTATCAACAGATGTATTAATCAATTTCTATTTAAAAAGGGTAACAGATATTCAGGAAACTATTAATATTAATATGGATTGTCAAAAATTGGAAGAAACCAATAAAAGACGAACATGATAATACAAAGAAAAAGTCCATATTTTCGATTTCTTCTATTGCAACTCTAACCAATATTATTGTTTCTTGTGTTTTTCCGAAAGGTTTTTTACTAAAATTAGATAGGCCTTGTTGTTTTGATTAGATAGTAAACATGGATGATTGATAAAATAAAAAAGATATTTTTATATAATTAAGCCCCATTTTTTTTTCAGCAAGTTTTTTTAATATATTCTAGGAGAGATTTTACCTAAATCTTTTACTCTCTCCGTCCCATAGAAAGTGTCATGTTTTCTTTTTTGAACTGTTTCATAGAAAGTGTCTTGTTTATAAAAAAAAAAGCAAAGAATGTGTGGATCAGAATTAACAACTCAAAAGTCAAACAATATACACACAATACAAATTTCTTAATCTTCGTACCGTTTCATAGAAAATGTCTTGTTTCTAAAAAAAGCAAAGAATGTGTGGATCATAATTAATAACTCAATAGTCAAACAATATACACACAATACAAGTTTCTTAAGTGTCATGTTTTCTTTTTTGAACCGTTTCATAGAAAGTGTATTGTTTCTAAAAAAAGCAAAGAATGTGTGGATCAGCCATTCTGATTCAGAATTAACAACTCAAAAGTCAAACAATATACACACAATACAAGTTTCTTAATCTTCGTACCGTTTCATAGAAAGTATCTTGTTTCTAAAAAAAGCAAAGAATGTGTGGATCATAATTAATAACTCAATAGTCAAACAATATACACACAATACAAGTTTCTTAAGTGTCATGTTTTCTTTTTTGAACCGTTTCATAGAAAGTGTATTGTTTCTAAAAAAAGCAAAGAATGTGTGGATCAGCCATTCTGATTCAGAATTAACAACTCAAAAGTCAAACAATATACACACAATGCAAGTTTCTTAATCTTTCCTGCCGTTTCATAGAAAGTGTCTTGTTTCTAAAAAAAGCAAAGAATTTGTGGATCATAATTAATAACTCAAAAGTCAAACAATATACACACAATACAAGTTTCTTAATCTTCGTACCCCATAAAAATGAGACACTTTAGGACGAATGAAGTATTTTCGTAAGAGTGAAAGATATAAAAATAAGTTACTATATTAGACCAAATTTTAGTTGAGTTATATTCTATTGTTTTTTTTTTGGATGACGAGAGTTCAATCACTCTAGGTTAACTATTGATAATATACAACAAATAACGGTTCCAGTGAGATTTAAACCATGACCTATGGGTTCGAGACCATCGCCATCCCAAGGGGATGTTATATTCTATTGTTGTTATATATAGTAGGCTTAGAATTGTTGAATTGAGACTCATATTTTTTTACTTTTGTTGCTCTAATTAAGCTCTTGTAATAGAATAAAAAATATTAAAAAATAGAAATAATCCTCATAAAAAATAAATAAACATGAAGTGATTGAGTTGGTCTTCCTCACCGTAGAGATGACTCCCAATAATCCCAAAGAAACTCTTGCCGCGTTAAAAAGCGCATCATTTTCTCTCAAATCCAAGACTTTTGCAAAACCCTCCGACTCTTTACCAGCAACAACGATTCTAATCCCCACCACGTGATCATGCAACGCGCCGCCATTGCCCCGCCACGAGCTGCCGTGAGCTCCGGTGCTTATCGCCCCACCGACGCTCACACCCTCCCAGTACGGCGCCGCCACCAAGCTCAGCCCCTCCTCCTCCACCCTATCAATCAATTCCCGGAGTCCGACTCCGGCATCCGCCGTAACAGCCAGTCCGGCCTTGTCGACGGTGATGCCCGAGTTGTACCTTTCCGTGCTTATCAGGATTGTACCTCCACCGTTCCCGGACGTGGGGCAGCCCAGTTTCGGTATGGTGTGTGAGAACTTGGACACAACTTTCACCTTGAGCTTATTCTTGCTTGCATTGGCCACGGCGGCGCGCAGCTCTTCCTCGGTGGTCGGGTAGACGGCGGCGGAGACGCGGCAGGCTTTCCTGTCGCCCCAAACGCCGTAGGAGTTGGAGAGCGTGCAGCCGGTTTGGTCGCACTGGACCGGGTTTGCCGGCGGCATGGCCCCGGTTAGGGCGGAGGCACACACGGCCAAGATTATGGTTTTCCTTATAATTTGTTGGGAATAAAAATTGGTAATCGACATTTGTTTTGGGGGATTGAATTGTGTGTGGGGATTCGAGGTATTTAAGGATTGTCTTAGTTTGAAGGGAAGTTTAGGAATGTGGATTTCTTGAATTGTACGTTACGATTGTGTTAATGTTGGGGAGGTGACGTCAATTTTAACCACCATGTTGGATTTATTTAAAATGAAGTCATTTTTAGAATAAATTAAAATTGGGATATAATCCTGTTCTTTGGCAGCAATACATATAATAATGGGAAATCTAAAGTTATTGAAATAACGCAATTTAAATCTAGGATGATATTATTCTTTCCTGATAGGATCGGTACGTCCAAAAAAATCTCCGTCCAATCCATGTTCAAGTCGAAATTAAATCGTTTTGTACTGAATTTTTTAAAAACCATTATTCTTTAAAGTGCCAATCCCATCCCCAATACCTCACAAACCGCCCATCTCCCGCACAAACGGCCTCTCCTCCAAAACCCGTCGGCGCTCGCTCCCTTCTAATCATATTTGCTGGAGATTCTGGCTTTCAGTTCATCTCCGCCGCCGACGTCGAAGCCATAGGGCACTATGGATACATCCTTTAGATTCAGATCTAGTACGGACTGTGCTTATCAAACTAGAAACCATATGTTTCGACTCTAATGAATCAGTTTATCAAAAGGTTGATGATGAGTGGGGATGATGAATGGGTGAAGCATTTCAATGTGCTTCAAGTGAAAATTATGAGGGAAAATTAATCGTTGAGAGAATTGTAAATAATAAGAGAAAAAAAAAATTTAAAAATATAATTTAAAAAGACATAATTTCGATTTGGATATAGATTGAATAAGAATTTTTAGGACAACAGATTCGTCCCTATTCTTTCATAAGAATGTATTGTCAATATCTTAGTAAACACATTTACTATACATAAAGGTGGGCCACAGCTGGCAAATATCAGTTCTTCACAGAAGAATTAGGTCCCAAAGTAATTGTGGACCACGTGCATGTATTATTAATTAATACTCCTTCATTCCACCAAATTTATTCGGTTTTTTTTCGGTGTGATAATTTAAAAAAAGTTAGTGTAGATTAATAAAAGTGTGGACTCATACATTAATTGATAATTAATATTTTTGAGTTAATTTGAGTTGTTAAAGGTGTGGGATTTACTTCCTTTTTTAGAATCTGGACAAATTCAATGGAACAACCCGATAATGAATATTGGATAAGTTCGGTGGGACGGAGGGAGTACGAAGGACAACTTATAAACATAACCAAATAGTATTCCTTCCGTCTCATAATTTATGTCTTATTCAAATTGGACATAGAAATTAAGACAGTTTATGTAAAGATATAAACTAGCGGTATAAGATATAAAGTGGTAAGTCCACTTATTTAGATGATTGTGATTTACATATTTGTGTCTACTTTTGAAATGAGACATATATAGTGAAACAATATAAAATAGCAAATGAATCGTTAATAGTGGGATGAATGGAGTAATTTATACTACTATTTCAAAACATTAAACAAACTAACAAGAATAAAAAGTTTTTCGAATTTAAATTTATTTTCATCCATATCCAGTTGATATTTAGAAGGCCAGTTCTTGAGAGTATCAAACTAGAAGCACAAGGAACAGAGAAACAAATGAAGAGTCCATAATTAAGTTTATTAGAATCCTCTAAGTCATGATCTTTTCCAAGCACCATTCTTTCTCATTCTCTGCATCTTCCTGCCATCTACAATATTCCTTGCTCGTGGTTTTTCTGTGAAGGCATTCCTCCTCCTAGGCTTCAACTCTTTTGCACTTATGGTGAAACTATTTCCTACTTCAGGAATGCTGAAGTCAGCTGGATTCCTGTTCAGAGTGCAGTCCCCTAATGCTTCCTTACTTCTTGCAGGCCGTTTCTCAAGCTCGTTGGCCCCGTCTAGAGGAGTGGTTTTCGGGTTCTTTAGCTCGTGTTGTACTTGGACTACATAAAAAATAGCATTCAAAATGTACAGTCAAGGAAACAAGAGAATAACTTTTTGTGTTTTTGGATATCATATCCGATTATCCGGCTAGTTAAGGATATCTTGTCTTACTTACCTCTTAAATTAGAAGAAGTTCTTTCAATGCTTTCACCGGAAGAATAAACACCATGACTTAACCAAGAGAAGTCATTAAAGTTGCTGTGTTGAGGAAAGAGCGATCCACGAATGAAGTTGTGGTTCTCCTTTCCGTTTAGACGCGGGTGGTGCTTGCAGGGAGAGAAGGGCTTATTAAGGGAACTGTTTGTGCCAACTTCAAATGAAGAGCTTGATTTAACTCTCCGGTCCATCAAAGATAACAACTGCATTGCTGGGATTGAATCATTTGAGTAAGGATCCAAGGATCCTATACTACTCCCCTCTTTGAACTTAGCCACATCAGATATGGCTTTCTTTCCCTTGCCACCCTTCATGTCAAAGACAGTCCTCCCTTTGTGGCACTGGTCTAAGAATGAATGTCCGCTCATACCACTGCGCTGAATGGGACGGTTTTGGGGAATTCTTTGATGAAAAGACACATTTTCTCTAGGAGGTGGCCATGGTAATTCTATCCCTGCACCAGATCTTGGCCCTGCCATTACAGAAGTTGATGTTGAATACTCTGATTTCCTCGGTTGACTAGGAGTGGACGAACTGAAGAGTCTGCATTGCTTTTTATCTGGTCTGCTAGTACCCAACTGATAATGGTTTAGATGGAGAGCATTTGTAGATACATTTGGCCCGACTCCCATGTTTCCATTCGCCACAGTTAAGCCATTTATTCTGGTGGGAAGAGGAAAATTGATCGTGCCAGGATGTTCATCCACATCGACTGCAGAATATCCTCTCGCTGAATTATTGATTCCCTGAAGATATCTTCTTGAATTTCCAAGTGCTCTTTCATGCAGATTTCTGGCTAATAGCTCCACTATTTCCATTGGTATATCATCTGATGATTCCACATTGTTATCCTTGTTTTTCAGCTCAGATATTCCCGCTGGTCGTGTGTCTTCTCTAATATTCTCACTACTGCAGGAGGAAGAGGCATCCTAGACAAAGTAGCAGAGATTTTCAATTAGCCACACACTAAATCAGATGATGACAAGACAATTGAAGCAAACAGAAGCAAGACAGTAAACAGAATACTCTTCTCATCTGAACAGTTTGGACATGAATATCGCATGCAACTTTACGGGAACAGTAATAGCATTGATGGAGAAACATTTTCGGGTTATTCAACCAAGAAAGATTTAAAAAAAAGGAAAACAAGCAGAATAGAAGTACTTCAATATATGATTATCAGAGTGACTTGTACCAATGTTCTGTGCAGAGGCAAACTTCTCTTCTCAGAAGAAATAGTGAATTGCTCGCCTTCTGTCATAGCTGTCTTCTCTGTAAATTCCATATTGAGATCTGGAATGAATCTATGCTCCCTAAGAGATTCTTGATTGTCGGGATCTCTTCCGGTATCCATACTCTCGAGGGAAAGGTCCACTGCCACTTTTCCTCCTTTGCTGGGAGGCATTAAAGGCTCATCATCAGCTCCAACTTCAGGCCTCTTTTCCATGGAAAGATCATAAGTTTTCTCCATTGGTTGTCGTCGCATCTCTACCAACTTACCCAGATCAGTTTCCACAGGAACAATTTGTTCCTGTAAATTTGCAGAGGATGCAGCACTGGTCTGGTGATAATAATCTTTCACGTGGGCTACTTCATCATCTCTATGGATCTGTCTCATCTTTTTGCCGGTCTCAAAAGCTTTAGTCTTTTTGTGCTGCATCCCTTGAGATTGGGGATCAAAAGGTTCAATTCTCCTAGAACTTTTCTCACCATCGGGCACAAGGCGTTCGATTCTCTTAGGTGCAGCCCTTGGACAGATTTCCAGTAAAGTTTCTATGTGTTCTCCAGGAGCAAACTTTCTTTTCCTCTGAGGACTTCTAGCAGCTTTTGCAGAATCAGCCGTTTCATCAACCTGGAGCTGAGGAACTAAAACTGCTTCTTCCATCTTAGATCTTGTCCTAGGTTTACTGCTAGTATGCTTCCTTTCTTCCACCAATATATCTGCAAGAGAACGTAACTTCGGCTTTCTCTTAAGTGGCAGCACACTAAAAGTGTCATCATTTCCAGATGATGCATTATCTGTCTTATCAATTGTGCTCAAAGGTGGTTCAACATCTGAAGCATCTGTTGCACATACAAACATTCTTTAGCTTAGCAAGAAATAATGAGCAGTTTCAGAGAAACTATTAAAATGCTATCACATGCTGTGGATTTCATTCAGACATATCAGTATAACATGAAGTTCGAGCTTAAATGTCGCTCATGTATGTTTTACCTTTGGTATTCATGTGTCTGTGATTAACACCATATGATGGATACAGCTCGGAACTATGCACGAAATGTTCAAAAACTATAATGCATCCCTACACATGGCGCCCAAAGTGAGCATAAACTACAGCCTTCTTATAATTTATTTTTATCAAGCTTCACTTAATCTGTCTATCATGCCAATGTGTGATACTCAATTTATGCACCAATCGATAATACTATCTCGAGTATCAGCATTTACCTTGAGTCTCTCTCCTGTGTATGAACAAGTCATCTTTTCCACCAACATTCACACAAGAATTTGTTTTGGTATTAATACTTTTGGCACCTACTGCAACTTTTTCTGTAGTTCTCTTCGTTTTATCAGCATTCGGAATGCAACTAGAACACTGCCACCATCGAAATTCAGGAACAAGTAGTGGAGGGAGATTACCCTCGTGATCGACATCATTCCCTACAGATTCAAATGGAAAACATGTCTCCCAATCCTTTGTTCGCATCCCAGCTACAAACCCACTGCAACAGCATTTGACAACATATGATCATACATGCAATAAGCAAAAATGATATCATGGCAATCAACTAACAACAGCAGTCCCTAAAAGTTTTCCAAATGATTCAAGATGTTGAAGTGAACCAAAGTAACACTCACCGTATAGAGAAATGATCATGTGATGGTGACTGAATGGTTTTCTTTGAGTTACTAATGTCTATAGCTATCGAATTGATCCGAACTACGGAACCCAGCTTGGAATCCACAAAATCATCAAGTTTTCCTCGACATTCATCCGTTACCACCATATCCATTTCAACCACATAAACCTAAACACCGGTCAATGAAATGAAGCTATTAGTTAGTAAACAATCGAAAATGAGTGCATAAAATCATGGAATTGAATGGAATGTGAATGTCTGTTACCAAAGTAGAGAAATAAATAACAAGAAGTTGAATGTTTGTTACCAAGTGGTGAGTCCTAAATAGCAAGAAATGAACAGACAAGTGGCTAGCGAAAGTGAAAGAAACGTCATTGCATGTACCAGACCAACAGTTGAAACCCTAGTTAAGAATGGCAACGGAGAAAAGAGCTTTGTCCAATCAAAAACTTGCAGATGTCGGCATTGAAAGAATAACCGAAAAGATAAACTAACCGAACATAGTCAAAAAAATAAAAAGAACAGTAAAAACCTGGACAAATTCAATTTTAGGGTTTTACAGTTGGGGGAATTCAATTCGTGAATCTTGAATGGGACAACGGGAAAAATCAACGCGGATCAACAATTAAATCAATACCCGTTTAGCTAACCCACAAAAATGGAACCGCAAACCATAATTTCATGCATTGATTTCAACATCGCAAATTAGGGTTTATTAGCCATAAAAAGCTTCGGTTATTTCAATATTACCAGCTTTACACCAGCTGTAAAGAATACGCAAGAAAAGTACCATAAAATGATGAGAACGACAAAAACGTACGCACCAGAAACGGCGGCAAATAAATAGTCGGTAAAGGTAAATTCCAAAACCCTCTTCAGATAAATCGATGTATCAGATTTAAAAAATCAGCTGAAAGTCAGCTAAAACCTAGTTAAATTTCAAAGTAAAAACCCATAAATTTGCACAGACAAAAAACGTGAACAGTACTGCAGGAAAATTACGAAAAAAAATTAACCTTTTTCCCGGATCGGTGTACCAAACAAAACCCCAAAAATCGGCCGGAGAAGTTCCTCCACGGCTCACCCGAAAACGATCGCCATTTGATGGAAGAGGAAGTGAAGAACCAATCTTTACGGTTCCTCTGAAGTGATTTGACGGCGACGTGGACGAATTCGCGGCCGACGCATCCGAGATCCCTATGTTTTTAGGTCTGAAATCGGATAAAGGACGGAGAAATGTTTTAGAGAGAGAAACACGAAAATGAAGACAAGAGCGAGGAAAAGAGAGGAGAGAGAAGGTCGCATTTGCAGGAGAGAGAGAAATGTTATGCGAGTTTACTGTCGCCCTATGGGTACAGATTTTGGCGTCTACACACAAGCATGTGTATGTATAGAGAGAGAAAGTATTCGTCGAATCAGAGAGCGCCAGCGAGGCATTAATATGCGATGCTTATCGCTACCCACTCTATACGACTCCTCGAAACCCTAGTCAAACGAGAGTCCATCCGTGAGATACACGCGCTTATCTTCGTAGAGTAGGTGACTGGTCGCTGTCTTGTCAAAATATGGTCCTTGCACATAGCTGTCGTCTGATTGGTGCGTGGGCTCACCGCCGGCCGGGTGACGGTGGTCGAAATCTGGGGAAGGAAAAAGAGAACCCTAAATTGTGTGGTAATAAAGAAGGAAGGTAGAGGTGGGGACAACCCTAAAAACCTGAAGGTAATTAACCTTATGAAAAAAGATTGGAACATTTTTTTTTCTTTTTTGATCTATATTTATTTAGTTTTATTAAATGTGGGCAGATATTAGATAGTGGTCAATTTTATTTTATTTTTATGACGAGGTAACCTGCAGCCGCTACTAAAGTGCGTACTGGGTAAATTTCGATCTTGTGTTTTAACCAACTTAGACTAATCATATAGGTGATAGACTCACATATAGCGGTCTTGGTAGGTTTTGAATCCATATATAACTTTCTGACCACAGGCTACTCACCTTAACCGACATCCAAAAGGAGTAGATAGTGGTCAAATTTTATTGCATGACAAGTTGCTAGTGCGTGCCGCGTTTGCATATTTTCGGATTGATCGAGCGATATTACAAGCTTGTTTCAACGACTGTTTATCCGCATCATCCTAACATAGTTAAGATATATACAGTTAAACCTCGATAAAGTAATAACCTTGGGATCGAGAAAAAATATTCATTTAACGAGGTTATTATTTTATCGAATATTATTTTAGTGCATTGACCCATATTGGGACCAGAATAAATTATTATTTTAGCGAGATTATTACTTTATCGAATATTAATTTATCGATATTTAATTGTATGTAATAATGTTTTTGGCTGGTTGAAATTAATATAGATTTGTATGGAACTATATATGGATATTTGATCCCTTCAGAAAATATATTGGGAATTTATTTATGTTAAAATTAACAAAATCCGAATACATGTATGAATTCATCGTCATACAAATTGATCTAATCATGTAAATTAACAAAATCATAAGTCTTGATTGTTGATTGTTACATTTCAAAAGTTGTTTTCTTTCTCCAAAGACAATTATTTTATATTATTTTATTTTTCATGATTTTTCCTTTTTCATTGAGGGCCTACTTCGACTAAGTATCATGTTTTTCACTACTGTTTACATTTTTATTCCAGCCCTACATACATATTATGACTCGAATATTAGCATCAAAAATATATCACAATTCACCAGGAAATCAACTAAAACGATAGGAATGAGAAAATAATCACAATGCACAAATTAAACTTGACGAATGAAAAAAAATAAAAATTTCACTTTCAATAAATATTAATCCCTTACTTTATCATGAAAGATGTAAATTATTATATGAACACACATTGACACACATGCACATAAATATATAAATATTAGTGGCATACTAATGAAGCCATAAATTTTGTATAGTGAAATTAGAAAAAAGTAAATGAGGTCGAATTTATGGAACACTACATATATAATAAAAATGAATGGCATCGACGAACACCGCTTGAGTGGTTGTGGTTTTGCCATACACATATAGTTGGATGAAGCGTGAGAAATAATTGTGACTAAGAAAAAATGTACCATCTAGCTAGCTAGTACAAGGTACACATAACAAAAGTCGATCGATAAGTTACAGAAGCAGCTACTATTCTCTCTTGCCAATATTGTTTCTAGTCAAACCAAAATAATATTGAGAATAATAATAATCTTATTCTCATTTTTTAAAATATAAGAACTTACTTTAATTAGAGAATTTTAGTTGACGACTTTTTTCCATGTTAAGACGTACTCCCTCTGTTCCATTGATAATGACTCTTCTTCATTTTCGATTTGTCCCATTTAAAATGATCAATTTCTAAAAAAAAATACTACATTCTCTTATATTTTATTATTTCTCTCACCTACTTTTATCATTCACTCTCTCATCATCTCACTCATCTTCTCTCTCTTACTTTATCACTTACTCTATTTTTTTAATTCCCGTGGGTTATTATCAATAAGACGGAGTACGTTCTTTTTCTTAATATAACATCCATTTATTTGCACTCTTGGAGAAAACCGTAATAATTAGAGCATGTTCCAAGAAAACCTCACTATTATAATTATAAAAAACACAAAAAGAAGATCGTACTAGGTGAATCAATATACGACGAGTTTAACCAAGCAGACTACATGAATTTTTTTTTTTTTTTAGTGGGCTAGCTTCCTATATTTATATTACAGCAGTATCAACTTCACAATCGGAGAGATTTAGGTGTCCAACTTGTATACACCCTTGTGTGGTTCATCCATAAGGGTGTTGTCAAATATGTCACGTGTCGACATTTTTGTATGGGATAATTAAGTATTTCCGCTTCATAATTGACTATTATTTTATACTTTGAGCAACTTAAAGTATACGTGCGTTATCTAGTATAAATGCATTATATTACATGAATTTTTGTTTTGACCTAATAACTATGAATCAATCTTCTGATTAGAAAAAAAAAGAGATGATTAACATTACAAAAGATTAATTAGATTAGATTATATAACAATCAAGTATACGTTGTAGTAGGCAACCACTGGTTGGTTTTGATAGTACTGGGACATTTATGGTTCTAATGTTTCAGATGCACTTTATTTTTTTATTTTTTTATTTTGATTTGTGGAACCCGCAGCCGCTACTTTCGGTGCGCACTGGGTGAACCCCGCTCCTTGTGCAGTAGCTTGCAAACCACACAGGAGGTTCAACCACCCCTTAATGTCCCCGCTCTTTGTGCAGTAGCATGCAAACCACATAGGAGGTTCAACCACCCTTAATGTCCCAGTTCCTTGTGCAGTAGCCTGCAAACCACACATGAGATTCAATCATTCTTAATGTGAAGGGTGACATGCAAATCACATAGTGGTGTTGGTGGAAATTGAACTCATGACCTATCGGTCCCGGACCACCCACCTTCACCACTACGCTTTCTCATGGGGACGCATGTTACCTTACATACTATATATGTAGAAAGAGAGAGAGAGAGAGGGCCCAAGACCGATATATTGTCCCCTTGGGATGGCATAGCGGTGAAGGTGGGTGGCCCGAGACCGATAGGTCATGGGTTCAATTCCCACTGGACACGCTATGTGTGAGCCTATCACCCTGTCACATTAAGGGTGGTTTAACTCTTCTGTGTGGTTTGCAGGCTATTGCACAGGAGCGAGGTTTACCCTGTGCGCACCAAAGGTAGCGGCTGCGGGTTCCTCGTTAACAAAAAAAAAAAAAAAAAAAAAAAAAGAGAGAGAGAGAGAGGGCCCAGCCAAAATCTGCTCAAAATTAATGAAGAACACTGTTTAATTTAACTAACCCTATTTGCTCTATCCTATGCAAATGCATGCATCGAGTACTTCCATGTAGATGTAAGAAGTGCACTTATGACTATGATCATGAATATTATATAAATATATAATTATGCTCAAAGTATTTCAATTTCCTTGATATTTGGATAAAGGATCAGATTGTTTTTTTCGCTTTTATATATCGTATTCAAATTAAAGTTCAAATAGTGATCTGATATTAATACTGATATTATAATTTTTTTCAAAAGAAAATACTGATTTATTGAAGTCTCCAATAATTAACTATTAGGCAGCTCATTCTGTTGTGACATTTATTATATTTTTTTTGGCGGATTTGGTAAGTCTTGGATTTATTTAGAAATTAAGTATATGACATTCAACAAACTTCGTCATTATGTTCTCTAATAGTTAATTGTTTGTAAGATAGTTTCTAAGTTTTGATAATTAATTAAATGAAATCATATCTAAAGAAAAAAATAGTGTTTTCAAACCCTTAGAAATTTAGTGGATTTTGAAATCTAACTCATTTCAAATCCTATGTGAATGATTCTAATTCGATTCCGAAGTGCTAACCAATTAAACACCCCCCCTTCCCTAGAATACTATGATGGAGTACGACAAACAAGCATAGCTTTAGATTCTATTTCCTTTCGAAAAATAAAATTTTATTTAGGATTGTAACACTCGGTCACATCTATTAGACAATGGATAATATGATTAATTTGAAAAGTGAATACCAAGTATATTATACGGAATCGGGATCTGATGGAATATAATGAAATAGAGCCATTTTGAGGTTCCCTCTGAAATGAAGGTATGGAAGGGAGCCACTACGAAGAAGTTCCGGGAGTTATGAAGGAGGGTTCGAGCACCGTCTGCTAGAATTTATCCCTTTTTAATGCATTTACCCGCCGAACGTGGGGTTTTTGATTCATACAAGTATTTTTATTCGAATGATTTTTTTTTTTCCTGAAAAAATCTTAGCAAGCCAACATATTTAACATACTAATTACTATATAGAATATATAGATAATAAAAACAAAAAAAATAAATCTATAATATTAGTCAATCACTTAATATTACAAGCTCCCCAAAAAATATGCAAGATGATCAGAAATATAAGCCGATAAATCGTCACTCCAATAGCAAACTCATGCATGTCATAAAATACTAGTTGAAATTCAAATATAGAGCCAATAATCAATTGTAAAAGTTGCAAAACCACAGTGTAAAGGCCAAATGACATTTAATATTTAAATTATAGCATGCACCTCTAGATTTGACAAAATTGTACTCCCTTGGTCCGGATGAAATGTCTTATTTCTTTTCAGCCAGTAATTTATGCGATGGACTTTTGTGTGTTAAGAGAGAGGGTAATGTGAATGGAACCCACAAAAAATGACTTTTTGTGAGATAAATTTATTATTTTTTAAAAAATAGGACATTTGTGTCAAACAACCCAAAATTGAATATATGACGTTTTATCGGGGACGGAAGGAATAACATATTTAAATTAAGCAGTTTTTTAACATGCTAGTTTATAACATATTTAATTTGGACAACAATATATTGATTTTTAGAATTGTTGGTGCTTGTAGTTTTAGCTGCTTGTCTTCATAAAAGAAATTTAAAAAAAAAATGTGCATCTATATATTTTAACATTTGATTGGATTTGATTCTTCAAATTGAGTTCGAAATTTTTTTTTTTTTAAAAAAAATTAAAAACTTTGTCCTAAGAAAGACAGCAGTGGGCCCAATGGGCCCATCGTTGGAGCTCGCAATTCAATCGCCCCATCGTATTCAAACTACGCCGACCACTACCCAATCACAAACGGCCACGTGTCAGGGTGTATCTGTTTTGTGCGGCAGCGGCAGTGACTCCCTCTTCTTTAGCGCCAAAATTGTGGTACATTTGTAATTCTTACTCCTTTTTTTTGGCCCTCATTGACTCAACTTTGAATAACTCCCTTTTCTTTCGTCCAATTTCATCAGATGAAAGACATATATCTTAGAAATACTCCCTCCGTCCCACCGACTTGTCTTATATTCCTTTTCGAACTATTTCACCCGATTTATCTTATTTTTTAAAAAGAAAAATAACTACTATACAAACTCTTGCTTTCTACATACAATCACATATTCCTCTATATACAACCACTCACTCACTAAATATCTGTGTCGAAATCAAACAAGACAAGTCGGCCGGAATGGGGAATAATACTTTCAATGATATAGTACATGATTTTCATTATTCGATTTTCTCTTAAAATAATAAATCCCCATGAGATTAAATGGTTCATGGCTGTACAGAAATATTTCATCAAGAGATTTGACGGAATGACATGTACGAAATTAATTTGATCATTTAATGTTTAAAATTGATATGAATTGGATGGGAAATCACAGGAGAGAAGCGATGTAAATCTACTCCGTTACTCCAAACCCTACCCTTCATCAGGACCGTCCGTTTTAGAGAAATTTGAAATTTTAAAATATTTGAAAAGAGTCTCTAGCAGAAACCAACTCAAATCCTCCCTCTACTTTCTCTCTCTCTAAAAATCCCCAACCTCATTTTATCTCAAGATTTCCAACCTATTAACTTCTTCTTTTCGGAAAGGAAGAAGATTCAAATTTTACGGGACCGCGCGCTTAAATCTGATCTGTATTCGTTTATGAGCGGAATTTGACGATACTAGCAGGAGACTAGTAACCGTCGTTTGTTTCTTCGGAGAAAGATTTGAATCTTTTCTTAATTAGTGGAAGACGAGCGTGAATTCTATTTCAACGCTTCCTTTATGTTCAATTCCTGTAATGCAGAAACTTTGACAATTTTCTGAATAAGAGCGTGAGCATGGAACGGAGAGAAGAAGGGGCTGGAGCGCCTGCGGCGGCAGTGGTGAGGCAGCTGGATTTCACGGTTAATTTGATCGCGGCGGAGAATGGTAATGCCAGAGGTAATTCGCTATTTCCAGTGCATCGGCAGGATGAATTACAGTCCAAATGGCTGGCGGCAGAGAAATCGCAGTATGCGCATGCAAATGCAAGGCCTCAATCGCCGTCGCGCCCGGTGACGCAGACAAAATTGCCGCCTCGGAAAATGGTGATGCCGCTGAAATCCCCTCATCAGGAATTTCCTCAAATTGAGGGGAAAGCAAAATCGCCTCTAATCGCAACCCGGTTGATTAACCCGGTGGGCAAGCCAGTGTCAATACCTAAGCGTGCATTGGAGCCATTGGTGTAAGTCTTCTGTTTATGTGTTCGAAGATGTATTCGTTTGTTGATACTTTTCTTCTGAAATTGGATCGGAATAACATGGAATCAGCATCTTCAATATGCTCTTATCTACTGATAAATTACGATCGATATTCGTCTTTTGATTGTGATAATTAAAAAAATTCAAAAAAGGTGTATTGAACCATAATGTACAGTGCATTTTTGAGATAAGCATTCGATAACTTCTAACATAGTTTCTCTTATATTAGTAAGATGCAGTCCCCGAAACGAGAACGAAGTAATCTGGAGCAGAATGGCACTCCAAAGAGGCAGAAGCAATGCAGGTGTAAGAATTCACGATGCTTGAAGATGTAAGTAAATCCATCTAATTGATTAGCTTCTCTGAAATCAGTTGGCTGAAAATGCATTAGAAAGACTCTCTTAGTTGATCTCAGGATGAACTTTTTCGTTTTCGTTTGATCTCTACAAAAGGTCATGCCTCTATATAGTTGTTTGAGTTTGATATTTGAGATTTCTTGCAACGAAAACAGGTATTGTGAATGCTTTGCGAGTGGAGTCTACTGTGATGGATGTAACTGCATCAATTGCCACAATAAACAAGAACATGAGGCTGATAGGAAAGAAGCAATTGATACAATTTTGGAGAGAAAACCAGATGCCTTTTATGGGGTATGCCAATGACTACCTTGTAATGTATCAGTATTGTTTTGCTTATTTTTTTCCTCAGTTTATCTCTTTCTCTCTATGCAATCTTCTCATCTTAAAAATGAGGAAACTTTTCTCGGAAAAGAGCAGCTATGACATAAAACAGATAAATATTTCCTCTTACAGAAGTATACATTTATTGAGTTTAGGCATTAAATACAAATCAGTTATAGTCACTATCATAAGATCAATTGTGAGTTTTACAACCAACTTAGTACTTTTTCTTAATTAATAATTCAATAGACTCAGACTTGCAAATGCAGAAGCTTGAAGAAAATACTATTTATGAAGGTGGCTAATAAAGTATAATGCGCACGAGCACTAGTAGACTATCACGAGACTGAGATGGAAATCTATGAGCTATGCTTTTGTCCTTTTGAAAAGTTATCTGAATTTTTTTTAAAAAAATCTCTTGTAATTGGAACTGTGACAGTTTTCCTGACTAGAGCTAGCAGTTGGTCTGTGTGTTGCGGCATTTCCGATTGACTTGCAAACATTCTTATTTTGCACTGAATAACTTCATCTGATTCATGAAATTCAGGTAGAGCACAATAGAGGATGCAATTGTAAAAGAACTGGTTGTCTCAAGAAGTATTGTGAGTGCTTCCAGGCAAATATTCTATGCTCTGACAAATGTAAATGCATGGACTGCAAAAACTTCGAAGGAAGTGAAGAGAGGAAACTTCGTCTTTATCATCCTTCAGCAGATCCAGTGGCATATATTCAGCGAACCAATGCAGCCATGCATGGAGCTGTTGGAACTCCAAGCAACAAGAGCAGAAATCAGCAAATTGGTTTTGATGTGGCATCTATTAGAAAAGTTTCTAGCTTCCTTCCAAAATCTCACCAGGTTCTTCTTGATTGATAAAATCTTATTTTTTCTTGCTACCTTGTTTGCTTCTCTGGTTCTGGTTATTCATCTCTCTTAAGTTAAGTAATTTGTAAGATCTCAAAGAGGCAAGGCGTGACTTCTAGAATGATCAGTGTCCAATATTGGTAACGAGGGGTAGGCTCAGTTGGTAAATGTATGACTACGACACCTGACGTTATAAGGATCTCTAGTGCACTTCCTCGTTTGCTTGGGAAGTTTGAACTTAAACATATCCATCCTTACATCTACAATATTAAAATCCTACTATTCAACTGCAGACGAGAGTCAAGGAAAGATGGAAGAACAAGAAGTGTTGAATGTGGCAGTCCAGAATGAGGGGAGAAAATAGGCGAGGGATGGTGGTGGAAGGAGAAGAATGGGGTGGGGGAGGAGGGGTGGGGGGATAAGATGGTGTGAAGCATGAGGGCGTCTCTAACATGTTTCATGCTTCTAATGTATACTTAATAAATTAATAGGCCATCCCATCATCGCTTTTTCGTGTATGAAGTGATGGTTGATATCTAATGAAGTCTTGTATTCTTTGTGACAGGAAAATTTCTCGATGTCTAATACCTCATATTCCCCATTATCAGCTCAGTTGTATAAACCAAACCCTACTAAATTAGGGCTTCCCAAAGCCTCTTACAGGTAGGTTTTTATCCTTCATGGTTGTGCAGTAACTTGTGAGTATTCATGTGTTTTGGCTTATAAAGGTTATTCTCTTCCTATGCTTGAAGGTCTCCTTTAAGCGGCATCCTTCAATTAGAACATGTGGAGGACTTCTGCAAACACTTGATTGAAGTTACAACAAAAGCAACTAAGAATCCTCCAGGTGGGTTTCACAACTTTACCAACTGTAAGGTGTCCAGTTGCTGATTTTTCTGATACGGAGACTAGAATATCTTCGACATAATTTGTCCATATTCCACCTCGTTCTTCTCTCTGAATTAATTGTCACTTTTCCCATTTATACTTCTGGCAACTTTTGCTGTTCACAGCATGCTTAATGATTTCTCGAATGCATAATGAACTATGCAATAGCTTGTGTTTAACCTATTGTTCTTCCATGTTCAACTACACATTCGAAGCGACTACTTTTCTTTCGACTTTCAGGTCATTAACATTTAACTTCCATGTGTTGATTACTGTGAAGTTATAACATGTAAGAGCAGCGCAAAAGAACCACCTTAACCGGCCAAAGATACCATGAGAGTCCACTTATAATCTACATAGTACAACTACTAGTTAATTGCTTTAATGTCTTAGCCATAGTTACTACTGAACCACATTGTTTACAGTCTCCATCTGAAAATAGAATTATGGTTGTCTTACTTTTACTATTTTTACCTTCTCAGAAGAAACGAAAATGATCGATGATGACATCGACATGAATAGGGCTGAAGCCTCAGTTGGGTGCCATGAAGACAGTAAAACTGCAGAACTGCCACAAAGAGATAGAACGTCATTGTGTGAATCGGAAGGCCATGATATTCAAAATGGGAGACCATTGTCTCCAAGTACACTAGCTTTAATGTGTAACGAACGAGATGCAACGTTTTTGGCGGCTAATGCTCCATCTACAGCCACGGAATCTAACAGAAGGACAAACTCAGCATCAGCATCCCCACTTGGCCACAACCAGTTAAGAGTTGAACAAGAAAAGCTTGTTCTG
Organism: Lavandula angustifolia; assembly: GCA_028984105.1. Taxonomy (NCBI): domain Eukaryota; kingdom Viridiplantae; phylum Streptophyta; class Magnoliopsida; order Lamiales; family Lamiaceae; genus Lavandula; species Lavandula angustifolia. The sequence goes on from CM054816.1 coordinate 1,156,784, forward strand.
ACTAGCTTCCGAAATTTTCTCAACAGACTTATCACTTGTGGCTCCATAGAAGGTAATTCTCTGTCTTTTTCTTCGATACCTTCGATACCAGATAATTGCTATTCTCGGTTCCGCTGTCCTTACTCAAACGGATGGCATTCTATTATATGAACTAAATCATTCTTTAGTATGTGCTCCTGGGCATCGTGTCCATACAAAGCCGCGTTGCTTGACCGTTTCGCGCTGTGCATGCATTGCAGAAACGAGAGTTGAGCAAGAAAACCCCAAGGATCAATGGAGCAACGGTGTTTAATTGCAGATTACTGGCATGAACAAATGCAAGGTACTTAAACCTCTGTTCAGGCCTTTAAATATTTCAAAGTGCTGCAAGAGAAGTTGCTTGGTGCATGAAGCTAACAACTAATGTTCAAAAGTTAGGACCTCTTTGAGATGGCTAGTGAGAAGTTCTTGTTCTGTAATTGCTAATCCGTTCGGTAGCCTTAGATCAAGATTTCATTTTTTCTTTTTTTTCATGTTTTTATGTAAATGTTTCTTTTTGCTTATGTTCATAAAAATATCACATGGTTTACATCCTTGCTTTACCATAAAAATCATGAAAAGAATGCACTCTCTCCGTCCCGTTAAAAGGGTCTCGTTTTGTTTTGGCACGTTTATTAATATTTTTTATCTTTCTGCCCAAAAATTAAAACAAAACACTTTTAATGGGACGAATCACACGAATGTATTATTATTTGGGAATATTTATGGGAGATTTGTTTGTCATTCCCACTAAAAATAACACAATACTACCATTTTCTTAAAGTTGTGTTCACCAGATACCCAATATTACCAAATTACCCTTAGATTTTCGTCATTTTGATTGATATTCAAAATTTCGTTCCAGTGCCTAAGGGGTGCCTATGGGTATCTGTGGATGCCTATGGTGTTGATAGAGATTTTAGGTTGTGTTTCGTTCCAGTGCCTAAGGGGAGCCTATGGGTGCATATGGTGCTGATAGAAATTTTAGGCTTTCCGCAGCACCCATAGGCACTCAATCGGCACTCAAGACAATGCACTCTGACGAAAATCGGCATTAGTGGGGCAGCATCGGCACCCGTAGGCTTCCCTCGGCACTTGGTGACAGTCAAATCTAAGAGAATGCAAGTGAAAAAGTGAGGGTAAATTAATAAAATTGAATATTTTGTAACTTTAATTTTAATTAATGGCTATTATTGTATTTTTCTAATGGGAATAGTTATAAAAATACATTTCCACAATATTTATTGTACGGTTGACATCTCGTGATGATTTTTTGTACATGAAAGCATATTTGGAGGCCTTTCAAGTACTGTTTGTCATTTCTGTAGAGCTATTTTTTGTAGCAGTTAAAATGACAGGTCAATGGGCATCATGTTGTACCTACTACAAACCAAATATTCTTACCTAATTATTTCAATATTATAGATAGCTCACAAATTAATATTAGAAAATTATTTTTTTCTTTTTTTTCATTATTTCTAGTCCTTTTTATGTATGGTTCTACACGGCTGGTTATAGTGTCGTATTCAAGACTCCTAAAATAGAAACTTTCTTCTTTAATCTTACCTACCAATTAATCATCTGTTCCATAGTCACAACAAAGTTAATAGAAACAATGTATGTGAGGTGGAGTGAGAGGGGTAGAGATGGGTGAAAATTTGGGAGCCATATTATAACGTCAATGCTACTTGAAGTGCACATTAAAACTTTGTAGCTTTTAATTACGTGACTCGACATTACACGCGAGCGAATTGAATCGTCAATTTTATTTAGTGCTCAACTCGAATAGTAGTTTGCAACTTCCAAGTATTTGTTAAAATTTAATTATGAAATATTTAAGAATGATTTCATTCATATGTTACTTTCAGATTCAAATCCATAAATGTAACCAAATAAAGAGAATAAGGAATTAGTCTAGTGCGTACTGCGAATTATCATCGTTATTAATAAAAATAAAAAAAGTAAGGAATGGTTAAAAAAAGGGGGAAGAAGAACGTCTCGTGATTTGTGTCTGTTCTTATCCGTAATGGCGGCAACCATGATTGCGTCTTCGCACGTGCCGAGAGTCACCTCTCACGTGCGCGCGCGTTCAGTCTCAACTGCCAACAATTATAAACTCAACTACGCCAACATGGCCGACAGAATAACTACTCCGCGATTCCTCTCGCCCGATCGGAAAATGGAGCATTCCGACGATGCTGCCGCAAAGATTCGCTCAGAGTTTCTGCAGGTGCTCCGCAGCCGCCGGACTGCCGAAGGTCGTTTCTCTCTCTTGCACTCTTTGTCAGTGTTACTGTTATTTGCGATGGTTTCGTTTGGTCTTTTCTAATTCTTCGAATTTATTGTTTATTGAGCGTGCATTGTGAGCTTGGTTGATTCCGGCTTGGTTTTGTATGTTTTGAATCGATGGTTAACATGTTGGACATGTACAAGAGTTAAAGCGGATGATATGACTCCGGGGACCGGTCAACTGATCGGTGACATTGTGTATTCAGTGTTACGTTTCTTGAGCATATCATTAAATTTGTGATTTTAGTCATCTAAAGTTTCATTGAGTTTCTGAAAAAATGTTGGTTTAATTGTTCTGATATTTCTGCTGTTGTGTTCCTGGTTAAGGTGAATCTGTTGCTATTCGTCATATACTGATGTGCATACGATTAAGCATTCATTGTTCACTAATTAGTTCACTGCAAAATCTCTCATACATACATACCATTAAACTATTAGTGTATTCATCTTGCAGTTCCTCTTTCTGTTGAACCCGCACAACCTGTAGCTGATCCACTATTTCAAGAAAATCCTAAACCTACCTTCAGTCAGGTCAAAACCATGTTGAATCTCATTTCATTGTCACTTATTAGGCTCATCTTACTCACATCTTCATCTGGTGAAACATCAGGCCATGGAATCTTGTCCAAAGAAAGAGATCCCCAATTTTAAGGAACTGCTTCAAGAAGAGAACTTTTACCTTACTACTGAGGTACTATAATTTCTGTTTCTGTTTCTGTGTGTCTGTGAGTGTGTGTGTTTATTGCTAGGGGGATAAACAGGGAAATTGGGCATGATGGCATACTACATTGCTACATGTATGATCTAGCTGTTTGCGGAATGAGTTTTCGGTTAAATTTTGGGCTTAAATCATATACAAAACTTTTGTAATCTAAAATGTCACCTATTTCTAAAATTTTGAGGTACTTGACACTTATGGAGGCCTCCTAGATTATAAGAGCTATGTGAGTTTATTATTGAAAGATATTTACCACACCTTCAAATGAGATTCTGAAAGAAGTTTCTGACCAGGCAGGGGAGCAAGGGCGGTTGCCTGTACTGCTATTGAAGCTGAAACAAAGTGTTCCTGAGAAAAGGCCGGCAGTTGTTTTCCTACATAGTACACATAAAAACAAAGAGTGGTTAAGGCCGTTGCTTGAGGTATATGGTGGTTTGAGATGCTTAGGCTCTATTAACCACTGTTCTTTTTAGGGTAAGAGCTTGATCCATCCATATTTGTTTTAAATTTTCAGGCCTATGCTTCAAGAGATTATATTGCTATAGCCATTGATTCGCGCTATCATGGCGAGCGTGCTAGAGACCTTAAGACCTACCAAAACGTATGCCTTCTGAGTGTTTATCTCTGCTTTGATTCATATTTGATAAAGTAAAACCAATTTGATTGCTCAGAATATGGGCTGGTTTTTCCGTTTGTTGTAATGCAGTCTCTAGTGTCATCGTGGAAAAATGGCGATACAATGCCTTTCATTTTTGACACGGTATTGTTTTCATCCTGCCTTTGTCATAGAATAATTTAAGAGTTCTGTTATACTATCAAGGCCTTTTCCCTGTTTTGTGGATATGCTTGAGAGATTCATCGATCTGATTCTATCCTTAACACCAGTATATATGGATTAACGTACTTGCATGGACTACTTCAATGCACCAGGTATGGGACTTGATAAAATTGGCAGATCATCTTATAGAAAGGGAGGATGTTGATTCTTCTAGGATAGGAATTGCCGGCGAATCACTTGGAGGTCAGCTAACTCTAGTGTAAATAAAACAATCTTAGTTGTATTTACAACTCTTGATAAGACGTTCCGTCTTTAATCAGGAATGCATGCATGGCTTGGAGCGGCTGCTGATACTCGTTATTCAGTGGTTGCCCCTATAATTGGTGTGCAGGTAAATGTTTCAGATGTTAATTGACTAGACGAGACTATTATCCAATCTCAATATTCTCAAAACTCTAGGGGTTCCGGTGGGCGATTGAGCATGATAAGTGGCAAGCTCGAGTTGACAGCCTTAAGGCTGTATTTGAAGGTGAGGGATGGAATACAACATCACAAGTTTATGCATTTGTTTTAAAGCCCGAGATTCCGATGCTACTTCCTCAGTTCTTGATTCTTTTTCATTCTTGTTTCCAGAAGCAAGAATTGACTTAGGAAAGAATGCAATAGACAAAGAAGTGGTGGAGAAGGTATAGTCTCTTGTTCTTGCTTCATCTCCGTCCGATTGTTTCGCTTATAATGAGGGAACCCATGAAGGCATACAGTTTGGGAATAGCACAGCTATATTGAGGCCAACATAATTTTAACAGGTTTGGGACAGGATTGCTCCTGGTTTGGCCTCCAGTTTCGATTCACCTTACACGGTTCCTGCAATTGCACCACGCCCTCTATTGATTTTGAACGGTACGGCCATTAAACAGTGCTTGAGTATATAAAGTTTTCATCTTATACCATTCTCTTCTATAGAATTAGAAGCAATACATTTGGTCTGAAAGTAGCACATGATAATTTTAGGTGAAATGGATCCGCGTTGCCCCTTGGCTGGGCTGGAACTTCCAGTATCAACAGTATCAAAGGCCTATGAGAAGGTCAATTTGGCTGAAAACTTTAAGGTCTCTCTCTCTCTCTCTCTCTCTCTCTCTCTCTCTCTCTACAGTATATAGAATTCTGATAGGTGTGTCATGTTCAGCTGGTAGCTGAACCGGGGATCGGGCACCAGATGACGCCTTTGATGGTCAAACAAGCCAGCGAATGGTTTGATCAACACCTTAAGCCATGAGGGCTACATGTCATCAATAAACCATCTTGTTGTACTGTACATTAATTATCTTTTAATCCTGCCCTAATTTCGGAGCGGCTTGTATGTACTACTTTTCGTATACCCTTGTGTGTACCACACCACAAGGGTATTGAAATGTGACATTTCTCATTAAATAAAATAGGTCATATTTAACACTTGTTAATACCCTTGTGGTGTGTTACAAAGATATACGAAGTGGTACACACAAGTTTTTGTGCCATTTTCAGTATATTACATATGGTATACTACCGTATTCAAGCATTTACAGATTGATCAATTAATAGAAGAAAACAGAGGAAATCACTGCACATAGCCACATAATACTTTAAATGTCAATACGTTACACACATTTTATCTGATCAAACTGTGTTTTTTGTTGAATTATAAGAACATACACTTCGATCTTGCCTTTTGTGTTGAATAAAAGGGCCATGCAAAGTACGATCGAATAAATTACACATCGAAGAGCAAGAAAAACAAATTCTGGAAGCCAGTCTAGAAGCAGAGACTGGAGTTAAAGAGCCCTTCCCCTTTTACCCTTTCTTGGGCATGGCTGCAAGTCTTGTATACATCCTGGCCATGGACTGGAATCCTCTAATGTCGCCAGAACGGAGAAGGTTGCCTAGGCAAACCGCAAAGAAAAAACATCACAATTCACTTATAGACAACAAGAAACTGGATTTGTTATGGAATAGTGTAGCAGCAGGAACAAGAATTTTGGTGATTTCTGGTAAGCTGCAAGCCATGGGTAGTTTGTAGAAGGAATCTTGGGTAAAATACCTGAATCACAGTTTAGTGGACTATCAGGCTCCGGGTGAGCCATAAGTGCAATTATAGCTCGACAAACTGATTGCAGCGTCCATGCTGGACTCCAAGCATTCTTCAATATATCGAGGCAAATCTCACCCGTCTGCAGAATAATGAAAAGCACAAAGCACAGCTTCAACAAGTACCACCAAATTCGCTGTTTCATAATGCAATGGAAAGATCCATAGAGCAGACTTATATTGCCTAAAATCAATAGGGACCAATAAGCTGCATCCTATTCCTAGCGGTCAGATATGCTTACCTAGTCATATGACAAATCCGCAGAATGGATTGAATATATGAAATGGTCAAATTATTGGATGCCTAGGGAGTTCTAACTGTTACATGCATTTAGTCCGATACAAAAGCATTACAGTCTTAATCATAAGCTATGGCATCCTTAGCTTCATCCAATCACGACATGCATGTTTTTTATAATGCAAATCCACTAGTTGTAGTCTAAACATCATAGAAAGAGAATGAAGTTTCATTAATATCTGAAACCATTGTGGTATTCTCATATCATAAACATATTGCTCCTTCCGTCCCAACGAGCTGGTCTTGTTTTCCTTTATAGTTTGTCCCACACATCTATTCCTATTCCAAAAAAAGCAACTTTTCTACACACAACTAACCACTCTCTTTTTATGGGACTCACCATTTCACTCACATCTAATAACTTTCTTTAATATACGTGCAAAAAAGAAACTGGACCAGCTCGTTGGGATGGAGGGAGTACTATTTTTTCTTTATGCGAATATACTATAATATAGTGCCACAAGAAATATCTGACATGGAGGCTCAGTGTTTGCGAACAATCTCGTCCTCAAGTAAAACTGACTTCCATGCTTTTTCTTGTACAAATATACTATAATGTGGTGCCTTTCCTCAAAAACATTTACTACTATATGGTGCCTAGAAAAAGCAAATGCTTTACCGTAGAAATTGCAACATAACTCATCCAGTGTTCATTGTGAGCATTATGCTAGAACACTTATCACTTTGTTTGAACATAATATCAGGAAAAACAAGTAAACAAAGACTTGGAAAGACATGATACCTTGAAATGGACATTCGGATGAAATATTTTGGTTAAGAATCGAACTTGAGGAGGCTGCAAAGGATATTGCTCAGGTACAGAGAAAGCAAGCTGGAAAACTCCACCATCATAAGGAGTTTCCGTTGGCCCCTACACAGTGCAAAATTAAGCAAGTAGTATTTTATCAATAATTGTGATAACATATGACAGAGGCATCAGGAAATATCTCGCTGAATATGATAAGAAATGGCAAAATATACCTTAACAAGAGCAGTCCATTTAAATATGTTTGAATCATCACAGACAAGTTGGATATCAGGATCCGCTACTTTCTCTCGCTGCACTTCTTTGTATTCCTTAAAGAGCCTTGCCCTTGATGCCTATTTTAAATGAGTGGGATCAATTTGCAAAGTGCCCTTTCCAAAGAGACTTAAAGTAGATATTTTGATAGTGCGGAAACCGTTTTACAAGATGACTACAGATAATATGCACCAAAATGCAAACATCCATGTTATAGAATACAATTCAAGAATCTATTTTCCAGTTCAATAAATCCACTTCTAAATATATTCAACCTGATGGCAACCTAAATGCACTGCCGTATGATGCCTCGGATATATTCTCGACTTCCTTTGTTTAGATTTACAATTCTTTGAATCTATATATATACCTTCTTGGATAACTTATCAAACAAAACTTCTATTTTTCGTATTTAGCTAGAAATCAACCTCGCCTCAGTCCCTATTTCGACAGGATAGCCTAGCGGGATATTTCAGTGCATAACCTTTCTCTTTTACAACCTCATCCCTTCAACAGTTTCATTCAATTCACACACAATATTACGCATGGCTGTTTACTCCAATTAAACCATACAAAGTACTGCGACGACATTGCAGAAAAAGCATCGATCTTCGTAAGTGGAAAGAAAGAAATTTCAAAAGTCTAGGTTTTATAGCTTGGCTTCACTCAGAACCAAGCACAACATAGTTAGCATTCTCATCAAAGCTGGAAACAATTCATTCCAATATTGTATCAATTCAAACAGCAAAAATGGAGATTAATTCCCAATCTTATAAACAGAACCATCAAGATTGAAAAGGAAATCGTCATAACAACGAACAAATATCAAGGTTAATAATTCTAACCTGCATTCTCAACAGTCCTTTTCGCTCTTAAATTCGCGCCAATTATCAGTTAAGATCTGCACCAAATTGAACAGAAGTTCTGGAACCAATCAACAATATTGTGCAACCGACTCGAACCCCAAAAAGATCGAGAATTGGATAAACGGATATACAATAGGAATCTCCTCCCTTTATCAATTTTACAATAATCACAAACTGGGAGAACTAAAAACTAATGAAACTTACTGAATTGATGGGTGATCAGATCAGAAAATAGACGGTGGGAAGGAGACAAAGGAGTTTCAGGCTTTCAGCATAGCGAATTAATAATCCTATGTGTGACGGTGCAGTTACCCATGTGGTACGCGGCTTGCTTTACCGTTGATCGACCGTCCCCTATTGATTATTCAGATTTCACTTGTACGCATCTCATATTTCCCTCTAGTAAATGTCTAAGGATCCTTCATCCCACAAGTGGTCCACCAATCACGCGGCGCCACGCGTGCATTGGTGGACCACTTTTTTAACACTCAAATATTAATTTATTGATTTGAGGGCCACCAATGCACGCGTGGCACCGCGTGATTAGTGGGTCACCAAGTGGTCCACCAATTGTGAGATATAAGATCCGGACTCTAAATGGTGGGTCACCTAGTAAATTAGGCCTAAGGATCATCTGCCCCATAATTTGGTGGACCACTTGGTAGCCCACCAATCACGCTCTGTCACGCGTGCATTGGTGGACCATCAAGTTATCACCACACGACACATGTCCTCACCTTATTGGTGGGACATGTAGTGGGTCACCAAGTGGGGCAGAAGATCCCCACTGGTAAATTAGTAGTAGTATACTACTCTTCTTTCTTTCGTCGTCACGAAAATTAAGATAAATGGATAATTATGTATAAATAAGTGCTGTGTATAAAGAGGTAGATCCCATAAAGAAAAAGTAGAGGTTGTATAGTAATTATTTTTCTTTTTTTGAAACAAGACAAATCGGGTGGAACGGTTGAAAAGAAAACAAGACAAGTTAAGCAGGACAGAAGGAGTACTATTTGTTATTCTGAATAAAATAAATTCAGCCTTGGTATTGATATTTGCTTAAATAAAATTTTGTTATTAAATAAATCAATATTGTATTTTTCATAGTATACGGTTAGAAAGTACACCAAACCGTATAATGCATGATGGGGTTGGTTAGTAACTTGGTATAATTTTGCGTCCAGAGAGAGAGAGAGAGACTTTATTCAGGCGATGAAAACAAAAGAGAAAATGTTCCTTTCTTTTATACGAGTTTTGGTTCCTATAAAATGTACCTGTTCTAATGACAAGAAATCCAGAACAATTAAAAAAAAGCGCAAAAGAGAAACGATGGAAGAAATGCAGGCAACCCAACAGATGAAGGCGAAGAATATATATATGACACCCAACCAAGTTAGCAAACAAAACAACAAGAGATCTTCACATGGTCCCGGCTCTACCTGGTGTCGTTTTCCCCGGTTTGAATTTTGAGATGTCGACAAGGTCCCCGAATAGCTTGTCCTCCGGCCTACTTGCCCTTCCAGCCGGAAGCCCACTCGGTGCTGAATTTCTCAGGCCGCTGTCATCCCTCACTGATAATGCCGATATGGTTTGCTGAGCAAAGTAGGCGTTCTGCTGTTGGCTCTGCCCGTAACCATAACCACTCATTTGGTTGTTGTACCCCATCTGCTGAGGATACATGTACCCCATCTGGGCCGGTTGCATTTGCTGAGGATACATATACATGGGCTGCTGACTCTGCATGGGATAAGGTTGTAACCCTGCCATTTGGTTACCCTGCATGGGTTGGTTGTTGATTCCTGCAAGATGACCGCCATTGTACCCTACAAGCGACGGATCATGTGCTGCAGTTTGCTGAGCTGGAAAATACGCGCCACTTGGTGATGGTTGGGTGTGACTGACTACTCCTTGAGTCACTTGCATTTGTTGTTGAGGCTGGTTCATGACAGGCACACTGTTATCTAGTTGTGATTCCCATGGTGGAGGGGGGAAAGCATCGCTACTCTGAGCGCCTACAATACCGAAAAAGATAAATTAAGGCACAACTAGAGGGGGGAAGAGGTTGTAACTAAAATGGGGGAGTAAACGAGCACCATAAACTGGGGAGGGTGGCTGCTGCTGTTGGTTTATCTGACTATTCCAGGCAGATGCAGTGCCCTGCGAGTATAGCGATTGTTCGTTTTGAGGTGGCAATGGACCAGGAACACTTCCATTAGGGTAAGCAGAATGCTGCTGAGAGTGGGAATCCTGTGGCTGCTGAAACTGAGAAGATGAAGGATAGGCGGATTGTCCAACAGAATTCAATGGTTGATTGTCATAACTATCTGAAAACATGTCCATGAGGGCAAGAGCATTCTGCTGGGAAGCTACGGGGCTAGGTGGTTGGGGCTGTCCTACCGGAACAATTGCCAGCGTGTTGAGGTCGTCTCCGCTCAAAAGATCTATCTTAGGATCGCTCTTTATTGGAGTAGCCCACTGCCCATTACCTGTGGGAGGAGGGACAGATAACTGTGCCCCTAAGCTAGTATTGGATGAAGATCTACAAACAATGCGAGAACATTAATTAGTATTTACTTCCTAATCACCTCGAGCATCAAGGTTTAAAGTTCCAAATTCATCAACAGAGTTCAAGAACTCAAGTTTAAGCGATACCAAATTATATTAGTATTGGAGAAGGTGACAAAAAAAACCATATGAAACTAGGAGGTCTCAAGGGTAGATTAGATTTTACCCTCGGTCTGATTGCTTGGTATCGCCTGTGTCAATAAGAGGGGCGTCGACAGGAACTAAAGCTTTAGAAGGTTCAGAATCTGGTTTCTCTAACTGAACGGGAGCAACACCTGAGGCAACTGCTTCATGTTTCGCCAGTACACGTTGCAAGTCATCATTCAACGACAACCCTTGGCACAATAGAGATTCATCCCTACATCAGGAAATATGAATGCAAAGCCAGATAGTTAGCATAGCACTCGTGACTTGTACAAAATCATCCAAGATGACATTGCAGCCTAATCAATTAAGTTGTGAAGAACAAACTATGATTTAGAGTTTATATAATCAAAGACTACAAACATTCTATAGCATTCTGTCCATCATCAAGATCCATATAGCTTGTGGATCAAAGGTCACACCAATAGTGTGGTTCAACAAAGCTACTTGATATCCACATCACCAACCCCCCTGAGTCAAAAGGAGAGCTTCTGTGCACCTCTCTAGAACTTATTTTTTTGATTCTGGGCCGTGAGAGTTATTTCTTTCGAGAACACTTATTGCTCAAGCTTCTAACTAGCATACAAAGATGCAGCATTTCTAAAATTCACCCATCCCTAAATGGAAGTAACTTCTTAATCAAAGGTTCTCCATCCTTTTTCTGTTTAAGCAAAGGTGAAACAAGACTAAACAGGAATATATCATAAGGACTTAAGGAAACAAGAGCTTACGAAGTTGAGTTAACAAGGTGCACTACTCTTTGCTTGTATGTTCGGCACTGTTCAACCAGATCAACAATGACTTCTTGCTTGAGGCCCTGCTAAACAGTAACTCAAATTTCAGTGTCTCATATAGAGTGAATTGAGATGTTAAATAATTGATTATAAACATAAAAAAAAAACTATGAATGAGTTAATTTCCATTAATACCAAGAATAGGTAAATCTCATAGAACAGAATAGTCTTATTCAGCAATGAGTTAATGAATTCCACAATGAGCAGAAAAGATTATGCCCAGAGAAACCTTTATTATTCAATTACATGAAAGCTTTCCATTCAATTACCTCTTTGTTTGAAGGATCCAAAGCACTAAGCATTTCTGTTAAGACATCCATGATACCACGCGCATTCTGAAGTTCCGTCAAGCTGGCAAAGAAACATTAAGCAAATCAAAAATCAGATAAACAAAACCCTGACCATAAAATTTTAGGACGTAAAGTAGCCATATTTTTTTCAGATCAAGACTTCAAACAGTTCCTTATCTGATATATACAACTAATGAGAATAGATTCCCACAGCACATGAAAAAGGAAATTAAGGCCTGAGGCCTTGACTAGCTTTCCCAGAGTCATAACTAGCTTTCACCAATAACAGGCTCATAACTTCAACAGTTCAAATCTAAAAACTCCAAAGATTCGAAATAATGAAAAGGTAGCAAAATCAATAATTGTTTCGGTATCTTTACATATAAGATTATTATTTAAAAATCAGATCCATCTCCACGAATCTGTTTTTTACTTGACTCTTTTATGAAGCTGTAAGTGCAATGTGAAGCTAGTGAAAAGGATGCTAAGATGCAGTAGGTAAGTGTAGTGAATACATGGTGCATATATCATACTCCCTCCGTCTCATTCATCTTGTCATGTATACCATTTCGGGTTGTCCCACTCATACCGTCTCATACCTAAAATGGTAAGAAATAAGTGGACCACAATCATCTAAATAAATGGACCCCACTATTTTATACTTTTACACCACTACTTTAACCTTTACACCCACTATCTTAAACTCCGTGCCGAAACCCAACAAGACATTATGAATGGGACGGAGGGAGTATTAGATAATGGACAAGATGTTTCACATTCCAATAAAAGGAACTGTACCAGCACGTGCCATTATTCAATGAAAACCATTTAATATTCCTAATCCAGAATAATGCACCTCAATGTTGGAAACTCAGCTTCTGCGGAGGACTCGGGTCCATCAGCCCTAGCTTCAGGATTTCGAATATTTGGCGGATAAGATGTCAAAGGTTGTGTCTGCGGCGGTGTGAATACAGGAGCCGTACTCTCGGATCTCTGAGGGAAAACTGCCCCAAGACGCTGATAGGAAAGACCCAAATTGTATAAATAAGATAGCACTGCATATGCATCAGAAACTGAAGAGTGAAGTGCTAAGACGAGAATATCCTAGCATAAATACCAGTAAATCCTGGTATGCCACATAGTACTGGGGATATCGTCCCCTTGGTCCTCCAAAAGCTTCTTGCCAAGTATCTATTAGAATCAATATCTTCTCTTTGACATGAAAGTCTGGCTGCAGTGATAATTTTACGACACAAAAATGAGAGGCGCCTAACAAGATAACAACAATAGGCTACATTTATGTATTACATACCTTCTTTTTTACTATTCTCACCATCTCACGAGGCAAATCTTTTTCCGCAACATGCATATGGACAATATCACCACAGTTCTTCACAAGTGTCTCCAAAAGCTAGAAAATGCAATGAAAACATTTGCAATTGACTGAACTGTTACAAAACTTCTTCCATTACAAGGATATGTGACATCTACAAGAAAGGGATAACAAAAGTATTTCAAGATAGCCTATACCACGACCTATGCATTCTTACCTTCCTTTATGTTACATGCCAATGTTAATTAAATATTTAAATATAATACAAACACCCGTTACTTTCAGTCATCTTGGACTCGCTGAGCGACAATAATCAACTAAGTCATTTCACATATCCTCCTGCCTTAGCTAGTCTACAACCATCTCAGTGCTTACTAGTTACTATATCGGGTCCACTAATGAGAAATATCAGGAAGTTAAATTAATAATCATTAGCAGTTTCTTCAAAGCTCTGGCAAAAACTTAAACAGTCGAACATTAATTGCGATTGTTTCAAGTGTACAACAGGAATTTCTAGTCTCAGGCCCTCAGTAACTCAGTTAGTCTTTTATCATACTAAGTTCTGAATTTGTGCATTTCTCTTAACCCTCTTTAGCTGTTAGGTAGTGTTAAATTGCAGAAAGAAGCAGATCACCAGTCTCAACAAACATAGTTTTGGTAACTCCAATCTCTCGCAGATTGCAGGTACATCATGTTAGTTTCTTATTTGCAGTCTTCTTTGTCACAATAACAATGTACATCATTCTGAATTTCTGATACTAATACTCAGTTCCTCTCAACTTCTATTTTGTAGATTATATAAGCTTAAATTCAATGTTACTGTAAATTATATTTTACCCTTCGCATGCTAATCTGCACTGTATATCCCTTGAAGTCCATAGTTCAGATACAACTTATTCAGTGTCCCCTTTTCCAGTGGTCATCCTCTATAACATGATAATAATACCCCAAACTTCTCCAAAGTTCCGCAAGAAAATAATATTTATACCCATTTTGCCCAAGCTCTACACTGATAAAAGGGTTAATGTGTCTGAAATCCAACGAGTCACTTCAAGAAACAATGCATAATTTCTTTTGACAAGTGAGAATCCGACCCCAACTTCTGCTTCATATGCACAAAAGGCTCATTTCTATTTATTAAAATTCTGATTTATCACCCAGAAAAGTCATCAGCCCCAGAAATAATAAGTAATGACTATCAAGAAAATATTTACCCTGATGCAAGGTTAATAACCTAGAATAGTTATTTATATTCCGAGTAGATTCTGTGATATCCCAATCCCAACTTAGCATTAACAACAGCAGTTGATAAAACAACAAGGGTGAATTTTTTTACTTATTTGGAGAAGATAGATAGTCATGATATCACACAAGAGCAAGGAAATTAAGCTTACTGTTAATGCAAGCAGCTGGACTTTTGGATTCCTGCTACCAAGACGCTTTTTAATACCTCGTACAACGTCTTTTGCTTGACTGGGACAAATTAAAAGTGAACATAAGCTCCCAAGAAACACTCATCTTTAAGGACACAAAGTTTCCAACTAAATGAGATCAAATATTCCTAAAACCCTCCTCTTCCCCTCCCCTCCCCTCCCGTCCCCTCTATGTTATCTCCGTCCCTCAAATTCTCCAAGAACTAACAGACAAGATGATCCAAGAACTCACACCAGTTCAAGAGAAATAAGCAAACAATCCGGAAATCGATAATCCATGTTAACAAATAATCTACCGAAAAGAAGGGGGAAAACATTGAACACTAGAGCTCGAAAAAAGAATACCACGCCAAAGCATACAGTAAACATGCCCTCGCTTCCATACCCAACCGCAATCAACTGGACTCGTACTAAATAATCAAACCACAAAAGAACCTTAAAGGATAAACAAGGGTAGAACGGAAAATTACGCAGGATCGTGATTGCAAATATCGCAGATCTCAATATTCATCGCCCAATCCGGCCCGATTAGCATATCGCTCGTAGCTCTTTCCACCATAGCATTAACCATCTTTCCTCTCCTTGCTCAATCCACAAACCCTAAATTCGAAAAAGAACAGAAAGCAGCGCACGCGTCAACGCCCGGCGATGACCTACCCCCAAATTCCCCTGGCAATCGATAAATTCTTGAATTAAATAAAAATTACAGCAGCCCAAAACGCCGCGACAGAAAAAGTTGCCTCGGGGTATCCGATCGCTAGTTTCAATCAGTTCTGTTAATTTTGGATTTCAGAATCTTGAAAAAAGAAATCCAAAATGCTCTTGCGAAGGAACTACTAAATGGGAGGGATCCAATAGAGTCGGGACGCGTGGAGTAGTTCGGTTTATTGATGATTGACGCCGCCGACTATAAGGATCGGACGGTGGTCGTGGTGTTGAATATTTAGTGGGTTTGTTGGTCCACGTCAGCGTTATATGGGAGATGTGTCTCCAATTATTGATGTATGCTTATTATTTTTTTTATTTATTATATGAGTTAATAATATAATCAAAGTATAATCAAGTAATTATCATATGATTCAAGCTGTTTTAGCGTTTATATTTGTGCCCATTGTTGCTTGGTTATTATTCCCTCTAAATAAATAATTATATATTTTTGTGTGTTGTTTTATATGGCATGTGAATGGGAGTACAAGTGGTGCGAATTTATTCTCCACACCGGCCGCCCTACAACATTTAAAACGGGATTATTCTACTATATCCGTCCCAGCTGACTTGTCTCATTTAATTTCGGCATGGATATTTTGGTGAGTGGGTAGTTATAGAGAAGTAGGTGATTGTGTGTAGAAAGTGGAAGTTTGTGTAGTAATTGTTTTTTTAGGAAATAAAATAAGTCGGGTTGGACGGCTCGAAAAGAAATACAAGATAAGTTAGGCGGGGCGGATAGAATATTTTGTTTTGTGAATATAGCTTAGTATAAGATGGAGCATTGACCTATTGAATAATATGAATAATGAATTGATTATAATTAAAACGTGCCCAATTGAGAAATCAATTTTCAGCTTCTTTCTTTAATGAATTGAATGCTGAATTAGGGAGAATTTTTTTTTAATCATATAATATGATATTTATTCATTTATTTGATTCTGGCATGCATAGACATTGTATCAATTTTTTATGTCGTTTTATCTTACCAATGATTTATTTATATTACCCGTAATTATACATTGTTACCTAATGGTGCATTAATACATTCTTTATATGAAAAAAAATGTTAAGGTTGCATAATAAAAAAATTGCACGATCATATTACTGGATCAAGGATATATGCTACATTATACATGACCCAAAAGTAAGTATGCCAATATTTTAATTTAATATGTAATGAATATATTCCTTCATAGATTAAAGGAATGGCTTTACTCTTTAGTGAACCTAAAAGGAGCAATACGAATTAAAAATAAAAATAAAAGATTTCCTTGTGCAAACAAAATGTGGCTTTAGTAAACAACATGAGACAACAATTCTTGATTAGTCTATTTCAGACGGATTCAATATTAAAAGTTACGCAGTGATGAAAGTGCAATTCTACAATTTTAATATTATTATTTTTAAATCTATTATAACAACGATCGAAAACTAGATAAATTTTAGATCAATTATTTACATAGAAATGGGAACATCAACTACGTTACATATTGTCGGTTCTACAATTTCAACATAGGAAGATAAAATGTGTAACTTTGAGAGAATCGAAATAATTAATTTATTAATTTATTGTCGTCATGTTTTTTCTTGAACACGGATTAAGTACATGATGTTTTATAGTAGTTTATATTGTTTTACTTTTGATTAGCAAATTCTTATTCATATATTTATTGTTTTTTAGAAATAAGATATCTAATAATGAAACGATAAAAAAAGAAAAATAAGAGATGTTAATAACTGGAGAGAAGAAGTACTTCCCTTCGTCCCGTTATCACCGGCTTACTTTTCTAATTGAGACGTCCCATCGAAAGTGACTCATTCCAAATTTAGTAAATTTTAATATTATCTCACTTATCTTCTTTCTCCTACTTTATCATCTACTCTCTCATTATCTCACTCTTGCCGAAAAGAAATGAACCACTAATAGCGGGATGGAGGGAGTACATAATTTGACTCGGTGGCCTGCCTGACCGCACCCGAACCCTTTAGCACTCCCAGCACCTAGTCTACACCACAATATTTAACTAAAATGTGGTCTATTTCCTTGTAAGTATTCAAGAAGTACACATAGGGGTCTTACGATATATCAAAAAAATATCGAATTCTCGATATACTATAATATTTCATATTGAGGTATACCGTATACTGAAGTTTATATTGATATATCTTGTAGGAAATAGTGCAAAAATGTTGGTTACAGAGTTTGAACACAGATTGTTACAAATTATTACAAATATATTACTAATATCAAACAATGTCTAATGTTATATCATATATTCATAATTTAAATGACATAAAGTCACATTATTTATCTATTAAATCATAAAATGAATAAATAATTTATATTTTTCAACTTTATAAACATAAATCCGTAATATTAACAAATTCATACAAAATATATGGATTAATTAATTTTATTGAAAAATAATATTAATAATTTTCTTGGCTTCAGACAAAGTTTATGGTATGTCGTTATATATTCGGTATATCTTGATTTTTGATATACCGAACTAAGATACGGTATACTGAAAGAACGATATGGCAACACTATAGAGATTTGCTTATACCGAACTTTCGATATATCAAACTATGGTATACCGAAATGATCGGTACAATAACGATATGTTTTTTTTTATACGAACCTTATTAGAATGGTATGCACTATAAAAAATTTATACGGTATACCATACCGAATACTCCTAAGTACACATGCTTTATCCAATCAAATATAAACTTGTGTCTTCACATACAATTATGTATTGCTAACCACCAAAATATAATTTCTACCACTTTAATTTTGTTTTTGCAAAATAGAAATATCGAACACGTTACTCGAAGTGCCCACTTGACAAGTGATATGATAAGCGATTTGTATTTTTTCTAAATAAAATTATTTGTTAAATTATTAGGCAATAATACAAGATTGTATTTTGATTTTTTTTTTACCAAAACCATATTATAGCAGTATCAATTGTACCCAAATATACTCCTACATTAGACTACAAGGGGCATAATGGTAAATCAGAACCGATAAAAACGAACACGATGAACCGACATCGATGAATTCTAACCTGCAAGCAACCACAACTCATCCATTGTGCTCAACGGCAATAACAACACCTCTGCAACAACAAAATCAAAAAAACCTCATTGTCCATTTCATCTCTCTCTCTCTCTCTCTCTCTCTCTCTCTCTCTCTCTCTCAAATCCTAGCTTTGCTTCTGAACCAGTAAAACAAAAATACGCATTAAATTAACGAAAAATCAGCAATATGTGAGATAAACCGCTCAATCGCAAATGGCGATAATTGGCGACGCCTTGCGGCAGACCTTCATGCCGAAGCACGAGTACGAGAGCCTCCGCGAGGAGGAGAAGGCATGGCACAAGCTACAGAAGCCGCTGACTTTGCTCGCGCTAACCCTAACTTCGCTCGCCGTTTTGGTTTCCACTGCGATTAGCTTGAAAATAGTGTTTCCTGCCGACAATTTATGGCGGCCCTTCTGCCGCGATCTTCGGATTCAACCGCTGCCTGTCAATTTCACCGCGGCGGCTGATGCTGGAGGCGCCGCCAGAGAGTCGGATCTTTTTCCTACTGCATTCGTTTTGACGGATCAGGAGACGGTTGATTATTACTGGATTATGGTGTTTGTTCCGTCGGCTATGCTGTTCGCGGTTTCAGTGGTTTACTTGGTTGCTGGTGAGAGAATGTTGAGTTATTTGAATTTGTGTTTTTCTATTATGTTTAGATTCAAACTTGCTGTAGGTATAGCTGCTCTTATTTGAGATGTTGGGCTGATAACTGTTACTAGGTTTTACTATGTTTTTTTTTTGAAGTCTCTTACTAAATATGGATGAAGGTTTGAACAACATTTTTCTCATCAGCTTTTAGACTTGATTAATGCAGTGGATTCTAAACTCGTAACATAAATGCTTGTTTGAAATATTGCCTTGTATACCATTCCTACTGAAATGGATATGCTAACCACATTGCTTGAGATTCATACAGTCTCCTGGTTGTGAAATCTGGCACAAATCTACAATTAATTGCTTAGCTGATCCTGAATAGCATTTGCGTAAAAAAGTTATGAATCGATTTGAAAGTTAGGTGTTAAAAATGCTAAGTATGTATATATATATTATATGTACTCATGATGAGCAAGTATAATCCAAACACCAGAGTTTTTTGTACTTTTTGAAAGAGCTCTTCTTTTCTGCTCATCAAAAGGGGAAAATGTATTGAAGTCCATATGTACTCAGAGGGTCTAGTGTATTCCTTATATTCGGTAATGCACTTGGTAGAGAGTTTTTAGGAGTGCAATATGAATCAAATGGTTCTAATTGCTTGTGATAGACTTATGATTCCTTTACAACACTTTGTGTTCTCCAAAGGTGCAGAATGAGTCATACCTCTCTCAAGTGGGGGATGGAAGTTCTGTATTCTCATTCCACACAAGTCACAACCATGGTTTCCATTCCCATCAAACTGCTATATACCCCTAACAGAATTTCTCAAAGATCAATAATGACATTCAGCAATTTCCTGGTCCAACTGGTTGTATCAATTCGCTTAATGAGTAGACCATCTTAGTTTATCTGCATGTTAGATGTATCCATCATGTACTTCAATAAACTGTAATGTGTTCTGCATGCAGGAATTACTGTTGCCTATACTGCCCCTGTACGACATGGATGCTTGAAGGTGGTTGAGAACAATTACTGTGCTTCTAGAAGAGGTATAGCAATTTCTCCGTTAACCTGTTTTTACTGGTTTTGAGGCTTGTGCAGAAAGGATGATGAAGTTTATTCCCACTTAGAGCCTTAGGTATATGTGTTTCAGCACATCAAATTCACCCACATATTTATGTGCACGGCATTTCTTTCTTAAGTAATAGCCTAGGACTGTATTCTTCAAAAATCATAAACTGCACATCTCAATCAATGGTTAGATTGACTTATCTTTTCTAAGAACCAGTGTGTTGGTCCGTAACACTTCAGTAATCAGCATCTCTGCCTATATATGGTCTTGTGTTATGAAACTTGGCCTGCAGTAGGGATTCGTAGTTGCTTGTACATAATTGGTCTGTTATGAGGACAATCAGGTTTTATGAAACAGCACGCATTTGGGAACGAGCGAGCTACAATGAATGATTTTTATAAAGCAAATAATATTTCTCAGAGCTCTGGCAATGCTTTATTGGCTATAATACAAATATAATATGTGGATTGTCACGGCTGCCTAGTTTTTTGGATAAGAACTATCCAGTTTCTAGTGATAGCTTGTTTTCATCTTTTACCATAGAATGACTTTTTGGGTGCATCTAGTAAATTTTGTATTGTTTCTTTATGATTTAGATAAGTATCTGCTTCTTTTTCATGCTAAAGACTCGATCAGTTAAATTTTGGCAGCTTCATGTTGTGGCTGAAACATAATCATCATGGGTTATGACAAAGACCCTTCTATACAGATGATATAGACCAAGTAAAATACCGCCTTCATTCTACGACTTGACATTTTATGAAGTTCTTTATTGTCATTTTTTAGGTGGCGTTCGGTGCTTATCCATACTGAATGTTGTGTTTTCCATCATATTTGGTCTTCTTGCACTATTTCTTGGTTCCACTCTACTCACTCTTGGTAGCAGCTGCTCCTTGCCTCTGTTCTGGTGCTATGAGATAGCCTCATGGGGTTTGGTCATTTTGCACGGAGGAGCTGCCTTCTTCCTCAGAAGAAATGCCGCAGTTGAACTTGATGAGAGCGACTCAGCTGGTAGGAACATTGGGCTGGAGATGCTAGAAGCAAACCCGACAGAAGTCACACCAGATGTGGAGAGACGAGTCACTGAAGGCTTCAAAGCATGGATGGGCCCATCTTTCCTATCCTCAGACGATGAGGATGAATCTGATGAGTGATGATTATCTAGAAGTGCCGAACATAACACATTCGAACTCCGCTCGCCAAAGAGTGTGATTAAATCATCCCCGCGACATATGTTGGGTTCAATGCTTTAAAGTGCTCGCTGCTATCCCCATGGCTTTCTGACACACACTGATCGATGACTGTTACGCGAGGGCGATAGAGATGTATTGATTCCTTTGTTCCCTTTGTAGTAAAATGATGTAGAAATCCAACAGAGGAATCATTCGTGATCTCCCATTTACGGCTCGGTAATTGATCGTGAGGAACGTCTTGTGCTTTGTTGAGCTTGTGGAGTTATGGTACAGGTTTGGTTTTCAACGGCGAACAAGTCCCTTTATTATGCCTTGAGTCACAATTGAATCTCTTGTCCTACTAAATATGTTGAGGATTAGATTATTTTGTATGAGTTGTATCAATTTTTTTGGTTCGACAAGGACGGGTTAGCAGTTTTGTGGTGCCATTGTTATCTGCTTGATTGTTTGTTCTTGAAGTACTTTTGTAACAAATGGCTGATCCATTTGAAACTGCACGCTAATTGAGTTAGTAGTTTGCTCTCTATAGACTTCAACAGTTTCAATTATTTTGGTTTTGTTTTGATATTGTTAGAAATACAGATGGAAGATGCAGTTTCTTAATTAAGTGGTAATGAAAATGTATGAACTCCAAGAACTGAATAAATAAGGCATATGATGTAGTTGCAAGGCATATCAACCATGGCAGCTCCAGGAGTCATAACATGCAAAGGTGCTTGTTTTAGTCAATCCATTTTCTTCATTTATTTTGTAATAAACCCTAAAGTGCACAGAATTTCTGCCACAATTATCCAACCACAACACACGGCCTAATGGCTGATGGCACTTCAAGAATGTCTGTTGAAGGCCAGCAGCTCCACCACATGTTTGGCTACTCCACTTTGTCCTAGGAGCATCGAAGATCAAAGGGATCGACATAAATGATATGGAAACGCTACCGGAGGACTAGGTGTCGACTACTGCATCAAATGCACAGGAGAAGAGGAGAAGGGGGAGATTACATACCTTCCTGTAATGTTTGGGAGGACTATTAAGGGGACAACCTTTGGAGGTGTGAGAATTCACTTAGACCTTCCTAAAATTATTGACAAGTGTATTAACAAGGTAATAAACTATGTAACAAATCATTGTCTCCTTCAACTTTTCTGACTTTTGTAGGATGTCAACTGGCTTGTTTAAGCACGAAATCAATCTTGATGAGCTCATAACTCATGAGGTTCCATTTGCTGATATTAAGAAAGGATTTATGGAGTACATGAAGCAGCCAGACTGTGTCAAGGTTGTCATCAAGTTCTGATGGAAGTTAGCCAAATTGCATGCAATTTAATAAAGGAGGTGCTGCAAATATTCTTACATTACTACCTCTTTAAATAAATTTTCTGCTTCCAGTATGATTATGAATGCATAAAGAATTGACAAATCTTTTCACTACAAAGCAGAAAATGCAAAAGAGTTCAAAGTTAGAAGGACAGCTGCAACTATCTGTTAGGATGCAAATTTAAATAAAATCTATGTTTAGTTGTTATGTTTATTGAATTATCTTGCTGGGCCTAAGAACCAGACCCCGAATGAGAGCTAAGAACCAATCTGCACCCTTTATTTTACATATTGGACGGCTAGATTCGAATCTGGTCCATAATGTATAACCTTTCTATTTCTTATGCATAAGGGCAAAAATGAAAAGTTAGACCTTATGCATCGCTCGTAGAGGGAGTATGCATAGGTAATGGGCATAGTATGCATGGTTCCTAATTTTTATGTAATGGAAACCGCACCCTCTATGGGGATACCCTTAGTTGTTAGATAGCTAAGTATTTTGCAAAGAAAAAACACTTTTGGCTCCGGAGAGCACGCCCTACTCTCGAAAGGGCAAAAATGAAAAGTTAGACCTTATGCATCGCTCGTAGAGGGAGTATGCATAGGTAATGGGCATAGTATGCATGGTTCCTAATTTTTATGTAATGGAAACCGCACCCTCTATGGGGATACCCTTAGTTGTTAGATAGCAAAGTATTTTGCAAAGAAAAAACACTTTTGGCTCCGGAGAGCACGCCCTACTCTCGAAAGGGGCTCGCTTCTTGTTATGTCAATCTATCTTCTGATTTATCCTTGGTTATCTTTTATGTTTTCGGTATTAGTTCTAGGTAAATTCCGTTGCTTCGGTAAGTTATCCTAATACTATCTTGCACAGTAACTAAGTTACATGCCATTATTTTCAAAAACCTATGTATTTGCCAGAGCTTCCTTCTCTCAGTTTTCAAGGACTCTAGGAATGCAGATACGTAGCAAGCAAACTAATTGCATGTATTTTGCCCTTTTGTTGCCTTTTTTTTTGGATGACAAGGGTAACCCGCAGTCGGTATCGAAGTGTACACTAGGTAAACCCGCTTACATTATAACAAGATCTTGTTTTGTGTAGGCTCTATGGTTTCAAAAAAAAAAAAAAAAAACTAATCTTCTTAGTAGTCAAAATAAATTATAAGATTTGAAATTGAATTTAAAAAATTGCCCCATAATTGAAGGAAATACTAGTTAGCCGGCCTACACCTTAAATGTTTTTGATATTCAAATTAGTTTGTTAGAAAACGTACATGGGAGGGTACACTTTCTTAATTAAGTGCTAAAAATGAATGAACTCCAAGATTTAAACGTATAAGAGCTGCAATGGTTTCTTCACTGCGCAAGAGAGAGAGAGAGAGAGAGAGAGGGGGGGGGTATAAATAAGGCATATCATAAAATGCATTAGCAGGTAGCTAGCAAGGCAGATCAATCATGGCAGCTAAAACCACTGCTTGTTTTAATCAATCCATTTTCTTCATTTCTTTCCTACTACTACTACTATAATAAACCCTAAAGTGTTTTTTAATTTGCAGCTGTTGTGGCATGGAAAAGGTCGGAGCCACCGAGGGTGGAGGAGATTCAAGTCCAACCACCAGAACCGAGTGAAGTTAGGATGAAGATGGTGTACGCCAGCATGTGCCATACAGACATCATATCCTTGACTGGCTCCATGTTTGTAAGAAACTTGTTTCTGCAACTGCTATTTTCTCTCTCTTCCTCTCTCTCATTGGCATTCTATTCTTCTCTTTTCAGCCTTTGTTCCCTCGGGTCCTTGGACACGAAGGCGTAGGGTAAGCCTCTACTCTCTATCCGCATCCATTACAAGGCGAGAAGAACGCATTTAACATGTGCACATTCCAAAAAATGCATTGTGATTGAAAGTGTTGGAGAGAGAGTGACAAGCCTCAGAGTAGGAGACACTGTGATGCCACTCTATGTAGGGGAGTGTGGAGAGTGCTCAAACTGCACGACGGGGAGGACGAATATCTGCTTCCGGTATCCATTTACAACAGATGGCCTAATGGCTGATGGCTCATCCAGAATGTCTGCCAAAGGCCAAAAGCTTTACAACATGTCTGGCTACTCGACTTGGTCCGAATACACGGTTGTAGAATCCAACTACGTTTTGAGGTAGATCCAAGGATGTCTCTTCCTCAAGCAAGTCTCCTCACCTGTGGCTTCACAGCAGGCTATGGAACTGCTTGGAGAGAACTCAAAGTCGAAAAGGGATCATCTGTTGCTGTAATTGGCCTTGGTGCTGTTGGACTAGGTGTTAGTTGCTTAAATCCTCTGTTCTTTTTCATCATTTGATTTGATGGCCATTTCCTCAATGTAGGCTGTGGGGGCATCTCGAATCCTAGGGGCCTCAAAGATCATAGGGGTCGATATAAATGATATGAAACGCGATAAGGTTGAAGCATTCGGGGTGTCAGACTTCATCAACCCTAAGCATTCAGATAAACCTATCTCACAACTGATCCAAGAGGCTACCGTAGGACTAGGTGACGATTACTGCATAGAATGCACCGGCGTTTCGTCCCTCCTAGACCAATCCATTGCAAGCACAAAAGTGGTATCAACAAGAAACAACTAATGTTTACTACTACTACTACTACTACTACTACTATTACTACGTGTTTTTCTTCCTTAGCAAATATTGACTTTTTAAGGAGTTATACTGAATATGAGCAGGGAACAGGGGAGATTGCATTGGTGAGTGCAGGAGAAGAGGTGAAGGGGGAGATCACCTACCTACCCTGCTTGGGAGGACTGTTAAGGGGACAATCTTTGGAGGTGTGTTAATTCACTCAGATCTTCCTAAAATTATTGACAAGTGTATCAACAAGGTAATAAACTATGTAGCAGATCATTATCTCCTTCAACTTTTCAGACTTTTTTTGCAGTTATTATAACAAGAATTGATTTGGTTTATTAAAGCAGGAAATCAATCTTGATGAGCTCATAACTCATGAGGTTCCTTTTTCTGATGTTAAGAAAGGATTTCTGGAATCTGGAGTACATGAAGCAGCCAGATTGTGTCAAGGTTGTCATCAAGTTCTGAAGGAAATTAACCAAATTGCATGCAATTTATGCATTTTTCATATCAAATGTCAAAAAAATAGTCGCAGCAGCACAGATAAATAAATATATTGCGAGTATTTAGCAAATCTTTTCACTATATATAGCAGCGGAAGAGACAAGCAAGTAACTCAGTGAACCAGAACCATACATGGAAAGAACGAAAAAAGAAAGTACATAATGAAAACTTGAATACGTGATGAATATTTTTAGGATGGCAGGTATTAGGAAAAATGATTTTTCATAATTAAAGATTAAAGGACATCAAGTTCAGAGATAGTAGCTATGCTGAAATCATGTAAATGCAGTCTACCTGAAATTCTTCAATAGATAAGAGGATGGAGTGGCAACACAAGTGCTGCTTGGAGCTTTTCTAGTTTCCTGCCCAGGTGTTCCGCATTCGCTAAAATCGAGGGCCCGCCTCTCCCTCTGCAATGTGTTATCCTAATTCAATAAGGCAAACAATACACCAAGCAGAAACATTCATAGAAGAGAACCCAATACAGCATACCATCAAACTTGAAGGTGACAGGGAATGATGATCTCTCTGAGTATTTGGAGTGTGGGCGTTCTCCTTTTCTTGTTGCTGTTTTGTGAAGCATTTTACCTTTACCTTGAGTAGAGACTGTGGAGTTTCATCTCCCAAAACCTCCTGAGCATCAGCAAATGCTTCGGCATTCTGCTCGCCCAGCTGCTTCATCAATCCAATGGCATCATAACTTTGCTCCCCCGGACTTAAAAAGTAACCAATATCCTACATACAAATGCATACTACAGGATAAGATACAAGTGGATAAATGATTTCTTAAATCATATTGTTTGATTACTTGATTTTCCCAGACCTCAACAGTTATGTCAGTGTCAACTCTAGATCCTGTTACAAAAGTGTTAACAAACCAAGGTGATTTCCATGCTGAAGGAGATTCTATGTTCCTCTTAAATGGTGTTTCCATATACCTGGAAACAGAAAATTAAAAAAAAGTATAAAAATGAAACGGGCTGCTACTAGTGAAGACTAATGAATTCCAAACAGTACAAGCAAAAGACTCCAAGTTAAAAGGACAGCTGCAACTTTCTTACATGCCATTGTTTTCAAAAGATATGCTTTTGCCAGAATGCTCTGTATTCTTCTGTGGAGGACTCTGGGATTGCAGAGATGTAGCTAGCAAACTAGCTTCATCCTTCTTTCTACAGAGTCGAGGAGAGCAAATAACAGGAAAATAAGAAGTCTCTGCTGAAGGTTTAGATATAGATTCTATTCGCCTAGTATATTGATTTCCAAGAGTTTTGGCATTAGGACTAAGTGTTCTATCTCCCTTAGTTCCAAACCGGTCAGGAGAGAAGAACAGCAAGTCATTCACATCGTGTTCAACAAGGACTCCAGAGCCCTCTTTTGCCTGCCACAGAGGAGTAGTACAAAATAGATTATTATATAACGAGAAAGATCAATTAAAGACTCATCTGTTTCATTCTTGTGTATAGTATACAAGTTTTTACTTAAATATAAAGCAACATGATCAGACAAAAAGAAGTAAAATATATAAACTATGACTACAGGGGTAATAGGAATTCAAGACATCTAGACTATTTTTTTCTTTTTCATTAAGGAAATTAATAGGTCGGTAGACATTGGACACAAGGTTTATACAAGAAGCTAACTCTCTGCTGTCTTCTAGGTAAGAAAGTAAACAACTCAACTTCAGTGTACATTAGCATCATTGCCCTTTAACCAATCCACATGGAGGAGGAAACCAGAAAGGACTCACCTTATCTACGACATCTATGCCCGCGATGTTAGTATTGACATCTTCCACTGTAGTCTGTTCCATTTGCTTTTGAGAACACTCACTGACATCATGATCTTTCTGCGATATTCTGCTTCCTGGATTGCGAAAGCCTCTGTTGTCCTTATTCTCTGCCTGTTCAGATACAAGGACAACATTTTCTTTTTCTACAAAATCTCCCTGACTATTTGGACCTTTCTGGTCTTCTATACATTCGCTAAAAATAACATCTAAATTAGAAATTTCTTTAGTCAGGTCTGAAAATGATTCAGGCTTATAAGAACCTTCAAGCCTCTTCTTATCTCTCTTTTCCGACAAAGGAGACAACAAATCCCGGTTTCTTTTCCTCAGTATTGATGGTGTACATGTAAAACTTTTGGCAGCACTTTTTAGAACACCTACAGGACTATCATCTCTAGATGGTGAATCCCAAAGTTTGTATGGCGTCATGGAAGACATCATCAGTTGGCGGATACCAAGTGGACTGTACTCTTGATGCATATCACTACCAGATTGTATAAGATCACAACTGAAAAAAGGTATGTCCAAGCTCGGAAAACGAGGAGGCTCATAGAATAAAGCTCTTGTATCCTTCTTATCATCTGAATCTCCGTCCTTGGAAGTACTACACAGTAAATCATTTGAAGGTTCCAATACAAAATCATTAGCAGGAACTAGGTTTGGGGATCTCTTGGCTTCATCACAAGAAGAGCAATTGGACTCATTAGCATAGACAAATCCATCAAGTCTAACTGGAGAAACAGACTCCTGCTCACCATTCACATGTGTAGAATAATTAAACTGATCTGGGTATGTGCTCAAGATTGGACCACCATCAGGTGGAAGTTGAGTAGGAATATAGGTAGGTTGAGCAGATGAAGTCTCCAACACATCAGATGGCATATAAGGTATATCATAGTTTGAGCAGTTATGAAGTAATTGATCTTCTGGTTCATGAACATCAAAAATAGCATTTTCAGAGGGATGTCCATCACGGCCCACCTCATGATATACCATACTGCAGTCTGCATTTGTTACTAGGTTAGGGGTATTAGAACCCACTTCCATGTTTACCATGGAAACAGAATCTCCCAATTGCATGTAAGTCCCCATGGGAAAGGGTATTACATTATTGTTCTCTCTCCCAGTTAAAGATGACATAAGTATTCCAGATACTTCTTGCCTATGATCCAGCATAGACATGTCGCTGTCGAGGAGCTTATCTGTGTTTGCTTCCCAATCTTTCCCAGCAAAGATCCGCCAATCTATTGAGAAATCGTCCTTATCACATTGTGTTTGGTGTGCGACATATGTCACTTCTTGAAATGTAGGAGAATAACCTTCAGAACAGGGTAGTGAAGTTGATCCTGCAGTTGCTCTGCTATCCTCTCCGAGGTGATCAGTTCCGTTCATTGCATTATCTGCAGGTTGGGATATGCTGGCCAAAATTGAACCTTGACAGTATCCAGACTCTGATTCTGCTCCATCTTTGTCGTCTTCAATGCTTGGAGTAGAAGATAATGCTAGATTATTTGAATGGCTAGCAAATGCTGGATCTTGGCACTGTGAAAGTAACCCTGATGCCAAATACATATCCAGTTTCTTCTTGACAGATGAATTCCAATGATTTTTGATTGAGTTGTCTGTCCTGATGGCATACATATAAAAACATAGACAAAATAAGTACAGATATAGCACAATATGTCGATAATACAGATGTGGAAGCTTATATATTATGTTGACAGTGGAATTATTACTTCCTCCACCATTTATCATTATGTACCTCCCTGGCAAGAACTTTGTTAACTCTGCCCATTTGTTTCCGCAAATTTGATGGGCACGAATCAGAGCTAGTTCCTCCTCTTGTGTCCAAGCTTCTTTGTTTATATTAGGATTAAGATGATTGTGCCACCTTCAAAACAAATTACATTAACATCTAAAGCATACTAAGGAATAAATTCAAGAAATGCAAATTTTCTTTCAAGATAAGACATGAATTTATGGACTAGGAAATTCTGATTTGCCATTGTAGGAAAAAAAAAATTAACACACTATACGACTGGTTTCTGTGTATTTTCATCAATTGGAAAGAACTAGTATTTAGTTATATTTTGTTTGTTGCTTCACAGCACTTTCTATGTACAACAACAGACTTAAATCCGACTTGTTCACCTTCTAGAACATTAATAATCAATCACAAGTCACAACCACAAAGTACTATTGTGCAATTAACAAATAGACAATTCAAACAATAATCTTATGCATCGACATATGTGCTTTCAACAGTAGAGAAGAACTTGGTCTTAGAAGACATAACAAAAATATTAATGCAAGCTTACCGTTCCCGACATTGCTTTCCAATACGCCCGGGGAGATGCTGTGCAATTGTAGACCACTTTGTGGGCCCAAATTTGTTCACCAACTCAATCATTACATCATCCTCCTAATTGAAGAATAAGTATATTTTCATTATATCATCCACAAAGACCACAGATATCCAAAAGGAAGAAGATAAAATAAATGCCATACCTCTTTTGACCATGGGCCTTTAACAAGATCCGGATTCAAAACCTTCTGCCACCTGTGTAAGCACTGCACATCTGTCCGATCCTTGAAACACTCGGCTATGTATAACGTTACATCACACGTAAACCGAAACACTTGAAGAGTTAAGACTTTGAGCTAGAGAATGTTAAAGGCCGTAACACAACAGAAAACTGATGCATCATCTCACTTAGAACAATGGAAAAGAAGGTGTGGAGATGCTTCAGGTGCTTAGCCCCTTTAGTTGAAGAAGCTACACCATACTCGATGATATAAATGAGAAGAATCGTGCATTTGTAATATTACCTATCTTTTTCCAGTTTTTTCCTTTGAAGCGTTGAACAGCCATGCGTAGTACTTCATCCTGTGGGAAAATAGAAGAAGATATATGCCGGCATTTGTTATGATTCAGTATCAGGCAAATAATGTCAAACTATTAACAAATATTGAAACTACACTTAAGGCAGACACCTAAAAAAAGTGCAGCTTTAAGTAAAAAAATGCATGCAAACTGAATCTTTTACCAAAATATGAGCTCTCATTTTATTATATTATAATGCTTTTTATCTTGGGCAAGGTTGAATACTTTCAAATAAACAGCATTGCCTTATTATCATAATGACACAAAGAGTGCATTCATCATTCATGTATGTTGTGTGCTTCATTAACCTCCAATTTTTATAGGCATGCTTATCTATCTAATTGAGTTCTAAAATATAGTGATTCAGATGATGATGATACAGATAGATACATTTGAAAATTATAGAGAAGATTAAAATTAACCTCTTCTGCTGTCCATTGACCTTTTGTCGAACGCCTAGTGGGACCACTGGTCCTCCTACATAAAGGGAGCCTACATCAGTTGTCTTAAACTTGAAAAAAGTATAAAGGTTAATGTTGGTGAATAATCATTATGATGATGTAAACCTGAAAAGAAACAAAAATGTGTATATTTTAAAGAACCCATTTTAGCCTGACTTCTTTTAAAGGCAACTTTACCTCCTAAATGCAATATCAATATATCACATGCTTAAGCAGAAAACAGATGGACAAATGTAAAATGTCAATCACTTAGTATAAGAAACAGCATTCTATGTACTCGAAATATTACCCCCGCAAAGGTTGAGCTCTTTGCAGACCATCTCCACAGCCTTCTGAAAGAGGGTTTGTAATCCTATCACTTTCCATGTTTAATTGAAAAACAAGCTAATCTGCATATGCCAATTGCCGTTCGTTGGCAATTTTCTCCAGAATGTTTTCTCCAAATCATCATATGCTACCCTCTAAAGAGATAGGGACTGCCCCGATCCAGGATGAAGTCACAGCTAAGCACATGAGATCAGACAAACGAGAAGTCAGGACAAACGAAAGTGTAGTGCAAATATGCAAACCACTATACCAGCGCAGTGAGAAACCATTCTTTTTTTTTTTTGTACATAATTCACATCATATTGGGGAAAACAAGTATTTCTTCATTGATAATCCAGTGAATGTAGTACCTTCTCCAGAGGTAGTATCTCCTATAACAGAAATATTTCTGTTTACTCTTGGCATTTGAATATTCAAACAACGTAATGACAGCTGAGATTTTGTAAGCAAAATAAACTGAGCAAATGAAAAGCTAAAATATAGTAATACTACTGATTCAACCATACTTGGTAACACTCAGCACCACAAAAATTGAACAGAGAAATGAAAAGCAATATTGACATACTACTGAAACATCGAAAGGACTAACATTCGCTCTCAATTAACATTCTTAACTGTAAACAGAAACTGACATAAAAATCAAAATCCGACAATCCACATATTACCGCTGTTGATCAATCCAAGACAACATTGTCGCACAACTCGGAATAGTTGACACAAATTTCAAATTGGAGGCAGAAGAAGGAAGCTAGGAACTTATCGTTTCAGCTCGGAAAAGTTCAAACGAAGCTAAACAAGCTGCGATGGTGATGCTTATGTGATACAGCTTAATCCAAAATGATCAAACAGTAAACGTTTTAGGCAAAAATGAAGAAATATCAAGTTCGAAATTGCAATATCCCCTTTATATCAAACGAGCAACAACACTCGACAAATAACTGATAAATTAAATAAATAAAAACGGAAAATGAAGAAACTCACCGATCTCAGCTCGGCTAACTTCAATCGAAATGCTCAAATGCCACCCAATCGGTTCGACTTTCATCTGCAGATCCTTGAGCAGATTTTCGAGTTCTTATTCTTACCTCAATTCATACAAAAGGAAGAGAAAGATATCTAGTAACAGATGTGAGTCGTTTGCTTGGTTGTAGAGAGAGAATGCGTGTGAGGAATTTAAACGTACAATTAAAAAAAAAATGGGGCGGATAATTACTCTTAAACCTGTCGGTATAAATTGCAAACAATACTTGTTCATAGACTGCCACGTAGGATGCCTGGTTTTTCAAATGTTTAAATGTCAAACGGTCTTATTACAGTATCCTCCCGTATTTACCATAAATTAAATCTATTTAAATTTGACTAATTAATAATTCATCAAGGTTATCCCTCCGTCCCATTATTAATGTCCATATGAACTTGTCACGAAAATTAAGACGGATTAGAGAAATGTATAAAATAGTGGTGGAAGGATATAAAGTGGTGGGATCCACTATTAAGATGATTGTAGATCACTCTTTGAATGAGACATAAATAATGGGACAATTAAATGTAGCAAATATAATATAAATAATGGGACGAAGGGAGTATTTATGGAAACATTAAGCGTATAATTAATCTTCCATTAACGAATATTGTTTGCCTGTTATGACTATTTCTATAATACTATTCCTATTATACGAACTACTAGTATTTGTCCAAATACTAATAATCTTTAAAAATAACATTAAATATTATTTTGGAGTCTTGTTATGAATACTATTCAATTACTGTGGTCCTAATTTTACTTGTATGCCAAATATATGAATGCATAATTATGTAATTGTGTTGTGATAATTGGATGGTTTTGAGTAATTAATAAGACATCATTAAAGTTGAAGACTATTATGTAAAATCTAGATCAATAATTATGCAATTATTGTTAGATTAACATCCTTGTCCGCCTGTAATTATTTATTTGGTGATGCTTAGTTTCACATTTGTTGCGTCTATCTTTAATTAATTCATATTCTTGGATATTGATGAATGTTAGGAACAAAAAGGCACTAGTGATATTAAAAATTATGGTATGTAACAGAATGAAAATCATAATACCATGGGAATATTGAATTACAAACTTATACTCCCTCCGTCCCATTTATATTGACCCGTTTTTTATTTCGGTCCGTCCCATTTATATTGGTCCATTTCCAAAACAAGAAAAATAAAATATTACATTTTTCATATTTTATTATTTATCTCACCTACTTTATCATTCATCTCTCATCATCTCACTCATTTTTTATCTCTTACTTTATCACATACTCTATTTTCTTAATTCTCGTGCCGGAAATGCAAGGAACCAATATAAATTGGACGGAGGGAGTACTAGCAAAAATACGAGTGGATCACCATCACCTCAAAATTATTTTTTATTATTATATTGTCAGTGTCGTAGTTAGGATTTTATTTCAGAGGGGCTCAAATAATTATGCTCAAATAATTAAGCTCAAATAATTAAGTGTGCCTTAATCCTCCGCTGGTAATTATTTGGTGATGC
The DNA here is from genome assembly GCA_028984105.1 of Lavandula angustifolia. Classification (NCBI taxonomy): domain Eukaryota; kingdom Viridiplantae; phylum Streptophyta; class Magnoliopsida; order Lamiales; family Lamiaceae; genus Lavandula; species Lavandula angustifolia. The sequence goes on from CM054816.1 coordinate 1,190,544, forward strand.
TTAGTTTCACTTTCTTTTAATTTTCTCTTGTCAATTCATCCATATTCATGGATATTTATAATTAAGTGAACACAAAGATACTATAAAAAATTGTCACATAACAGAAACGATGAATAATTATATGAAAATACTGAATTAAAAATAATCGTGTGAGCAGAATTCATAATCATTAAATAATATGATTGTCACTCTACCTAGTTCACTCTATAAAAATTAGTACTCCCTCCGTTCCATAGAAAGAGTCCGTACGGAGATTAAAAAATTTGTATTGTGTGATGTATTGTTTGACTTTTGAGTTTTTAATTTTGATCCACACATTGTTTTCTTTTTTTAGAAGCATGACAATTTTTATGGGACAGCCCAAAAAAGAAAACAAGACACTTTTTATGGGACGGATAGAGTACAATTTTACCTTCAGTTCAAATAACACGGACGCCTAGGTTAGTGCTACGTGTGGAGGTGTTCCCGTACGAGATCATACACTAAGGGGGTGTTTGGAGTAGCTGAAGCTTATTGATAAGTGCTGAAAGCAGCTTATTTGAAAATCAGTTAGTGTTTGGAAATAAGTGCTGAAAGCTGTTGAAAGTGGAGAAAATAGTATTTGGAAATACTGCTGATAGAAGTAACTTATTGTTACTTTTTAAAAGAAATGTCTGTTTTGTCCTTAGTGTTACTAATTAATATTTATAATAAATAATAAAATTTAGAAAGAATTATTATTCAATATTTATTTTGTGCTTACAATTTCAATCTAATACTATAAAATACTAAATTAATCTAAATATTATGTATATTATAAAATTGTACTATCATAATAAATATAGTATACAATTATATATTAAATACTATTTATTTGTAGACTTTCATCCGGCGCACACACTATGAAGATGAAGACTTTCAAATATGTGGTAGTGAGACACATGACCCCAACACATGAGTATATGATTATTTTGAACCAGTGAGTGTTTTATTTTGGATGGGTGAAACCATAACAAAGGTATGGAACTATACGCTTCTCCACTACACTATTATCTTATGTATGTAAATAGTCTAATTTTTATGATTTAAATATATGATTATTAATAAACAAAATTAAAATGTAATTTGTATTTTCTACATTTGATCGAAATTGTTCATCTAAAACTATATTATCTTGTCTCTAAAACTTGAGAAAAAAATAAATTATGATTAGTTCATGGGCATCTATAGGGATCGAAATGCAAGATTATACTACAATGGTTTAATTATTTTCAAGTGTTATTTATCAACATAATTTAAATAACCAAAAAACCACTTGAAAAAATGTAATTCTCACAAAGTAGGGTTAGGAGGGTTATTTTTGGAATTAGATAAAATTAGTAAAGGTAATTTCGTCCGAAAAATACATAAACTATAAGCTAAAAGCTAGAAGCTGGGGTGAAGCAGCTTCAACAGATTCTCTATTTTCGACCCCATTTTAGAGAATCTCAGCTTTAAACCGGGATTCTCAAACACTCCCACACCAGCTTAAAGCTGAAGCAGCTTACAAAAAGCTGTTCCAAACACCCACTAAATCCCACATCGTCCACGCAAAGAAATGAGACCTTGAGCTGTAGAAATAAAAACAAAAGCATCACTACTACAGCCTCGCATTGAGCACAAAGCGAACTATTCTTTCGCCTTTTACTAAAGAATACCGTGTGCTCGTTGCAGGAAAAGAGGCATACAACAATTCTTAGAGGGATTTTGCTCTTTCGAGCTACGTCCCTACAATTTAGTCGTACAATTTTTGGATACCAAAATTGTGAATATCATATACCACCATTAAGATTAGTCTTGTTATATGCTTACTTGTTTCAACCACTTGATTGTTTAGTCTTGTTATAGTTCTTGCCCATCTTCATGGTTTTTGCCTGTATATGTTCTTTGATTTTTGTATAATTTTGTTAGATTATTTTGGGACCCTTGACCTCATAGGATCTTCTTTTATCTGAGGCATGCCTATGCTTTGTTAAACTTTTAGGACCAATTAGATTAGAGGGCATCTAGAGCTAAGAAGCAAGATTTCCCCTTCATAGTTGGTTAGGTAAAGGCTGACCAAGCTAATGATGCTTAGCTGGTCTTTTCGGACGATCAGCCTCACTGGGACTGAGACACGGCCCGGACTCCCACGGGGGGAAGCAGTGGGGAATCTTGGACAATGGGCGAAAGCCCGATCCAGCAATATCACATGAGTGAAGAAGGGCAATGCCGCTTGTATCGAGTGCGCGATGCCAACACAAAACTAACTAGTAAGTAGATCTACACCAAACTGCACAGCAAAACTTCACATCTCCTACAGTGCTCTCTCACTCCTTCCCTGCACCAGAGATATCTACAGCAAAAAGGCATCTTCCAAAACTCCAAAACAGACATCCCGCATGCGCAGTTAGGCATTCTGCTTGAGATTCTCTGTCAATCTCTTCAACTCCTTCCTTTGTTCCTAATACACAAGAAAAAAGGGGGGCTCAAAAAAGGCTCGAGTGCAACCAACCGAAAAGTCATGAGCGAAATTTGCCATCCCAACAGATATACCTGGTGAAGAGATTCCCACCATTTATCAGACTTTGATTGCAGCACGCACCAATCCATGGCCATCTCAAATTCAATTGTGTTATGTTGGGAGTAATGAGATGTGGACACAGCATCCTTTTAGAAAATGCAATTCCAAGTTAATATCCACACGTTAGACTCGTGAGCAAGAGCTGCAAGATGGAGAGAGAGAGAGAGAGAACACACCATGTCTCTTTGTATTTGACGCCGAGCTTTATCAATAGCCAAATGACCAGCAAATGTCTGTTTTTCCGAGCACTTGGGCAGAACTCCATAGGAAGCTACCAGAGGCCTACAGAGAGTACAGTCAGGAGTATGAGATCTCGGGTCAGAATAAAGAGAGGATAGGGATTCTTATTTCATGGGGGAATGATTCTTGCATTGCAATAACAAGTCAAGGCATTTAGAATATAATTAGAAGCTCAATGTCAAGAGAGGTTATTCATAGAAGTGATGAAAAGTTACTTTCATTAAGCACTAGCTGCAGTGGATGAATTTGGAACATACCTTTGATTTGGTAACATTAAGCATCTGTCATTCAGTCCCTGTACAACTTTGTCTGCAGCAGCACTTGATTTAAATACAACGAAAGCTTGACCTGAAACATAATTAAGAAAGGTAGGGCAAACAAAAATCATTTCACGTGCTCTACGCATGAAATGTGGGAAGAAGATAACGAAAGAAAGAATATAAGCATTGCAAGAGAAGAAAACAGGGACCAGAATCCTCACTTAAATTACAACAAATGGCACCAACATGCCACTCAAAGGGTATCAAGATACCGTACGTACCAGAGTATGGATTGGAAATAGCAGTATGTGGCACCATTCGGGCTGTACAATATTCATTAAAGGCGTGATACATGATATCCTGTAAGTCATAAAACCATCATTAGGGACAGCAGAAACCAGTCACTAAGAAACAAGTAAAGGGAATAAAGAAAGTGAAAAACATAAAGGGAACATTATACTCTGACAATGTAGAACATTTAGGTCCACGACACTACATGCAACCAAGCAGGGAGCTCAAAAAGACAGGAGTTTAAAGAAAAATAGCCCTTACCTCTACCTCTCCTGAAGTATATTCTGGATCCAAATTCTGGAGCAAAACCAATCGCTTGTGATCATCAGCAGTCATCATTTGTTGCTCCCAAGACTGATTGAGAAAAACATATACATTTCAACATAAAGACACAAGAGCAGAATAAAGCAGTATTCCTAAAATCAATAACAACGCAAAATGACTGCTACAGCTTACAAGGTTATCTAGCAAAAGTAGAAAGATGACCGACAGAACATATGGAAAAAATGTTTCTAATACTCTTAAAAGGTTCACTTTTAACCTCCAGAAAAATTTAAAGGACATCAAGTGCACATATGGATATAATTGGTGAAAATTGATTTCTATATCTCCTACAAAAACTAAATATTAGGTCATAGTACATATACGTATAAATATAACTATAAATGCTTCAAATATATTTGGGCAAGAAAAACGTAACGACAGTTGGAACCATGAACCAGACTGGCATCAGCAGTTCCAGAATAATGAACGGCCATGGGGCAGTCTGGTTATAGTTCCTTAAAACATAATTATGGGAACCGCTGATTAGAAACAGCAGCTCCAAAACCCCTCTCTCACTTTTTAGGTTAAATCTTATAGACAAGAGTAATCAACCGTTGAATATTAGCGGCTGGACCCAGCTTTCACACAGGTCTGATTCGGTGGAAACTGGGAACCACTGGTTCCTATTCAAATTTATTTTTAAAAATAAAACAACACCTGACATCTAATGCGCCGTTGGTGATCAACGGCTAGGGCGGAGGACTCGAATCCGGTTCCACGTGGAACCACCGAAATGTGGAATTGCAGAAAATACCCTCTATTATCTCAAGTTCCATCACAAAAAATTTAATCTTGATCACAATTGTTAAGTCTCCAGTTACTATTCAAATTTCTTTAGCATTCTTCAAGTTTATTCTCCATTCGCAAGTTCTTTAGCATTCTTTAAGCTTCGATTTTACGTCAATACATTATTTTCAAGCATAGTATCATATATCTTCCTCAAGGAAAAAGGGGAAGGCAATACCCTCCTATTTTGCACCACGTCCAAAGCATACATAAAATTAAAAAATTGAACTGCTGATTAAAACCATGATCAGAATCAGCCAAAATGACGGTTTACAGTTCTAGCTGAAACCGTGTGACAAAATTTTCATTGTTTGGTTCTGGTTTCGGATTTCCTAGTGAAACCAGCTATTACGAGACCATTAACCAATTGCCACCTCTAGCTTCAAGATAGTAAAAGGCGATAAACTACTATAAACAAAAGCAAATTAAAGTGATGTCAATAACTACTTCTAATTGCAGCTAAGAATGTTCATTTATCTTGAAATTAGAAGAGCATCATTGCCAATAAACTTCCTAATAACTAGAACGCATAGTCGGCCACACCAACGGAGTCGGAGTTTATAACTTTTACTCAATCGGAACACACCTAATATCATTGCATAGAGGCATTGAGTACTAGAGGACTTACCAATTTAATCCACGTAGGCTTCTCCTGCAAGCAAACCACAAACAAACATTAGACGAGAATTTCACAAGAGAACGACAGGACTGACATAGTAATGCATAAGAACTTCATCAGCATGAATGAATCACAATCCAAAGTACAAATCTAACATTAAAGCATTATCGCAATAAAATGGAATAGTCTACAAACATGCAATGGTTAAATCTTTTTTTTTATTATTAGGGTAAAGTTAAGGTTTACATGACGAGGCAAACTAAGGCGTATTCAAAATCAAATTATACCTTTGCCCAATGAAAATGAATCATACTCCTAAATACATAAACTATTAAAAATCACGCACCATACATACCTTCTTTCATAAAAATTCAAAAATTAGAGAAGTAGAGGCAAACCATCCCCAACGTATATACCTACTAAGAGATGAAAGAAGGAAATAATAGCTAAGAGTTGACTCGTCAGAATGGCATTGCATCACTGAGCACTTAATTTATGCAGTTATCACTTCAACAAGCCAAGGTGGTTAATTATTGAGTGCCAAAGTGGCTAGTAATTTCTACAACTGGTTCAAGTAGTTAGTCGGTCTCATTCTATTCAAAGGCTCGTAATGTTCATTTGTAATCAATCAAGAAAACAATTATTAAAAACACTGTTCTTGAGATAATGCTCTCTTAAAATTGAGCTTTGACATAGGTCTCTCTCTTAAAATCGAGCTTTGAAATATTGCATTTCAAAAACCTTTAAGATTAGGGCTCTTTAGTTAATAAAACTCATTTCATTTCATCCTATGAATCCCATAAAGCGATCCAAAATCGGGTTCACAAACAATTTTGTAACAAGGCCAATCATTATAGGGAATGGGAATCGCAACTTTATAAAAATAGTGTTCAATTCATGCAAGGCAATGACTAATGGCGAATCAACAACAAACTATGATCAAAGCTTAATCCAAGTCAAGATTATGCCAACGAACAGATGAATCCACCACCCGCCGCAAATGCAGACACAACCAACGGCGAGAATCCAACAAAGAAACCGAAAATTATGATAAGAACACCTATTAGATCTAATCCAAGGCAGATGACTGCAACAAAAGCAAAGGTGAAAAGAGCTTCTATCGTTAAGAACGTGACAAAATGAAATTGTCTTCAGCTACGACCGTGTAGCCTCTGGCGAAAGAAGTCGCTGAGTAAAACGGGAATGCGTGCAACACGATATTCAAACTTTAGAGTTTGATGGGGGAGGTGATGATACGTACCCACTAGCAGCAAGTAAGTTGTTGGTAGCTACTCCCTCCGTCCCATTATTTATGTCTTGTTTTCCTAATCGGGTTGTCCTGTTATTTCTGTCTTGTTTCTAAAAATGGAAAGAATTAAACTCCTAATCCTAAAATAAAGTGGTCCCTCATTACCCACTACACACCCCACATTCTTATACCCTCTCTTTTTCAAAAGTCTCTCTACCACACGATTTCGTTCTGCGCCAAACTCATAAAATTATGATTCTTAACTTTTTGGAAACTTTAAATTATTTATTCAATTACAACATAAAAAATTTAAAACATAAACAAAAAAGAAAATCAATTGCATCAACTATGCCTTAATATAATTTGGATGAATTCTCATTCATTTCTATTAACCGCTCCCCGAAAATTGTGCTCATTTTCTTAACACCCGAAATAATGTTTCTTAATCTCCGTGCCGAAAAAAAACCAGACAAAAATAATGGGACGGAGGGAGTATTAGTTAGAAGCGGGTTGTTATTTCTCATATGAAGCAAGTTAGTGGTCCAATTAGTTAGCACGCAATTCTACTTAAAGCCTTATAGTGTAATTAGTTCTACTTAATTCCTCATAGACTCATAGTGTTTTGGAATCAAAACGGAAAGAATCACTATAAACATGGTTTCCTAAGTTAATTATATCTTTTAGAAGAGATCAAAGCTCACATAATCGAGTTCATCATAATTTCATCCTAGCATAACACGATATGAGATTTGGGCCTTAGTGGAGTCGCATGGGAGGATGGAGATAAAGACGAGACGATGGGATGATAGACGGGAGCCACCTGGAAGAACAACGATCCATCATTCGCAAAATGTTGTTCTAACGAGAGACGAGAGATTACACAATAAGACCTGACAACAATGTTTTAGAGTTTTTCTACACATGCTTCTGATAAAAAGCTCATACAGGAGAACCCACAAACCACCCCACAATTATCTTAAAAGGGCCATAAAAAAGTGAGGCGCTCACCTCCTCTCAAGCTTAAAGAGGTACACCTCTTCCACCCACATCGAGTGTTTATTACTCTCTCCGTCCCATAACTCTTGTTCACTATACCATTTTAGGCTATCCCAAAATTTTTGTCCACTTTTCTTTTTTAGCAAATTATTACACACAACTAACAGCTCTCCTTAAATACAGCGCTGAAAAGAAAAGTGGACAAGAATTATGGGACGGAGGGAGTGATACATTTATGTGCTATTAAAGGTGGGTTCTTGCAAAGCTCATATTCTTGTACGTCTGTCGGAACTCGCAATAGGGATGAGCAAGTTCTATCTAATTTTTGGGGTTTGTGATGAATAATTAATTGCTAACTAATTTAATAAACAAAAAGAATACTCAATCCTCAATAGCCAAACAAACACTGCAAAATCTCAGGCAAAAGATGCAAGCCTCACATGAACAAGATGCGAGTCGCAAAAAACAAAAGAGTCTAAGAGGCAATTTTCGATAGCCTCACCTCGAGGCGTAATTTGAAGGTTTTCCACGGGTAGATTGATGTAATAGAGTAAATAGTCTAAAATAATGTAATGTGGGATTAAATTCATAAAATGAGAGCGTACAAAGTTGCAAAATACTAAAGGGCATACTAAACATCCGCTCATATCCTTTAATCTTAATCAACAATAATAAAACTTGTAGCTAATAGTCACTTCTAGCCATCTTAGAGTCCAACACTTGAATTGATGGCTTTTCGACTCATAATAAATCGTGAAAAACGATCATCTAGTTCTCATTGCAACCATCTCCAAATTGTTGCGAAGTACTCAAAAAGATAATATAAAAGAACATAAAAATGCTTCGGCTACTTACAGACGGTCTCGGAGTGACTTCAAAAACTTTGGCTCCGACTTTCGCACCATCATCTTTAGACTTTGTAGTAAGTGGGTTAGGCAAATTATCAGTCATTTGTTTGCCATCCTTCTCATTGCGATGCTCCTTGGAAGGCCCCTCACCAATTCTTGTTTTTGCCTTATTGTCACGAGTCACAAATTTTGGCAAATTTTTCGTTTCACAGACTTCCCTTTTTGCTTTATCATTATGATACTCCTTGGAAGGCCCCTCTCCAAGTCTTGATTTCACATTCTTGTCGTCGGAAGTTGCACATTTTGGTGAAATTTTTGGTTCACCCAAGGACTCATTCTCCTCCAAATTGTTGATCTTATTATTTTTGGTGTCTTCCAATCGCTTGATGGAATTATCTACTTTTGCTTTCTTTATATGTCCTTCATCCTTTAAAGATGAGCTATTGGCTAATTTCTTCTCCTTTGTAAGGGACTTGTCAATCCCAAGGTTTGACTTTTCCTTGAACTCATCACTTATTCCCAAGGGACTTTTTGTTGAACAAGACAAAGTTGAAACTCTTTTTGCACCTTGTCCAGATCCGTCCTTCTCACGAGACTTTTCACGTCCAGCTCCATTGAACTCCTTATTGGGTAATGATTTGGGGGTTTCATTAGGTAAAGCATTGGCTGTTGATGGCCTCCGTGTTTCAACACGTGAAACCGCATTGGATTCAGATTGCTTTTCTCGAGAAGAACTCAAATTTCCATCAATTCTTTTGTCCTTTCCAGCGAGAAAAGAATCTTTTCTATTTGCTGCATCATCTCTAGGAACACTGGGACCTTGAGCACCATCTGACTCTGATGAGAATGAACCACCAAGTTTTGCTCTCTTTGATGGTGCTTCATCTGAATGAGAAGATTTTCTGGCAATCTTCGCTCCCTTTTCAATGTGACTGACAGGTGGATTTATTTCCTTATCTTTCTTTTCAGTGATATTGCTATCCACATTTTTGGCACCCGTTATACTTCTCTCCTCTAAAGTAGTGGGTGTAATTTCCTTATTTCTACTAGAAACCACATTTGTATATTTTTCTCCCAACGCATGATTTATATTATTAGTCAGCAACTGTTGGGGTGAGCTATTACCTGCAATCTCTAATGTTTCATTGCATGCAACCACATTGGGCGCCACATAGTTTTCACCAGAATCAAGTTTTGGACCATCAGGTGTCTCGACACCCTCTCTTCTGTTGAATACAAAATTAACTGTAACAATAAATGACAAAAAAAGAGTAAGCAATGAACTAACGAATAATCCCAGTCCCTAGATCAGAACCAGCCTTGTGGTATGCCGGTTCTTAACTAAAATCTTAACCAAATGTGAAACAAAAATCAACTTACCTTCAAGACCACCTACTTTTTCACCCATCTGATCTGATATCGTACAGCTATTAACATCAAAGATACGGTAAAAGACATAGTCAGCCATTCGAAGTTCTTCAGCTGAAGGCTGCGGATTTCTAATGTCTGTTGAAGTGCAAACGACATTGCATTTTCCAGCGATAGCTTCCTGATTAATTCATGTATACATAGTTAATTAGTTATTTCTCAATTTAATAAGTTAAACTCAGAAGTAATCGCAAAAAATCATTTAAACAAAAAAATTTCGGAAAAGAAATGATTCACTAATTGCGCAGAGTCGGGATGTATGTCCACTGTTCACGTCCATAACCAAGGAGATAAAAGCTAAGTCTTTTTATAGTGTATTTGTTGGTATTGGTTCCAGTTAAGAAAAGGCATATATTATCATCCCACATTCATTGTTCATTTGCATTTGTAGATGCCACATTTGCTGAACCTGTGGATCCTTTTCTTTTTATAGTGTATTTGTTGGTATTGGTTCCAGTTAAGAAAAGGCATGTATTATCATCCCACATTCATTGTACATTTGCATTTGTAGATGCCACATTTGCTGAACCTGTGGATCCTTTTCTAGTCCCTAGATTGAGAAGCCACGAACCTGGTGGAAGTCACTCCCCTATATTTTTCATCTTCCTCATCCTCATCATTGCTACTCGAGCATCATCATTTTCATCCTCAGGACCAACAATAAATCACTCTATTAGTCATAGCAAGATAGTATTAAACCCGAACCAACAAACCTATAGTTACACTCAGCCAGGTTATTCCAAGAATAATAGGACTAAAACCAGACGGGTACAAAACCTAGAGTTACAGCCAAAGAACCTCGAGCAACATCTTAAGACTGCTTGAGTGGAAACCTAGCATTGTTTAATGAAAAGACAGTTTAAACCTCGAGGATTGAGAAAGAGATATAACACAATGATTATGCGCTTCTTGATTGAGAAGTTATGTTAGTGCAACCATACTTGCTGTCTCAATATTTGCTACCTGCCAACAGTTCAGTAAGCTGAAAAGAGTGGCGTTAATGTTTTAAAATGTGCATTTTTCTATGATATTGTGAGGCGTAAGCCTCAAGACGAACAACGCTTATACACATGTATAAATTCAAAGAATAAATTCCTAAATTAGAGGGATTACACATTTAACAAAATAGTCACTTAATTAAATTCTAGATAATAACCATAAGACCTCCAGCTTCCACATTTCTTCTTAACAAGTAAATCGTACTGGAGAATTGGCTAGAGCTAGGCCGAATGCTAATTCAACCAAAATGCTAACTATGCAAAACTCCGAATGCTTCAATAGGAAATCATTGATGTATATAGGTAAAAGTAATTGCCGTAAACAATAATATAAGACACTCCACAAAAGGGGGGCAAGTAGCATAACGTGGATGCATAATCGTATACAAAGTATAATTGAGAAAACCAAAAACCGGGAGAATGTGGATTTATCTGGTAAAGATTAACATTAAAATATCCAAGATTTGCAAGTTCCTAATAGTCGCACAATAAGCTGATTCAGCTCCTTTTAAAAATACATGGAAATTTGGTACTAATGAATTCTGACATTCCCGCCAGTTCCTATGAAGCACATATGAAAGAATTCTACTTCCTCTCCCAAACAAGAAACAGTTCCTGGATAAATGCATTATCCTGTTAGGCATAAAAATCCTCATATCACACACTAACGTAATTTTGTAATGATCTTATGAAAAACTCTCTAGCTCATGCTCACATGCCTACAACACAAACTGAATGCATACTTCAGCATCCCCACATTCCCTCTTCGTCAAAGAGCTTGAGATAGGAAATGATTGGCCTCAAAATTGTCTATCATATGAGAGCCTCATAAGGAATTTATTCAGTTAACAACAGCACCGGATCAACTAGTAAATCACACACTTCATTGAACCTCTCCATATAAATCATTGTTTTCTTCAAGACGCACGTAATATTCAGCCCCGAGACTCAAGCCAACGATACCTTGAATTACAAAGACTTTCTTCATCTTAAATCTAAAATCAACCTAATAATGCTTTTGCAACCAGAAAAGGCTCACTCTTGAACAAAGAAAACAGTCGCAATCTCTAACTTATATCTTGCAAATTCACTCAAAAGTTATAAATCACATTGTCAGTTAGTTAAGATCTAATCGCTCTACTTTGGTCAATATTTTAAAAATCCAGATCAGGAATCCAGCATTTTTTAGAAGGCATCGAAGGCGTAAGCCTCGAGGTGGATGTCTAAATTAAAAAAAATGTTGAGGAAAATCTACACCTCAAACCTAAAAAAATAATCACCAACCTAAACCCTAAAATTACATAGTTGCCTCCACACCCAAATTCTAAAATAGATAGCTATAGCCAAATCAAGAAGACTGGAACCTTGAAATAAATCACTGCCAAGATAAGAGACGGCGGATGCAGCACAGCGGATAGAGACTGCCGCGTCCGGCGACAGTCAGAGAGCCATGGGTCAACCTCGCCGCACACCTCACATAGGAGAGGCGTACGGTCTACTGACGACGGCCAGGGGCCACTTTTCAGGCTTTTTTTTCAGCACCTCACCTCAGCGTACCAAACGCGTACATCTTGAGGGTTTTTTAAGAGATTGAGTTTGGTATATGAGCCAGCCGCTTGTATGATCATGATGTTTTCTTAAAGACTATGTGCTTTATCAACCAACAGCCTATGCAGCCAAATAATTTTTTATATAGTTTAGGTGAGACAAATTATTTAAAAAAAACAGTTTCAAAACTTTTAACTCGTGCAGATACAACCATTATAACTTAATCTAGACACATAATGACAAAAAAACTCGTTCTCCAAGATCTTAGCATCCATATTTATCAACTCACAAATAAATAAACAAATCAATCATACGATGACAAAGTTCAGCAACGCATCCTAGTACAAAAAAGGGTGAAGAGTTACAGTATAACTATTCTTACTCCTACATATGATGCATAAGAAATACCAGTGAGGAGATTAAGGAGAACGGGAATATTGAAGATCCACATAGAGATCCTTCGTAATGCATATCTTCTTGCTATTTTAAGAATTCATAAGATATTCTATGTAAATAAGAAACTAAACTTGAAGGATTATAAAAGAAAATGCACAAGCCACTAATTAAAAAAAAAAGCGTCAGCAAAACACAAGGCGGTGTTTACTTAAGGATTATAGAGAAACTGGAGTCTTTAAAAGGGATAACTGCTTTTGGGGAAATTGATTTGATATTTGGTTAGTATTTTGATTTAGAATAGTGTTTATCCAAATAAAGTGCAATGAGTTTCTAGATTACCAGCGGGTTCACATCAGCAAGACCTATGCCATCACCAGAAGCAAAAAACAGCTCGTTCTCCAAGACCTTTGCATCTTTCAAATAATACGAGATTTCTGAGGGCCGGAAAAACCATTGGATTTTGATTCTTTTAATGCCTTCAGCATTTTCCCAAAGCTTAACTAATTTTCCAATATAAGGTGGCTCTCCTTGCTTATGCATGTATACACAGTCATACAATGAGTAATCCACCTCATCATATGTAAACGATTCATAAAACCTGACATCTTTATTCTTCCCTCCAAGGCCTCTTTGCTTGTCCCATTTGATTTCAGGGTCATAGAGTTCATCTGATTCAATGATAGGGGGCATGACTTTACAACAGAGGACAAATTCAGCTGCAGTCAAGAACCTGAAAATCACATAAAGAAACACAGTTGTCTGAGCAAATAAGCCAATGAAATCCCAAATTTGTCCAGAGAGGGTCTCATTCTTTATCATAACATTCTTATCAGTTTACTGAAGCAATTCCTAGCAGGATTACACCCTGGGAATGTTCACATTAGTTTGTGGAATCTCACTAACTCATAAGAGATATAAATTGTGAAGTATTCACATAAAAAGGTAAATTCTGCAAAATGTGACATTGGTAGCCTATAATCTGCAGAAAAACTAAAGTATTTCTCAGCAATAAATATTTAAACGATGTATCTCCTGCTACTTCTCAGATAAAGGTTTTCCAGTTAAAATTTGATAAAGAAAACCAATAAGATAACAACGGGTAAGAAATCATGAAACTCGAATTCCTAATACAAATGAAACATGAAATCAAATGGGCATACGAACATATATCCACATAAAGATACAAGGCGCGATGGTTGGCTATCTGCCACAGAAACAGTAAACTAAATTTCTATAGCTAAATCTACATTAACCAAAATTTTATCCATCGGAGTATTGCAAAAAAACGAAAGCAAAACGCTACAGTAAAGGCCTTGCTTCAGAAATAAAAATAACCAAAATAGTTAGGAAAAAACATAAATTCTCAACAACGGAGAAATGCCCGCGAAATGCTAACCAGGAAAAAAAGGGAAATTTAGACGTAGTCGCGACAGCAAACTCTAACTCTGTAAACCCTAGTATATGCAAATCGTCTAATCGCTATTCTTGTGTTGTAGTATATGTAAACCCTAGTATATGCAAATCGTCTAATCGTACCTGTCGGCGGCGGCGGTGGCGGCTAAAAGTTTATTGTCTTCTTGTCTTCGTGAAGAATGTCAGAAGAGAGAAGAGAGAGAGATGGGGATGGCAGAAGGAGAAGAGAGAGACGGCTTTGCAGGAGAAGAGAGGAGATGTCGTCGGCGGTGAGTTAGAGGGAGATTAGAGGGGAGGCGAGAGAGAGTAGACGATTTTGGGTGAAAATTGGAGGGGAAAGAGCAGCAATTGATATCGGGAGAGTGAAATGCACACATGCTTTGGGGTCTCATTTTAATTTCATCAATTTTGTGAGGGAAATGATACATATAAATACAATCCAAAATTTTTGTCTTATTTTCTTATGTCCCACTCGTATCCTATTCACATTTTCAATGTAAGCATTTAGGTGTCTACGATAACCTAAAATTCAAATCGTAAACACCTAAATGTTTATAGTTAAAAATGACAGTAGAACACGAGTGAAACACAAGAAATTGAGACAGAATATGTTGTGGGATATAAATTGCTCTCGGGGAAATGGAGTTTTCAAAACCCTCAACTGGCTGAATCAAAATGGCAAAAAAATCCTAATAAACAACAAAAAAAAAAAAAGGTTTTTCATGAATTCAATCTTTACCCCAACCAAACATCCCTTGTAGATTATCAATTTCCGACGTCGTTATTATTATTTTCGAAAAAGGTTGAAAGGCCTCTATATTTAATTATTTGGCATTCGACCCCATAATTCGTATTAATAACAATATACTCCCTTCTATTTCGATTGAATATATCAATTTGCTCCCTTTTATGTTGTCGTTATGGAACACTAGTATATGGATTATTAGGGAAGAAAAATTATAAATTAATACGGCTTTGATGATTCATTGAACATGCTGCAATAGTATTGTGGTGTATATGGTGTTGGAAATGAGTTTGGATTATTTGTTCCACTAATATTTTTCAACTATGAGAACTTATGATGATCTAGGTGCTTATCGTTGTAATGTTAGTACATGGCACGATTGAAATATTAAAAAGTGAAATAGAAAATGATATGTTCGAGAATTGGGATAGCTTTGGGTGCCACCTCCCTTTTTGAGATTGTTTTTCCGCAATGTGTTCGAATTGCTTTTTTTTTTAATATATAATTACTTTGTACTTGTTTGTGATAATAATAAAAAGGGTTTATTCATTTAAAACAAAACATCAAGAAAGTAGCATAAATTTTTTCATAATTTAATTATTTGAGGCGTTAAATGTATTTTTTGCTGGTAAGTCGACAATTTGGTCTCATAAAGTTTTAAACTTTGAAAGAGAAACTCGAATTATTGTGATTGATTTTGAAGACTACGAACATAAAACTATATAAATGGCACACTTTGGGACTATGAAAATTATACTAGTACTCTCTCGGCCCCAATTATCTTGTCTACTTTGGTTGTGACAGTTTTTAAGGAGCTTACTCTTTTTAAGGATACTTGATGATTGTGTGTAAAGTGACGTAAATTTGTGGTCTCACAAAAAAAAATATGTTTAATAATTTATTAAAAAAAAAATCAGACAATAAATTTGGATCGATCTGAATAAAAAATTGGACAAAATAATTGGGACGGAGTGAGGACTTGTGTTGAATTTGTTGTTGGTGTTATAGTTGTGAAGTTTCCATAGACCATTGGTGTTGGACAGGTCATGACATCAGGTGGTCGTCGATCATATAATAAAATGTGTCATCTACGTACGAAATTGTAAAAACTGTGTCGTTTATGTACGAAATTGGATAATTTTAAGTGATATAAAATAAGAACTTTTTTTTTAAGTTATAAATTTAATGCGTTACTTGTAATTTTCAATGAAGATTATGCCTCAAAATGCGGGAGATGATGTACAAATATTTATCAAAATCCGTTGATTCGCGCATGAATGCCGGAAGTTGATATTCGTTAACCCATTGATTCGACGCACGAATACCTATGATAACGGCATCCAAAGTCGGTCCGTCTAGCCGAAATGAATGGGGGACAAACGGTTACACCATCAATTTTTTTCAATTTTCAAATCTATTCGATTACAACTTATAATCACCTATAAATATAAAAATATAGTGAAACTAAAAGCCTATAAAACATTACAATAACACTAGAAGCATAATTCCTCTCTTCATCATTCTCTCCGAGTTGGATAAAATTCTCCCTCGAATTTTTTTCTTCGTTCACTAACCAAGAGGAGCATCCAATTTGATCGGCCCAACCAACACAAACCCAAAATACCACAAAGACCAACCTGGGCCCAATTAAGCAGCCCAAGAACAATCCAGCACTCCTAGGTGAACCCTACTCGTTGCAAGCCCACAAAACTCTACAACACTTCGGCGGCAAACAGCGGCACGAGACGGACTCCGATTGTGGCGGTGGGACGGTCGAGACCAACCGAAGTAGGTGGCGCCCCCAGGACGTCAACCGGCGGAGTGGCGGCGCAAACGGGAGGTCGTCGGAGCCTTGCGAAGACGGCGCACGACCCGGGGTTGGTGGCGCTCGATGCGGGGCAACGAGGTTGCTAGGGAGGCGCAATGGTGAGGCGGCAACAGATGGATCTGAGAGGTGAGTCGGTTGTTGGCAGCCACATGCAAAATGTCCTCACTCTGATTAAATGCAGGAAGACACTTTTTTTTTTCCTTTGCAAAATTGGATCTGAACAGAATTGACGGAGCACTCCGGCTCTAATACCAAACTGATGCAACAGAAAGATAAAATAAAACGAAAGATACCACCGGAGACGATTTATAAATATTCATCAAAATCCGTTGAATCGCGCACGAATGCTGGAAATTGATCTTCGTTCACTCGTTGATTTGACGCACGAATACTTAAGATAACGAAATCCAAAGCCGATCATCACCTATAAATAGAAAAATATAATGAAACCTCAATGCCTATAAAAACATAAACCCATAAAACATTATGTTGGTTACAAAAGCTGCTATTACAAAACAATACAATAAGCCGAAAATTAAAACAAAAAGAAAAGACCGTCGAGTCGAGGAAGGCCTCTCTCCGCAAGACGAAAAACGCCCCGGTAGTGCTCTCGGTTGTGGCGTTTCGTCCCCAAAGATGAAACGATGACGTCTCAAGGATTGCGGCACCGCGCAGATCTTTGAGCTCCGGCGAACAGGACTTTCCGGCGAGGACGGAAGTGCTTGGACTTGAGCTAAGAGCGACTAAGATGAGCTAAGAGCTAAGAATGGAATGCAAGCTTTGTATGGAAGCTTTGTTGTTGCAATAGGATGCCGCCCCCGGTGAAAGGGTGTTGGTAACTCCCGCCAATTAAGGCATGCCGACGTGTCCAGGGGAGTGGAGGAGTGGAGAGATGGAAGGGTGGCTTCCGGATCCTTCCCAAAAGTACTACTACGGTGTAGCAAGGTGCGGTGCACCACGGAGAGGAATCCCGGTGCGGCCGGTCCGACCGCACCGCCCGACCCAGCACCCGACCCAAAGACCCGACCCAGGCCGAACGACCGGCGGACCACCCAAAGGACCAATTGCCAAGATCCAAGTCCAAGTCCAAGTCCAAGTCCACGGACCGGAATCGGAACCGGAACCGGAACCGGAACCGGAGCCGGGGCCGGGGCACGGGTGCGGGGCGCGGGGGCCGGCGCGCGCGCGCCGCGCCGCGTGTGAGGCGGTCGGCGAAAAGGCTCGCGCGCATGAGCATGTGTGGCCCAAGCCCACCACATGTCACTTAGTTATCTTCTACAATATTGTAGAGACTTAAATACCACACAAAACATTATTCATTAATCGATGTGGGACATGATTAATGTATTAACTCTCCAAAACCCGAATAAGGTAAGTTTCTCCACTTTAGGTAACATATTACTTTTGTCCCCCAAACTTCGAGCCACTATTTCTCACTCACCGAAAATCGGAATCGAGAAATTAAGCACACTATAATTATCTACTCGAAACGTAGATCGACGTCATATATCTCAAATCATTAATCGGATAAATATCGAGGCTCGAAAATGCGATCGAAAATGGCTGAATTATGCCCCGAGTTAAATTAGCAATAAATGCTAATTAACTTTCCTTAATTTAATATATATATAACTAATATATATATATATCCAAACCGATTTTTCCAACAATCCCCCACATGAGTGGAAATAGCCAAATGTATGTATGCAGACACACAGCTCTGTCCTCAAGAGACAATAAAGCATCAGGGTAGGTGGCTTGTGACCTTGAACCTTCCTTAGTCAGTGCTATCGAGCATACCGGCGGATTAGTGGACACGTGGCCTTGAACTATTCCTCCATGGTGTATACTGAGACAATAACACTAACACTATAAAGTCTCAACCTCGTCCGTTCTCACGTTTGTGTCCTTTACTGGCCATGGACAACCTCTTTGGATTCATAAGTGTTACATAGAAGCGGCCCTCACTTCTCACTTACATAGGTGATTCTTACTCGAGTATCCTGTCATACTCCACCTTCTCAAGGCATCCAAGAATCATTAAAAGTCAAAGACTTAACCTCACCACTTGACAGGTCACCAACACTCTCGAGCTCTTTTAGGGAATAGACTATTTGAGTGTGGTATCAACAGACTCATATAGCTTAGTTTTCCCATTGAACCAAGTTCATGGGATCTCCAATCTACAAGGTTGGGTATCCACTATAATCGTCTTTAACGTGTGGATTTAACTCACATTCCCTCTACGAGCTTATACATTTGACCTCGATTCAAACTCTTAGTAAGCGGATCCGCTAAGTTATCTATAGACTTGACATAGTCTACAGAGATAACCCCACTCGTGATCAAATGTCTTACGGTATTATGTCGACGACGAATATGTCTCGATTTACCATTATACAACCCACTCTTGGCCCTACCCAATAGCTGCTTGGCTATCACGGTGAATCATCACGAGTGGCACGGGTTTCGCCCAACATGGAATATCTTCAAGAAAATTACGGAGCCATTCGGCTTCTTCACCGGCTTTATCCAAAGCAATAAATTCAGATTCCATGGTGGATCTGGCAATGCACGTCTGTTTCGTGGATCTCCACGACACAGCTCCTCCCCCTATAGTGAACACATAACCACTAGTTGACAACGAGTCTTTAGTGTCGGATATCCAATTTGCATCACAGTACCCTTCAAGAATCGGGGGATGTCGCGAGTAGTGCGGCCCAAAGTTAAGAGTGTATTTCAAATACCTCGGAACTCTTACAAGAGATTTCCAATGTTCTCTACTAGGATTACTAGTATAGCGACTCGGTTTGTTCACTTGGACAAGCTAGATCGGAGCCTCGTACAATTCGTGATGTACATAAGACAACCAATGACTCTAGCATAATCCTCTTGAGCAACAGGATCACCCCTATTCTTGCTCAAGTGAACATTAACTTCTAGAGGAGTCTTTGCCGGCGCACTATCAAAGGCATTAAACCTCTTAAGTACTTTCTCAATATAATGAGATTGAGACCAAACAATCCCTTTAGGAGTTCTTTGTATCTTTACTCCAAGAATAACATCGGCAACTCCCATATCTTTCATATCGAAATTTCTTTTAAGCATACGCTTGGTGTCATTTATGACTTGAAGGTTTTGTCCCATAATTAACATGTCGTCTACATAAAGACAAACAATTACAAAGCCATTCTTTGTATTCTTTATGTAAACACACTTGTCACATTCATTAATCTTAAAGCCATTCGACAACATAGCCTCGTCGAATTTCAAGTGCCATTGTAATGGTGCTTGTTTTAACCCATATAGGGATTTCACCAACTTACATACCTTTCGCTCTTGACCAGGTACAATGAACCCTTCAGGTTGTTCCATATAAATTTCCTCTTCTAAATCTCCATTTAGAAAGGACGTTTTCACGTCCATTTGGTGAATCTCAAGATTGTGCAAAGCAGCAATCGCGAGAAGCACACGGATAGACGTAATCCTCGTTACAGGCGAATAAGTATCGAAGAAGTCATATCCTTCAATTTGCTTAAAGCCTTTAACCACTAAACGAGCTTTATACTTATCAATTGACCCATTCGCCTTATACTTTCTTTTTAGGATCCATTTACATCCTAAGGCCTTGCAACCTTCGGGTAAGTCTGCTAAGACCCAAGTGTGATTCTGCATAATGGAATCAATTTCACTTTGGACAGCTTCTTGCCAAAGTGGGCCATCGGGTCTAGAAAGAGCTTCTTTTATAGACCGCGGCTCTTCATCCAAAAGAAAGACAACATAATCAGGACCAAAGTCCTTAGCAACTCTTGCTCTAGTGCTACGTCTTGGTTCTAAAGTTTCAAGATCGACTGACTTGCCTTTTATGTGTATCGGGTTCTACCCCCACATTTCTAGAACTACTAGCAACTTCTCTTGCTTCACCACTAGAGTTTGACTCAATTTTATCATCCTTCTTACAAGGATATACATGTTCAAAGAATATAGCATTCCTTGATTCAATAGTAGTTTCAACATTCATATCGGGCACAGCCGACTTATGAATGACAAATCGATATGCACTACTATTCGGTGCATATCCTATAAAGATACAATCGACGGTCTTAGGTCCGATTGTAACTTGCTTCGGCAAAGGCACTTCTACCTTAGCCAAACACCCCCACACTTTGAGGTATTTATAGGAAGGTTTCCTTCCTTTCCACAACTTCGTAAGGAGTTACATCTCTACCTTTTAGAGGTATTTTGTTTAATAAGTAGTTAGCCGTCAAGACGGCTTCCCCCACATGTTCCGGGGCAGTCAGAACTTATCAACAAAGCATTCATCATCTCCTTTAGAGTTCGGTTCTTCCTTTCAGCTACACCATTTGATTGAGGCGAATAGGGGGCAGTGGTTTGATGAATAATACCACTTGTCTTACATAACTCTTCAAAAGGAGCTACATATTCTCCACCTCTATCACTTCGTACCATTTTGATTTTACAATCAAGTTGGTTTTCGGCTCCGCTTTGAAGTTAGAAAAAGCTTCAATCGCCTCATCTTTACTCCTTAAAAGATAAAGAGTACAATACTTGGTGCGATCATCAATAAAAGTAATAAAATACTTTTTCCCACCTCTAGTTTGTACAAACTTCAAGTGTCATACGTCAGTGTGAATGAGTTCTAGAGGTTTTGTGTTCCTTTCTACATAATGAAATGGCTGCTTAGCCAATTTTGCTTCAACACAAACTTCACATTTGGTATTGTTAAACTCATTTACTTTAAGTAGATCGAGATTAACTAATCTTTTTATAGCATTTAGATTAACATGTCCTAATCTAGAATGCCATAAATCGGAACACTCAAGCAAGTAAGAGGAAGTGGCTTCATTATCATTATTCTTGGCCTCAACGGCCTCTTGGCGTAACGCCATTACACTTAGCTCGAAAAGGCCCTCAGATAGGTAACCTTTTCCTAGGAACATACCAAATTTGTCTGACTCAAAAACTAGTCTAAACCCTCTCTTGACTAGTACAGAGCCGGACACAAGATTTTTCCGGATGTCGGGGACATGCAGCACCTCTCCCAGAGTAAGGTTCTTGCCGGAGCTCAACCTTAGCACCACAGTACCATAACCAACCACCTCAGACGAGGCTTGATTACCCATATTGAGCTTCCTCCCTTGGCAGCTCTTGTACTTGGTGAAGCGGCTTCGGTCACCACAAACATGTGCCGTGGCAGCGGTATCAATATACCACTTCCCCTCATTCTCCACGACGTTAGCTTCTTCGATGACCACGGCCGCAAGGTCGGCTTCAGTGAGGTCAATCTCCAACATATTGGCTTGACGAGCCCTCTTCTTCTTCGGCTTTCGGCAGTCCTTGGACATGTGGCCGGATTTGCCACAGTTGTAGCAGTCCCCTTCAAACTTGCGGGATTGCACCTTGCCCTTCCCTTTGGGGTTCTTTGTTTGGACGCCCTCTCTTAGCATTGTTGGAGTTGCCACCTTTCTCGGCCAAGGTTGACTCTTGGCTCCAAGGGTGCTTTGCCCTTCCCATCTCGAGTCCTCATGTCGGTCTCGATGCGGAGCTTAACCACAAGGTCCTCAAGCGTCATTTCCTTTCGCTTGTGCTTCAAGTAGCTCTTGAAGTCCTTCCAGCTCAGGGGAAGCTTCTCAATTACAGTTGCCACGATAAAAGCATCTGGCAAAAGCATACCTTCGGCGTGGACATCATGGACAATGAGTTGGAACTCTTGCACTTGGTCCATGACTGGTCGAGAGTCCACCATTTTGTAGTCCAAGAACTTGGCGACTACAAACTTCTTGGTACCCGCATCGTCGGCACGGTATTTTCTTTCAAGTGCCTCCCATGTGCCTTGGAGGTCTTTACATTTGCATATACACTGTACAGACTATCATCTAGTCCACTAAGCAAGAAGTTTTTATAAAAGTTGTCGGAAGTTAGCCAATTATCATAGGCTATGCGGACTTCCAGGTTCTCTTCGTTTTCACTTGGAGGGGCGGGTGCATTCTCCATCAACACGATGGTGAACCCTAATGTTGTCGGGTATAACAACATCTTCCGTTGCCACCTCTTGAAGTCAGCTCCACCAAACTTGGTCGGCTTCTCGGCGGCGGGCATCACTGCAGACGAGTGCGAGAGGTGCCGTCGGGGTCGAGTTTGAACCCCCCCACCACACCATGGTGGTTCACACTCCCAAATGGGACATTGCTCTGCAAGGCGGAGGACATAGCGATGAAGTTGAATGCCGTGTTAGCGGCATTAGCACTGGTTAAGTGCTATCCTCGGCGTCGGTAGCGGCGGAAATGGCAGCTAGGGTTGGATTAGCAAAGGCGGAGCAGGTGTAGGGACGGGACGTCGGTGGAACGGTGTTGCCGGAGGAGGCAATGACGTCGAGATACGCGGGGTTGGTGGCGGCGGCGAAGGCGGCGGCGGTAGCATCGGAGAGGGGAGCACTTGAAGAAGACATGTTTACAGACTTGAGTAGGTAAGATTTTTCGTCTTGCGATTGTTGGTTACAAAAGCTGCTATTACAAAACAATACAATAAGCCGAAAATTAAAACAAAAAGAAAAGACCGTCGAGTCGAGGAAGGCCTCTCTCCGCAAGACGAAAAACGCCCCGTAGTGCTCTCGGTTGTGGCGTTTCGTCCCCAAAGATGAAACGACGACGTCTCAAGGATTGCAGCACCGCGAGATCTTTGAGCTCCGTGAACAGGACTTTCCGGCGAGGACGAGAAGCTGCTTGGACTTGAGCTAAGAGCAGCTAAGATGAGCTAAGAGCTAAGAATGGAATGCAAGCTTTGTATGGAAGCTTTGTTGTTGCAAGTGTTGGTGTGATGAAATGGGCGAACACCTGCCTATTTATAGCTGCTTCGCCCCCAGTGAAAGGGTGTTGGTAACTCCTGCCAATTAAGGCATGCTGACGTGTCCAGGGGAGTGGAGGAGTGGAGAGATGGAAGGGTGGCTTCAGATCCATCCCAAAAGTACTACTGCGGTGTAGCGAGGTGCAGTGCACCACGGAGAGGAATCCGGTGCGGCCGGTCCATTGCACCGCCCGACCCGGCACCCGACCCGGCGGACCACCCAAAGGACCAATTGCCAAGTCCAAGTCCAAGTCCAAGTCCAAGGACCGGAACCGGAACCGGAGCCGGAGCCGGGGCGGGGCCGGGGCCGGGCATGGGCACGGGTGCGGGCGCGGTGCGGCGCGCCGCGTGTGAGGCGGTCGGCGAAAAGGCTCGCACACGATGAGCATGTGTGGCCCAAGCCCACCACATGTCACTTAGTTATCTTCTACAATATTGTAGAGACTTAAATACCACACAAAACATTATTCATTAATCGATGTGGGACATGATTAATATATTAACTCTCCAAAACCCGAATAAGGTAAGTTTCTCCACTTTAGGTAACATATTACTTTTGTCCCCCCAAACTTCGAGCCACTATTTCTCACTCACCGAAAATCGGAATCGAGAAATTAAGCACACTATAATTATCTACTCGAAACGTAGATCGACGTCATATATCTCAAATCATTAATCGGATAAATATCGAAGCTCGAAAATGCGATCGAAAATGACTGAATTATGCCCAAGTTAAATTAGCAATAAATGCTAATTAACTTTCCTTAATTTAATATATATATAACTAATATATATATATCCAAACCGATTTTTCCAACACATTACAATAAGCACTAAAGCCCAATTCCTCTCTTCATCACTAAATTATCAGGATTTATTTTCCAAATTGTAGATAAGCTTTAGCGACAAGTTATAATACCACTATAGAGCAAATTATTGTTGATTATCCAATATGTACTACTTGTTTATTGTTTTACGTTGTTACTTTATTCCCATTTTGTTAACGTACTTCACCACAAACAATATACTCCCTCCGTCCCAATTTAAATGTCCCTTTGCCTTTTTGCACGGGGATTAAGGAGAGTTGGTGGATGTGAGTAGAGATTTAAAAAGGTGTGGGTCCTACAAAAAATTTGTGTGTTAAAATTTGCCAAAAAGGGAAAGTGGACATTTAAATTGGGACACCAAAAAATGATATAAGGAACATTTAAATTGGGACGGAGGGAGTATGATTTTAGAATATACTTCCAATTGTTTATGTACCTAATAATTAATTTCATGCATGTTTATGATGCATATATTTGGTTAAGGTTCAAGTAAGCATTGGTGAATGCGGGGGCAGATTGGTGGTCATCCTTTCTTATACTCCATCCGTTCCACTATTATTGTCTACTTTTCTAATCGTGTTATCCCGTTATTACTGTCATCTTTCCTAAAATAATAAAAACTACTTTTAAACAAAAAATGAAGTGGATCCCTCCTACTTAATATTCATCCCCACATTATCATACCATCTCTCTTCAAAATCTATCTCTCACACGATTTTCGTTTCACTCCGTACTCTAAAATTTATGATTTTTAACTTTTTGGAAACTTAAGATTATTTCTTAAAATACAATATGAAAAAAACAGAAAAAAATCAATTGCTTTGAAATAAACAACTCACACACTCCCTTTCCAAAAAAGATCAATACATCAATCACTACACTTAGATTTATTGGATTTGTTGCTAAAATATCAGTATTAAATCCGAAACTCCCAGCAGATGGCCAGTAGCCAAAAGAAACAAAAGAATCGGTTACATTTTTCATATAATATCCTCTTATAGATAGACTAAAAAATTATCAATCAATTATGCCCTGCAAAAATTTGAATTTTAAATATCTTTTGTCATTCCTCGATATTATGAGTTTTACCTCTTCTATATTAAAATTGCGATTATACCCTTAATTCACATAACTGAATTCGTGCTTGCGAGTGAAGATGAGAACAATAAATTAAGACAATATTGCTGGATATAATTTCATCAAAATTAGTTTTTATTTATTTATTTAAATTTTTGGTAATGCGAGTCTTAATATTAGTTAATTTTAATAAAATAAAGAGGCTAATGCGGCACATTGGAACAAGAGAAAGTCTGAAAGGGCTTATTTGCAAATAACAAAAAGATTTAAATGCTACCTCCGATCTCCCTCCCTATGCCGTCTGCCGAGTCTGCCCCTTCCCTCCACCTCATATACACTCTACAGAGCCCCTTTCTAAATTTCAAATCTTGCGGAGGGAAGAAAGTGTATTCCGAAAATCGCGACAAAGGCCCGAAGGAGCGGTATGGCCTCCGATTCGTCTCGCGCCCGTATCGACCAGGTTTCAGTTCTTTTCACCTCGTTGCATTTCTCTGTTTTCAATTCGACGGAAAGAATCGAGATTCTTGATGTTCTTTACGGTGCCTTTTCTGTAATTAGGTTTTATTGTTTGATTGTTTTTCAGTTTCTATTTATTTTCTGAAAATGGAATTAGCAACTAGAAGTGTGAATTCGTACTCAAAGATTTCATCAGTTGCCCTATCATCTCAGTTCTCACTCTCCCTGCTTTTATTTTTCGGTTTCTGTTGCAATCTGCAGTTCTTTTCGTCCAAAAAGAAGAGAAAGATTTTGTCACCAGCGTCGAAATCTGGGAAACCAGAAAAAGAAGCAAAAACCCAACTTGAATGTTCACCTACGGCCAAAGGGTCTTTGGAAAGTTACTTGGAGACTTCACCTGCTAAGCGTGCGAACTCTGTTCTGGATGAGAAGGCGAAGCCCGTTCTAGTTAAGAGGAATTTGACTTTGGAGGTGGGGCCCTTGTTATCTAGAGATGAAAATGGGGGTGCCTCCTACAGGCAACCTCAAAATTCTAAAGCCGAAGATGCTCAAAGAATACAAAATGAATCCCTGTCTGGTATAGGTAGCAATGCTGTAGAAGATATTCAAAAATATTCTTCTGTTACAGGGGCTCTTACAGAAAACTCCAAACTCAAGGACTTCGCCACTGGTTTCTTGTCATTGTATTGTAGGTAGTACTCTTCCTTTTTTACTAATTCATGATTTGAATTAACTTTATACTTTGATTGACAGTTTTGTGTGCATGTAGTGCTAGTTAGTTTTCGTTGTCCTCATGCATGAGTGATACTCTCTTTCTGTTTCTATTTCTGAGAATCCATAACTTTTCATGTCCAGTGGGCTACAAAGCAGTGTTAGTTTGCCTTCAGAAACAAAGGAGATTGCAGATGAAAAACATTGTAGCTCATCCGTGCTTCAGCTGGAGGAGGAATCCTCTAAGAGGAAGCATTGCGAGAAAGATGAGATTACGTCTGATATTCAAAATAAATCCATTTCATCTCCAAAGGGCGACCGATCAAAAACTGCTGAGAAACCTATGGATATTGATTCTAATTGTCTGGAGAAGGTACTTTGTTCTGTTATAAGTTACACACACACACACATATATATATATATGTATATAACTATTAGAGATCTTCAGTAGCATAATCATAAATATTTACAGGATGTTGCCAATAATCCTTTTACATTACAAGCAAGCTTGAGAAAATGCAACAAAAGACCAGTTCTATGTTCAGCTGAGTGTGAAACACCTGCCTCTTTTCCCTCAAGACTTGGAGCCCGTGGTACTCCTCAGTCCACAAGAGGAAGCTCATCGTTCTCTCCTGGAGATGCATTTTGGAATGAAGCAATTCTAGTTGCTGATGGGCTGAATAATCCAAATGTTGGTCTTTCTTCTCATATTGCTGAAAATAATGAGGCTCCAAAAGTTGGCTCTTTGGGGATGAATTTGAAAGATCTGGACAAAGAGGTGTCACCTCTGCCTGTGAAGCACTTCGATTTCAGTCTTGAGGTTAAAAGTTTTGACAAGGAGATCCTAGCTGATGCTTATAATACCAAACCTAACACTTTAACAGCCCAAGACTCACCTGCCTCAATCAGTCAGCACAATTCGCGATGCAATAATCTCATGCACAGTAGCTCCAAAGATCAAAAGAGTAAAGTTCTTCCTGATGCCCAACAAACATCCTTCAAATGCATTGATGCCGAGATGATTGTCGAACATTTGAATGAGAATAGCCACACTGTTGCATGCAATACACCAAATAGAGATTATGAAACTGTTGCTGCTAATGCACAAAAAAGCAATTGCACTCCTTCAAGCTTTTCGATAAAGGAGTGTTTGGAGATCAGTAATTGGCTTCCTCTTGAAATATGCCACATATACCACAAAAAGGGCATATCAAAGTTATACCCTTGGCAGGTAGCTCTAGCATCCTTAGGTGGTTAAAGTCAAGTTTTTTGATTTGTTCATGGGTCTGGCATGTAAAACTGCGTAGTGTACTCATTTTCTGCATGTGAGCTTTCTCAGTTTCTGCTTTTAGAACCAAAAAAGATTCTAGCTACTATATTTTAGTATCTTAAATTGTCACAAGCACTGGTTGCATGTTTCATTCACCAAACCTCACAGCAAATTTTTATCTGTTTCTCTTTTGTTATGCTGGAAGGTTGGCTACTTAGCTGGTTATGAACTTATGATGATATCTTTAGCAATATGCTGACGGTTAGGATCTTTCTATTAGACCATCAAACACATTCACTTTTTTTTTCTTTAATGTATCATAAAGGTTCAAAATGTAGCGGCTGCAGCTTTTGTACAACTTTTCTGCATCCCTCTTATTGTTTATGTTGCTAAACTAAGTCATTCTTCAGGTTGACTGCCTTCAAGTGGAAGGTGTATTGCATAATCGAAATCTTGTTTACTGTGCATCCACAAGGTAATCATGTTGGAACATGTTGTTAACTCTCGAAGTCTTGCAAGACTCTTAAATGGCCTAACTTGCTTAACTCTTAATGGTCCCAGGAATCCTAAACTACATCAGTTTTGTACTCATTTTTTGTTTTTCTCTTCATTTTATTAATGTCATCGATTATACTTTCACTGCTGAGATCCATCTGTTATTATAAACTATTCTCAAAAGGGGAAGGAGAATTTTAATGGGAAATCCTTAGGTTGAAGGTTTTGCACGGAAAATTTTCTCTATATCTCTTTCAAGAATTGCAGTTTATTTGGCCATTTTATTACTGTCGTTACTTGTTAAGGTTCCACTGATATCTTTCTTTTACATAAAGCATCCCCTGTAGTTATTTGAACAAGGGATTTGTATGCACAACAGAACAAGCTAAGTTTACTTTAATTAAGCAGTTTTAGGATAAAATTATGTGTATGCCAGTATTTATTTTAGTTTTTAAGTGTCTATGATGTTTGAGAAATATGTGCTCACAATATTGAGACTCTTCTTAGTTCAAGATTGGAGGTGATCCGAGGTCATCAATTAAGATCTTTAGTAATTGTTTCCGAATAGAGATAAACATTATTAAAGTTATAGTATTAATTTAAAAATATGAGGGTGATTAAATTATGCCACTTTGCAATCTGGTTATTTTCAGGAATCATGATCATTGTATGCCTTATTTTGTTTATATGACATGAATGCTGCTTATACATGTTTTTGAGCTTGATGAATCTTTGACATGGAATAATTGAGTAACTGAGCGCATTTAGTCCCTTGCAGGCATTCTAACAATTTGAGATTAGTCACAGTAAGACTGTAAGATTTTTCAGTTTTCTCAGTTCTTCAGAATATTTGTTATCAAACTAGAAAAACAATGAGATTAGAGTGGGTTTATCATCAATCTGCTAGCCAAGTATGACTAACTAAATTGTAAGGAAACAGAAAAAAGGAGTGGTAAGAAGAATATGAATTGAGTCGCCTATAAGGAAATTTGTCAAACCAGATGTCAAATTATTCAAGAAGCCTTTCCATCTTCCCTTCTAATTTATGTGGCAACATGACTGATGAAAGGGAGTACCTGGATAGCCAATGTAAATACTTCAAAGACACCATTTTCATCTATAGAATGATAAGAACATGCATACCATACCTGGATAAATTTTGGGGTTGAAGCCTTTGATCAAAGGGAGTGCTCATGATCTTCACATCTCGTTATGTCCATAGATTTTGGTACACTTTCGCTATGACACATACTGTTTGATTAGTTATAGTAGTGTTATCATAACTTTTTTCTTGAATTGGTTTTTCCTTTTTTACATTCGTTTTCTATCAGGAGACTGCCATGTCTATATCCATGTGTTACTATAATCGGCATTTATAATCTTCTATTTGGTTGTCATAGTGCTGGCAAAAGTTTTGTTGCGGAGATACTAATGCTACGGAGGGTTTTAGCCACTGGAAAAATTTCGCTTCTTGTGCTTCCCTACGTGTCTATCTGTGCAGAAAAGGTGCTGAGTTTTTTGTGCTGGAATATTTTGTTGCTCTTGACTTGTGTCTGATTATCCTCTCTCCTTCCGGGTACATGTAGGCTGAACACCTTGAAGTTCTCCTAGAACCAGTTGGTAAGCATGTGCGTAGTTTTTATGGAAATCAAGGTGGCTGTTCTCTTCCCAAAGATACATCTGTGGCTGTCTGCACTATCGAGAAAGCAAATTCTTTGATTAATAGGTTACTTGAGGAGGGTCGTTTGTCAGAACTTGGCACCATTGTGATTGATGAGCTGCACATGGTATGTACAGGGTTTTGGTTTCCATTGAGTGTCATTTACAGCTTATGACATCACATACTTCAACCTAATTCTCATTCTTATATCTGTATGGTTATAATGGATAATGGCAGGTTGGTGATCAAAGCAGGGGTTATCTTTTAGAACTCATGTTGACTAAGCTTCGTTATGCTTCTGGTGAAGGCAATCTCGAGTCTTCTAGTGGTGAATGTTCAGCGACGAGTAGTGAGAAGTCTGATTCTGCTCGTGGCCTCCAAATAATTGGAATGAGTGCAACGCTGCCAAATGTGGCTGCAGTTGCTAAGTGGCTTCAAGTAAGTATAACAACATATACTCAAAATGCTGAAGGTTGTGCTATAGTTTTGTCAGCAGATGCAATTCTTTTCAATCCACTGTTCATTCTCATATACTCATCTTACTGTAAACTTAATTGTGTTGCTCAGTAATGTTTGTAATTGTTTCCTGTTATGCATTTATTATTCCACGTGATAGAAAGGCCGGCAGTGCACTACTTTATTGTTTTTGGATTTACTAGATTTTGAGTTAGGACTTCTTTCATCGAATGGGACCAAAAAACTGTTATCACACAATGGGAATATGATTATCGTATTTTGCTTATATTAAGAATGCACATACTGATTCTTTTTTGGCAGTTTGAGCCCTTACATGCCTTATTAAGTATTTACTGTCTGGGAAGGCATAATCCTACTCTTTCTTGGCAAGTCTTTATAAAAAGCCATCTCAAATGTTTTACAGTAACCTTTTGTGCGGTCTTGTCTAATGAATAACCGATATGCTATTAATTTATTTTAGGCAGCTCTTTATGAGACAGAATTTCGGCCTGTTCCATTGGAGGAATTCATCAAAATTGGGAGCACAATATACAACAAAGAAATGGAAATTGTTAGGACCATTCCGAAGGTGGCTGACCTGGGCGGGAAAGATCCGGATCATATTGTTGAACTCTGCAATGAGGTTTGATTTTATCTTTCTTTCGCTGTAAGTTCTTGCTTTCTTTGAAGTGACTAACTATGAGACTTGATGCATATTAGGTTGTCCAAGAGGGTCACTCTGTTCTAATATTTTGTGCCAGCCGTAAAGGTTGTGAGTCAACTGCAAAGCATATTGCAAAGTATCTGAAGGGATTCTGTGTAAACCCTCATGGTGAGCAAGGCAAGGTTTTTGACATTGCTTGTGCTATTGATTCGTTGCGAAGATCTCCTGCTGGGTTGGATCCTGTATTGGAAGAAACTCTTCCTTGTGGAGTTGCCTACCATCATGCTGGGCTTACGGTCTGTAAGCCATGTATCCTAAAAATTTATTTATTTTTTAAGACCTTTAGGTTATAAGTTATTCATTATATCCTAAGCTTATGCAGTTCATCATTTCTAGAACAGGTCGAGGAAAGGGAAACTGTTGAAACATGTTACCGCAAAGGACTTGTACGTGTCTTAACTGCTACATCAACTCTGGCAGCAGGTGTTAATTTGCCTGCTCGGAGAGTTATTTTCAGACAACCCCGCATTGGTCGTGATTTTATTGATGGTACAAGGTATAAGCAGATGGCTGGACGAGCAGGTCGAACTGGCATAGACACGAAGGGAGAGAGCGTAAGCCTATATTTTTTTTATTTGTACCATTTTTCTTTTTATCGTCCCAATTATTTGTATGACGTTGCTGCTTTTTTACTCTCTCTGCTCTTGCTCACCCTCGAACATTTTCCTGTTAAAACCATTTATTTCATTTCAAAACGAGCTAAGTACTATTTTCCTCTATGTATCTTATTTTTTAATGTAGTACAGAAACAGAGTCAATTTATTCTTGTTGTATTACATAATAATTATAAATAACAAATTTCAAATGATCACACAGGTGCTAATTTGCAAGCCAGAGGAAGCCAAGAAAATATTGGCACTCCTTAATGATAGTTGTCCTCCACTTAACTCCTGTTTGTCAGAAGATAGAAATGGTATGACCCATGCAATACTTGAGGTTGTTGCTGGAGGAATTGTTCAAACTGCTGGTGATATTCATCGATATGTAAGATGTACTCTTCTCAATTCAACAAAACCCTTTGAAGATGTGGTGATATCAGCACAAGATTCTCTTCGATGGTTATGCCATAGGAAGTTCCTTGAATGGAGTGATGAGACTAAGTTATACACCACTACACCCCTTGGCCGTGCATCTTTTGGCAGTTCTCTCTGTCCAGAAGAATCACTTGTAAATATCTTTGTCTTGTTCCTCAAATACAACGTGCAGATAATAATGCTCTATTAACTTTAAGACTGCTAACTCTGACCAATGTCCTGTACATGTTTCTCTATTTTCCTTTGGTTCTTCATATAATTAATCTCAAAACATTTGATTTTAGTTTATAGAGCAGATCTTTAAGTGATCAAATGAACTTTGGACTCTGTAGGTTGTCCTAGACGATCTCATGAGGGCAAGAGAAGGTTTTGTTCTAGCATCAGACTTGCATTTAGTATACTTGGTAACTCCCATTAATGTTGATGTGGAACCAGATTGGGAACTATACTATGAGAGATACATGCAGTTATCTTCTTTAGACCAGGTACTTCCCCAACTTCTCCTCTTCTGATTATGATATCCCGTCGAAGAAATTTTAGTTGTAGTAATGAATTGGTTAGAATGTTACAACAGCATACCGTAACTCTGCCATATTGATCAAATGTTTTTTTTACTGTTCTTAGCCATGAAAACTTCCTAAATCGTCTGTACTTTGCCGCTATACTTTCCATTTAGTCTTTTACCTGTTCTTGGCCTTGTAAAACTTATGCATTGAAATCTGAAACATTAAATATGTTGACTGCATTGTTATTATATTTTTTGACTGCAGTCTGTTGGCAATCGAGTTGGAGTAAAAGAACCTTTTTTGATGCGAATGGCTCACGGTGCGCCTTCTCGAGTGCTGCAGAGATCCAGGAATAGTGGAAAAAGCTTGCAGGGAAAATATGATCACAGACTCGGGATGTTAAACCATGACATTCTCTCGGACGAGCAAATGCTTAGAGTGTGCAAACGATTCTATGTTGCTCTTATCTTGTCACGGCTTGTGCAGGTAAGTTGTTTTGTGCCGTGGAGTTACAATCCATGTTGTGACTATGCCTACTCTTTGTTATGATTTTGCAACATATATGTATGGTAAATGTGTGATTTATCTATTTATATTTCTCTATTCGCATCCTGACTCTGCTGTGAGTTGTCTTTAATTTTCCTTGCAATTTATCTTAATAATTCATCTTATTGTAATAACCGGCGTGCTTGGTCATTGCTAATGATTATGTATCTTTTGAATCAGCTAGTTACTTTTTGCTACAATGTTATTGAGTTGTTTCATTTGTAACAAGAGAGCTCTTTTATGCCGAACTATAGGAAATACCTGTCGGTGAAGTTTGTGAAGGTTTTAAAGTTGCTAGAGGCATGGTTCAGGCCTTACAAGAAAATGCTGGAAGGTTTGCATCAATGGTTTCAGTTTTCTGTGAGAGGCTTGGTTGGCATGACCTTGAAAGTTTAGTCGCCAAATTCCAACATCGTGTTTCATTTGGAGTTAGAGCAGAGATTGTAGAACTTACTGCCATTCCTTTTATTAAGGTTTGAATTGCTTGCTATTGACAGTTCCCATATCTGCAGATTAGAATGTTAACTGCTGTTTGCACATTTAGGGTTCCCGAGCGCGAGCACTTTATAGGGCTGGTCTGCGAACACCTCAAGCTATTGCTGAAGCATCAATCCCTGAGATTGTCAAAGCTCTTTTTGAATCTTCTTCATGGAGTGGTCAGGGTTAGATATTTTCTTTTGGCTCATTTAATTTTTTTGGTGTATGTGCAAGGGCGTGGTGCGGGAATTTGGGGTTTTCAGTGCATAAGATTCATGTGTTTGAGTCACAAACTAATTTTGATCCGTTATTCCTGGTAGACACGGAAGGTGCCGCACAGAGGAAAATACAAGGAGGAGTAGCCAAGAAGATTAAAAATGGTGCTCGCAAAATTGTTCTTGAAAAGGCTGAAGAGGCAAGGGTTGCTGCATTCTCTGCCTTCAAGTCTCTTGGACTTGATGTTGCCCACTTCTCTCGGCCACTAAATGCCCCTCTGGAAGATTCTACATCATCAAAGGAAGAGTCTACGAGTAGCTATGCTTTCCTTCAGCAATCTAAGAACACTTTAGACTCCCCATCAATTGGGGACAAACGTGTCGATGGAGACAAACCTATAGACCTTCTGCCAGCTGGTTTAGTTGGGGAAGATTCAGCAGGAAATGCACACAGTGAAATGCATTTGCAGAAAACTGTGTTGCTTGAACACTCTACTAATCTCGTTAATGAGGTACATATTACTAACAGTTGCTCCAGTAATGCAAAAGGGGGCATTCCTCGTCCATCAGCATATATCAGTGTTGTTAAAAATCAGTTACAGGAGCACGGACATATTGGAGAACAGCCTGAAAGTAAGAATATATGCATGGGAAGCAGAGAAAACAAGCTGGAAAAGGGTCCTGTTAATGCAGTTAGTGTTCCTGGTGGACTTGATTCTTTCTTGGATCTTTTGGATGCGACTACTGAGTTCTTTTTTGATATACATTTTACTAAAAAATCTGAACTGAACTCTACCGCCCCATTTGAAATACACGGCATGGCCATCTGCTGGGAAAATTCTCCAGTGTATTACGTAAGTATTCCAAAGGACTTATCCCGCTATAACAGCGACGGAAATGGTCATTCTTTGGGCAGCAAGGATGTTCTACCACCAAATCTACAGGTGGAGATGGCCAAGAAGCGATGGACAAGGATTGGGGCTATAATGGGCAAAAAGGATGTGCGGAAGTTCACTTGGAACTTAAAAGTTCAAATTCAGGTGCTTAAGCGTCCTGCTGCTTCTGTTCACAAGTTTAGCACACCACATGGAGGAATCAAAAGTTTGGGTTTGGATCTCATAGACAATTCATATTTTGTTTTTCCTCCTGCTTACATGAGGAATGCAATCGACCTATCGGTTGTAGCATGGATTCTTTCGCCTGATGAGGAGAAAAGTTCTTCGCCAAATTTGGAAAAGGTAATTCCATGTCTCATCTGGTTCTGTTTATGGAAAGATTTCCACTTCCTGGTGAAAGGTGTGGAAAAGGCTTACCTTTGTTTTGGTTAGGAATTCCAATAACTGAGTATGAGATGTTATTCGCAAAATAAATAGATTTTTCCCATTTACTGCCTATAGATGTCTTGTGTCACCGTGTGATGTTATGTTTGTCCAATTCAGAAATCGGTCAAGTTTTAAAACAAGAATGGACAATAGTTATATAAATATTATGAAACAATTATTTATGTTCCTTATAATAGTTTGTGATTTGAAAGCATTAATTATTCTTTAAGTCAAGGTTTACATGTTCATTTATTTATCTTTAAAAGTCTCAGTTGTCATAAACAGTTTCTCAAGCTAAAGTATTGACAGGAAGTAAAAAGAAGGTTATCTAGTGATGCTGCTGCATCCACTAATCGTAGTGGTAGATGGAAGGATCAGACGCGGAGAGCTGCACACAATGGATGCTGCCGCAGAGTGGCACAAACTCGAGCATTATCTTATGTTCTGTGGAAGCTACTATACTCTGAAGAACTAATTGAACCACTCACGACAGTTGAAGTTCGATTGGTAAGAGATCTTACTTTATCATCAAATGGAACAGTTAACCGTCTTCCAAAACACAAATAACATATTTGAACATCTTCTATGGGTGGGTTAATCCTGTAAAAGAGCAACTTGATTTGTCTTACCATAAGTAAGCAGCTTCATATTGGTTAAATGGCTATTGAAGTTTCTTTAAGTTATTTTTCAAATTGGTAATTGATGGCATTATCAAATATGGCTTCTATCAAAGAAGTTCCAAGAATTTACGGATAAGGACAGTTGCTATATTCTCTTTTCTTTTCTTTCAGATTGTTCTGTTATATATTGGACTTCTGTATTTTTTGAT
Organism: Lavandula angustifolia; assembly: GCA_028984105.1. Lineage (NCBI taxonomy): Eukaryota > Viridiplantae > Streptophyta > Magnoliopsida > Lamiales > Lamiaceae > Lavandula > Lavandula angustifolia. The sequence goes on from CM054816.1 coordinate 1,226,563, forward strand.
TTATTCTGATTTGTATTTTTAAATTTAAGGCATGACTCATCCATTTCTAGTTTCTTTTTCTCTGGATTCCTGTTACAAATAGGGTGAAGTTATTAGGCTTCTATTTATTTCTTGTAAGGTGACTTTCTTGTAGGTCAATGTTCTTGCTGATATGGAGATTTGGGGTATTGGCGTCGACATGGAAGGATGCCTTAGAGCGAGGCATGTCCTTGGGAGAAAACTCAAGCTGCTGGAGAAGGAAGCTTATAGATTAGCTGGAAAGACATTTTCATTATCAATGCCAGCAGATATAGCAAATATTCTCTATGAGCATTTGAAGCTGCCCATGCCAGAAGGTTATAAAGGGAAGCAACACCACAGCACTGACAAACATTGTCTGGAAATGCTAAGGTACCACATGATTAGCTAGTCGTACTGATGCAATGCTATCAAGATTGCATTTTCAGTATTATATAAAAAATATAGTTCTCGTTTTTCTTGTTTATAAAGTTAATTATGTCATGATTGTACATCTTTCTTCTAAATAACTCCACTGATTCTATTTTTGGTCAGGACGGTCAGTTTCACTTTTGGAAATTGCACAATTTTTTTTTGTTTTGCATACCTGTTGTAAATTGTTGTTTTGATCCGTATTTAGTAAAATGAGTTAGTTTTATGTGAAATATATGGCACAGAGAACATTCTGATAAATTTTAGAGTGCTTTACGTGCATTTAGACCTTTTCCTCTAGTTCTAGAGTTTATAACTTCTTAACATTTTTTCAAGCTTCTCGACTCTCATGTGCCACCTGAAGTAGGGTATGTTTCTTTCACCATTGAGTCATGCTGGGAATGTCATATTGTATCCTAAAGGATCCCCATCTCGAAAATTTTCATACTCATATTTGTGATATGATGCTGATGCTATTCATGTTGGTTGCAAATAATTTCAATTTTCGGTGAAGAACTGTTGGCCTTTCATAGCTAAATATGAGCTCTGTACCTGTGCTTGATAATGATGTTAAAACCTTTACCATGTTTCTGGATCGCATTTTACTAGACAATGATATAGCGATTGAATTCTGCCTGTTTTCTTTGAACGAAGGAGTAGTGACATGCTACGGTTTAGTTATTCCATACAACAAAGTGCAGTAGCTCTATGTTTTGTTGGACTAATACTTTGTTTTAATTCAGGGATGAGCATCCTATAGTCCCAGTTGTTAAGGAGCATCGAACATTGGCTAAGCTCTTCAATTCTACTTTGGGATCAATTTGTTCGTGTGCCAGGCTTTCTATGAGGGCACAAAGGTATACAATGCATGGCCATTGGCTCCAGACATCAACAGCAACTGGCCGGCTTTCAATGGAGGAGCCTAACCTCCAGGTTGTTTACTTTGGCTTCTTTCTTTCCTTCTTTCCTTCCTTGCTTCTTTCTGATTATTTTTCTCTTTTCATAAGTCGTTATATAGTATACTAATTTCTTACTTGAGCTGGGGGCAGTGTGTTGAACATATGGTTGAACTCAGAATGAATGAAGACAGTGGTGAATCATGTACCAGTCAGCATAAGATCAATGCACGTGATTTCTTTGTGCCGACGGAGGTAAAGTTGCATTAGATTTTCAGTCTCAAGTTTTTTTTCAGTTTTAGATGTCTCTGTGCTTATCTTTTCACGAGTCAGCAGTTGTGATGATCTAGATTCATTTGCATCTTCTACTTTACTTTCTTGTTGCAGGATGATTGGGTTCTTTTAACTGCAGATTATTGTCAGATAGAACTGAGGATTATGGCCCATTTCTCAAAAGATTACTCATTGGTTAGGCTTCTAACTAGTCCCCAGGCTGATGCCTTTACCATGATTGCTGCGAAATGGAGAGAGAAACACGAGTCTAGTGTGAGCTCCCAAGATCGAGAGCAAACAAAGAGATTGGTTTATGGAATTCTTTATGGCATGGGACCAAATGCAGTGGCAGAACAGTTGGGCTGCAGTGCAGATGAAGCCGCAGAAAGAATTCAAGACTTCAAGAAATCATTCCCTGGAGTGGCCTCCTGGCTTCAGGAGGCAGTTGCATCTTGCCATAAGAAAGGGTGAGGACAATCTAGTTTTGATGTTAGCATTTTTTTTTGCTTCAGTTTCCTTAGTTTATGATACTGCTGAATAAAATGTCCAGATGCAGCCATGCAGGTTAGGTAGTAATACCTTCTTGAAAATCCATCCAGCTGGTTGCAGCAGCTCCACACCTTTTAGTTACTCTTGGAACTTCCTTACACGGGTCTAACTTTTATATGGGACATACAGTAATGAGTTTCCAAGTGTGCTAATCTGTGAACAGATAGCAGTTTCTAATGTAGAACATAAAATATTTATACAAGATTGCTCTGGAATCGTTATATATTCGCAGATTGGCTAAGAAGTTAAAGTATGGATATATTTTTGTAACAGTGAAAATTCTCCGAGGGCTCCATAATGTTTCACTGTTTAGCATCTTGTTATATATGTTAATGTGTTTACTTAGAGAAGATGGAAATTAGAAGCTATGAGTTTATATTACGGATGGTCGCCGTCTTTCATTACAACCTTTTCTTCTATTTCAGGGGAAGATTGCTGATTTCTTTATTAGATGTGATATTTTAGCATGTCTGAGTCAGAAACGTCTCACTTTGATAACTTCATTTTTTCCTTTTATGAGAATAAAAAATTAAGGCACAAAAGGAATCTTTTTTCCATTATATCTTCTTTGTCATATTTTCGCCTATAGTAATGACTGAATCAATTTTGCTGCAGCTATGTGGAGACCCTTAAGGGGCGAAAACGTTTCTTAACAAATATTAAATTCGGAAACAGTAAAGAAAAATCCAAAGCTCAGAGACAAGCTGTTAATTCTATATGCCAGGTGATTCTTCTTTTGCTGGCATCATGGTTGCTTTACTAATTATAGGCTTCATATCTTCTATTTGCAATTTCTCTAACATTTTTGGGCCTTTTTTTATTTTACCTTTTTTAAAAGGTGAAGTTGGGGGTATGATGGGGGGAAATTAATGGAAACATACATGCTCCCTGTTTTTGGTAATGGGTATTTGTTATTATCTCATTTTTACTCATTTCAATGTCTTGTTTTTAGGGATCTGCCGCCGACATAATAAAAACTGCAATGATATGCTTGCATGATGTGATTGGTGGGGATCCTGAAGCATCTTGCCCAAGTTTTATAGATGCTGCAAATTTTCAATTGCTTAAAGGTCGCTGTCGGATCCTCCTACAGGTAAATTGGTCAAATGTACCGCATGGTCTTTTAGTTACTTTTCTGTTGAAGTCATGCTATGCTTGCAAATGTATTTGAGGTGCACATATCTTCATTCTCCGTTTTTACGCTGTGGCAGCAAAATTCTCATTATTTCTTTCATTCTTGTATTGTCAAGGGTTTTTTAAGAAAGTTAATTTGTTCACCTGTTATGTTATTAACTTTTTTTTTCTTTTCTTTTCCATTTCTTGTGGTAAGTTTCTTTTTTTTTGAAAAAAATTTAAATTTAAATTATCCTCAGAAGCTTGTAGTTTGATTGACACGACTGTCTTCGAGCTGTTTGTCATCAGGTGCATGATGAACTTGTGCTGGAAGCCGATCCTGCAGTTGTAAAGGAGGCTGCAGTTTTGCTCCAAACATGCATGGAAAGGGCTGTGTCACTTCTGGGTATGTTGTTTAAAAAGTTCTCATGTTTGTTTAATCGTGTCTAATTCTTGGAATGCCAACGAAGCCTTAGCTTCCCTTAAGGTGCACTAAGTGTAAATATTCAGGAAGTGAATTTTGGCTTTGAATATTTACCTTAGAAGAGAGTACATAACTTGCACTGTATAGCAGCTCCCTATATTTCCAAATCACTAATATGTAGGTCCAGAATCTTCGCTTCGGATATACGTTAATCATATTTTATAATAAATACATACTCACATGACATATCTTAGAACAATTTATAGAGAAAATAGTTAAGGCTTGCTTTTCTATGTCTTCTGAGCCTATTTTATTTTTATGTTAAGGGAGATAATGGTTTTTATTGGGGCAATATTACTCTGAATAATGATTCTTCTTTTATGTATCTTGCAGTTCCTTTACCTGTCAAACTAAAATTCGGGAAAACATGGGGATCTTTGGAACCTTTTGATCCTAATTGTTAAACTTCAACAGCACTTACACGAGGATACAGTCCGTGGCCATCTTTCAGTCTAATGTGAGCATGTACAAAGGTTCGTTATTACTTAAGTTTACAGCCCTAAGTAGAATAATTATGCATCTTCGGTAATACAGAGAAATGGATCTTCCTTTATTGTGATCTGACTTTGTCCTGCTGATATTCTGCAATTACAAGTTCTGAAAATGTTGGTCTGAAAAGCTTCACTTTTTCTTCTCAGTCTTGCCTTCATCTGAGAGTAGAAATGGCAGACATGCATAGAACCCAAGTGGCCAATTCTAGTCTATTTGCGTTCTTTTGGGTGTACCAATTATTTGGTGAAATCGCAATGTCGATTAATTTTATCATCAAAATTGTGGGGTCTGGCAGTTTTATACCCCCTCCGTCCCAAATCTATATGCCTACTTTCCTTTTTTATCTGTCCCAATTTATATGCTTATTTACCTTTTTTTTGTGTCTAACTAAATGTTTCACTAACTTTAATAGGTCTAATTAATAGTATAGAAAAAAAAACTATTTTATCCAACTTTTATAATAGCAAACACAATTATGTCATTAACTTTTTAGTAATTTACTTTAATTTAGTCAAATTCCAATACCAACATTTTTTTAACTTTTATATCATTAAACTTTTCCTTAATCCGTGTGAAAACACTAATCGGCATATAAAATAGGGATGGAGGAAGTAAAACTTTAGGCACGTCCTGTTATGAAATCCTGCTGCTGGAGTATTATAACAAGGAGTAAAGATGCATTTTGGAGTTTTGAGTTTGGAAACCATTACATCCTTGGATTTTATGTTGCGTCTTGGGATTGCAAAACTCCTAATCTGTATGGAAATGGGCAAAGAAAATGATCGATGAGAAATAGTGGGGAATATATACAAACTTCTGGCATTTATAATTCTTCCATTCTTTTTACCAATTATTTTCCTTGTCAGCATCAAGTATTAGATGAACTAGATATATTCGTCGGAAAAATTAGAGTTCTTTATGACCAGTAAGCATCAGACATGTCCAAGCAATTAGTTTTTCTCTTGTAGAAGACATATCTTGGAAGCACATAGATATGGACCTTGATAGATGGAACTTAAAGGAAGTGACATATTCATATATCTCTCATTGCCAGGGCGACATTTCTATGACAGAAGACTATTGAAAAACCATCACTTATCATATCTGAGTATTTCTATGACAGAAGACTATTGAAAATCTATCATGGGAATTAGTTGCAGATTGTGTTAGTAAAGAATCTTAAGCTAGAGGTTGTTTCTACTCCCTTATCATATCTGAGTATTCACCATGTGTGATTCCCATAGTTTAGCTCTTAATCATTTATCGAAACTCTAGATTTCTAATGATGAAAGCAGTTACTCCTTTAATGTTTTATCCCCTAACTTTCCCTTCCTTTGTTTGGTTTCTTGCAGTGGTTTTTCTCCACTTTCCTTGCTTGTACATACGGACTTCAGCTCTCTGGTTTCTAGCCATGCTCGAGTTGCCTTCCACGTATAGTTCCACAGACGCTAAGGATGTACTCGTGGTGAGAAATTCGTTGCACCGCGATTTCATTCGACTATAACATGGTTTTAGTGTTTTACATCCTTTTATTCTCTTGGAAAAGCTTTTATTTAGTATTCTAAATCATACAAATACACATATCATACTCAGGTACATATCTATATATCCAACTAGAAAGCAAAAATACAACCACTTGCACAAGCTATATAATTCATCTTTAATACCATTCTTATTTGTCTAATTCTTTGAAGCCCACACAATGTGATCCTCAGGAAGATAATGGCAGATTGGCACAGTCCCTGGCTTCACCTTCAGCACCTGAAAAGCCAAATGCTTCGGGTTCCACTCCGCCGTATCCCGGTGACAAACAGCAACAGCGTCCGCCTTAGACCCACCGGCTCCCACCAACGAAACATCGTAAGCCACCGTGGTGTCTGTCTTGTGGCAGTAAAACACTGCATATGCATACTCCTGCTTGTGGCACACCACCACCGGCTTGTCGCCTGGCTTCTTCGTCACTGCCTCAATACGGTACACTTTCCTCTCCGAGCTATCCGCGTGTGTCGATACTGCATCCACTTCTTTTCCGATCTTGGACGTACTGAAAGCAATCATCGACTCTAGAGAAGTTGCACAGAACTTCTCCTCGCCTTTAATTCCCACATCCTCGCATTCTTGAATGGTTTTCTTGATGGCCTCGGCCTCATACGAGCCGGGCTTGACAGACAACCTTCGGTAAATCTCCGGCAACTTGCTTGAGGAGAATGGTATAGAGTCAGCAACTTGGCGCGGCAAGAATGTTTGTTGATCATTAGTAACTTTTGAGAAGTGCAAGCTCATCTTATTGCCTGCGTATAAGTCTTTCTCTAGGAAGAAGAGGGCCACGGTGGGGTCGTCGTGGAGCTGCGTCTCGGTGGCGGCGTAGTTGTATAAGAAGGGCCTCACACCGGGTGGGGCGACCCGGACGTTGACGGGTCCGCCCCTTTTGTTGTCGTTGAAGCTGCCACCTTTACCCCCACCGACGTTGACGCTGCCGCCTTTGTGGCCAACGTTGACGTGGGTGTGGTTCATAACGTTGACGTGAACCTCGCCGGGATTTTTGGGGTCTACGTGAACTCCGCCGTTGCCGACGACGACTGAAACGCGCTCGTCTTCCACCGGTTCTGGGCGGAGAAGGAAGTAAAGCTCGTGTTATGGCGTTTAGGGATTTATGATCGAAACACGTTCTTTGTTCAATTAGAATGTAAAGATATTTACTGCATAAAGTTTCATGTTTGGGAAGAGTCCAAAAGTAATTCTTGTTGAGATTGACAAATAGTCTTTTGTTTAATATACACTGTTAGCCAAAATTCTTATAACAAACACATTTTTAGCCATTCATTAAAAGAAAATACAAATATAGCCATTTTAGTACACTTTTCCAACAGATTTAATGATTGACGACTGTTTTTTGTCTGCCAGAGCATATTCGGTTAAAAGTTGTGAGAGAGCCGATGGAAGGCTGATGGGACGAAAAGAAGGCCGATGAGAGTTGAGGGATGGAAAACAATTTCCCTTAAAAATAAAACTATTTTTATTATTTAAGGCCGAAAATCCTCAGGTCGGCCTTGGAACCTATTTATTGAAAGATCAAAAATCAACCATCTTCTATTATTGGAGGGCCGGAATGCCATCTAGTTTTTTTTAAACGGGATATGTATATTTTAAACTTATTTATTTATAGATGTAAAAAGAGAGAAATGATTGGGAATTAGAATCTACCAGATGTTGGGTGCAGGAGGTTTTTGACAGCGTTAGGCATGGCAGTGTTTGGCAGAAGAGAATTCCAGTATTGCTCTGCAGGCAAAGCTGCATGGCTTACAACATTTGCCACCTGAAAAAAAATACATTCCACCCAAACACGGAACAAGAAAATAAAATAGAAATCCTTAGCTATATAGCAGAAATAATAAGCTTTATATTTGATTTACTATAAGTGGAAGAAAGTGACTCACTGAAAGAAGAGCAAATATGGATAGAATCTTCAACTCCATGATCGGAAAAGCAATATTGAAGGCTTGTAAGGGCTTCTTTCTATAGTATGGTAGAAAGTGAGATACGTTATAAACTTAGTCATAGAGAGAGATTATACATTCATGTATTTATAGAGTGTTCTTATGAGGGTTTCTTTGATGCTAGAAAGATGTATTCTTTCCCCTAATATCAATATGAGAAAAACGTATCACCACGCAGTGGCATAGGGAGGGGGTGGGCAGTGGAGTCCACTACCCCACTGGACTAAGAAATTTATTAACTACGTAAACTAGAACATGATAATTTTTCGATTGAGTGGTTAAGAGTTATAGTATCATGTAGGAGGTCAAATGTTCAATTTCCATTCTATAAAGTTCAATTCTTTTTTGTTTATCTGTACTTTTATTTTTGCTTCTTTCTTTCCCTTTTTCTTTTTATCTCTTCATTTTTAGCTAAAATATCTAAAACTTTTAAGTTATATGGCGTGCGTTTAATAAACTCTCTTTCTTTTATTTTTATCTCCCTTTTTAACTCTCACTTCATTTTATTTTTATCTCTTCTTTTTAGTTAAAATGTATAAAATATGCTCATTTTGTATTTTTTTCCAACATACAATATAAGGTGCAATGTGTTAGTAGTTAGCCCCTGACTCGAAAGTCTGGCTACGCCACCACGTGTCACTACTGAAGGCATAACTAATCATTCACCCAAACTGTTTTAATCTCCAATTTTCAAGCAATAAATGCAACTTATAAATATTGTTGACGCATTAGTATATATCTATGCACACGCAGTCAAATCATGCATTAGTGAAATGGACAAATATGCTTTTAGATACGTCCCAAGGATGTGGCCAACTTAAATATCCCAAGGAAAATCAATAATTTACATTTAAATTTCAAGTCCCTATTATGCACAAATGGTGGGCTAGATTTACAACCCTAATTAACCTATCGACTACATTTATGAGGGCCTTTAGAAGGAAGTTGGGGTTTAATATGTAGCCCTTTATGATGGCTACAAACTCTTGATGTCATTTTTTCCCGTAGTATATTATGGTCCCGTTTGATTGAGCTTATCGACAACGTATTAAGTCTATACTAAAAAATTAATGTGCGTTTGATAAAATTTATTAAAATAACTTTTGTATGCACATTCGCTGCACTCAAAAGTTTATTACAGTTAAACCTCGATAAAGTAATAACCTTGGGACCGAGAAAAAATATTCATTTAACGAGGTTATTAATTTATCAAATATTATTTTAGTCCATTGACCCATACCGGGACCAAAAGAAATTATTATCTTAGCGAGATTATTATTTTATCGAATATTATTTTATCGAGGTTTAACTGTAGTCGGCTCCTTAAATAAGGAGGGTGATGATAAATTGACCACATTTTTCTTAAAAGTTCTTGTAAGGGGAAGATATATTAAATCTGAAGTCGGAATTTTCACCCGATTAATGCGGAACATAATAATGGACTTTAACATTAATTTTATTCGTCAACAAAATTAGTTGGCCGCACATATAAATTTATACTAGTTCTACATATAGCGATATACGACCCATCGATCATAGTCCCACACTCTCACTATCAATAGCAGATTGAAATTTGTCAAACCCCAAGAATTAAAATTATTATGGGCTCTAATCTATAGGATAAGTTTTTAGAAGGTTGGATTATTCTGGAAATCCTCTAATTCTCAGTTGCAAGCAAGGTAAAAAGTAAGCTCTAGAAATAGAGAAGGTTCAAGTTTTAACAGAATAGAAGTTGTTTTTAAAATATTAAAAGTAATATGTGGTGTTTTAACATGTGATTATGTTAAATTTTCAAGGCAAAAGAGTTTATTACTCCCTCCGTCCTGCCCAATTTGTCTTGTTTCCTAAAAAAGAAAAATAGTTACTACACAAATATTATTTTTTTTTGTCAGATTTGAAATTATTAATTAAATTACTCCACTGAAAATCAAAGTACGATCTAAGTAACTTCCAAAATAATCCGAAGAGCTCAAGATCAAGAAAATATGATGTTAAAAAACCCTTTGAATTTATGGGGCCAAATAAACCTAAAGGTCCATTTAGTATTGGGTTCAATGAAACACTATACCCGAAGCCCAGAATCCACTAAACCGAATATTTACATTTCCCTCATAAATCACGTGATTAGCAATGAAACATCTCGTTGATCTTTGGGTAGCGATTACGGATTTCCTGTTTCTCTCGTTAAAAAGAACAAAAAAAAATTGATAATCTTAACCCTCTCTTATGGAATTTAAACCGGACTGAGATAAAGTTTGAAGCATGAAATTAATCTCGATTAATAAAGACAAAGGCTATTTCTTTTCTTTAATTTTTTTTTCTCTAATGCTTTTTCCTTTCTTTATTATTGATTTAATAGGAATTCTCTTGTTAAGACCCTATGAATTTATTAAAACCTCATATTCATACTCGAACCACGATGATTTAAGAAAAAATAATAAGGTAACCTAAGGATTTTCTGAGTAAGAACCCTCGGTTGATCACGTATTTCTTAAATTAAATAAAATCACTAAAAAAAATATCTACCTGCCCCTGCTACCACATTTGCACATTTAGATGAAAAAAGAATAAAATAATATCATAATAAAATCTTAATCTCAAAACAAAAGACAAAAGGAAAGTAAACACTTCCGAGCTATGAAACGAATCGATTGCATATTTTCATTTTTTTATTGACTCCTTTCAAAAGCCATTTCTAACGCTTTTCGAAAATTCGACCTACATTCCAAAACTAAAAAATAATTTAAAGAGGAAAAGGCGCACTAGCGCTTTCGCACATGGAATGCGACCTCAGGTGAGAAAATTTTATTTTTTTCAATAAATGTCATTTTCTTCTTTTTACTTAAATAAATAATCCACAAAACTCCGTTTTATAATAATTGGGGAGGCTGTGTCACCCACTTTTTAATCCTTTTTTTTTCCATTAAAAAATCACTTTTCAGCTGCACTTTGTTAATTATTACTTACTAGTTAATAATATTTTTTTTTATCTCAAAGCAAATATGAACACAAAAGGAATTTAGAGTTTGAGTGCCGACTTTGATTCTATTTTCTTTTAATAAATTACTTCACTTCTAAGTAGGTATACAATGTACGAGAATTCCATCAAATGACACGAAGAAACATTATTTTAATTTTAATATTTAATGAGAGTGGATTTGGGATCTTAAACGAGCTAAAGACAAAATATTAAGTTTGAGAATTTAGTGATGCAAATTTATAATTTTATGTGGTAAAACTGTAAATTTAAAAAAATTACGAAGAAACTCGGAATTAATAATTAAATTTTTAGGAAGAAAGTTGCCCGTGTGTCTAACATTGTGTCCGCATTTGATCAAATTAGATAATATTGAGAAATTCAATTATGGTTCCCATTTTATTCTTGTCTTTGGGTTTTTTATCATTCAACACTCACGAACAGGATACTATTTGTATCTTTTTAAATGCTCAAATATTCTCTCCTGAGTAAATTATTAAATTCGTCATTCACATTTTTCGTAATATTTACACTGATCCTTTATTTTTCAATGGATTCATATAAATCTAAATATCTCAATTCCGTCGCCACAATCGTCTATTCACTTTTCCATAACATGCAAATTGATCATCCATCTTTTAATTGAGTTATATAAGCCTAAACATCATAATTTCATCCGGCATATTCCTTCTCCTGTTTGTCACTTTCCCTCAATTTTTAAGTCGTTATTCAGCCCAAATTTTTTATTTGAAGGAAAAATTTAACCAAATAAACATATGTATTTCAATGTTGTAACGAGTTAATGCTATGACAGAACCATATCAGCAGAAAGAGAAGGTGAGAGGCAAATGGGAGGATGAAAATAACAGACGAAATTATAATATTTAGACTTATATAACTCAATTAAAACATGAATGACCAATTTAAATGTTATGAGAAAGGTGGAGGATGAATACGAATGTTTACTCTTCTTTTATTAAATTAGATAGAGCAAAAATACATTATATCACAAATTCTAACAAAATATTAATTAAGTTATTTTTGCTATGTTACTATTTTATATATTTACCAGAAATTCTTTTACAATTAGTAGTGGAGGGTTTCTCATAAAAGAGAAAATTCATTCTCAACCTTATCACTCAATATTGTATTATAATCTTTTTGTAGTGATTGGAGAGAGAATATATAACATAATGAATTTCACTTATCTCTCAAACTAATTTATATATTTATTCAACAAACTGAATCATGTTGCATTTCTGAAACGATTGGTTTATTTATATTCTCCATTGATTTATTAATTAATTCACAATAATTACAAAGAAACCATGTGTGATTAGACAGGTTTATCTTATTTAATTGCTGGTGTTTATTAACTGAATTTAAAACAACTTATATAAGTAAGAAAACTATGCTGTTTTTCTATACTTGGAAATAAAAGTTTTTTTTATTTCTAAGAATTGGCAAAAGATATTTTGAATAAATTAAGAAGAAATTATAGTTTAATGTTAGTGGGACTCTAGCCAGAACATTGATAAATTAACAAGACAAGAAAGTCTTTTAATTTATTTACTTTTGCTCTTAAATTATTACTGTAAAAGAATGGCCATATAAAAAGCTAAAAAAAGTGCTTTATATCACAAGAAAGTGAAGTCCCTACTCCTGTCTAATCAATCTTCTAATGGAAGTGATCGAGAGCATCAATAAGTTTAAAATTAGAGAAAAGTGCAACCTTTCGAGTGGAAAAAACATTATGCTCATGCTGATTTTTCTGTCTTATTTATATAGTTTTGCCAATGGGAAAGTCGAAATTGCCTTTCCATATATATATTTACTTTTTTACTTTTCAAATATTTAAAAAATTAATAAAATCAATCAATTTTGCATGCATTCATTCTACGAGCATGTTATGATGTGATTAAAATTCTAATCCTTAAAGGAAATTGAGTCATATTCCACATTGGATAGTTAATGAAGTTTATCATTCATTTCACCTACAAATGGATAGGTTCTCCAATTGTTTTAAGTGTACTTCTATGCATCATAGCCCACATGTTATGGGATTAGTTAGTTGAACTAATGGACCCTTTTTTGTGGGTATGTGTTTTTTGGGTTTAGGATCATATTCCGGAGACTCATTTTGTATTATCTTGTTTATTAGTGGATTGTTTCTCCGCTGCCCGTGGATGTAGGTCGATTGACCGAATCACGTTAACCTCTCTGTGCCTATTTCTTTTTCTCTTTGTGTTATTTTTTGTTATTGTCTCGATTGGGTTCCAAGAACCCATTTGTCACATTTTGAAGGTCCAAAGATCCTAACAGAGTATTTCAATTATAGAACCTCCACATTTTCAGTATTTGAGTATCTGGAACCTTATTAAAATTTTAAATAGATATGACTTATATGAAGTGTGTGTTTGGAGTAGCTGAAGCTTATTGATAAGTGCTGATAGCGATTGAAAGCTGTTGATTTGAGAATTTGTAGGTGTTTGTATATAAGTGATGAAAGCTGCTGAAGTTGGAAAATATAGTGTTTGGAAAACTGTTCTAGCTTATTTTAAGTTTTTAAATAAAATATTCGTTTTACCCTCAATATTTTTAAATAATTATAATTTATAATAAATAAATAAATATTAAATTTAATTAATTTATATATTATATAAATTTATAATATATCATATTAGCATAAACATATCATACTATTATATTTTCAATATTATTTATTAGCTTAAATTAATAATAATAATACTTTTATATAATTTTAATAATTACGTAGCTAAAAAATAATTATCATAAAATAAAAATTAAAAAAATATTAATTTAAAATTTAAAATTTTCAAAACTCACTATTTTAATTTATTTATATTTAATTTTAATAATTATTATTTTATTAAACTTGAAGAATTTATAAATAATAAATATGAAATGTTTTTTTTATCAAATTACTAACTAATATATTAAAATATAATTATAATTAAATTTGTAGCTAAGAAATATATATTAAATTTTAAATTAATAATTTTTTAAAAATTATCGAAATATTTAAAGTATAAAATAGTCCAATAAATTAGATAAGTTGTAAGCTGCAGCTGAAAGTTGGGTCATAGCAGCGTAAGCAGCTTCTCTATCTTGGTTATATCTGGTAGGTAATTTCTGCTAAAAGCTGAGTGTTCCAAACAATCTAACTGCAACTGAAAGTTAAAAGCTGCAGCTGAAAGCTGTTCTAAATACCACCGAAATCAACGAGTCACATTCTTATCCACACATGTTGCATTACCAATTCATAAAAAATATTTCCAAGAGACTAATATATATGCATGTCTTAATCAAATGAATTTTGTGCACACTAATGATTCTTGGTTGAGAGAGAAGGGAAAAAAAAATTCTTGAAGTAATTTAATTGGAAGGTGGCAAACACATGCTGCATGGTGATACAATGTTAAGACATGACAAACCATGAGACACATTATTACAGAATCTTTGTTTACAACTGGAGTTAATCATCTCCAATTATGTCCAGACCAAACTATATTAGGGGGGATCATCACTGAAATGACTATGGATTTGACTAATTTGATTTTTATGTTCCATTTATAATCATTTTTACGGATCTGGGATCAATCATTGTTATCAAGCATATACAATGCTTGTTGGTTTTTTTTTTTTTGAAAAAAAATTAAAAACTTTACATGTTGTAATTTCAAATTTGATGCATGTTTAATTTGCATATCTTATTAGACTAAGCAATAGTTGAAACTTTTTTAAGTCCTTAATTAAGGAGAAATTGGGAAAAATAACTTATTAAAGTGTTATATATAAAAAGTACTATTATATTTTCCCTCTAAGATTAAAACTGAGTTAAAAAAGTTGAAAAAATAATATTATACAAAAAGTTTATTTCATTTCCAAGATTAAAATAATCATACATATTATACATTTCTTATTTTAAGCTTAATACATGATTTATATAAGTTTCGTTATGCAATATTTTTCGAAACTTACTTTGCAATTTTAGGTATTTGAAAGTTTATAATTTATTAATATTTTAAAAAATAAATATTATATAATGCGAAAATACGTAAGATATTAATATTTATAGAAAATTAATACTTATAGAAAACTAATGTCTATAATTCAAGGGTAATTTCAGGTTATGAATTAGTAATGAGATAAAAATGTAAATTGTCTTTTTAGAAATATTTATAAGATTGCCATAATCTGTAAAACTTACTATTTATCAATTTAAGGAACTTCAACTTAAATAACTTAAAAGCAGATATATATATATTTTTATATATATATATATATATATATATATATATTTTCTGAATTTAAGCTGTTGCAAATACTGAAAACCAACTTCTTCTTAAATTAAGCTAGAAGTTGAATAAGTTAAATTGTTGCAAACACCTAGTAAGAGATATAGTGATTGTGATCTTTATAATATGACTGGAGGTTATAAATTCAATTCCCAACTCTTATCACTTTTTATTAGTTTGTCACTTATTGTTAGTTGGTATGATTTGCTAATTATTGAACATAAGAGAAATTCAGAAAATGAAGAGTTTGGCATTTAGGAACAATAGTTGAGGGTTAAATTCCTTCAATTTTTTAGCCAACTATATTTAATAGTAACTCTTTAGTTGATTCCAATGTCACAACTGCACAAAGGAAAAGAAAAGTCAACCCCTATATGATCAATAGCAACATTCCTTGCTTAGTTGACATGCTTAGGTGAGATGAATGTGAAAAGTTTCAATATTATTTAAGGCCATTTTCATTTTCTTAAAGAACAAATAATTAATACATTCTTAGTCACCAATCCAACTCTAATTCCTCCCTTTCCTCCCATGCTGCATCTTTTGGTTCAAATACAAAAGGCTTCAAGGTGAAGTTTCACACACACGCACAAAAAAAATATATATTTATTTTTGGTTGCACCTTTAATGATTGCACTTACACTATACTCTATTTCCTTATATTATTTAATTATGCATGCTTTATTTATCAAAATGCTTGTTTAAGTACTTCCAAAGTAAGCAAGTATTCCTTCTGTCCCAAAATTCTTATTCACTTTGCTTTTTTGCACGATTTTTAAAGAGAATTGTTAGTTGTGTTTAGAGTGGTGTAAAGTTGCGGGTTCCACAAAAAAATTGTTTATAATAATTTACTAAAAAAAGAAAATGGACTAGAATTTTTGGACGAATTTTGGGACGGAAGGGTAATATTTTTTAACTTAGCTAATCTGCCTATTAATTAATAATTAAAACTATAATTAACAAGATTGTGCAACGTGATTGTACTCGAATACGCTTTCCGCCCCATTATTTTTTTTTTCAGAAACCTCAAGTAAATAAATAATGGCCAAACATTGCTTGTGAAAGAAAAGTGAACATGAGAATGACTTCTTGTTACTAGGTCAAACAGATAAAATTGCGCGTGCGATGGTGGAAATTAGGCCGGCTAGTAATTATATAGGATCTATAACTTTTACTAATTACCATTCTCATATTTTATGTTGATCTAATAAGTCCACATGATGCGGTTTCAATGAGAACCAACCCTTATATGAGAAGTAGAAACCATGTATTATGTCACAATTAATACATGCTTTTGTTACGAGCAATGCAGAAATTCTAACTTTACACCTTTGCCTATGCATAGAAAACATAAGAGTTATATATGCATTACGGGCTACATTCGTATTTAGCGTCCAATAAGTAAAATAAAAGGTACAGATTAATTCTTAGTTATGATGTAGCGTTTTGTTCTCATTTGATCATTTTCCTATATAGTACCCCTTCGTCCCATTATTAACGTCTCATTTCTTTTCGGCACGGAGATTAAGAAACTTTATTTAGATATATATTTTATGAATTTTAATTGTATTAAAAAATTAACACAGTTTTCGAGGAATGATTGATGTGGATGAATGAGAATTCATCCAATTTTATTTTGGCATAGTTGATGTAATTGATTTTTTTTTCCATTTTTTTTAAATGTTGGAATTAAAGAAATAATTTAAAGTCAAAAAGTTAAAATTCATAATTTTTTGAATTTGGAGTGGAGTGAAATATGTGAGAGATAAACTTTTAGAGAAAGATAGTGTATAAGAATGTGGGGGTCGGTAATAAGTAATGAGGGACCCACCTCATTTTTAAATGTAGAGTTAATATTGTCATTTTAGAAAATGAGACATTAATAGTTGGACAACTAAAAAGGAATTATGGACGTTAATAATGAAACGGAGAGAGTATTATATTTATTAATTACTTTCTCCTTATTGTTGACCTACTACTTTCCTTTTCGCAGTGTCCCTTTATTGTTGGTCTATTCCAAAAATAAAAATAATTTTCAAAGTAAAATAAGTGGATCCCACCACTTTTAATAGACATCCACCTATTTTCTTAATCTTCTTATCAAAACTAACTAGATCAACTCTAATGAGACGGATAGAGTATATGATATGAGAATTCAAATTAAGTAGGATGAAAATGGAAGATTTTGTATGATGTGAATATGATGTTATTAATTAACACTAAAATTTGTGTACGGTTTTCACAGCATGATTCAGTGAGTTGTTGCTTATGCATGAGAAAACAAATAATTAGCGCGGGCCTTGTTGTGATTCTTTGTCTTTTCTATTACTTCAATGAAGATTCTAAGCTTTCACTTCTCAACTTTAATTTTTTAATATTAAATTTTCATGCTTAAATAAGTAGATTGGTATGTTGGGCCTACTAATAATACTTGTATATGTCATGCTCAAATGTTCTTTCATCATTAATTTGACTTATAAAATCCCTTATTATCTACAGAATAAACCAAGTAATCATACCTAATTCAATTCCAAGATTTTGTGGGTTTTGCACAAATCTTAATGAACTTTGATAAAGATGGGTATCCCTGATTAGTGGGTGGATTTCATATTTACGTAATTGAATTTTAAGACTTTGATTTGAATGACAACGAAGAATATATGTATGTAGAGATAGATATCACGCACAATCAACATATTTTCTATTTAATCGTACATATTCAAATGGGAAACTATCTCTTCCCCATAGTATTGATTCGATTGATATGACAGGAACGTAATTTAATCAACGCGTCACGTATAAGTTTAAGAAGAGATTATAGCTAAAATACACTAGAATTTAGAGGGACCATTTTAATAAATTTGAGGTGGGGTGGATGGAAGGAGCCTTCAAAGATGGACCCCCATATCAATCAAAATACTCTCTCCGTCCCGCCTGACTTGTCTTGTATTCTTTTTTAGGTCGTCCCTCTGACTTGTCTTGTTTTCTAAAAAGAAAAATGAATACTATACAAACTTTCACTTTTTCTTTGTGGGACCTACCTTCCTACACACAATCACTCACTCATCTAAACACAACCACCCACTCATCTAAACACAACCACCCACTCATCTTAATCTCCGTGACCAAAAGAAACACGATAAATCGGACGGGACGGAGAGAGTACTTTTAGCTACTTAGTTATTTAAATTTGTTTTATGCACAATATCAAATGTGTGGCCCGCAACACCAATAAAGTGGGCCTCAAACTCACAACAAACAAATTGCCTTTCAACTTCACAAACTCCATCTCTCTCATTACACACACTATGAGGTCTAATACAAACACACACACACACACACACACACACACACACATATATATATATATATATATATAAATGTATGTATCTAGATATACAGAAAGAAATACATATATGAATAGCAACTCATAGGCCTAGAACCTAGCTAGGCAAGTTAGATTCTCCCT
This sequence comes from Lavandula angustifolia, assembly GCA_028984105.1. Classification (NCBI taxonomy): domain Eukaryota; kingdom Viridiplantae; phylum Streptophyta; class Magnoliopsida; order Lamiales; family Lamiaceae; genus Lavandula; species Lavandula angustifolia. The sequence goes on from CM054816.1 coordinate 1,245,061, forward strand.
AAACCTAGTTCCCAAGTGAGAGGAACAAGAATATAAATTTTAATAACTTTATTTGGTAATAACTTTTTTGACTTAATTTCATCCCATTATTGTTTTGTTACTTAACTAGGAAACCACTATTTAAAGATGTACTTCCCTTAAATAAATTATTGAGTTCTGTCCATTTTCTTCTTAAATGTTTAATTAATCTTGCTAGTAAATGTTTTGTTCTTTGATATTCTGTTTAGAGTAATATTTAAATGAAAATGTATTTAATCGAAGGATATTTAAATACTTTTTTATATAAATAGGTAGTTATTTTTCTTATTTTATTATGAAAAATCCACAATAGCTAGTTCCGCTATCTTTGATGAGCATAAGATATTAAACTCATATATAACGGCTTTAAGTAGTTTTGGTGCCATTTTAAATATTTTTATGCAGGGACCATATACAAATAGAATTACTCCCTCCGTCCTGTCCGACTTATCTTGTATTTCTTTTTGGGCCGTCCTATCCGATTTGTCTTATTTTCTGAAAAAAAAATTAATTACTACACAAACTCTCACTTTCTATATATAATCACCTACTTCTCTACACACAACCATTCACTTACCAAAATATTAGTACTGAAATTAAACAAGATAAATCAGCTGATCTGAAAGGACTATTAACTTATATTCCTTTGACTAGTCTTTGTCATTTCTTCAAGAAATAGTAGTAGTCAAACTCCATATCTGATATTTGAATTTCATGAAATTTTATTATGTAAAAAATGGCGGCTGCTTCCGTTGAATAAGACAAATGGTTGCACGAATAGGTACGCAATTTATATCTACAAACGCATATATGCGTGCCACCAATACTTTTAAATCGAACATTTAGTATGTGGTCTAATGTAATTGACGAAAAAAATAATCACATTTATTTATAGTGTATTGATAATTAATTTAATAGTGGATGTAAAATTTTCTTATATTAATCATTGAAACATAACTAGTCAAAATGAAATATATTTGAAAAAATGTGTATCAAATTATTAATAAACGAATCATATATAGATAGATAGATATGTGTAAAAAGTTTAAACATTAATTTTACTTTTTGTAATATAGATTGATTACAGTTAAGCCTTGATAAAGTAATAATCTCGCTAATATAATGATTTATTCCGGTCCCGATATGAGTCAATGCACTAAAATAATGTTCGATAAAGAAGTAACCTCGTTAAATGAATATTTTTTCTCGGTCCCAAAATTATTACTTTATCGAGGTTTAACTGTATACACGTATGCTACATACTTCTATTTTTGTGAATAGAATTATTCAATAATTGAAAGTGTATCCCTCTTTTTTTCATAAATAGCACCAATATGTGGAATAATGTGTCATCCAACCAGGCACACACAAAAAAAATATTAGACTCATATGTAAAGAGAACAGTACTGAACAACTTACAACAATTGGGATTGGTTAATTTAATTTTATTGAAGAAAGGAGTGGATTTTATTGCCTCTCTGGTATTCTTGATAGGCCTAAACAAAAATAAATAAATAAATATGAACACAATAGCAAAATTACAACAATATTTATTAAATTATATTTCTAACCTAATTACCCCAACCCCCACTCATGCAGGTGCTCAAAGGCTTATGTAGAAGTGGCATGATGTTCATATCTAGGAACGTGACCCATCAAAGATCATAAGGGCACAACATAACAACCTAACAAATGATCTTTAAATGGATATCCACAAACACACATATAAGAACAAAAAGCGCGAGCGAAGATTATGAGTTCGAATCATATACTCTTTCTAGCTTACTCTGTGGGATAATTTATTTACAACAGTTTATCTTTCATATGATTCTCAAACTATAGCATATTAGTAGTAACACAACTACATAAATCGCACAAGGCACTCCTCGCTCCGAAATTGTGTCCAATTCTGAATTCTACATATATTTTTTTTTAAATTGCATATTTGAACACCTAAAATTGTGTATTCATGACATGTGCTCGAGCAATCATTCACTTAACCACTAAAAGAAAATTACAAATTACCGATGGAATACTGACAGAATATTCCATCAGTAAATCCTAATGACGGAATATTTTGTCAGTACTTGTTCGCCGACAAACTGGCTGGCAATAACTCATCGACCGACGTTTCCTTCAATATTCCGTCGATAAATATTATCGGCGGAATAAAGCTATAATTTTGTCGATAATCAATTCACCGATAAAATTATAATAATTACCGATATAATTTTCCATCGGTAAACAACGAATTTCTTCTAGTGTACCTATTAAATTATAACATGCCAAATGCCTAATAAGCAATAGGAAGTAATGGTTTAGTCTTGAGTGGAAAGTTAAAAAAAAGTAAATTGAAGAAGAATGGATAAATATACAGCCAGGTGCATTATAAAGTCCAACGTGATGCCAACCCACAATTACCTTCTCTCACCAATGGAAAGTGGAAATGGGCGCCTAGTATATTATCTTAATTAACAAATATATCTCTTATTTTTTTGACTTCGTATCTTAAATAATCTTAAATAATAGTATTTGGCCACTCACTAGGCTTCTTTAAGGAAGTAATTAAAAGAATGATATCTATAATTAGACATCCAATGACTTCTCCTAAATCTCGCCTATGACGAGCATGCTGACGTTACTTACAATTGCCTTTTGTATTACCAAATGGCATATAGTCATGAAGTCTCTGAAATTTTAACTTTCCATAATTAATAATGGTTCACTAGTATATGTTTGCATGTTGCAAATACTCTGCACATATTAGTGAATCAATATAGAAAGTATAGGTTCAAATTCCTCCTTTTGAAACGAGGGTATTACGTAAGGTAGCGTGGTGATCGGGTTCCTTGTTATAATAATATATATATATATATATATATATATATATATATATATATATATAAAGTTAATCAATAAATAAAAAGTCATGAGAAATTGTATCTTGAATACTCATCAGGATGAAAAACGAGATTCTTGGGACACCAGATCTGATTTCAAAGTGTTTAACATCACATTATTTAGATAAATGACATGTCTCACTTGCAAACTTATTATAATTATATACTACTATATATATATATATTTTTAAAAATATCCTTACTGAATTGGGAGAGAGATTAAACTCTAGATCTATTACAATGGATATCAAACATTATCTTATAAGTTATGATTTATCCAAATAATAATAAACAAATCTGAGATTGTTACAATCTAACTGCAACTCGAAAGATCTTATTCAAAATCCAGGAATGGCTCAGAAATCTACCTATAATCGTTCAATGTTATAAACTATATAGATAAATTATAATTATACAAAAAAACTAAAAAGGTGGGATAAAATAAAAAAATTTAGTTAGATCAATTACTAATCTCCACATACAAAGCTCCTAATTAGGCTGACAAGGCAGCTATGCATCTAGGCTCTCTCCCACACAACCCACTCAACAGACTCTATATATATATGCCCCACTCCCATTACTCTCTAGTTTACCGCTCACCTCTCTGCATTCCAATCCATTTCAATTCTCTCAATCTACTCTCTCTCTCTCTCTCTCTCTCTCTCTCTCTCTCTTACTTATATATATAATTCCCACGAGCAATTAAAGTGAAAATATATCACGTCTGCGCGTTGCTCTCTTGTTTTAACACATATTAATGAATGAATGCTGATTGATCAGTCTCGTAGCCCTCCTTCCCTCCTTCCCACCTCCTATTCTCCCTCTGCAATTCACACACATTCCAATTCACCATCACAACTGGATAAGAACAAATCATAATCCTCTTCTTTATCCCTACTATCATTCATCAGTCATTCTTTCATCCTTCCATTGAAATAATATGTTGTTTCTGAGGAGCTAATCAATCATCTTACATAATATATCATTCAATTTCCTCAGCCTTGTTCTTGATTGTATTGTTATGGCTGATGATTATCTTAGAGAGATCGAGGGGAAGACGGCTAACGACCCTTACTGCAAGATCGACTTCGGTTCCCGGAACCCGCGGCTAGTCCCTGGCCCGGTGATCGTCGGCGCGGGGCCTTCGGGGCTGGCGGCGGCGGCGTGCTTGAAGGAGAGAGGCGTGCCGTCGCTCGTACTGGAGCGGTCCGACTGCATCGCCTCCCTCTGGCAGCGGAAGACCTACGACCGACTCAAGCTCCACCTCCCCAAGCAGTTCTGCGAGCTCCCGCTCATGGCGTTCCCGCAGGATTTCCCGACCTACCCGGACAAGCAGCAGTTCGTGCAGTACCTGGAGTCGTACGCGGACCGGTTCGACATCCGGCCGGAATTCAACCGGTCCGTGGTGAGCGCGGAGTTCGACGAGGACCTCCAGTTCTGGAGGGTAAGGACGGCGGCGGCGGAAGGGGGTGGGGAGGCGGAGTACGTGTGCCGGTGGCTGATCGTGGCCACGGGGGAGAATGCGGAGGCGGTGGTGCCGAGTATTGAAGGGATGGAGGAGTTCGGCGGCGCCGTCGTACACACGAGCGGGTATAGGAGCGGGAGTGCGTACGAAGGGAAGAAGGTTTTGGTTGTCGGGTGCGGGAATTCGGGTATGGAGGTTTGCTTGGATCTCTGCAATCATAATGCAAGGCCTTCACTTGTTGTGAGAGATACAGTGAGTCATTCTTAATTTACACCCTCTACTGCGAGTTTTTATTATATATGTATATGTATATGTATGTGTATTTTTGCATGGGAGCATAGATATGACTTCATATTGATGCTTCTTGTTTCTTGGAAAAACCCTAATTAAGTTTTTACTTTATTTTTGAAAAAAAAAAGAAAAGAAAAAGATTAGGCCAAGAGAATTGAACATGGGTTTTATTTTATTGGAAGTGGGATATGATTTCTGTAAAAAGGAAAAAAATATCTTCTTTCTTTTCAGACCAATTGTTAGTTCAAGTTCCAAAGGATTTTCGTTTTAGTGAAAAGAAGAACAAAAAACATCCTTAAATTAAAAATCTTGATGTTCATCACTTTCTTGGGACACTCGAGCATGCGCAACATTAGTTAAGAAAAGGGTTTCAAGATTTGGTCAAGAAATTTTGTAATGTAATACTAATTTGGATTTAAATTTAGGTGCACATTCTACCACGAGAGATGATGGGAAGATCAACTTTCGGGCTGTCCATGTGGTTGCTAAAGTGGCTGCCCATCCGCCTTGTCGACCGATTGTTGCTGGTCGCGTCGTGGCTCGTGCTCGGTGACACGGCCCGCTATGGGCTCGACCGGCCCCACTTGGGTCCTCTTGAGCTCAAGAGCCTGTCCGGAAAGACGCCCGTGTTGGACGTTGGAACCCTTGACAAGATCAAAAGTGGAGACATCAAGGTACCTCAATCATTATGTTCTTTGCTAATTAAACATAATTTTCCATTTAAACATCACCACTTTTGTCCAAACAATCCCAGAGAGTCTTCTTTTAGGTTGTGATTAAGCTGGCTTTCCGCATGTTTGGCTCCTCTTTTTTGGGTAAAACAATATTGAAGATTTTGATGTTAGGGGTAGGAGTAATAGTCCTCCTGTTCTAAAATGCGACATCTATACAGTTAAACCTCAATAAAGTAATAACCTTGGGACCGAGAAAAAATATTCATTTAACGGGGTTACTACTTTATCGAACATTATTTTAGTGTATTGACTCAAATTATTATCTTAGCGGGATTATTACTTTATCGAATATTAGTTTATCGAGGTTTAACTGTACTTTTTTTTTTTTACAATTATATGATTTTAAAACCCTTTTTGAGTAGCAGCAGTGGCAAACTGCTCTTATTATACATCCCTAACATCAAATTCTTGGATTCACTAATTAGCCTTAATTAGGCATTAATTAAATTGTTCTATATATACTTCTTTAGTGCATATTTTGGGTTACAAATAGCAAGAATTTGACTGAATTTCAAGAAAGTTGATGTAATATTTGCTTCTGTGGTTAAATAGGTATGCCCAGCAATCCAAAGACTATGGTATAAATCAGCAGAATTTGTGGATGGAAGAGTAGAAAACTACGATGCAATAATCCTAGCAACTGGCTACAAAAGCAACGTGCCATGTTGGCTAAAGGTGCTCATGCTTTTTACCTTTCATGAGATACACAGTTTCCTCAATCTGTAACACACTCGCAAGTTGAAAGTACTAAAGAGGAAAATGCATGTTTGGCTGAATGTATCTCTCTCTCTCCTTTCAGGAAAGTGAGATGTTCTGCGAGAGAGATGGCCTCCCCAAAAGGCCATTTCCGAATTGCTGGAAAGGCGAGTGTGGGCTATACGCTGTGGGGTTCACCAAACGCGGCCTGCTCGGAGCATCCATTGATGCCAAGAACATTGCTGAAGATATTGAGAGATGTTGGAGGGATCAGCAAACCCTATCTCAGTCCAAATACTCCCCAAATTTCATGCAAAGACACTTATAAATCGTGTTTTTAGGTTACACGTTCCAGTCTCGTCTGATTAATTCCGGGGACTAGGGGCCCTACTGCAGGGCTAGGCCTCTACTCCCCGGTTGGTTGGGTAGATGGATATCGTGCATGCCTTCTTTCGACCGAAGCTTCAACATGTGTTTGTTTTCTTTAGAGATTTGTAGGATTGACTTGAAAAAAAAAAGAGTGAGAAGAAAAAATGGAGAATTTTTGGGGGTACTAATGTTTGATTGGTACCAAAGGAAGCTCCAGAAAATTAAGGTTGGAGGGTGTTAGGATTAGTGATAATAGTAGGCTTTGTATATATATTTTTTAACAATTATTGACTTTCATTTAGTTGCAATAGCTAAATTCTTGAATTTTTTTTTTTTTTTTTGTGATTTTTTGAGGGATTGATTGTTGTTGAGTAGGAATATAATTAAAAGATGATGGTGAAATTTTGGTACCAAAATTGTGTATGATGAGAGAGAGGGTCATTTAGTGGGCATTTAAAGGTTTGTGGCAATTGGGATGGGGAAATGATTGCTATCCCAAGTAGTTGATAGGACCACTCAAATTAAATAAATAATAACAAAGTAATGTACCAGACTCGTCAGGTTGTGCCAAGAAAAAATGGTAGATTTGACTTTTATTATATTGGAAAAAAAAAATTATGGGTAAGTTTCATATTCTATTTCGAGATATCTAGTTAAATAAGTCACATTTCGTAAATAGAAATAAATGAGTGGACTATATAGCCAGTTTAAATAAATGAATCCCGCCATTTTATACTTTTACACTATTTTTTCTTTTACATCCATTTTTCTAAATTCTTGTGTTAAAAAATAATGAGATTTGATTAATAGAACTGATAGAGTATTACATAATTGTTTTAATGATTGCAGTATCCGTGTCCATAACATAAAGCGACCTTTTATGGTCTGGTGCATATAATAAAATTAATATAAATATATATATAAGTGTCACGCCATTGGAAGACCACAAAATATCAGAGTGGTTCATTTTATATTTCGAGTTATTTAAAAGGGGTAAATAATATAGAATTTAAAAAATAAATAGATAAGTATCGAACCATCATTCATAAGTTGTTCGCTAATTTAACACGAAGTCTTTTCATGTGATGATTAGAATGTCACTATGTCAGAATTGAGACTATTAAGTAAATTCATCCGTAAATTACGAACTTGTGATCTTTAACTTTAAAATAACTCGCTATATTATTAAATCATTCAAATGCCGAATTGCTTTATACAACAATCCAAGCTAAGTACTTTACCATCTATGACTGAAGGCAGGGCCGATCTTTAGCATTTGCGAGGTGCGTGACCGCTCAGGGCCTAAAAATTTTTTGAGGCCCAAGAAAAAATTAGTTTAATAATTTAATATAAAATGTAATTAATATGAATCGAAGCACAAATTTTATGAAAAATAAGACATATAAATTCCGATGGATTAAAAAAAACATTTTGTATGTTCAATTAAACAAAACATAATATGAAAATATGAGGCGTTAATTTTCTATGTTATGGCCCATTTTTTTGTTTCGCACAATGACCCCTATTTTTTTTTCTAGTTTTTCAGAACCGGCCCTGACTGAAGGGATAATTAACTCCAAAACAATCTCATACCTCCCTATGTTGTATACAAGTTATACTGTATAGTTTCTTATTAGACAATAGCAATTAGAATAGTACAGTTAAACCTCGATAAAGTAATATTCGATAAAATCATAATCTCGTTAAGATAATAATTTCTTTTGTTCCCGATATGGGTCAATGCACTAAAATAATATTCGATAAAGTAATAACATCGTTAAATAAATATTTTTTCTCGGTCTCAAGAATTACTTTATCGAGGTTTAACTATAGATGGTAATGAGGGCTATGCTTGTTATTTGCCATGATCCTATGATGATTGAGATCAATATTTTTATGTGACGAGGAAAATACGCAACCTTTATTCAATTGTATATTCGATAAACATAGTGTAGAATAAACGGGTCATCTGTATTTAATTTATTTTAAAAGGTACACATATAAGAGTTTTCAACATAGTATAGAATAAACTGTCATATACATATATTCATAATTTGGTTTACTATGTATTATAAGTATTTTATATAATCTGCATCACCATTTCACACTAGCGATTTATGATGGTGTCATGGACTCATGGTGATATATTAATTCGAGATATGAATACGGAATTTATTTTAAGAAATACATATATATGAGTTTTCATGGTGGTGGTTGGTGTATAACACCAACTTGAGTCAATAAATATTTAGATTTAATTTTAAACGGGAAATATGTTGTACCTAATTAGTAATTAGGACGAAGATGGCAACGATACAAATGTCGCCTTTCAGCTAAAGCAAACAATATGGTGGCCACTTAATCTCTGCTTTCTTTTAATACCAACTTATTAGATGGCCTTATCTTATATTCCTTCCACTACATTTATCCAATTTCTTTTGAATATCATATTTAAAATATTATTATTATTTTAAAATTATATATTTAGTTAAATCATTTGAATATCATACAACTATTTTTGTTACCGTCTAACATATAGTGCAGTTGGTATTTTCACTTCTGCATAAGTGGTTGATCTAAAATTAATTTATTGTTCGATTCCCGTTAGAGTGGATTTAAATTAATAATATATACTACTATTTTAGTTAGTTCTTTAAATAGATATTATAACATAATTAATAGCCAATAAACTAAAGAAAAGCAAACGTATCTAGCCTATTACTAAACCACACTTTGGGTGGTTGAAGATTTTTTTTTTAAATTTTAAAATTAAGAGTAGATTAATATATTGGGCTAGCTAAGTTTTATAGGCCGTAAAATAGGGTTTGGTAAGATACTAGCATGCTTTGCAGCCACATGCATACTTTTCTCCCAACTCAAAATACTACATTACAAAATACAATAATGAAATGAACATGCCTGTTTGTACTTCTCTAGCAACTTTTTGTATGCCCTTTTTTTTTAATAATGAGGATAATCTGTAGAAACTACCGAAGTATACACTGAATATAAATAACATGCTTGGTGGGTTTTGAATCCATGATCTTCCAGCCACAAGTTACCCACTTTAACCGTTATATCATCCTAATGAGACTTTTTTGTGTGCCCTTTATATATACTATGTTTGTCCCATTATTAATGACTCAAAATTTTAGCATGAGAATTAAGAAAATTATATTTTAAGGGTAAAGTAATGTAAAAATTGTGACACACTAGATTAAGAAAATAGTGTTATAATATTAAGGTACTCTCTCCATTCCATAGAGATTATCTCATTTCTTTTTATCACTGTGATTAAGGAGAGTTGAGTAAATGAATAAGTCCCACAAAAAAGAGTGGGCAATTGTGTGTAAATAAGTCATTTTCTAAATTAGACAAAATAAATAGAATAACCCAAAAAAGAAAATGAAACAAAATGAATGAGACGGAGTGAATATTATTTTCAGTATGAGTCACCGTTAATGGGGCAGAGATAGTATCAAATAGGCTAATCTATCACCACTTTTTCCTTCTTTATTTTTTTGTCTTGGCCATGCATCACTTATGCGTGTCTACGTGTCGGTTCTCACTTAAGTTTCATAACTCCTTATCGGTTCAAAATCTTTTCAGACGAGTCACGAGTATGGCCCTAAAGCCTAAAAAAGACATATATTCTTCACTAGAAAAATTAAACCTAATCAATTGAATTGAGATTCCCAATCCACCAAACCCTAATTTTGATTTTTGAAATAAAAGCTAGGGTTGATGTAAACCACAAAGAGTGGTCCTAGACCTAGTACTATGCATTTGATCCACATCCTCCTCATTGTACGTACACATGCCGCACATGCACACTCAATAAACCATTCAATTTAATTTAATTTGTTTGAAGAATAAACACCTTTTCAATTTGGATTTCTATTTTCTGTGGTCCTAAATATTTATTACATATGAACTGTATTATATTATATGTAATATAATATTTATGTAAGGAAAATTGCGTTTGTTTTTTTGGGGGTGGGGTGGGTGGGTATGGACCATTATATGCATAAATTTTGAATTAGGTGTCAACGTCGGAGGAATGCGGGGATGTTATTTGTCAATGATTATTCAATATTCTTTTATGTATAGAGAGCAAAATTAATGATTGGGATTAATTCTTGTATTATGCATGGTTTATTGAGAATATGTCGCCCATAAATGTGTAGTTTGGTTTCTCCATTTGTAACTATATATATGTATATGTATATATTATTCATGAATATGCTCTATGCATTTATATGTGTGTGTAGCAAACATGCCTAATTCCCAAATTTTGTTATATTTTGATATTTATATTATTATATCAGGGTAGCTCTGAGCATGTGCGAGGTGCGCGATCGCTCAGGGTACAAAATTTTTCGTGTCCCAAAAAAGAATTAATTTAGTGTAAAATATAACTAATATGGATTGAAGCACAAACTTTATAAATAGAAGACATACAAAATTTTGTTTGACTAAATTTTTTTTTTGTATTTTCTATTTATCAAAACATAATATGTAAATATGAGATTTTAATTTTCTAAGTTAGGGGCTTATTTTTTTGTTTCACACAGACCCCTTATTTTTTCTAATTTCTCAGGACCGACCCTGTATTATATGGATATGATAATTAAGGGCGGATACCCATAATTTCTTATTTATGATTTTTTAAGATAATTTATTTTATTCCGAAATTTTAAATTTCGCGATGTGATCATAAATTCTGCTGATGGTAACTAATTTGATAAAGTCATGTTAGTCGAACATGTTTTATAGACACGAATGGTTTATACTTCCAAGAAATTAATTTATTTTCGAGTGACAGGAAAAACTAGCGGATAACACTTATTATACTTCCTCCGTCTCGTCTTGTAGAAAGTATATATATATATATTTTTATCCCATAAAAAATGTCGATGTTCTTAAAAAAATATAAAATATGTAGATCAAAATTAATAATTTAAAAATTAAATAATATACACAATATAACATAAATTTTTTAATTTTTATGCCCTAAGAAAAAAGATACTATTTTTTATTTGATGGGGGGAGTATTTAAATACTCCACTTTTATTTTATTTAGTTTGCGGTCCATGGGCTCTGCACTAAAGCGTGGAGCTTCTGAGAAGGATGCTGACAGGCTAATGAGTGCCTCACCCATAATTTAGCGTAATTTACAATTTTCAGACTATTACAAAAATTACACAATTTAAATACCCACGCTACTATAAATTTTTTCAACAATTATGTTTTTTTTCCTCTGACATACAAAAAATCGACATTCGATATCTGATAATTTTAGGTGCTTTTACATATTATCCGTGCAAGTAATAAAATATCATCAATCATAAAAACATAGAGTTTCGTCCTATTTATATTGGTCAATTTTTCATTTCGGTTCTCATTTATATTAACCTATTTTCAAAAAAAGAATAATAAAATACTCCCTCAGTCATAAATATATATATATATATATGTTTATTTTTATTTTTCATCTGTCCTAAATCTATATGTCTATTAATAATTTTTTTTTGTATCTAATTAAATCTTTCACTAACTTTAATAAATTTAATTAATATGATAATATAGAAAAAAACTATTTTATCCAACTTTTATAATAACAAACACAATTATGATATTAACTTTGTAGTAATTTACTCAAATTTTAATACCAACATTTATCTAACTTTTATATCATTAATTTTTTTAATTTATATAAAAAAGCAAATGAACATATAAAATAGGAACGAAAAGAATACTGCATTCTCATATATTTTATTATTTATTTCACCTACTTTATTATTTATTCTCTCACCAGTCACCATATATAAATGGACGGAGGGAGTACAACATAGAAAAACAAACCACTAACTCAAATTTAATATCGCTTAAATTCAATCCAGTACAATACTGCCAGATGGTACATTCATTCTCCTTCAATTTTTCGTACACATGTCCAATTCAGACAACATAAACCTAAATCCTCCTGTCCAAAATTATTTTACATATTTCAGTTATTAAATTAAAGTCGCGTGACTCGCATACATTTTCCATTGAAAAGAATTATTAAATTCGCACTTCAAGTAACTGTTGTAGGTTTCTTCACGGCACAAAGAAAAGAAAATAAAAAAGTTTAAAAGGTCACTGTTAGGTAATCAAGCTTACCTATTTATGTGATGTATGAATAATTGAATTGAACCCAAAATTGTGATAGGCAAACCCCATCAGAGATTTAATCAATAAAATCATAATACTCCAATAAGTTGTGAATATTATTGTATTTTTCCCTTTGACTGGAGTGGAATTATTATATTATAGTGAATGGCCCACGAAATTTCCAGTATCTTTGGGGAGGAGGGAAAGAACAACCCTTTATGCATAACATAACATGCAACAAAAGATGAAAATGACATATCATCATCATGAATATCAATCTCCAAAATCATCACACCATTTCTTCACCCTCCACTCAGCCTGCAAATAAATAAACTTTTTTTTTTTTTTTGATGGAGTAACGGTGAAGGTGGGTGGCCCGGGATCGAAAGGTCATGAGTTCAAATCCCACTAGAACCGCTATGTGTGCATATCACCTATGGTTAGCCTGGTTTAACTCTCCTATGTGGTTTGCAGGCTATTGTACATGAGTGGGGTTTACTCAATGCGCATTTCGATAGCTATTGCTGGTTACCTTCGTCATGAAATTTATTTATTAATTTTTTTTATTCCCTTGGAATTGCATAATGGTTAAGGTGGATAGTCTGTGGCTAGAAGGTTATGAATTCAAAACTCATCAAGTTCGTTATGTGTGAGCCTGTCACCTATGGTTAGTCGGGTGGTTGAACCCTCATATGTTGTTTGCAAACTAGAGCACAGAGCGGTGTGTTTACTCAGTGCGCACTTCAGTAGCGGCTGCAGGTTACCCTCGTCATTCAAAAAAAATAAACTATATTTTTTACCGTTAGACGAGAGAAATCCGGAACTACACTAGCTATTTAGTGTTTTATGTTGGTGAATCTTTCTCTTTTATCTCCGAATATTTTCCCTTGGTACTGCCTTCCCTTTTACCTTCCACGGGAAACAGACAATTCAAAAGCAATTCTTTTCAGAATATTTTCTTCATATTTGATTGGGACAGATGAATCTATCTGAAGATATGGAATCTAAGTATCTACCGAAAATCGATGTCCTGATCTCCCAAACGAACTTCTATAGTGAATATTCTCTTGAATAAAGTATCTTCCTCTGATGAATAGTTAGTAACAAGACAAAAATCAAAAGACCTACTGACTTACCAGTAATTTGCTTTCTTTTATAGTAATTTCTTGTTTGCAAATTAAGGACAAACAAGAATGTCTAATTTGATAACAAACAGCTCAATTTTAGACATTAATAATGAGAAAAAACTGCAAGAATCTGGACAAATCAAAACAATTAATTGCAGAGTCAAAAGAAAAAGAGGAGATTAGTTTCACAGCTACAACTTTAACTCTTCAAAAACCAGTTTGTCAAGGCTTCTCTTTAACTAATTCCTTGATTTCTTCCTTGACTTGGAGGAGGGCTTGCTTTGCTCTGTGCTGCCACTCTGAGATGATGTCCCTTTAGAGTTAGCCATTTGGTTCGACTTCGAACCGACATTGCTAGCAGCCTCTTTAGAAACAGCACCTTGAGATCCCCTGATCTGCGCAGCTCTCTTATCCTTCCTTTTAGGCCTATAACTTGATCTCTCCCTCTTTGGCAGCCACCTTTCTGGATCCGGTGGGGGTCCTGGGTTTGCAGGGTCGAACCCTTTTGGGTATCTTGGCTTTCTCTTTCGTTTCTTCTTTGTCTTCTCCTTGTTCTTAGGTTCGGGTGCCTCGGGAGTAATGGGGCCATTCTCAATATGCTTTGCACCAGAAGTTTTCTCCAGACTATCCACATCAATTCCCTTCAGACCAGCAAGGGGTTTCAGCTGCTTCTCGTATGATTCTGCCTTTGCGATATCTGTATGAGCAGCGGTCTGAATAAGCCCCACCAAAGCCTCAATGCTTTTATGGCTTTTGATTAGATCCTCAAAGAGACGAGCAGCTTCGCTTTTCTTGCCATGGCGGAGCTTAAATAGAGCAGCCTCTCGCATGATTACATCAAGCTGGTTGTCTTCGGCCATGGCGTTGGACCACCACTGTATTGCAGAGTCAAACACAGCATCAGCACCATCATTATCGCCAGCACGTTCTTTGAGTGCAACAATGGTGGCAATGGTTGCAGGCTGATGTTGAATATCCTGTATCTTCAGCAGCGATTCAGCAGCTATTTGAGGATGGCCGGCAGATGCAGCAACTTGAGCCCTTGCAAGCAGGATGGTGCTCGATTTATCAGGAAACTTGTTTGCAAATTGCCCTAGTATCTCCTCAGCCTTATTGGCTTTGTTTTCTCTCACATGGACGGCAGCTTGGAGAAGCACTGGCATTATACTATTCGGAAACATGGTTGGAAGTGCAGAAGCAAGTTCTCTTGCCTGCGTATCATTTCATAATTAGATAATAATGCAAATTCAAGCAACAAGTTTTTCAATATTAAACAAAACAAATGAAAAAAGCTCACACAATATGTACGAATGAGCAATCTCAAACAAATTTTCGGACCATCTCATTATGGTATTGCAAAACAATAATAATAACAAAATCTTATGAGAAGAGACGGGTCTTGTAAATGCATTACCTGATCCAACTTATTAGAATGCAGCAGTAACAGCAAACGATTAACATATATGGCTTCCCTCTGCTTTGGGGATAGCTTTTGGTCAAGGCCACTAGCAAGATTGAAAATTGTTCCTTCACCTTTTGCGATCAGCTTATCAAGCTTTCTCAAACCATCCGACACATCCTTGGGGCCCTTCAGAGCAATAAGGTTGGTTTTTGCCACAGCGAGTGATGTTTCGTCTGCCAGATTTTTCTTGATAAGGCTCAAGTAAGATTCTAAAGCTTCTTGAGTGTTTCCGAGGACCTGCAGAAACCATACAAAACCTGTTAAATAACTATTTCCAACAAAGGAAGAAAACAAAGAATGATAATATCACATAGCTGAGAACCTGTTGAACATATCCTAGTTGAACAACTAGAGGTGCCAGCTCAGTTTCTATTTCATCGTCTGGTAAACTCTCTTCCATCAATGTTTCCTGGCCAATTCTGCACGAGAAAAATGTTAGCTTCAAGCATCACCACAGATTTTTAATATTCATGAGATAATGACAGTATGCAAGTACACTACGACTCCTTGCTGCATAAACAAATTAATAAAATCTTACACTTCCACGTTTCACATATGAGGAGTAATGATAAAGCTTTACAACAAATTCTGAAATGATAAGCACAACATAGTCAAATGTTTTATTGATTATAGCTGAGTTTACTGAAACTGTAAATCACCTTCGAGCTGACAGCAAAAGTTGTTCCGCATCCTTATGCTTGTTTCTTTCTATCAAAGAGCAAGCAACATTATAAGCCAATTCAAAACTGCTTAATGGTTTAACTCTGAGAGACTCAATTGTCCCCTGGACATCAGTAGCCCTCCCAGCAGAAATCAAGGCAGCAACAAAATTAATTTCTAATGAGTGTATTTTTGTCTTCTGAAGCTTTTGATATATATCAACACATGCATCCATTTTTCCTAAGCGAAATAAAATCTGTGATTCTAACAACATAGCTGCCGAGTTCTCGTTGTGCCCCTTCAGACATTTTAAAGCTTCATCCAGCTTATTTTGACGATATAAGCAGTAAGCCTATTCAGAAAACGGAAAAGGGCATTAGTCTATGAGGAACAAAACAATAATTTTGGGCAGTTAAACAGATGACCTACAGGAAGAGCCTAACGGATGCATAAAACATGTCCCAGCTGCTGAGATTGGCAAATATTAACATACACACTCACACACAGAATTGACAACTTTTATCAATACTCGTGGAGAAAGGACATAAAAAATGCGAACATATATATACATATGGCAACTGTAAGTGCATCCTCAAAATCACTAAACTTTCATATTCCATATCCGTAAATAACTAATGCTGATAGTTTATCTTAACTAATATTTCAGGAAAATACAAAATAATACTAATCCTGAGGAGTAAAGACTAGAAAGCTTCAACGAACTACAGCAAAGCCCCAAGGGAAAATACCACCCAAAACTAAGTCAGAATTTCTGCTATGTGGGTTCCAATCAACTTTCTTTTACAGACAAATGATCTAAACAACTAGTTGATGAATAGAATTAAAGAGTAAGGGACTTAAATGTCAACTTCGAACATAGGCAGAGTGAAATGAAACTCAACGCCAGGTTATCAACAACTAGAACAGAATCTCGTTGCCAAAAAGATCCCTCATCCTCCAAATCACAACAAAATAATCGAAAATGTAATCAAGAGGACAGTGAGGGGTGAGTTTATCATGAAATATGCATCCCAACATTTCTGCAATGGAAATTTTGGCAGCCTCATTCTACCCGAAACACACAAAATCATTGAAAATGTAATCAAGAGGCCAGAGAGGATGAGTTCATCTCTATCAAGAGGCCAGCGGGAGGTGAGTTTATCTCTCTCCCTCCCTAAATTGGCTTTCAACTGAGTCTAAGTTGACGATAAGAACAAGACATTACTAGACCCGCATTATTCAGTATTTTGAGAAATTTGACGAGATACTCCAAAAATCAAAAACATAAACTCAACCATTAAAAAAAGAAGAATACTATGAATCAAAAGCTATATATTTTGACATAATTCCTCAGGCCGACATATCTCAGGTTTATCAACAATTAAATGATTACAAAACCCTCACTCTGCACAAGGAACAACAAAGCAATAAAAACCTGAATAAACCCACAAACAAAATTATTAAATTACCTTGAAGAAAGATAAATCTATTGAAGATTTCCTGGAAAATACTTGAATTGCAGATAAAGAATCATCTATCTGGTCGTTTTTAATCAGAGCAACAACTTTACACTTAATGGCGTCCTCGTCTTCCGGCGCAACGGAAAGAACTAAAACCCCAGAAATTGACCAAATGGAAATGAAGACTAATCAATACAAATTTTCAAATACAAGATCTCCGATCGGAAAGTGAATTAAAAATCTACTTACCTTGATCGGATACCCTAACCGCGTGATTGAATTCAGAGCGTTGAATGTATCGATTGAGGGACGTGAAGAGATCTTCGATTGGCACGGTGGTGGCCGCGGCGGCCGCCGCTTTAGGAGGCATTTTTTCAGCTTCGAAACCCGCAGGCGCGGCGGAGATATAGAGAAAAGGAGCGTTCGGAATAGTGACGCAGAAATTGCAAATTATATTGACGAAAAATATCAGTTATAGCATACAGTTAAATCTCTTAAAAGTAATATATTTGGAATCGAAAAAAAATATTCATTTATTTAAGTTATTCATTTATCGATAATGAGTATTTATTACTTTAGAGAAAAATTTACGATATTAAACAAGTTAAATGTGTCTATTAAACTATTTTTTTAATAACTTAATTGTGTAAACATTAAAATATAAAAAAAAACTTGTATTTGGATTAGTAAAATTATGTTAAAAATGTACATTGAATATGCACTAATTATAAAACAAGTTAAATTATTCAATTTTATAAAAGCTCAATTGTTTTAGGCAAATTGGCACAAATAGTCCCCAATGTTTGCTAGTTTGGATGAATTGGTCCTTAATCTTTTATTTTTAATTTATTGATCCTCAATGTTTGCTAGTTTGAATAAATTGGTCCTTCTGTTAAATTTTAAGTTAGTCAACTATTAGTCATAGGGGTATTTTCGGAATAAAAGTTTCAGGGACCAATTCATCCAATTTTTAAATTAAAGTTGAATTTTTTTAAATATATTTTCTAAATTATAATCTTTTTCAAAAAAAATTAATTTTTTTTCGAAAAAGATAATTTTTTTAAAATAATCTTTTTTGAAATAAAATTTTCTTTCTTTTTTAAAAAAATTTGGTAATGAAAAAAATTATTAAAAAACCTAAATTTAAAATAAAAAAATTAAGTAATATTAGTTTTAGAAACCAATTCATCCAATTTTTAACTATTTTTTCAAATAATTTTTTGAATTTACTTTTTTGTTTTTAAATTATATTAAAAAAAAATGATTTAACTAAAAAATTAACTAAATCTAGATTAACTAATAATTTTGCATCTCACGGCAGAAGAGGAGAGTGGGTCGACAAAGGAGTTGGGGAAGGTATTATGTTTTTTGAGGTCAAAGATGTCGTCGGAGAGGAGCCTCACACCTCCAAGTCGTCCAGGTATTCCTTTCTGATGACATCTTCGACCTCAAAGAATATAACATCTTCCTCAACTTCTGTGTCGACCTACTCCCCTCCTCTACCGTGAGATGTAAAATTATTAGTTAATCTAAATTTAGTTAATTTTTTATTTAAATAAAAAACTTGAAAAAAAGTTAATTCAAATAATTATTTGAAAAAACAATTGGATGAATTGATCTCTAAAATTATTATTAATTAAATTTTTTATTTTTAATTAAATTTTTTCATTACCAAAAATATTATATGAAAAAAAACTAAAAAAATTATTTGAAAAAAATTAATCTTTTTTCGAAAAAGATTATAATTTAAAAAAAAAATTAAGAAAAAGTTTAAATTTAATTTAAAAATTGGATGAATTGGTTCCTGAAACTTTTATTCCGTAAATACCCTATGACTAACAGTTGACTAACTTAAAATTTAACGGAAGGATCAATTTATCAAAACTAGCAAACATTGGGAATCAATAAACTAAAAATAAAAGATTAGGGACCAATTAATTCAATCTAGCAAACATTGGGGACCATTTGTGTCAATTTGTCATTGTTTTATAAAAGAACGCTCATATGCATGAAAGAAAAATGAAAAGTTCTTTTTTGCTTATATTAAAATTATCCTAAAAGTATGTTTTCGGCATTGCAAGATTCATTCAACAAAAAATGATCTATCAAAACCGAAGTCCTTGAATTAGATGAAGATCTCAAACAATAAGTAATGTCATCTCTAATTTATGCCACAGTATGAATGTCCAACATCTTTTAGCTATCGGAAATGATGCAACTAAGGAATTACCAATGAATGATGAGATTATTGGAACACTTATGAACAATAATGATGAATAGGTAAATCCTAAACGAGATGATAGTACATTTATTCCAATTATGTCATTAAAATGTTTATTTCAAGCAATAACCACATTAAATAATTAAGACTTCAAGATGAGTAAAATATTCAGAAGTTGTATATACTTTGCAGAAAGTTAATGATGATAATTTTGGTTTATGTGGGAAGAAAAAACAATAACATGGAAGTTTATATTCATAAAAAACGATTATTGTACTATTGTACTATTATAATTTTATCCATATATATTTTCTGAAATTACTAATTATTACTTTATATTTTAATTGGGACCTTAAGGATTTAAAAAAAAGTATTACTTAATGCATTTAGCGAAACTATACTTTAGAACACTGGCCCGAGTCGGGACCAGCAGAAATTATTATCTAAACGAGATTATTACTTCACCGAACATTACTTCATCGAGGTTTAACTGTAATTCCTTCGTCCCAAAATTTGTCCATTTTGATTTTTACACAATTTTTAGGTAGAGTGTTAGTTATGCGTAGAGTAGTATAAAGTTGTGGGTTCCATAAAAAAGTTGTGTGTAATAATTTACTATAAATTAATAAATTTATAGTATTTTAATAATATATCACAATAATACATGCCATAATTTAAATGCATTCACTCTATTTTGGAAAACAAAATTGATATTTAATATTCCTGAAATTATGAAGCTTGTATTAGAAAAAATAAATTGTGAAAATAAAAATTGTGAGATTTTGTTTCAGTAGGCCTCTTCAAAATAGCCCAGAAAGAGAAGCCCATAAATATTGAGAGATGATCCTCACCCAATTGATGTCAATTTGGTGGCCCCCAATGCGCGTGTGGCGCGCGGATTGGTGATTCTAATGGAACTCATTTTGGGATAAGATTTTCCGATAAATATTATAGAACTACTACTTATTCAGCATTTTCAATGGCATGGATTGATCGTATTGATTTACATAAAATTTTATTACTTCGGAAAAATTGAACAATTAGGAGCTTTTTTTTTTTTCATATAATGAAGAACAAGGGGTGCCGCTATTCTAGTTGTATATTGGAAAATGTTACGCGCTTTTATATAATAGTCTAAAAATTACATAAAATTATAAATTTAATTATGTGTGATAGTGTTACCTTTAAAAGTTGGTGAGATTTGAACATATGGCAAACGACAATCATCTAATTCACGTATTCATTATCAAGTGTATTCAATCCCCTCGTCATGACTTTGTTGTCTTGAATGACTCAAATAGATTTAAAGAATAGCATAAGCATCAAGAAGTCGTTATTTATGTGATAAAAAATAGAAAAAATAAATATTATTAGCGGGGATAGCTCAGTTGGGAGAGCGTCAGACTGAAGATCTGAAGGTCACGTGTTCGATCCACGTTCACCGCATTTTTTATGCTTTTTAATTGCCATTTTAATATTCATCCAACCAAACATAACGTACTTATTTATTTTAATATCAATCATTTTGTATCAATAAAATTTCAAAAAATAAGCCAATTATATACAATTTTAAATAAATAATTTTGTGCTCCTAAAAAGTAAAAACCTAATTAAAATATGCGACATATTATTATGAATAATAACTAGTACATAAACATTAGCTCCAAAATAAATTGGAGCACGAAAAATCCAACAAACTAAATAACAGCAAACAAATAATTTACAGACCATTTAAATCTTAAAAACAAAAACATACAAACCAAATTTAATTAGCAAACAACGTTTGACAAATCTCCGAGAAGACATCGAATATGATGCCATGATACGACGTCGAATTCAACGACAAGAAGCACCCCAGCAGCCTCTCCAAATCCTCCGCCGCGAATATCCGTTTCTCCACAATCATCTCCACCATCGACCTCCTGAAGTCACCGCGAGGATCATTCGACCTCTTCTCCACCGCGTAGCTATCTCCGATCACCGAGCCGCTCTTCTTGATTCTCCCGCGGTTCTTGGGCCGGCGGCGGGCTCCGCCGTCGTGATAGTACAGCTGAGTCGAGATGTGGTCGGAGCCGATCTCGTGAGCCGCAACGGGGGTTCTGCGGCGCGACTTGCTCCAGCCGGCGTTCGTTTCGGCGGCGGCGGCGGCGGTTCTGGGGCGGCTGCATTTGCTGAGAACGGTGTCGAAGGAGGCGGCGGAGGAGAAGGAGCACCGGCCGGTCTCGTCGATGCTCTTCATCTCGTCGCGGAGTCTGAACCTCCTGCTGCTGGCGGCGGTTCGGAGGCGGAAGGAGTCGCCGGAGTTGGAGGAGAGGCTGAAGAAGGTGTCGGTCTCGAGGTCGTCGCTGCTGGTGAACCAGCCACCGTTGGAGGTGGAGCTGTGGTTGAGAGGGACCGCGGTGGTCTTTTCTTTAACCTTGGCCGGAGCGGGAGGGCGGCTGGTGGGTTGGGAATGTGGGAAAAGTAGGGTTTTTTTTAAGATTTTGGGAAGCTTGGGGGCATTGTTGAGAGAGAGAGATTTGGAGTGGTCGTTTTCTGGGGTGTTGAGTTTGGTTTCGGCAACATCGGGAAGACTTCTGAACTGGCAAGAAGTGAAAGAAGAAGGGAAAAGGCGAGAGACTTTCAGCATGAAGTGATGATTCTCCATGGAAAAATATTCAGTCGTAGCTGTTTCAAAATTATTTGGATGGGCTTGCCTTTTATATACGACTCACTATAGGGGGGAGAGAGAGAGAAAGAGAGAGAGAGAGAGAGTGTGTGTGTGTGCTGCACAATCTATATTTATTCCGGATTATCCAGTTATCAAATCTTGCCGAATAAGCTTGAGAACTAATACCACAATCTATTTAGGTTTTCAGTTTGTTTTTGTCAAATTCATTATATGGGAAAAAAAATTGAGAGATATTTTTAGTGTTAGCCAAATAGATTAAGTTAAACACAAATATAGTCTATCATTATTTAAAAACACAAATATAGTCATAAAATATATTTTATGACAGACATAATAATTGAGCGAAAAAGTTGTCAGGGGCCGATGGGGGCCGATCTCCATCGGCCCTCAACATGTTTTTTTATAAAAAAAAATAATAAATAAATTAATGAAGGGTCATCGGCCCTCAATATTTAAAAGAAATAAAAAATTATTGAGGTCCGATGCATCGATCATGAGATTGATGTCTCCATCGGCCCTCCATGGCCTATTCATTATTTATTTATTTATTTTTAAAGAAAAGAAAACATGTTGAGGGCCGATGGAGATCGGCTCCTGACAACTTTTTCGCTCAATCATTATGTCTGTCATAAAGTGTACTTTATGGCTATATTTGTATTTTTAGATAGTGATAGGTTATATTCGTGTTTAACTTAACCAATTTGGGTAAGTTTGTCTATTAACACAAAAATTGACCGATTATTTAACTCGTCGGTGTTTACATTCATCATATGAAGTTGGCTTGAGAACTATCTCGCTCTTGTCAGTTTGTTTTATGTTTTGATCGACAAGTAAATTAATTCTTATTTTATCTTTAGTTTGATTATACTTTGTATTACGAATTATATCTTTACAATATATATAAATTCGGTCGTCCGACTCCCCCACTCATAAGGAATGTTTGTTTTAAATATATAAATATATATATAACATGTGGGTGAATCTTTTTCATTTGAATATCCACTTGATGTACTATAAGTATGAACACTAGTTACACAACTTTAAGAATTATAACTCTTATTTATTTGATTAAATTGCGAACAATTTCAATCATGAAGAATTATAAAAGTAATACAAGTCTACATGTCATTCGATTTTGGAAATGATGAGTCACAAGTTGGTATAATGATATATATCATGTTGTAGTCACGTGATTAAGCAAATTACGTACACTAACCACGTAAACCGTACAAATGTTCCATTAACCGACCAAATCATATATAGTCTTCCATCTTATCTTAAAAGAATAATTTTGCATACCTTTGTAGAGTTCCCATAATATAGTACCGATAAAAAAAAAAATTAACATCGATAACACTCATAAATCAAGAATATCTTTTTCATTGTATTTCTATATAAGTAAAAGCATTATAAAATTTGACAGTTGTGATACCAAGTAACCTATCATTAATGTGGTGTTTGGAATAACTTTCAACTCAGGTTATAGCTTTTAATGCAGAACCGGAGTGTTGAACATCCAAATTTTCAAGCATAATTTTCCTACCAAATATAGTTTAAGATAAAGAAGTTGTTTAAGCTGCTATGACCCAGCTTTCAGCTGCAACTTACAGTTTATCTAATTTATTGAACTATTTTGTCCTTTAAATATTTCTATAATTCTCAAAAAATCTTTACTTTTAAAACTAATATTTTTATTGGTTATAAATTTAATTATAATTATATTTTAATATATTAGTTGTGAATTGAATAAAAATGATTTTATATTTATTATTTATAAATTCTTCTAGTTTAATAAAATAATTATTATTAAAATTAAATATAAATTAATTAAAATAGGGGGTTATGAAAATTTCGAATTTCGAATTAATATTTTTCACTTTTCATTTAATGATAATTATTTATTAGCTATGTAATTATTAAATTTCTATAAAAATATCATTACTATAAATTTATGCAAATAAGTAATATTTAAAATATAATGTATGGTATGTTTATGCTAATATGATACATTATGAATTTATGTAATATAAAAATTAATTTAATTTAATATTTTTTAATACTGAAATCGAAATTATAATGCAATTTTTTTTAATTATATTTATTTATTATAAATTATAATTATTTAATAACATTGAGGGTAAAATGAACATTTTACTTAAAAATTAAAATAAGCTACTGATATTAGCAGTTTTTCAAATACTATTTTCCCCACTTTCAGCAGCTTTCAATACTTATTTTTTCACACCCACAAATTCTCAAATCAGCAGCTTACAGTCGCTTTCAGCACTTATCAATAAGCTTCAGCTACTCCAAACGCCCACTAACTATTATATATGTAAAGTTGTAATTAGATATGGAGCATGATTGCTACTTCCTCCGTCCCATTTATATTGACCCATTGCCTTTTCGGTACGGAAATTAAGAAAGTAGAGTACGTGATAAAATAAGAGAGAGAAAATGAGTTAGATGGTGAGAGAGTGAATGATAAAGTAGATGAAAATATGAGAGGATGTAGTATTTTATTTTTCTTTTTTTAGAACAGGGCCAATATAAATGGGACGGAACGAAATGGAAAAAGGGTTCTAGAAATACTTTTTAGTGGAACGGGAATATATATATATATATATATATGAACTTCTACTCAGATTATAAGATCAATATTATAATCTCGGATTTTATGGCAAAATCGTATCAAATCCCAAAATATATATGGGCATGTCTCTTACTTATGTGTTAGCATAATCCACGAAGGAGTATGTTTAGCACCATAAACAGAAACCCATATTTATTACACTACTAAAATAGAAAAAGAAAACAAATGATATATTCCATCCGTTTGATTTTTGTCTTGTTTTCCTTTTTGGATTGTCCCATTTGACTTATCTTGTTTCCTAAAAAAGAAAATAATTACTACACAGACTTTCATTTTTTCTTTGTGGATCTATTTTTCTATGCACAATCATTCATTCATCTACACACAACAACTCTTCATCTTAATCTTCGTGCCGAAAAGAAACAAGACAAATCGGGCGGGACTAAGAGAGTAATAATATTGGTCCGAAAAATATATATATTGGGAAAATTGCTCCGTGTGCAGCGGCGCATCCCCTCTGGTGCAGGATGTCAATAAGCTCCTGTCTTTTTCAAATTCCCCAAATTAATAAAAACAAACTCCCAATATAAATTAAAAAGGCAAAAATATATTTAATTATTTGGTTCTATTTTCTAGGGCACTGCCACTTCACGAACCCTAACATTCATGGGCTGACTCTCATTTTTATTTTTGGAAAATAAATATATTATTTGATCAAAAATGGTATCTTTGTTTAGTCAGAAGCTTCCAACCACACAAAAACAGAAATTTGGTGTGCATTTCAAACTTGAAATCCAAGCCCACCAAATGCTATACGACACTTTTGCTTTCAGCCTTTCCATGCAAAACCATCGTCTCTCATAAGTCAAATCCAAATATTTTTACTAAACTATAACAATTTTACTGTTGTATGAATTTGATTTTTACTATTTATAAAGTCTTTTTACCGTTAAACTTTAGCCCTAAATTAAGTGATACTCCTTTCCTTCACAAAAACGATAGAAAAACCTGATCAATCATCCTCGATTGAAGAAATAAATAGACGGTTTGATTCGTATCTAGATGAGCGATTCAGCGAAACTTTTATAAACGTGATGTTTCGAGATCAAATAGATATTCTCATGTTTTCACTGTTCAAGTGTTAAATAGAGTGATTCCTATTCTTGGGGAGAAGAGAATGGCATAATACACATTTTCTAATATTGTTGTATTCACAAGTGATTAAATAACTTCTTCAACATTGTCATATTCCCATACACTTTTATATATCATGTTATGTTATGTTATAACTCTCACGAGTGTAATTTTATATAATAGTATCTTATAAATCGATCACCGACTAAAAAAGTTATATGTGCGTCCATTTTCTAATATGTAATTAAGACAGGGTTTCCAAAATTACACGAGAAGAGTTTATCTAATACAGTTAAACCTCGATAAAGTAATAGTCTTGGGATCGAGTAATAATCTTGGGACCGGAAAAAAATATTCATTTAACGAGGTTATTATTTTATCGAACATTTTTTTAGTGCATCGACCCATATCGGGACCAAAAAAATTTATTATCTAAGCGAGATTATTACTTTATCGAATATTAATTTTTCGAGGTTTAAATGTACCAATGTGTAGTCGTTGAGGATTTGTTCTTAAAAAATAAATAAAATTATATGTAGATGTGTACTGTTATGCATGAGAGTGCAATTTTGTTATGTAATAAATAAATACAATGCACATGGAACTTGTAACGTTGTGATTTTCAAAAGTTTTCCCCCCAAATAACCACCAAAAGCTAGCAAACAAAACTACATATATTCGGACAATCAAGAATCATATAAAATATTGGGTATGTGTAGCCCACTTTTCACTGTCAGACAAATGCAAATATATATAATTATTATATAAAATGAGTATATTATTAATTACATTGTATTTGAGTTTCAATACTCTGAAAACATTTTGACTTATTTTGATGTGATATATGTTGTCATAGAATTTGGGTCATTGTTTGTCTTCTTTTGTTATGTATTTATTCATCTCACTTACAACCCAAATATATCCCACTTTAACCTTAATTTAGTTTTGTTTCTTTCAAATCCTTCTTTCGTAGATAAATTATACGTCCTCTGATTGAATCATAACGACTTACTTCAATTTTAACTTTATCTCCGAGAAGTATCTGTATAAAACTAGGCCGGATCTTTCCTGAAACATAACCTAGAATCATATCTTCATTATCAAAACGAACCCAGAACATGCCATTAGGAAGCGATTCAGTAGTTAAACCTTCATGAATCCATTTTTGTTCTTTAGTATTCAAGTTACACTAATGTCTAGTTTCATGTGTGTGACATCATATGTTTTGAATAATTATTTAAAATGGATTAAAAATTGTGTTACAACGTCGTATTGCTGCTAAACTTTATCTAGTAGAATCTGCCAACTGCCAAGGTACTAGGGTTCTAGGTTGGGATTTTCAATTTTTTTTATTTTTAATGTTATAAATTTTATTTTTAGGGTTATCCTATATTATTGTCCTCACTCAATTTTTGAAATCGAACCATCGTTTTCTTGGAGAGCGACACTAATTGCGCCGTATAGATTATAGAAGGAAGATTTCAAGCATGGGAATTTATCTAAGTCGCATTTCACTAAAATCATACCGGGGAGAGAAGGGAATGCGTCGAGGTAGCGAACATGTATAATATAATCATATATAAATATAAGTCAAAAATAACTTTTATGGACTATTAAATTATTTCGATAAGCTTTTTTAAGCAATGTGTATAAAGACATATTTTTTAGAATAATTTTGCAGTTTTAGTGTGCGACTGAAATATTTAAGTATATATGGTGACAATTAACAAAACAATTCGATATATTATTTTAAAATTTTAAGATAATTCGACCAGTAATATGTAATAATTTTAAATTATCAATCACATTATATTTTAAGTTTATTGAGAAAGAACCAAAAAATTTAATAGTATCCCTTTTTTTTTTTTTTTTTTCGTATCCCGAATTTAGATATTAAAAAAAAAAGAGGCCAGTCTGGGCCATGTACGAATAGGCCTAAGAAAAATCGGCCCGATGGGTCTGATTTCTCACAGGGGGTCTAAGTTCTAACAGGCTCGAAGTGACCCGGTCCGGTTCGTTCATTTTAATAACTCTACACACAAGGCTCATCATCTACTAGACGAATCATATGCAACAAACTAGACATAAAATAAGTAAGATTCGAATTTGCGACATTTGACTAGGAACATTTATACTCTATTCAAGTAAAAAATTGTAGCTAGAGTGTTTTTGCACCTTTAGAGACGAAAACCCGCGTATGTGAACAGTTCCTTGCTCGTAGGGCGAAACTCCGTGGCTTCACTTCCATCCGATGGAATGATTTTTGTAAACTCTAGCTAGTACGAGTCATGCCATGATTCCGGTTCTCAGAAGAACACCTGCACAGTCGCTACAAGTAAAAATTACGGTGGTACGGTGAATTAGTGCTTGAGCCAGTAGTTCCGTAGCTGAGGATCTCATCTCGCCCTTGATTAGTTACGCTACTTGTCATGATCCAAGGTGGTGCTGTCTTGAAGAAACCGCGTATCAACTCCAGAAAGTCCTGCACATTTTCTTCGGTTCGTTTCCCTCCGTTTCTTTTCTTCTTCCGCTTGTCACATTTTGTGAATATCAAAGTCATTGGAATCTGGAGCAAGTGAATGAGATCTAAAAGGCATTACCACGGATAATGCTACATGTAGAATTCATGAACAAGACTGGCTGAATACGAACCTCATTTTGGCCCAGCCAACTGGCATACTGAAGATCGATCTTCTTTGCAGGGATGCTGGCATCAATCAGAAGGAATACAGAGACGAGGGTTGGGCGGGTGAGGAAGTAGTCTTTCGTGAATTTATCCCAGTCAATCCGAACCTCATGTGGTGCAGCAGCATACCTTTTCAACACAAACAAACACTTGGTAATTAGACCGACTAAACAACAGCATTTTCATCACGTCTTCGATACAACCTTCTCTCCAAAGAAGATTTAGCTACTTGAAAAACCTTAAACCACACAAAGGTTTAGTTCTGTATATTCATTATTACTAGCCTATGGCCCCTCTCGCATTTCGAAAAGCGGGTCAACCCCCTGCAACTCTTACAACACAAACTCTTCTTTCAGATAACACATCTCTTGTACTCCTGCTGTTATCAATTCTTTCAGCATTCGAACAAAACTACGTATCTTTAGCTATGAAAATCCACTCTCAACACCACCAGCCTCTCCACATTGTGAAAAAATTAGCAAGTTGTTTCAAATTATAACCTATCTCAAATACTCAAAGTTGATACTATCAAGACCGAATCATGTATAAACTCAATAGAATGAGAAATAAAAATCAAGAAATTGATACCCGTAGCCTGGCAAATCGACCAGGTACCAGCTGTCGTTAATGCGGAAGTGGTTGATACACTGTGTTTTCCCTGCAAACCATGACAATGAATCACATTTTCCTGGATAAACATAACCTAACAAAAATACCAGTACGAATCAAATCTCTATGCAGAACACGTACTTCACAACTCCAATACCAATTGCTAGAAAGAGCAAATTACTCGACATTTAATCCCCTAAAAACAATTTCTCATGAAAGTTAATTATAATATCAAGCATTCCGCCAAGAAGATGCAATCTTTTCCCCCCTAAAACTAAGATTGTGTAACTCAATACTTCTACAAACATGTCTTCAACCACAATATAAACTAATCCAATTAAGTGCAATCGATAAGATAAGATAAGATTCTCAATTTTTCACCAAAAATATTCAACCTTTTTTTCACAGAAACATATTAAAATTCAAGAGAAAGAAGAAAGTTTTCTACCGGGCTTCTTCGACGTAAGCGCGAGGCGTTTTCTCCTAACGAGGGAATTGAGGAGCGACGATTTCCCGACATTAGAGCGGCCGACGAGGGCAAACTCCGGCTTTCCATCGGAGGGGCAGTCCTCCGTCTTGACGCTGCTCTTCACAAAATCCGCATTCACAACGTCGACGCCATTCCCAGCGAACTTGCTGAGGACGATATTTGAGCCCTTCAATACTCTTGCGCTCAAGGGCCCGTCATTGAGGGACGAGACGTCTGTTTCCGGCGGGATGAAGAGGGTCTCGAGAGAAAGTTGCAGACTTTCTTGTTCCTGAGGAGGAGCGGCGTCGGTGTGGGCGAGAGTGGAGAAGTGGGATAGGGGCGGGGGTGTAGGAATGGGGGCGGCTTGCGGTTTGGATTTGGATAAGAGGGTTGAAGTTATTAGGAAGAATTTGTGGGGTTTACGGGATGTGAGAAACTGGGAATTGATTCTTACGAATGTGTGTGTTAAAAACATCTCTATGCTCCGCCTTCTTGGCTATGGCTTCCTCCACAGAAGAGAGAGAGAGAGAGAGAGAGAGAGAGAGAGGGTAGGGGTTATCGGTTTTGAGATTTATTTTCTTCGAGCAGGGTTTGAAGACTAGAAATCCCTAATAAATTCAATTTTTTAGCCTAAATTTACATATGAACTTGAATGGTATTACAAATATGGAGGAAATTTTCATTTTTTTTTTGATGACGAGGTAACACGCAACTCGGGCCACCTACCTTCATTACTACGCCATCCCAAGGGGACAATTTTTTTTTTTTGGTTCTATAATGTGGTGTGTATTCGTTTTTATTTTCTAATATGATTTTATCTGGTTTTTATCCTCACATGTAAAAATTATTTATTTATAAATTTCTGGTAAAAAGTGCATCCATGTGTCCCTCTTTTCGATCAACTGAACATTGTGTGTCTAACGTAACACGGCCAAGTATCTCTATATTATAAGAAAATCAACACTGAAATAGGTAAGGATGTGTGAATTACATTCTCCGTAACCAGACTAGTTGAACCAATCCTTCCAAGGAAGTTCTTCTTCTCGCTGCTCGATCCACGACAGAAAGCAGCTGTCCAGCAAGCAGAAGAAGTTTACATACAGCAGCTGGTACTGCACCGGTACGAATTGGAAGTTAACCACCTGAATAATAGGCCACAAGGTCCCCTCCAAGATGAAGGCCGGGATCACACTCTTCTTCATATCCTCCTTCACCTGAGAGGCCGACTTCCCCGACGAGAATCCCATGTAGGTGAAGAACAGCAGTAGATCCACCGGCCCGAATATCATCACGTCTAGAGCTACTTTGGTAGCAATGAAGCGGAAGGAGCCTTGTTGTAGCTTCAGCTGCACTTTGATGAACTTGTCCAGCCACTCATACCTGTGCATTCAGACCACAATTTCAGACCATCTGATCTAATGGATTTGGGATGTGAAATGCAAGGCTTGAGTAGTTACCAGTAGTGACCAGCTGGCCCAACAAATCCCACACCAAAGAAGCCAGTCGTTGCAACCCGTCTCCAGTCGAAATGCAGCCCTTTTTTTCCTTCTGCTTCTTCCTCTTCCTGCAAGTTTAGTGCTCCAAAATCAGATATATGAAATGCAGATACATATTATCGAATCGAAAAGCTATGAATGATTCAATACAAGACCTAATCAGCTATGCTTCCAAATTAATGGAATTACAACAACTCTGCTCCAAATACTCTGCCTGGATGATATGGAAATCAAAGATGAAACAAATACAAGGATGTCAATCTTTCAACAACTGCCAGAGGCTTCAGTACTAACAAAACCTATCTATCAATCAATGGCATAATCTAAAATCTGTCTGAAAAACTCAGGAATTAAAAGCAAGAGATGAATGAAAATGACGAACATTGTTGATTTGAAGATACTTCTTTTTGGCCGTGGTGTGCGTGACGGTCTGAGCAGCCATATCACCGAGTCCCCAAATAACACCGGAGCTCACCATCTACACGACACAAAATTACCCAAAATATGTTTGGGGAAAACAATTATGAGGATTTTCAAGCCCTAGATTGAGGAACAAAACCGCGCGCGATTAAGATTTGAAAGTTTCGCCATCATACCTGGGTTCTAATGGGGTGCTTCGCTAAACAATTCCGGTACCATTGCCATAGCTTCAACATGCTAGAACTACGATGATGAACATGCAGCAAACATTTGTTTGATCGTGGAAATTGTATAGATTTTTGGGAAATGAAGTGCGAATCAATCCCTAGATTTTTGTTTCGAGAAAGCAACTGATAAACGGTTGTAGCTATTCTCTCCCTCCCCCCCTCTCTCTCTCTCTCCTCTCTTCATTCACCCATGCACTTACCTTAGAATTGCAACAAATAATGTTCTGAAATTTATTAGTAAAAAAAAAAAGAAAAATGTGAGTCGTCAATTCTACTTTTCATTCTCAACGCAAAATAAAATATTCCCTCCGTCCCGCTATTACTGTCCCATTTGATTTCGCTACGAAAATTAAGAAACTTTGTTTAAAGCCCAAGTTTTTTATCGATTGCCTAGTTAATCTTAACTGAGAATTTATCCAAATTCTTCTGCATAATTAGTATCATTTAGTTTTTTTATATTGTATTTTAAAAAATAATCTTAAGTTTCCAAAAAATTAAAAATCATAAATTTTCAAGTATGGAGTGAAAGGAAAATCGTGTGAAAGATAGATTTTTGAAAAGAGATAGTATGATAATGTGGGGAAGAATATTATATAGGAGATAGATTTTTGAAAAGATAAAGCATGATCATGTGGGGAAAAATATTAAGTAGGAGGAGTTCACTTTATTTTTGGTTATTTTAAGAAAGATGAAGGTAATAGTATTTACAAATTGAAATTGAAATCTATATCAAATATAATTAATGTATTTATTTGGTTAGACTATTTGCATTAATTGAGTTAACATAAACTAAGGATATTCAATGGGCGCCTAAGAATCACCCCATAATCCGAATTTCGAATTTTCTTTATATTTTTTAAAAACTGTTACGTCAATCCTTCAAATTGCAGATTTGGTAGATCTCAAATTGAACATTTGCCACCTCAATTCTTAATTCTAGATCTTCCCCTGATTACAAAATGTAACAGGTAGCAAAATTAAACAGAAATCGACTCGATATAGTATTTAAGAAAATACGATAAATGAAACTCCATATCCCTTATCTGCACTGTCATTAGTTTTGCATCATACAATGTGAAAGTAGGGTTAATGAATCATAAAATGAATGTTGTGGCAATGGCATCACAGTGAAAGACTTCTCCCAGTTTCATGTTCCGAAAGAAAGTAGCCTACTTGTCATCACCTGATGCAGGAACACTACTGAGAAGCCATATTAGCACCACCCCGATGAGGGCACCCGACAGATGCGCTATGTGATTCACGTTCTGTAGCGCGTAGCCCCCTCCACGGAAGCTCCCACCTAAGCTTGCCGAAGCTTGAGCTGCTTCCATCACCTAATGTATTGTTAGAAGGGTTTAAATTCTTGAGATTGTAAAATATCATCATCAACTGGAACCACTAAGAGGAAAAATGAAACATTGTTATCTAATCTGCACCGATGTATACGTTTATGCATGACCGAGAAGTAGTTGAACAGAAAGCATATCAAAGAATGACTCTGGTTATCAAATGATTGAACAACCGGGAGCAATTTACTTACGATACTTAGTTGGCATTCATAAAAAAGTGATAACTTAGTGTTTCTGTAAGTCGAAGTCTCGTAGATATGATACCTTTTCTACAACGAATTGTCCCAAGATAAGAACTTCGAGAATCTTCCTCCAGTCCCACGACATCTGCAGTAAGTGAAAGTTGGAAAGTTACTTTGCCTAATTTGAGAAGTCAAATGGTTGGACTTATAATCATTCTACCTTCACGAGGACACTAACAGCAAACAGTCCAAATACGGCACCAGATGCTCCAATGGAAACGGCATTTCTTGGAAGAACTAACCATGAAACGAGGTTTGCCCCAGCACCCGTCAAGATATAGGAAAGCCACAGAGCAAAGTTCCCTTCTTCTTCTTCAACAAGTTTTCCTAGATTACAAACAATTTAACAAGCCATACATTAACAGTGGCTCATGTGAACGAAGTTATTCGGGGGAACAAGAGCAAAAGGTCTCACCAAAAATATACAAGAAAAAAAGATTGCTGGATAGATGATTCCTGCAAGCAAAAATACATGCGGGGTAAAATTTTCGATATTCCAACTGTAAGCACATGAGAGCATCGAGACCTTACCAGTTAAAATGACAGAATGTAGAAGTTATAAACTGATACCAAGCAGGATGATTATGATACAGATACAGTTCCTTAATCAACCGAACCTGGAAATTAAAGCAAGTTCTTAGTTAGATTGGTTGCAAGAACTAGCTAGATTGGTTAATGTTGTTTGTTAACACAGAAAAATCCAAAATCGCTACAGTTTTTTTTTTTTTTTTTTTCTCTCAGACAAATGAAATATAACTCGCAATATACTAATCGAACACGTTGTTTGAGGTTGTTATAACCCTCTCACAGTTTATGAACTTGGGAAGCATACATAATGCAATCACAACAAATTAAAGAAAAAAAAAAGTTCTTTTCCTACAAGAACTTCAAAAAAGTGTGAAATCATTTGAACCTGGAAAACATGATCGGCCAAAAATATCCCGATATTAATAAGTAGAATCCAGAAAATTCCATTAACACGTTTCTCCGGCTTCCTTTTCTCTTGGGGCTTCCCAAGCTCCAGCTGTGATATAATGTCTAGGTGAAAACATCATAAAATTGAATTACAAGTTACAAAGGAAATCAAGTTCATGAATCATGGTCAATTACACGTTAATCTTTATAGCTTTATATACTTTCACTTATAGCTTGTATGTATAAAAACAACAACAATGACTAATCCACCAAGACCGCTATACTTTGACTTATTGAGTCCCCTTTGGATGGATAGCGGTTAAGGTGGATAGTCTGTGGCCGGAAGGTCATAGGTTCAAAACCCACCAAGACTGTTATGTATGAGTCTGTCACCTATGGTTAGCTAGGGTGGTTGAACCCTCATGCGTTGTTTGCAGGCTAGAGCACAGGAGAGGGATTTACCCAGCGCGCACTTCGATAACGGCTGCGGGTTATTCTCGTCATCCAAAAAAACAACAACGACTAATCCACCTAGCATCTTTTGATGGATTGAATAACTTTGAGATCTTTGGATTATGTAATCCATGGTATACTCAATCTTATAAATCAGAAACCTCCTCAAATTAAATGTCCGGAGCTAGATAAAAAATTAAAATAAACCTAAACATGACGAACTGCACTACAAGGTTTCCCCTTCCATTCCAACAAAACTGGATAGCAATTAAAAGGGCAGACTCCGAAGCTTCAGGAGTTTCTAAAGCAGCTAAAATCTACAATTCAGCTCCCAAAAAAATGAAAGCAACAATATATCCCAAAGAAACTGTAAAATGCACAACAACTGTTTGTGAGAAATCCCAAACCAAATAAATAGAAAATAAAAGAATATGGATCGTTAGCAAATGAAAGCGACAAGGTCATTTCGGAAGCACAATCACCCAAATATGGTTAGAGAAGCAGTAATTCACCTGAATTATCCTTCACTTTGCAGAGCACCGACCGGGAAATTGGCTTCGCCCATAATCCAAGAGAAAGGCGACTGAAGTTCGGCTGAAGAGGGCGCAGAGCCGCCGTGGGTTTCGGAGCGAGTTTGAAGGGATGGGCGCCATGGAATTTCAACACTGGAGGAAACTGCTTCTGCTGAAGCTGAAGATGGAGCTGTATCATTTTCTTCTCTCGATTAAAACAAACTAGACAAACAAAAACGGACCAAAAATCAAAGAAAATCACGTCCGCATAGGTGAAATCGGAATTCCATAAAAACGCGCTCCGGGATTCCAGTCCGACAAAATCTACTGAAGTCTGTGGATGATTTGCTAGCGGGTGCGGTATGAGAAACGAATGATGTGAATAAATGGAATTTAATTTCATTGACACGGTTGGGCTACTAATTTCTTTGGATCGGGTATGGGCCGGCCCGAAAAGTGTGAATTTTAGGCCAGCCCATCGGACTCTTCTTATCTTCGGGCTGGGCTCATTAAGCTCATATTTAGGAGAACATAGTTCTCTTTCATTATATTGTCATATAAGTGTGGTCTGGTGAGAACCCACACAAACTCTGCGAATCATGCATAATCCTTATATATTTTGTTTATAATTGTTGTATATTTTATGAAAAAAAATTTATAATTTTTCCCTTCTACATAACATATAAGGATTATGTATAATGTTTCATTTATCTTTTGTCCACTTGAGATGACATAGTGAAAATATATATCAGTTTGTAAAGATGGGAACCTATCAAAAAACACCATAATAATGTGAGCCTAGCAAAGTTCAAGAAAGCTTCATGCACATAAATAAATACCTCAAAAATATAATCTTAACATTATAAAAAAAAAGGAGACAAATAGTGAGATCTCAGGGGATAAAATAAAAATAATTCAAAAAATGCAAACAAAAAAGGATCAATTTTCATTCTGTAACTTGAGGCTTTGAGCAACCGTATTGTTTAATCGATATCAATAAATATTTGAATTGTATATTTATTATGTTTATCTGGTCTGAAAACATGTAATCACCTTACGTATTTCTCTAATCAACTATTGTTTATTTTTGTTTGTATTCATCACGCATCACAAATAATTGATTCGGGTTTTCTGAAAAAAATTATACTCCATCTGTCCCGCTATTACTATCCCCTTTGATTTCGACATGGAGATTAAGAAATTTTGTTTAAGTGTGTATTTTATGAATTTTAATTGTATTAAGAAATGAACATAATTTTTTAGGAGTGGTTGGTGGAACAAATGAGAATTTATCCAAATTTTTGTAGGGTATAGTTGAGACAATCGATTTTTTTTTCTTTTTTTTCATATTGTATTTTAAGAAATAATCTTAAATTTTCCAAAATGTTAAAAATCATAAATTTTCGAGTACAGAGTGAAATAGAAATCATGTGAGAGAGAGAGTATGATAATGTGAAGTGGGGGGGGGGGGGGGGGGGGGGGGGGGGGGGGGGGGGGGGGGGGGGGGGGGGGGGGGGGGGGGGGGGGGGGGGGGGGGGGGGGGGGGGGGGGGGGGGGGGGGGGGGGGGGGGGGGGGGGGGGGGGGGGGGGGGGGGGGGGGGGGGGGGGGGGGGGGGGGGGGGGTTTTTTTTTTTTGGGGGGAAAAAAAAAAAATTTTTTTATTTTTATTTCCCTCTTCTTATCTTTTTCCGGGGGGGGGTGGGGGGTGGGGGGTGTTGGGGGGGGTGGGGGGGGGGGGGGGGGGGGGGGGGGGGGGGGGGGGGGGGGGGGGGGGGGGGGGGGGGGGGGGGGGGGGGGGGGGGGGGGGGGTTTTTTTTCTCCTTCTGGGGGGGGGGGGGGGGGGGGGGGGGGGGGGGGGGGGGGGGGGGGGGGGGGGGGGGGGGGGGGGTTTTTTATTTTCTTTTTCCTTTTCCCCCCCTTTTTTCGGGGGGGGGGGGGGGGGGGGGGGGGCTTTTTTTTTGGGGGGGGGGGGGGGGGGGGGGGGGGGGGGGGGGGGGGGGGGGACATACAGGGGGGCGGGGCGGGGGGGGGGGGGGGGGGGGGGGGGGGGGGGGGGGGGGGGGGGGATGAGTAAAGTAGGAGGGACCCACTTCATTTTTGTTTAGCAGTAATTTTTGCTATTTTAGGAAAGAAGACAGTAATAGTGGGACAACTCGATTAGGAAAATATAATAATATATACAGAGTGATTTGATAGTAAGGAATTTTTTTGATAAGCATAATTCTCATTGTTTTCAATCAATCAATTTATTTTCAAGAAAATATGACAAAATGGAGGAACTATAATTTGCGGCGCAGCTGCCGAATTAAGTGACTTTGATTACAATTTTCAACTAATCTTAAACTCAAACAAGTCCTTATTGTCAACATCATTACCAAAACTTATAAACTTTGATGCTTATCCGTTTACAGACTAATTTGCTAAATCTTCGATGTGAAATTGAGTTGAATGATTATTGAGAGTTATTCTTAAAAAAAACACGGTAGTTAGATTAGTTGAACATAACAAAACTACACTACATATAAAATCAGATTGTAGGTGTGTTTCAAAGGTTCATACAGAATCACTGATAATGAAGTTTCTTACAATGATATAAAAACCATTTGGGGATGACATATTGGTCAAGGTATATAATTTGTAGCCAAAAGTCATGAGTTCAAGTTTCACCGACCGATATATGAAGTTTACCCTCACACTAGATCAGGGGCGGATCTAGGATTTCGAGTTAGGGGGCAAGAATTTATAAGGGTACGAAAGGTTGTTGTACGGAGGATTCGGGAGGCGGAGGCCCCGATAAATTTTTTTAGGGGAATTTGTTTCTATTTAGTGTATAACTATACTTACTACTTAGCGATATTTAAGGATATTATGTTATTCATATATTACAACATCCTATTTTGATAAGTCTAAATGTGATTGGAGATATTCAAGAATTTATTCAATTGAGCAATAAGTAAAAAAAAATACAAACATAATATATCAATTGCATAAAGT
Source organism: Lavandula angustifolia (assembly GCA_028984105.1). Classification (NCBI taxonomy): domain Eukaryota; kingdom Viridiplantae; phylum Streptophyta; class Magnoliopsida; order Lamiales; family Lamiaceae; genus Lavandula; species Lavandula angustifolia. Next base: position 1,283,390 of record CM054816.1, read on the forward strand.
TATATTATATGTTAAATTACATGTGCAACCTTATCAAAATATATAGATATCCGAACTCCAATTTTTACTTAATATATAATTTTTAATATTTTTCATATCTAATTGTCACATTCACACTAATTTTAGCTTTAACTTAAGGGTAGAATAACAAATTCGAAAATTTCGGGGAGGGGGCGAACTCGAAAATCAAAATGGAATATATGTGTAAATTATAAAAAATAGAGAGTTAATCGTAGTAATACACGAAAGTTCTTTTGATATTTTTTTAGTGTTCGTATTTAGTATGTAATTGAAAAACTTTTGTGTTCGTATTTAGTATGTAATTGTAAAACTTTTGTGATTATAAATAATTTCTTTTGATACATATCAAGTTTTAAACCATTTCTGTATTTTAAATTAAATATTTTTTCCATAACTTGATAAAGAATATATATATGTCGAATATTTACTCACGACCCATGACTCAATTCGCCCGACCCGAATTCTGGCTCCGCCATTGAGGTCGTGGGTTCAAATTTTATCGACCACTATGCATAAATTTACCCTACGTACACCAAAAATAGCGCTTAACAATTCCTCAATGTGAAAAAAAAAACCACCACCTAACTATCTAAAAAATATAATAATATAAAAACCACTGCTAAAGCCTAAAAGCGACTATATGCCACAATAACATTTTTTTGGTAGACTTGATTCTTGTTTTCTTGGCATAAAAAACAATGTACTATAAATTATAGATTTATTAATATTTTAATATTGAATATAATTCTAGCAAGTAAAGGTCCAAATCACGTTACAACTTACGCGCGGGACAATGAGAAAAAAAATCAAGCTTCAACGCCATCACGTGCGGGCTACTGGGAAAATTGATTACAAAATTAAAATACTCAATAATTGAATCCTTTAGGGATGTAGATCTATTAAGAATTCGTGAAAAATACTAATCATGTATAAGTTTTATATATTTTATGTAAAACAACTTATAATTTTATATTTTTGTCTTCTATATAAAACATATAAAAGTTAAGTATAACATAAAATTATACCTTTTTTATATAAAAAACATAAGGATTATATATCAAACATATAATGATTATGCATGGTTCTTAATTCTCAAGTTAAATGTGGGTTCTCATATGATTCACTCCTTAATGCTAAATATATCAACTTTGAGCAGATTTTAGTTTTGTACATGATTTTCAAAATGTTCGAGTGAATATATAATTTTTTTATTTATTAACATTTGCACACTGACGAGAATTTTGGCAATTTAATTATAAAATAACAATGTCATTTTGGTATAAAATTTTTTTACGTCATTTTGGTCTTTGTTTATGATATTTTGGCCTCCGAAGTTTTCTCAAACATACAAATTTTAATAAAATGAAAGGTATATTTACGCAAATATTTTAAAAATCATGTGGAAAAAACTTATAAAGAATATTCAGAAGTCTGAGATTGCTCGGAGGTGTAGGATGTCAGAGCCCCAAGGGCCAGGCACTGGAATCAGCAAGCACAGGGGAGGATCTAAATCCGCTGACATACGCGCGCAGGAGCTGGTTAGTATTTAAAATTTAAATTTAATAAGATATTTGAAAATATTATATGTTTAATAATATACAAATAGGCCGACGAAAGGGGAGTACCTATGGAGGATGTGCTATATGATGTTACTAGGAGCCTTCACATGACTAAGAATGGTGAATATATGACTCAGAAGGCAGCAAATATTTTTGTAAGTACCGTTTGAACGATGATGTAACTAAATTATTGCTAACATGTTGTGATTTACAATTACTTGTGCATTTTTATTTGTGAATTAGTCTCAAGTTGATGAGATTGCCTCACAACGAGGTGAAGATGTCAATAGAAGTCAGATTTATGTAGAGGTGTGTGGTGGTGGGCTCGATAAGAAACAACGACTATTTGGTCTTGGTGGCCTTGCAAAAAGCCTATTGCAAGTCGGTGGATCTTCGAGGAGCAATACATGTCGGTTGGATTTTAATGAATATTTATTTCTTCTTTTATATTTTCTCATTGTAATTAAATTTGATTGTGATAGGTTCGACAGCCCGCGAGTTGGAGCTAATGACTATAGTGGATGAGCTTAGTGCACAAATAGAGAATGATAAGGCTGAGCAACGTGCAAGGGATGAGACGTTTGAAAAGAATTTAGAGGCACTCCAATAGTTGATCGCAAACCAGCATAGACGAGATGATGACACTTCCTCTACCCATGGTTGATTATTATGTATTTTCTGATACATTAGCATTACGAGAACATGCATCTTTATGTCTATCTTTATTGTTTAGAAGACTTCTACTATTATATCCGTATCTTTTGATAATTGATAATTGGTATGTAAATTGCTTTCAGATGCGTATTTGTCTTATTGGTTTTGTTGAATATTGTGTTTTTTTGTGCTTCTAAGGAATTGGGGAATTTGAAAACAAAATAAATTTTATTTATTATTCTAAAAAATAATGACGGAATAGTAACGGATAAAAGTGAAAAAAAAGTACATTGGTTACGGAATGGTGAGAGAAACTATCCGTAACAAACCGGTGACGGATATTCCGTCACAACACAATCAGTGTTACTCCAATATGAGTGAGCGATTAGTGAGGGAAAGTCCGTCACTAGAGAGTGACGGAAAATATCCGTCACTACTTAGTGACAGAACATCAGTCACCATTCCGTCACCCATAGATGTGGGATGTGACGGCCATCGTAACTGTGGCGACGGACTTTCCGTCGTTATATCCGTCACCAACGGGTGACAGAAGCTATAATTCGTCACAAAATATTTAGTGACAAAAATATTTTGACAGACATAATCCGTCATTATTCCGTCACTATACATAAATAGTGACGGAATGCTCATGGATAATGACGGACTTTTCCGTCACTAATAAGCTAATTTCTTGTAGTGTTAAATTCACCCGAATTTCGTGTATTTACAGTCTAATAACACTTTATTTTACATTAGTAAATTGATTTTATGTACCATGATAATGTAATATGTATTTTTAATATTTTGCATCGTGTTTACAGTTTTTATTGATATGTAGTAGAATAATATGTTTGCCGTATAGTACAAGCAACATATTCTAAAAAAAAGGATTCTTTTGAATGAGTAGATGCATATGAGATTCACATAAATAAACAATGAGAAAGATTGAAAACATTAAGGTAGTGTTCGGAAGAGTTTTATAAGCAACTTTTAGTTGTTTATGATTAAAGTTGTTTAAAATTGTTGTTAAGTAAAAGTTATTAGTGTTTAGAATAATAGGAAAAAATAGGTTAATTTTAGAAAAAATAGTTTTGCAAAACTTTTATAAGTTGTTTTTCAATTTTTTTTTTGTTTCTGCTTTTAAAAAGCACCCCTGACCAGCAAATGGGCTTCAACTTATTTTGATTTATTTTAAGCACAAAAAAAATAGAAATACTTATTCAAAACATTAAAAATTGCGTTTTTTTACGGTCAAAAAGCTCAGAAAAGTTTATTTAAGTTGTTCCAAACGCTACCAAAATAAGTAGAAGGATCCAATCTAAGATTCCACCTAACACATCAATTGGAAATCAGACCATACACTTCTGCGATCACCCCAGTTCACAATCAATTGTTTTAATTGGAATATGCTTACTTGTCACTTACTACAAATAATCCGAATAAACCACCCACCCCACGATGATTAATTAACTTGTCTTTTTCATTTTTCAACTAAGTTTATTTGCAAGAACAATATTTGTTTTACTAAGATGTTTTTGGGTGGTTCACTTTGGAATCAGATTTGAGTTTAGAATCATTTCTTCGATTTTGATTTATATTTCATAAATAGTATTTAAAATATATATATATATTAAAGAGCTATTGGCGAAATAAATTACAAACTATTTTCAATGGACAAAAATTTTACACAAGACTTTTTTATTTTATAATTTAAGGCATGCTCATAATCCCAATTTTTCAGCCTCACTTACATGGAATTTAATAATTGTCTTTTTTATTAGAATATGGAATTTAATAATTGTCTTTTTATTAGAATAAGAGAATCGTCTTTTTTATTGGAAGTATAAATTGTCTTTATACAATTCAAACCAAATATTGTCTTTTTTATTGGAAGTAAGAATCATTTTTTTAAAATTGGAAATAATAACAGGGAAATTTGTAAGGTGTCAATTTTGCAGAATTAGCATAAAAACGAAGTTGTCTTAACAAAAGTGCTTATGGTAACAATTTTGCAGAATTAGGCTCCGTTTACGAAAACAATTTAAATAAGCGCTTATAACATAATTGCTTATGGTATAAGTGTTTATCCTATAAGCACTTAAATTTAGGTAGTGTTTGGAACAACTTAAATAAGGGTTTTTTGACCGCAAAATCACAATTTTTAATGTTTGGAATAAGTGCTTCTGCTTTTTTTGTGCTTAAAATAAGTCAGAATAACCATAAAATGATTTGGTGCTTTTTAAAGAAAAGTAAGTCCAAAAAAAAGCGACTTATAACGGTGTTTGCAAAACCTATTTTTTCTAAAATTAAGCTGTTTTTTTTCTACTGTCCCAAACACTAATAACTTTTGCTTAACAACAATTTTAAGCAACTTTAAGCATAAGCAACTAAAAGCTGATTATCAAAGCTCTTCCAAACACTACCTTAATAAGTTGTTGTGTTTAGATACATTTATATATAAGCACTTAATTAGAAAAAAATAAAATAAAATTTTAAAAATTAGAGTGAATTGTCATTTAGGTGTCTAAACTTTCAACTTTTTTTAGCTTTGGTGCCTTTACTTTAAAAATTACAAATTTAGTTCCCAAACTCAAGAAATGATTGTTATTTTGGTGTCTTTTATTAATTTAATAATAAATAATACCAATAATGATTTTGAGAAGGGTACAATCATAAAATATGTAATATTTTCATTAAATATTTTTTTATGATTTATTAGTAAATACAATTAGTAAATGAATACTCTTAAGAATTAAAAACTAAATATCATTAAAAAAAATTTGTAATACAGTTTTTTTACCTAGAACAAAATATTTATGTATATGGTTCAATTTTATATAAAGACGTAATTCTTAGACCTCATTTTAGTATTGTAATATTTGTGTAATATAAGAAAACATTATTTACCAAAATTAAACATAAATTAAAATAAGCTATTAAGTTATTTTAATAGTTGAAAATAAAAAACATAACTTATTCAATCATTAAATAAATTAACATAAACTATTAAACTATTATAGCCTATTATTTTAATAGTTTAAAATCATTATAATTATTAAAATTATATTATATTATAAAAAAATATTTTCTAAAAAAATTATATAATCTTACAATTTTACCCTTCTTTAAATCTCCATTAATATTATTTAATCATTAAAATAATAAAAGACACCAAAATTGAAAGTATTTATTAAGTTTAGGAACCAAATTTACAATTTTTAAAGTAAAGACACCAAAACTAAAAAAATTGAAAGTTTAGACACCAAAATGACTACTCACTCTAAAAATTATTGTCAGGGGATTTAGGGGGTGTTTGCAAATTCTTATTTTAAGTTCTTATGTGTTTATTGGCAGCATAAACAGTTTTTTTGTGTTTGGTAAATCTGCTTACTACAACAGCTTTTCTAAAATTAAGCAACTAAACTGCTTAATTAAGCAATTTTTTTAAGCATCTATTGAGATGCTTTTTGGGTGCTTAAAGTACCATAATTTCTGAAATTACCAAATATATCTGTTTTTTATTATTGATACCAAAAACTATCTGCTTTTGTTTAAAATCAATTATTTTCAACTTTAAGCAAAAACAAATAAAAAGTGCTTATGATAAGGAGTTGCAAACACCCACTTAATATGAGAGCCTAGGTTTTTTTGACTTATTTTCATAACCTAACAGCCTATTTTTTTAGAAAAAATTATTTTCATAAACTCTCCCAAATACATGCATAATTATTTATTTTTTAAAATAAGCTGAAATAAGCTCTTCCAAACGAGCTTAATTTAACGAGGTGACACTCCATTTTAACTATTAATCCAAATCAGAAAAATGATATCATTTTAATTTTTTCAATCTTCGAAAATAATTAGGAATTGAAGCAGGGCTTAATTTGCAAAAATAAAAAAAAGTGAGTGCTCTAATTCACTAAATTTTAAACTTTATATTAAATTTATCACTTTAAAATAATTCGTGATTTATTTAATCAATACTTTTTATTAATTAATTATAAAAATAGATCTAATCTTTTCTTCTTCTTCTTCTTCATTTTTTTTCCTTTTAACATAGACATATATCATGCCATTTCATACATTTTTTTATTTTTTTTTTTTTTCTCTCTTTTTTATTTTACCCCCTTTTTTTTTTTTTTTTTTTTTTTTTTCTACCCCCCTTTTTTTTTTTTTTTTTTCCTTTTTTTTTTTTTTTTATAAAAAAATTAAAAATTTTTTTTATTTTTTTTTTTTTTTTTTTTTTTTTTTTTTTTTTTTTTTTTTTTTTTTTTTTTTTTTTTTTTTTTTTTTTTTTTTTTTTTTTTTTTTTTTTTTTTTTTTTTTTTTTTTTTTTTTTTTTTTTTTTTTTTTTTTTTTTTTTTTTTTTTTTTTTTTTTTTTTTTTTTTTTTTTTTTTTTTTTTTTTTTTTTTTTTTTTTTTTTTTTTTTTTTTTTTTTTTTTTTTTTTTTTTTTTTTTTTTTTTTTTTTTTTTTTATATATATTTTTATTTTTATATTTTTTTTTTTTTTTCTTATAAGTAACTTATTTACTTGACGTCGCATTTTTTTGAGCTTGACCGTTACTTCAGCGGAAAACACTCTTCTCTCAGAATTATCTCCATCCCCGCTCAGCGTGATACAAATATCCTAATTATCACAGAAAGCGGAGGCCCTTTTGAGCTTGGATTGTAAAGATATTGAAAAAGGCGGAACGTTTAAAATATTCCCACAGAAAAAAAGGTAAAATCTTGGGATATTCTCGAATGGCATGGAATCTAGGAAAATGGAGGGCGTTTGGACCTTTTTTCACCGTTGTGTGGAGTTTCATGTTGGCCTCGATCTTTGTTTCTGCTGAGAGAAGCTTAAAGCTAGAATCTCTGTCTCGAAATGCAACTGGGGATTCATCTCGTGGTTCGGATTCCGATTTGTTATCAGCAGTCATGAATTTCCTCTGGCAAGAGGACGGGTCGGGTTACCAACACGTTTGGCCGGTGAGTCGAGATAATTCCGTTGATTCACTCTGAAATTATGATGATCGTGATCTTTTAGATGTTGTTATTTGGTTTGATTTGATTTAGTATCTTTATATTCTCTCCCCCTCTCTGTCTCTCTCATATGGGTGTGTATGTATATATGTAAAGTTGTGCTTTATAGATATGTTTATGTAGTATTTAGGGTTATGTTTATGTTACCATATCACACATCGCTTCCACATGAAAGTGTGAAAGGGTATATAAGAGAGAGTCAACATTTGACTTACAACCATGATTTTAGGTTAAGTTATCTTATATGCCTAACAATTGGCGCCGTCTGTGGAAAACTGATGGATCGTACCTTGCGGGAAGGGGCTACCCGATGTGTTGGCCCAGGGGTTGCCACCACGGATGTGGAACCTGCCACCCGTGAAGTGGGCCTTCGATGTGGGTTGCCACCCGGCGTGTGCCGTCCGTGGACTTAGGTTAAGTTAGGGCTCCCTATCTTATATGCCTAACAGTTTAGTTGGTGAACTGAGAAAGATGAGTTGGTTGCTTTTTTATGGGATTGGTATGATGTTATAGATGAGTGCATGTTTGAGCTTTCAAGGCCACAACATGCGTATCATATCGAGCTTTCAAGGCCACAACCATGGTCTTGGAAGAGTACATTGAGTTATTCTGTATCATGTTAAACTATAAATCCTAGTTGCTACTTGTGTTCATCAACAAAATCGATGTATAGATGAGTGCATGTTTGAGCTTTCAAGGCCACAACATGCTTGTCATATCGAGTCTATGATGAATGATATGTAATGATATTTTGATGCTCATATGGAGAAGTAGAATGCCAGATTGAGCAAATGAATTTATAGTGAGAACAAAAAGAATCTGATGGACTCCACATATGGTGATGTAGTTTGGATCGTACCGGTAGTACACCTTCAATAACTGCACCTATTCATTGTTGAGAAAGTTGAAGTGAGTCGTAGTTCATTTCGGTTTTCTTCCTTTGAGTGGTTCCTTATTGATCCACAGGATCTGGAATTCAACTGGCAAATAATCATTGGTACCATAGTTGGATTCCTTGGCGCAGCCTTTGGGAGCGTGGGTGGTGTTGGTGGCGGAGGCATATTCGTTCCTATGCTTACTTTGATTATCGGGTTTGATGCAAAATCAGCAACTGCTATTTCCAAATGTGAGAGAGATACTTGAGTTGGTTGTTCAATTGCTTTCCTTGGAAAACGATTCTGGTTATCTGCTTTCGACGTTTTTGTTGAGACATTCGCCTTCTTGAATGAGTTCGGGATCTTATTTGCTTGTTATCAAGTTTAGTTTTCATTTAGATGGTCATTGCAAGGGTGATGAATGAATTTCTTGATTGGGCAGGTATGATTATGGGGGGTGCCGCCTCAACTGTCTACTACAATCTTAAACTCAGACATCCCACCCTCGACATGCCTGTTATCGATTATGATTTGGCTGTTCTCATCCAACCAATGCTCATGCTTGGGATTAGTATCGGAGTTTCTTTCAATGTCATATTTGCCGATTGGATGATTACTGTACTTCTCATAGTTCTCTTTCTAGGTAATAGTTGGTAACTTGTAATTTATTTAGTCCCTGCTCCTGTTATATTGACTGACCTTTATATTATGGCTGCAGGCACATCAACCAAGGCCTTCTTTAAAGGACTCGAAACTTGGAACAAAGAAACGATCCTGAACAATGTGAGCGAAATTCGCTTGGAAGAATTGGTTTATCTTAAATCTTTGTGCTACTTACAAAAAATGATTTGTTGTTGCAGGAGGCTGCAATGCGATCAGAGACAAACATAGGCAATGGCCAAGAAGCAGATTACAAGCTTCTTCCGGGTGGACCCAGCTCTGAGGCGAAACATATGGAAGAACAAACGGTGAGAAGCATCGACGAGTTTAAGTTTTCTTGTAACGAACTTCAGCACATGATATATCTCCTCATTTTCAGATTGGAGTTTTCGAGAATGTATGTTGGAAGGAATGTGGGCTTCTTGTTTTCGTCTGGGTTGTCTATCTTGCCCTGCAGATCCTCAAGGTTTACTTCCCGTCGATATTCATACTACTTATCGGAGTCCATTTAAATTCGTAAAACTTAATTACCTTGCACTGAAACAGACTCATACACACACCTGTTCAGCAATGTATTGGGTGGTGAATTTACTTCAGGTACCGATTCTTTAGCTATTCGAAGGGGGCTTGCTCTACTTTACAACGAAATTAACTTCGACCCGTATTTTCTTGCAGATCCCCGTATCTCTTGGTGTATCTGGTTATGAAGGGCTTAGCCTGTACAGGGGTTGGAGGAAACTTGGTTCAAAGGGAGAGGAAGGTATGAACTTTAAAATTCATCAACTCGTCACGTATGGCCTTTTCGGTGTACTTGCTGGTGTCGTCGGGGGCCTTCTTGGCCTCGGAGGTGGATTCATCATGGGTCCTCTGTTTCTCGAACTAGGCATTCCTCCTCAGGTAAGTTCGGATCATAGTGTGCGCGTTTTCTTGGATTTGAACAGAGTATGATTAGCGGAGTCGTGATTAGGTCTCGAGTGCAACTGCAACGTTTGCCATGATGTTCTCTTCGTCTATGTCCGTTGTCGAATACTACCTTCTGAAGCGATTCCCCGTTCCTTACGGTTAGTTCTCATGGGCATTATTTGGTTTTTTATATTGTGACATGTGATTCCCTCTTGCAGCTCTGTACTTTACGGCGGTTGCAACGGTGGCTGCTGTGATCGGGCAGCACGTCGTGAGGAGGCTGATCATCGCGCTGGGAAGGGCTTCCATTATCATCTTCATTCTTGCATCGACGATCTTCATAAGCGCGATATCATTAGGTGAGTTCTACTAATCTGCAGTTTCCTCTGCATGTTGTTAACCCAATCGAACGTCGTTGTGCAGGTGGAGTTGGCATATCGAACATGATCGGAAAGATCCAACGGAACGAGTACATGGGCTTCGACAACCTCTGCAAGTACGACGCCTGATGCGTCTTCGCCGTTGTCGAACGAATTCTTTTGTCTTAATACGTTTACATTTGAATTTCAGAAAGAAAGAAAAAAATGTAGTACATGTAGCTGAAATTGATTGTGTTGTAGTTGTAGCCCAGAAAAAAGTCTAAGGCGGAAATGCCATTAATTAGATTTTTTTTTCTCTCTATGTTAAGTTGAGTTGAATTGAGGAGAGAATAATTGGGACAGGCAGCCGAACTATAAATGATTAGAACAACTACACCTCTACATAGAGAAATCATGGTGCAAGGTGGGTGGTCCGGGATCGAAAGGTCATAGGTTCAAATCCCACCGAAAATGCTATGTGTGCATGTTACCTTAGGGTGGTTTAATTTTCTTGTGTGGTGTGGTTTGCAGGTTATTGCACAGGAGCGAGGTTTACTCTGTGCGCACCAAAGATAGCGGCTGCATATTCCTCGTCATAAAAAAAAGGTTACCCCGTGCGTACCAAATATAGCGGTTGAAGATTCCTCTTCATAAAAAAAAAAAAAAATGATGGTGCATAGTTGGAGCTACAATCTTTCTCCTTTAATTAAATCAAAAAGTAGATTGCTTTATGAGTATTTAAGAATTGGATACTCCACCCAAATACTTTATCCATATTAAGAAATATTGATTTATATGTTTAAACTTCAAAATCAATTTTACTACAAACAATTATGTCACGCTTTTCTATATCTTTTAGAAAAGTCTTTATGCAATTTTAAGCCTTAAAAATCTAGTTTCCTTGTTGTAATGAATCTCTAACCATCAATTTTTATTTTTATTTATTTATTTATTTTTAAATGGATATTCAATAGCTGAATATTCAACCTATATCTCTCTCTCTCATTATATATATACATAGTATATGCATGCACATTATCATTCTCTCTCAAGGTTCATCCGTCAAAGATATTTCCTCATTATGTCTCATTCTGTGTTCAACAACTGGAAAAGCACGCGCAGTAAAAGCATCAAATTAGGCCAAACTGATTACGAATATTCATCGCCGAATCAGAAATGGGTTACGCTTTGGCGGAGGATCAGAAGAGCCAAGAAGAAAACCTCAGAATCACCATTGGCAACGTATGATCCTCAGAGTTATTTGCAGAATTTTGATGAAGGCTCCACCGCGATCGAGCCGGAGAATCTCTACCGCTCGTTTTCAGCCAGATATGCAGATCCATCGAGATTTTATCAGAGGAAGGAAGTCATTCATGTATGAATCAGTTATCAATGTATGCATTCTATTTCATGTTAAGACTTTTTTGTGTATATGTTTGGGATGACAACTCTCTCTCTCTCTCTCTCTCTCTCGGTCTGTCTCTCTCTCTCCGGCATGGGGTCTCAAGATTTGTTCCATTTTCTCCTCGTTTGATATTTCAACTATTCAAGCGTTTGTAATGAAAGAAAGTGGATAAGTCATCCAATGTAGGCGGATTAGTTCTAATATATAATGATTAAGGTATTCAATTTTCAAAATCTTACTGGCTCTGATGCTGAAAGGTTTGAACATTATGAGCAAAATATTATTATTTCTAGTCAAAATGCATCCAGAGCTAATATATATTGTTGGTAATATAATAAACATCGAGTTATTTTGTAATATTATATAAATAAGGGATTTATATGAAATAAATAAAGCATATATATATATTTTATGAGAAGCGGTTATGAAGAGAGATACTTCATTATTCATTTGAGAAGTCAGAAGAAGTAAAAAACACCATACTTAATTCTCATCATCGGCGATCTGGAGTATCACGTTTAAAATAAGAATCCGTCTACTAGTTAATTCCGCTGCAGGTATTAATTCTATCGTTAATTTCCATCATATATTAATTAATCTCAGAAAACTATATATGGATACACATTCTTTAAACAACGGAAAAGTAACATAAAACAAATGTTCCGTTGAAATTTTGCTTTGTCAAAGTGTTTATCTCTAATTCGGAAACTTAAGAAAGGCATAACAAATCGAATACTATAATTAAATTTCTTGATTAGTTTTAAATTCAAATGTGATAGACATATAATATAATGTTGTTATTATGTCAGCTTGGTGCAATCGCTAGTGTTTGGTTAGAAGAAGCAGAGAAAGAAATGGAAATTGGAAGTAGGCCCATTTTATCATTAACATCTAGCTGTATAGTGGCCAGAGAACTTATAGAATTAACTTCTAACAGTACTACACAAGCTGCTATCTCCTATTGAACATTAATAGATGTAACAAATTAAAGATATGTACAACAACCTAGACGTCACACAAATATATACGGAATACTGAAAAGATATTATACGGATACGAAAAAATAACATTTTAGAAAAATTATGATATTCATACTTTTCTATAAAAGAAAATAGAATGAGGCAGATGTTTAATATAAACTCTTAGATCAGATAAGTATGTATCGTCCATTTCTAGAATGCTGGTTATATAAGGCTTGACAGACTCATTTGTAAATCGTACAAAGCATTCTCCAAGTTCTTTATGTCATCTTCTTTCTAATTGTGCTTCGTAGTCTGATACGACACAAATGCATATTTTATGTGTAAACAGGTCGTCTTCGAAATCCTAAATTACTTGAAAATAAATAGATAAATTCAAAAATATTTTTAATACTTTTTCTAACTTATAACATGTGTATCCATAAATAGATTTAAGAGCAATTGTATATACGCTACCATATTTCTGCATAATTGAGATTTATGGTGGGACGTATCTAAAAAATATTTCGATAAGATTCCTATGCGGATGCAATCGAAGTTCTTACCGCTACCGCTGAGACAAATGTTCATGAAGTCGAACAAAGTAATTAGCACTACTTCTATTACAATCGTCCGTGCGGATCTCGTAATGGGGCATCGGAGCAAATGGCTTAACTTCGTCAGCCATTGAAGCATCGTCTTTCTGCCGTCGTCCTCAATTTATTCTTGTCAATGAGGTGAACTCCAGAGTTTTGATCTATTGAGACTGCAATTGGGTTGATAATTGTTCTGTTTTCCATTCCACACCATTCAATGAAATACAAATGTTGCCCTACTGCGTACTAGCGATAATAGAGTTTTCAGATTTTCGACAAAATCGAATTTTAATAGATGAATATAAAGACTTATAACTTTATTTATATATCATATTTAACGTTATTTTACTATCTAATATATGAAAACAATGAATTATATTAATTTGTTAAGAAATAATGAATCTATTCATAGTGAATATAGTTAATATTCATTGATTGTGAACATTAAAAGCACTAAACAATGAGACAAATAATGGGATGGAGGGAGTACAATTCTATTGAAATCAATTACACGCAAAACATTAATTACTTCTAGTACTTACAATTTTATGATGCAATTCGAGAAAACAAAACCGGAAGTTTTAGATGCAATTAGAAAGTTAGAGATGAAATTTATTTAAATTCAGTTTTAAGAAAGAAAAAAAAAGCACTAGAATCATCATACTGACCCAAGTCGAAACTTGAGAAAAATATTATCTTAAAGATGATATTAATTTATTAAATATTAAATTATAAAAGTTCCACTTGTACATGCATTACTCAATATACACTCCAACATTATAAGCATCAAAAGTTTAAGCATCTGCATATCGTTACTAGCCGACTTGCATTACCCAGACATTTAGGTTCTTCCATCCACTTCACACCTTCTTCCCTGTAGCTTTATACGCCGTCACCTAACCCCCTAGATCTTGATAGCAGCTTCTAGTTGGATACATAATAAATCTGGAAGCTTCCTAAAATTTGCTTTGAGAAAGTGTTACCATAAACTGAAGATTTAAGACTAGAACCAGGAATAAAATTCATTTCTTGATTAACTTCAAATAGAAATGTGGTAAATATCATCATACAATGGTGTTATTCTGTCACAATTGTTTTGTTAATACGAGTGCCAAATGAGCAATTCCGATAGGTGATTATGGTCTTCCGGCTGCATGCTTGCACGGAATTTCTTGTTTCGGGTTCTTCAGTTCATCTCCGGCTACAAGGAAGAACGCGGTGTGTCTGACAGAGAAAAAAGATTTGCAAGTTAAGTCATGAGTGAGTGGGCAAAAGGAAAACCTTGTTACCTGAAATGAGTTGTGGGGTTGTTACCTAAAGAAATTCATCATTTTGGTTTTGGAGTCTGAATCAATATCTTTAGTGGTGTCTAAAGCCTGCTGCATGTGGTGCAACCACCTCTCTGCTGCAGGACGAGTCACGGGGAATGGGCGGTGCCGAGCAATCAGAGCTGGATGGCCTGTCAAAGATTTACAGAGCAAAAACAAGGATTCAAGCAAGAATTGGGAAAAGGAATATGAAGCCAGTTACATCAATATTCAATGTTCAGAGAAATAGAATTAATTTATAACATGACATGATACAGAACAAGCTGCTCTGTCCTATTGAACAATAGATTTAACAAAGATATATAAAATTAACAACAAAAATCCAACCCTTTATCCCCTTATGCAATGTTGATTATCGTGTCTGGTCGAAACATATGTGATAAATTGGGCCACATTTCCCTTAAAAGACATTGTATAATAATTGGCTCTCTAACACGCCCCTCACGTGTAGGCCGGTATGAACATCGGACTACTACACGTGGAAACAAATGGCCCATAAGGACCGGTCCAACATAGTTAAAAGGCCTTGTAAGGGGAAGGGATATCCAAACTTATATAGAAGAGACAAGATCTTCACCAAGTCGATGTGGGACATAATAATGGGCTCTCTAACAATATGTTCTCGCATCAAACACCAAAATCGAAACTATCGATCAGTTCATACATAATGACAATAGAAACAAGAACAGTAACAGAACATGCAATTCTACAGCACCATAAGCACCGGTTTACGTCGAATTCCTCGCTAGAAAGAAGAGACTCTTACATGTGAGTTTATGTTCTAGTCAAAAGCACAGTCCCACAAACATCAGCTAGGAATTGAAACTAAAATGTTGAGCTACAGCAAGAGTGATGACTACATATCTTAATTCAAGATTATTACAAGCAAAAAGGATAATGGGACTCTCAGCATAGTATATGAAGCATATAATATGATTTGAAGCCTTAAACATCTATGAGACAATTACACTATCACGAAATGCCCTATAGTTAAAATTGAAATGGCATAACGGTTAAGGTGGGTAGCATGTGACCGCAAGGTCATGGGTTCAAAACCCACCGAGACCACAGTGGCCGCAAGGTCATAGGTTCAAAACCCACCGAGACCACAGTGTGAGCCTGTCACCTACGGTTGCGGGTTACCCTCGTCATTAAAAAAAACTAGTTACCTCTTCTTTGGTTATATAGTGGAGGCCCTCCCATTCTTTGTATGAAAAACTCGTACTGATTCTGAATGGCATCCTCCTTCTTCGAATTTGCAAAAATTGATCGGAACCATTCTTCCTCATCATCATAAACTCTATCATCCAATATCTCATATTAATAACAGCACCATAAACTCTATCATCCAAGATTTCCAACCCACAACAAGTGCTTAAAGCAGCCTAAAAATTGAGTAATTCTTTATTCATATTTCACCAAAAAGTAGAATATAAAAATTTGAAGTTATTAATTTCCACTTCTCCTATACAATTAACCAACCCCCCCAAAAAAAAAAGAACAGCGGCAGGTTGAATTCATGTAAAGCAGCAAAGATCAAGACTCTATTTCACTCTTACAACCCATTTACTGAAATGATTTTGAGAAGGCAAAAGCAAGAAAGCGGAACCTTTTTACCTGTTGTAAAAATTGGTAGAGAGGTTGATGAAAGTCTGGAGGCCGAGCTTCTGGTAGAGGTTGGTCTCATCAATGGAGAAAGCGTCGTTTGTTTGCACCCCGCTCCACTCCGACGCCTTCTCTTGCAGTGACTGCATCTCTCTCCCCTCTCTTCCTGTGATTCGTAGATAATTTCCAAGCTCGGAATTTTTTATGTATTTATAGGGGCACGCGAAGTCGCGTGGAAGGCACGCTGTGGAGTGTGGAGGTGGGGACCGTTGAAGAATTTATGAAAGTTTAATGGAATAGTATAATATATTCGATATTTCAACTTTTATTATTATTATTATTATTATTATTATTTTTATTTTTTTTTTAATAACGAGTAAGTTCTAGCAAATTTTAAGTATAGCATAGATAATTTTACTTTAGCGTAATAGTTTGTGAGAATTATTAGGATAATAATACTACGTTGTTAAATTAAATACTTAATATTTAACATTAAAAGTAGTAGTTACGGTTCATCAAATATATATATATAATAATCTAACTATAAAAAATAAAAATACTTACAGAATTTCTACCTTTTAAGGGATATTAGCTTCAAAATATACCTAGTTTGGATAAATTTTGGTTTTACACACGATTTCTAGAACACTTCTTAAATTACATGGCTTTTCATTTCGTTAAAAATTTCACAGCCACGATTTTTTTTAGCATAATTGTATATGAAGGGGTGAACGATGTGGCATTTGACGGCTTAGTTGGCGGATAGATTCATCCACATAGGAAATTATGTACTCCTTCGATGCCATAGATCTTGTCCCATTTCATAAAAAGTCAAAATCTTGTGGATAAGAATTACCCAAAATTTGAAGGATTCACTACTTTACCCACAACAAACAACTTTCCTAAATAAACCGTGTCGAAAAGAAAAGGGACAAGGTCTATGGGACGAAGGGAGTAATATTTATCACATATAAATACATGAAAATTGAGTTTCATTTGATTTTGCACATGATTTTTAAATTTTAAATATTATTAAACTATTTAAAAATATTTTAGATTTGAAACGACGTTACTTAGTAAATACTCGAGAAATGACGTAGTTGCCGATCTATTTGTTCATGTTGGAATTTCCAATGTCCATGTCAGCTTTAATTTGGAAATTTAATTTTTTAATCTTTGCAATTTTTAATGAATTAAAAAAAATCTTGTATTTTGAAGATATTTTAAAAAGTTTATGTAAAACTAGATTTTGTCCATTTAATAAACTAAGGATCGAAATAGAATTAATTTAAAATATTGGGGGCAAATATCTCATATAGAAAAAGCCATGGGCCTATGTGCAATTACTTGATTCGACTAGGGCTTGGTTTTATTTTCCCTTTATTCACCCGTTGCCAA
This sequence comes from Lavandula angustifolia, assembly GCA_028984105.1. NCBI lineage: Eukaryota > Viridiplantae > Streptophyta > Magnoliopsida > Lamiales > Lamiaceae > Lavandula > Lavandula angustifolia. The sequence goes on from CM054816.1 coordinate 1,300,738, forward strand.
GATATTCATTCACTCTTATCCTGAGAGAATCAGTTCGCCACGACGAATTCTTTCAACTTCTTTCCTTAATAAAATTCACCAAAATTGTCGGTTTTATCCGTTAGAGAAAAAATCACCGTCTCAGAAATCCGGGCTCACTTGTAATAATTGTGTGTGATTGAAAATAGATATCGATTTACGAATAATTGGGTCTGTATCTGTTTGTCATAGCTGTCGGAACATCAGAAATCAAACTAATGGCGGAAGTGGATCGAGGGCGGCAAACGAGGAAACGGCGACGTTCGACGTGGGACGTCGCTCCGTCGGCGCAGCCAGAGGTGGTTGCGGAATTTAACTAAATTAGGGTTAGGTTTTCATGGAGGATGAAGACTTGCTAATTTTCTTTTCAGGCCGATGGAAGGGATTGTGAGGATGACGAAGCCAGGGAGCCGCCGCCGCGGAGATACGCATCTCCGCCCAAGAGGGATGATGATCCCAATGGACATTACGTGTTTAGCCTTGGCGAGAATCTCACTTCTAGATGTAATATAATGTTTTCTTAACTGATTCTCTGTAGTGTTTCGTGGTGGGAGCGTGGTATGTGCATGCAATGGAAATTTGGTGCTTGATTGTTTTTTATTTAGTTTTTGGAAACGCTGGGCTGGTTTGTCTTTTCTTGATTATTATCTTGGAATCTTGAATGTCTAGGAGAGTATGTATGCTTTTGGCCCTTTTTTCCTATTGTTGCTTATGATTACTGGAGTAAATACGAGTTGAATGTGTAAACTTTGTTCTTGTACAAATTGCCCGTGGCTATGTGCAAAAGGATTTCTTAACATAGTGGGTTGCAATGTATGTCATCTAAGGCTTTCCTTTTTATAGAACGTGTCATTTTTATTTATTTTTACCAAGCTATCAATCTCCTGGTAAGGTTTTTAGGTATTTGATAACTACTAATCATCTAATGGGAGGTAGCAGAGATAACATTTTGGCATGTTTTATTGGATGAGTTTGCTCTTGGCTTGTCCCATTGTTCGAGTTTCTCTACACGATGTTTGAACATCTTTCTGCATGTATTTGCAGATAAGATACTTGGCAAGATGGGTGAAGGTGACGTACCTGCTGATAAGAAAACCTTATATTTTCATCATTGTTATAGTTTCAAATCAGCAAGTTGCTAGTGCTGTAGGCACATTTGGGCGAGTTTTGGATTGTTGGGATCGTCAAACACGAGAATATGTGGCTATCAAAATTGTTAGAAGCGTAAAGAAGTATCGTGATGCAGCGATGATCGAGATTGACGTACTTCAGAGCCTTGCTAAGTATGATAAAAAGGAGTCGCAGTAAGTTCTTTGCAGTTGGCTGGTTTCAGTTGGACTGTCTATTTCATCTGATACGTGTGCTTCTTTTGGCAGTTGTGTGAAGATGCATAGGTGGTTTGATTATCGCAGTCATATATGTATAGTAAGTATCCCTATGTAATTCCTTGCCCATCACCTTTCATTTCAGCTCTATAAAAATGTTTTGTGAACTCTTCAAGATGATGATTACCATTATTCAATGGTTTGATTTCAATTTTCAAGTAGTTGCTGCATGAGAGGATTTGGTGTTAATGTGTATTTCAACTCTGAATTGTAGAGTATGCGGTTCTTACACAACTTATAAACACCATCTGACTATCTAGACAAAATATGGTTAAGCTCTGTGTCAAATGATATATTAAGGGAGCTGTTGACTAATATATGCATGGCATTCCATGATGAATATCTTTGTTTTGTGTGCCTGAGTTGATCTGTCAATGCAAATTTCATTTCTAATTTCCATAGCTTCACAGAGGACTACCTTTCAATGTATTTCAATGGTCTTATCAGGTCTTTGAGAAGCTTGGACCAAGTTTATTTGATTTTCTAAAGAGAAATAAATACTCTCCATTTCCTGTGGATCTTGTTCGAGAGTTTGGGCGCCAGCTTTTGGAATCTGTAGCATGTCTGTGGAATTCTCTTGACCATGATTTATCTTCCATTTTCTGTATTCATTTAGTTTTAAAAAGCATTTACCCTGTTTATTAGCCTTTATATATATATTCAGGCTCCTAGCTGCACTTCTAACAGCGTTCTGTTTTACCCTTTGTATTCTTTTATACACCCGACAGATATGCATGATTTACGGTTAATCCACACTGACCTGAAGCCGGAAAATATACTTCTCATCTCTTCTGAATTTGTAAAGCTTCCTGTCTGCAAGGTAGTTGGCCTTATAAAGTTAGAAAACCATTTTTATGATTGCCTTTGGACCAATCACATCTTTGAACTTTTTGGCTGTTTCAGAAGGCATCAGATGGAACAAATTTCAGGTGCTTGCCAAAATCAAGTGCTATTAAGCTGATTGATTTTGGTAGCACTGCTTATGATAGTCAGCTCCATAGCTCCATTGTCTCAACGAGGCATTACAGAGCACCTGAGATCATTTTAGGTAAATAATTACTATTGTCCGATAGATTCACATTGCTAGTGTCTAATTTTCATAACCTTTTGGAGCAAAAATCAGCTAGTGTTAATTTCCAAATTTTGTTGAGACCTGCTAGTTAATCAAAATCCTGGTAAGAGAAGGAATAATTGGTGTAGAGCTACTGAAAGTAATGTTTCTTCGATGATTATCCAGTTCTATAAAGATGAGATAGATGGAACTCCATGTTGGAGTTGAAACATGTCGAGTATAAATGCATTACTGCGTGTGAGCTTGATAATTGTTTTTAACTATATGGCGTCGCATGTAAGTTCGTTTTGGTTTTTGTTAATCATTGTACTCTGTGAGTCTTCAGAAGAAAGTGGTCATTTTTTAATCGCAGGCATGTTGCTAAAGGCTCTTGACCAATGAGGAAGGAAGTTATATATCTTCTTAGACTAAAACCCTATTTGCAAAGACAGTATTTTGCATCTTTAATGTTGTTATATTTTGTTAATTAGCTCCCTCTACTTTCTTGATTATGGATCTCTTCAGAGGAATGCTGCATACTGACTGTTGTAATATAGTAGCCTTCTTTTTGCGACTTACATAGAAATGCATCTTTCTCTTCGTACTCATGAATATGTACTTGATAACTTGAACTTGGAGGCCCCTTGAGATGGGTGGCTCAGTGAACTTGCAGGGCTGCAATCTTTTCCCGCATATAGGAACAATGCCATTAAGTAGGGGTTCAGGGGTACAGGTGTCTTGCATGAAGATTTTTGTTGTTTATTTTTTTTCTGTTAAACCTATGTAATCAAAAGGTTCTGCGACTTCGTATAGTTTACTGATTTACACTTTGGTTTCACCTTGTAGGACTGGAAGTACGTTCTAGTTGTTTCTGTGTGATATAAATAATTCAGTGGTCTCTTAGATATATTTTGAAAAGTGTGTTTCTTGAATGAAGACTTGGAAAAACAACTTTCTTCAGAAAATTGCAAGGGAACCTGTATTTACAGTTGTTCGTTTGTATCAGGTTTAGGATGGACCTATCCTTGTGATATTTGGAGTGCTGGTTGCATACTTGTAGAACTTTGCACGGTTTGTTCTGCTTCTTTCCATCCACTCATTCTCTTCGTAGCATATCAAGTTGAATTTATCTGATACATTAGAGTCATTCTTGTAGGGTGAAGCACTTTTTCAAACACATGAGAACTTGGAGCATTTGGCTATGATGGAGAGGGTCTTGGGACCGCTGCCAGAGCATATGATTCAAAAGGCAAAGTAAGTTTCTGTTAAGCGTGATGATTTTGGTGTTAGTTTCTTTGCTCTACGTATACAAATCTACTCCGTAGGAGATACTGGTTGTTAGCCTCAACTCTTTGACTCCCATTACTTTCGTGCTCTTGCTTTCACGAACCATGCTAGTCTCTTAATAAATTGTTGTTGCTATCGTCTTCATCGTAACAAAACATGAGAGGAGGTGATATTGAGATTGATTTGGTTCCTGTTTGGTTTTGCAGCAAAGGTGCTGAAAAATATTTCAGAAGATCGAGATTGAACTGGCCTGAAGGAGCAGTTTCAAGGGAGAGCATCCGTGCAGTAAGGAAGCTAGACTCGTTGAAGGTCAGCCGTTTTTTCTTGAGTTCATCCTATATTTTATGCTTTTGCTTCTCAGTCCTTAACATGTTTTTTAGCTACTATTTGCAGAATCTCGTCTCAAGATGTGCAGATTCCTCCAGATCCTCTCTCGTGAACCTGTTGCAACGCATGCTAAAGTTCGAACCATCCGAACGCCTCACTGCTCGAGAGGCTCTTGACCATCCTTTCTTTAAGGACCCAACTTAGAAATTTCTCCCGTACTTAGCTGTCTCCTCATTCAAATGCTCGACGACTGAGAGAACTCGTTGTAACTCAGAATGGAATCGTTGCGTTCTTGGGCGTTCTGAGGTGCGTCGGTAAAGAAAGCAAAGGTTTGTTTGATCAACTGAAAAAGATATGGGTTTTCTTGTGTTTTGAGTTTAAACTGTGTAACAAAATGAGGGAATTGAGCCGGCGCTGGCTTTACAATTTAGTTGTGTAATATTATGTCTGGACTGCTTCTGTTCATCTCCTATTCTTCTTCTGGTAGTTTATTAAATCAGATGTGATTTGATTGTTGAATACAGATGTAATGAATTTTGTATTTTTGTTGACATTCGAAGTATAAACTCGTAGCGATCTATACATTCAAAAATTAAAAGGGTATGGATAAAATTAAAAATCAAATAACATTACTGGATACATTCGATTCAGCCAAATGAAGCATGAAATTAGTGGAATGGGTGTCTCATTTAAAATGACGTGTTTCATAAAAAGAAATAACTTTACAAAATAAATACTCCATCTGTTCCACAAATCTTGCAACATTTTCTTTTCGGGCTATCCCACCAATCTTGCAACATTACATAAAATAGAAAGAAAATGAGTGGACCAAATTAACTTAAACAAGTGGACTCCATTATTTTTTAACTTTATATCAATACTTTATACCTTTACACTTATCTTTACATCCACTATCTTAAAATTCGTGCCGAGACTCCAATGTTATAAGATTGGTGGAACGGAGGGAGTGTAAATTATCTTCTACTTTATCATTTATCTCTCATACTTTATCGTTTACTCTCTCACAATCTCACTCATCTTCTTTCTCTTTCTCTTACTTTATCATTTATCATTCTCTCATACTTTATCATCTACTTTCTTTTTCCGCGCAAAAAAGAAACGCGTCGCTTTAAACGGGACGGAGGGAATATTATTTTAAGTTGAGAATGAAAGATCCTACTTTAATTAGAAACACATAGAATTAGATGTATTTGTAAGGAAAAGTTATTAATATTTTTGTTAAAGTGATTTTTTGCTGAATTTAATTGAGAAAATGGTGTTTTATTATGTATGATGAAAAGAGCATTTTGGAATCAATTTGCGATGAAAAATAGGATTGGACCATAATACCCTTGAAATCAAAGCCCCATAACTCCGCCGCGAAATAAATATCCAAAAAACTAAACAAAGAAAAAGGGTTTAGGAGAAGGTTTTCTTCCTAGGCTTAACAGGAACAGGGGAGTCAAGAGTGAGTAAACAGCAAATAGCGCCAGCAGAGAGAGAGAGAGAGAGAGAGAGAGAGAATGGGAAAGAAAATGAAGAAACCAGGCAAAGGGAAAGAGAAGACGGAAAAGAAAACTGCCAAAGCGGATGAAAAAAGGGCTCGACGAGAGTCCAAGAAACTCTCTCCCGAAGATGACATCGATGCTATTTTGGTAACCTTACATTCATTCTTTCAAAGTCTGAATTTTTAATATCTTTGTAGTCTAAATTATGATCCCTTTACTTGATTATTGTGTTTTTCTTTTGCATTTCAACAACTCGAATTGACTTGAGTTTCTGTTGATATGAAACGACTCACTGAGTTTTGTGACTGATATATGATGAAGTTGAACATACAAAAAGAGGAAGCAAAAAAGAAGGAAGTACACGTCGAAGATAATGTTCCAGCACCATCTCCGAGATCGAATTGTTCGGTATAATCTCTCTAAAATTTGTGCCAACCTTTTTGGAGCTTAATTTGTAGTGGGGTTGAAAGATGATATTTGAATATTTTGTCCTCACAGCTAATTGTTAATCCCTTGAAAGAGACTGAACTCGTACTATATGGAGGTGAATTTTACAACGGTAACAAGGTATGTGGTTATTTTGTTTTAATACTATTCAGCATAAATTTAGAGAATTAATATCTATGAGTTTTACATCTAAGTCAAGCTTGAGCTTTACTAAGTGTTTCCTTCTAATTTGTGTGTGGAACAGATGTCAAGTACCTTAGAATTAGATAACATGTTCAAAAACTTTATTAGAGTTGAATCGAAGAAAAGGTCAAAGCAACACCCCTCTGTTTTTGCAGCTAATGAGTTTGGAATGGTAATTGTTTATGCAGACATTTGTTTATGGTGATCTGTACCGGTATGATGTGGAAAAGCGAGAATGGAAGTTGATCTCAAGCCCCAATAGTCCACCCCCTCGAAGTGCTCATCAGGCGGTTGCCTGGAAAAATTATCTATATATTTATGGTATAATTCTATATAGCTTAGATTATTTTACAAGGTAAACAACAAATCATTTTTTCTCTGATTGCATCAATCAGGTGGTGAATTTACATCTCCAAATCAAGAGCGTTTTCATCATTATAAGGTATACATTTTTCTATAGTGAGTAAAGGTTGTGCAAATATGAAGTTTTAATTCTGAAATGCGTCTTTGTAGGACTTCTGGGTGTTGGATCTAAAAACAAACCAGTGGGAGCAACTGAATTATAAAGGTTGCCCTAGTCCACGTTCAGGTCACCGAATGGTAAGCTGAAGCTTTCTGTATTGACTTGCACTATTTTTGGGGAGTTCGAGTATGAAAAGCTGAAAATGTCATAATACATATGGCCCTATGTTGATTACCGAACTGTTCGTGCTCTTCTGGACCGAAGTTGACAATTTTTCGTGTAAGCTGGTCTTCTACTAGAAGCTGAAAGCGAGAAACTTGGCCAGGAAATCAGATCAAAATATGCTGTTATAGTCTATGACAGAAATGAATGATTATAGGGAGTCCGGAGTGAGGTTCGGGATCTGTTAATATGAAGTATATTGTGTTCAAACTAAATTAAAGTTTCCATGACTTGATATTTTCTGGGTAAGAAAGAATAACATTGAGGATCTTATTGTGTAATGCTATGATATAAAGTTTTGATGTGTAACAAAGATAATTATTACCTGAATTCTTGACAAGGCTCAAATAGAAGTATTAAGTTTTGTTGTCGCAGTCATCGTTTTTCAGTTTGTTTTAACTCCTTTGTGTAATAAAAGTATAAAGCAGTGTTGATTTAAAATGCTTATAGTAAAATATTGTCCTCATAGATTAGTTCATTTTAGAAGGGGCAGTGCATTAGTGGATGAAGGTCATCTCTTAATAATTTGCCCAGCTTCCTTGCTTAGTTGAGTGGCGGTGTTTGTACTTTACAGGCACAGATTTCTTTCATGTACTAATTTACTTCGATATTTCTCCCACTAATTTTACATTGTTTTTCCCTGTATATTTTTTGCATATCAGGCTGACATTTTTAGTTCAGTTTCCTAATCTATATGTGCATGTCATGTTGGATCATCTGTTTCTTAATGTTAATTATTCTTTGCATGACAATTTAAGTTGGTGTCAAGTTTGTCTACTCATTGTTTTATTTTAGGTTCTTCAGTCTTTGATCTTATGCCTCTTTCAAGCACTACAAGTTTAGATGGTTGAGTTCTCATTCTTTTGCAGGTTCTCTACAAGCGTAAAATCATAATTTTTGGCGGATTCTATGATACTCTTAGAGAAGTGAGGTAGTTTTCTGTTTTTCCCTGCTTGCTGTTTTACCTTGTTCTCTAGCTTTATTGCTTCAATATGCATTAACTAATTTATGTGGGCATAAAAGTTGCGCTTGAGCAAATTAAATGAGTGGTGCTTCTTGATGAAGTCGATTTAATGTGTATCTGGCTAAGGATTTGCTTCAAATTCTTCCCAGGATAGCTAATTGTACTTTGTCTTTGGATAGTTTCTCTTTTACCACGTGAAAACTTTACCGTAATGCAGGTACTACAACGATTTGCACATATTTGATCTGGATCAGTATAAGGTATTATTGCAATGATATGCATACTTTGACCTTTTCCACAAATGGGGTAATTTTTTTAATTTTTGATAGTTAAGGGTAAAAATGATTGCTTTGATTGTAGTGGCAAGAGATAAAACCTAGACCGGGATGCTTGTGGCCTAGTGCTCGAAGTGGATTCCAATTTGCTGTTAACCAAGATGAGGTGAGGCCTGCTTCTGTTTGTCCAAATAATTGATTAAGGAACCTCTTTCTATTGACATTTAGATATAGATAAAAACAGTGTAGATATATTTGAACTCAGTCATGTAAAATTATAATATTCTCACATTTTTATTCATTTCAGATTTATTTGTATGGCGGTTATTCGAAAGAGGTTTCAACGTCGGACAAGAAAGTCTCTGAGAAGGGAATTGTCCATTCAGACATGTGGTGCCTTGACCCTAGAACCTGGGAATGGAATAAGGTATTATATATGCTTAGCTACTTATATTGGTTTCTTTGGGGAATTATTATGACTCACAGAATAAGAGATGATTCTTTTAATTGCTTCCGCATGATTATAATGAATAACTCTGGTGCTATGGGATATAAGGTTGTCTTATCTTGGCCATCTCCATGCTATTTTATTTTTCTCGAACTAAGTCCGAATTGTTGTTATGAGATAGTTAGACTTGGTCAAAACTTTAAATTTGTGAGTTTTGGCTTACTCTTTACCACTGTTTTGCTTTTCTCTTTTCTATTTCCGTAATTTTCAAGACTGGGAATAGTAATGTTCCGGACATAATGTAAACATGAGTAATATGTTATGAATAGCTTTTGCTATCATTTAGTAACCGTCCAAGTTATGTTAAATATTTTTTTAAAAATCATGAGTGTTTTGGCAAATTAATTCTCATTTTCGACTTTATTCTTACTTCATTTTTAAGTTCACTCCTACTTCCCAACTGCCGACTCACGATTCACTTGTTTCTCTTTCATCATTTATTTTATGCCATTAGTTCTTCCAAGATTCTTATTCAGGGTTTATTGGTCATTCTTGTGTTTCTTAAGAAAAGTGAAAAATGGGTAAAACGCCACCAGTTGTTTAAATCAGGGGATTATAGAACTTGATTAAAACAGGGGAGTATACATATTTGAATACCTATTCGCTTACAAGGAGGTTTATTGATAACTTGGCTGATTAGGAGGATTTACAACTCCAAAATGAGTTATATATGACTATATGAGGAGAGAGATGCAAAAGAAGCTAATTTTGACACTGTTATTCATGCCAAGTACCCTATCTAAAATTTGGTTGTCCTCAATCTATATATTAATAAGTATTTGCATATGTCTTAAATTTCAATTTCCGACAAAAAGTTTTTAATGTTAAGTTTTGATAATTGATTGGTTTCATGCACTTGATTTATGCTATTTTTTAAATGGATCAAAGTTATCTATGATGAACATATGGTACTCTTGCAAGTTATATTTGGTGATTCTCCTTCATGTTTGTTTTCTGCTCATGTTCAGAAATTGGCTGCAGAAGAAGCTTATGTCTTAAATTTATATGTTCTTATAAATGGAAAGATAAAGTTCGATCGATGACCCACTTACTGACTAAGATCATTTTTGTGCTGTGACTTGGGTATAATTTCGTATGTCTTTCTTTGTCAACCAGTTAATAATTCCTTTTTTTCTTCCCATCTAAAAGGTGAAAAAGACTGGGATGCCACCTGGACCCCGTGCTGGTTTCTCTATGTGCGTGCACAAGAAGAGGGCATTGCTCTTCGGAGGAGTGGTGGATATGGAAATGGAAGGTCACTATTTTACAATATACATCTGTTTTTCTTATCTTCTTACTGTTTCGGACCCTCCCCTTTTCAGGAGAAACTAATGATATTTAAATTTGGATTTTCACATGAAGAAATTATGATACTTTACATCCTCAAGTACTACCTCCGTCCCGTTATTTCCAGCACACTTCATTTGGGCGCGGAAATTAAGAAAGTAGATGATTAAGAATGAGATATGGGTAGATGATAAAGTAGAAGAGAGAAGATGAGTGAGAGTAGATCATAAAGTAAGAGAGAGAAGATGGTAAAGTAAGAGAGAGAAGATGATAAAGTAAGAAAAAGTAGGAGAGATAAGATGGTAAAGTATGAGAGAGATGATAGTTATTTCCAAATTAGGAAGTGTGCCAGAAATAGCGGGACGGAGGTAGTAGTAAATTAGATTGAATCATGCTTTATGGCTGCAGTTAGATTTCAAATTATAATCTGCAAAACATGCAAAATGTCTTGATAGACAGGATGAGGATGGATCAAACGTGAAAATCATAGCCTTGGTTTGATGAAGATAAGAACAGGGAAGCTATTTTACAATTGTTGCGGCGTTGTTTTTATATTTCTTGTTGGCTGCTTATTCGTCCTTTTCTTTTTCATTTGTGTTGCTTTTTCACTCCTCGTGCTTAAAAAATCTGATTCGTGTTTCTACACAGGTGACCAAATGATGAGCTTGTTCTTGAATGAGATTTATGGGTTCCAACTTGACAATCATCGCTGGTACAACTGCTCGCTACGTGCCTCTATTGTTGCTTTAAGTAAATAATTTCCATCAGTCCTTCGTTCCACTTCTTGACTTCTTGTTTTTAAGCTACATTGACAAAAATGAAGAACTAAGACATTAATTTGGTTGTAAAAATGAACGTTTTGTAACATATTAGGCCGAGGGAGTACGAAGAACCCCCAGATTAGAACTTGGCACTCTAGAATGTAATTGGATAATGATTACATGTGTTTAAAATAAATGATTTCTTTAAATGTAAATACTGTAATAATGAGAATAAGTTTAGTTGGAATTATTTCTTATTTTTTCATCTTCTGTCATGCTTTCACTTTGCTGTAAAGTTGTTATGCTGAACTACCATTCGTATGTATGTAAAAGGTATCCATTGGAGCTGCGGAAGGAGAAGGCAACGAAACAAAAGGTATTATTGGTTGTCGGCTCTCTAGTTAGAACCTAAAGAGCTGGATGTGTGTCATGTTATTCCACATTTGGTGATCATGTTGTTTTATTCCACTACTAGTGGCACCTTGAAACTGCAAATCGATGCGTCTCTTTCTTCTTCTGGTTGTCTCCAAATATCGACACGACTGACTCTTCCTTTGCCCCGTTGCTCTTGTTTGTATACTCTGCAGTTAAAGAAGGATTCTGACGATAGGGTCAATGATGCAGATCTTCAGAGCAAGATGAGAGTGGCAGAAACAGCATCATCTGGTGAGGATGAAAATTCTGATGATGACGATGCTGACATGGATGTCGGTGTGAAAACTATATCTGCCAATTTGCAAAGAAATGTAGCAATTGTTGATGGTGGGGAGGTGTCTGCATCGAGCAAGAAATTCGCCGTGCAAGAATCTGATATTCCGGAGGTGTCTCATTCTGAACATCTGTTTCTCTTTCACTTTACTTATTTACTTCTATTAATTTATTTAAGCCTAATTTACAGATAGTGAAACCTCGTGGACGGATCAATTCTTGCATGGTTGTTGGGAAAGATACATTATATTTGTACGGAGGCATGATGGAAGTAAAGGATCAAGAGATTACTCTTGACGATCTTTACTCACTCAACCTCAGTAAACTGGATGAGTGGAAGTGCATCATCCCGGTTCGTATTTGCACGATCCTTCTCAATTCGAATTGGATGTGAACTATTTCTCAAGGCAAGTTTTCTCGTACTGTCGCACAGGCAACTGAATCAGAATGGATTGAAGCGTCAGACGATGAAGATGAGGATGAAGACGATGATGAAGATGAGAATGAAGACGAAGATTCCGGCACTGAAGACGACAGCGACAACTCTGAAGATGTAGATGGAGATGTGGAGGTGATTCCCTAATTCCTACTACCTCCGTCCCGCTATTTCCGGCACACTTCATTTGGGCACGGAAATTAAGAAAGTAGATGATTAAGAATGAGATATGGGTAGATGATAAAGTAGGAAAGAGAAGATGAGTGAGAGTAGATGATAAAGTAAGAGAGAGAAGATGATAAAGTAAGAAAAAGTATGAGAGATAAGACGGTAAAGTATGAGAGAGATGATAGTTATTTCCAAATTAGGAAGTGTGCCAGAAATAGCGGGACGACCATTTCGGAAAAGTGTGCCAGAAATAGCGGGACGGAGGTAGTACAATTTACAAAGACCAAAAAACGAGCTGTTTGTCTGATTTTGTATCACTGCAGATGGGGGATGCTGTTGCTATGATAAAGGGAGAAGGGAAGAATCTTCGGAGGAAGGAGAAACGGGGCAGAATCGAACAAATTAGAGCCACTCTTGGTCTTTCTGATTCACAAAGAACGCCAACGGTAATAGCGTAGCTGCAACGCCTGATCTATATCAAGTTAATTAATCTTAGACTTCTCACTGAAAATCCTCCGTATATGATTCTAACTCGATGTCTTTACTCGTAAAGCCTGGAGAATCGCTGAAGGACTTCTACAAACGTACAAATATGTACTGGCAAATGGCTGCTTATGAACACACCCAACACACAGGAAAGGTCAGTTTTGTTGTGTTTGAATCTGCAAATTCTGTGCTGGTATTGAGGTCGATGTGTTTGCGTTCGTTTGTGTTTAGGAACTCCGTAAAGATGGATTTGATCTTGCCAAGTTTAGGTACAAGGAACTGAAGCCAATTCTGGATGAGGTAAAGTTGTTTCTGATTGGAGGAAGCCATTAAATAATTCGAGAATTATGTGTTTTAACTGTGGATGAGTCAATCTCTTCAGTTGGCTATCTTGGAGGCGGAGCAAAAGGCGGAAGAGGAGGAACCGCCGGAGGCTGGTGGGTCTAGGAAGAAGCCCGGCAAGAAAACCAAATTTTCGGCTGCCAAGTGATGTGATTTATCAAATGCGCTGTTTGTTTGTCTGAAGATTTTGGGAATCGTCTATAATTTTATTACAGTTTTGCGTACTTTGATTGAAAGGTAGAGAAGGCAGGAAAAAGATATACTCTCCGTCCAACTATTACTGTCTTATTTTTTTAATCGGATTGTCCCGCTATTACTGTTATTTTTCCTAAAATAAAAAAATTTATTCTTAAACAAAAAATAAAGTGGGCCCTGTTTACTTAATATTTATTTCTACATTATCATAATCTTTCTTCAAAAATATATCTATCACACGATTTTCGTTTTACTTTGTACTTGAAAATTTATGATTTTTAACTTTTTTAAACTTAAAATTATTTTTTAAAATATAATATGAAAAAACAAATTTGGATAAATTTTTATTTTTTCCACCAATCTACTTAAATAAAATTTCTTAATGACGGACAGAAAGTAAAGCAGTCAGTACGGTTTAAGGCTGCAGCCAAGTAGAGAGTTAATGACTGAAGAACAACAGATTCTGGTGTTTACTTTGGCCAGGAAGAACCTTTCTCCAGTAGTAACTGTTAATTTGCCAAGATTAATCAATCCTCTCTCTCATCAATTGGTGAATCAGAATCATATCCAACTACCACCCTTCTCAAAATGTTGATCTAAACCTGCCTCTCTCTCTCATCAATGGATCCCACACTGAGGTTTTTCTCAATTTTCAAATCAATCACCAATTGGGGTTTTCTCAAATTCTTGAATATAAAAGCTTCCCTTCAAGTTGGCGAGCAGAGCAACCAATGACAAATTCAAGGACTCGGAACGAGTTTTTTAACCGAAGAAAAAGGGAAATGGCAGCAAAAGAGATGGTCTTGAAGATGAGAGGGATTGAAGATGCGTTTATTCCCATGTTAAGAAAATGCAAGAGCATGCAGTCCATGAAGAGAATACATGCCCAGATGGAGAAGCTGTCCTTGCTGCAAAGCAATTTCTTGGTGACGAGAATGTTGGAGATTTGTGATCAGAGTGGAGAAATTAAGTATACAAACTTGCTGTTCACAAGAGTCGTTGAACGAAATGTTTTCTTGTACAACGCAATGATTAAAGCCTACACACACAACCACATGTATCTACTCACCGTCAATTTGTACGAGGAAATGTTGAGACAGCCTCAACAATTCGAAATCTTTCCCGACAGATTTACATACCCGTTTGTAGTTCGATCATGCGGAGGAGTTCTAAATGTTTGTTTGGGAAAACAGATTCATGGCCATGTCTGTAAATTTGGGCTGGTCGGCAACAGTATGATACAGAATTCATTGTTGGATATGTACGTTAAATGTGATGCAATAACGGATGCCCATAAAGTGTTCGACGAAATTACTCAAAGAGATGTGATTTCTTGGAACAGCCTCATCTCTGGGCACATGAAGTTAGGCCAAGTAAGGAAAGTTAGAGCATTGTTTGATCAGATGCCGGACAAGACTATCGTCTCTTGGACCGCGATGATATCCAGGTACACGAAAACCGGGTGTTTCGGTGATGCGTTGGACGTGTTCAGAAGAATGCAGATGGTCGGAATGCAGCCGGATTGGGTCAGCTTGGTTGCCGTCCTCCCTGCTTGCGCGCAGTTGGGAGCTCTGCAGCTCGGAAAATGGATCCATTTCTACGCGGAGAAGAAAGGGTTCTTGAAGAAGACTTCCGTCTGCAACGCTTTGATCGAAATGTACACGAGATGTGGGAGTTTAAGCCAAGCGTTGCAGGTGTTTAGTATAATGGTGGAAAGGGATGTGATTTCGTGGAGTACTATGATATCCGGTCTCGCACACCACGGCCGAGCCCACGAAGCAATCCAACTGTTCGACAAAATGCAGAAGGCGGGCGTCGAGCCTAACGAGATCACGTTCGTAGCTCTGTTATCAGCTTGCGGCCACGCAGGTTTGCTTGAAGAGGGATTGAAGTACTTCGACTCGATGAAGAATATCTACAACATGGAGCCGGGGATCGAGCATTACAGTTGTGTGGTCGATCTTCTTGCACGAACGGGGCAAGTTGATCGGGCTCTGAAGCTCGTGGAGAGTATGAGGATGAAGCCGGATTCGGCTATATGGGGTTCTTTGTTGAGTTCGTGTCGAACCTATCGCGATCTTGAAACTGCGGTTGTGGCCACGGAGCGGCTACTAGAGCTCGATCATGGGGACACGGGGAACCTCGTTCTGCTTGCCAATATCTACGCAGATCTTGGGAAGTGGGAAGGGGTTTCGAGGTTGAGGAAACTGATGAGGAGCAAGAGCTTGAAGAAGACACCGGGGTGCAGCTCAATTGAGGTCGATAGCGATGTTCAAGAATTCATATCGGGAGACGATACTTAGGCGTTTTCGAAGGAAGTTTTTTGGATATTGGGCGTGCTGAGGCTGCATCAGGCTAAAACTAGAGATGGGGTTGAAGTGGTAGAAGATCAAATGTAGAACAGTGCGAGTTCAGAACTCTAATGTGGGAAAATTTAAAATAAATAAAATTGTCAGAAGTGGGATTTGAACCCACGCTCTCGTTAGAGAACCAGAACTTGAGTCTGGCGCCTTAGACCACTCGGCCATCCTGACATCTGTAAATATTTGAATGAGAAGAAGATTTGCCATACAAGATAACATGTCTATTAAGCATCAAATTATGTTGTACTATCCGACCTGGACAATGATCTAACTGGTTCGGCAAGAGAAGAAAGTCTAGTACACAAGAAATCAAAAATTCACATTTCACAGCAGCACACATGGACAAAGATAAATAGGCATATCTAGACAAAAGAGAATTTCGGATACCAGAGCAGAAAGAGTAGTCGGTACAAAGGTAGCAGTCCTAGCAAGAAGGCCTCCCTTCTCTAGCAAAAGATCTAACAAAACAGCTATTTCAAGGTCCATACCAGAACACTGAGACTTGAGACAACAACAACTGTACAATAGCGTCCCAAACTTTATCCCTACATTGCCAAAATTCGATTCTGTTCTTACCTGCACTAGCATTTCTTCAGCTCTGGTCTCCTGGTGAGCTTTCATCTTCAGAATCCGGAATAACCGTATGTTCAACAGCAGTATTAAGGGATGGCCTTTGCCTCAGCCTGTTTTTCAAACCTAGATTCACACTTTCTGGAATAGTATGACTGGGGACTCCAGCTAGCCTCTTACTGAAGCGACTGCCTCTGGGCCTGCAGACATTCTGCTTGTGGCTGTGAACCTTTTTTTCACCTCCTTCCACATCCATTTTACTATCACCTTCCTTTTCCTCCACATATTCTTCGTCGTTGGAGTCCTCAGCATCACTTTCTTCATGCCTGCTCTCCGTGTCAGTTTCTGTGGATTCACCATCTCGTGAAGTTCTAGTGGAATCATTAGATCCATTTGAGGTAGATGTTGCCCTTTTCTGGCTCGGTTTCTCTTCCTTTATTAGCTCTTCACTAGTCTTCCTTTTGCTGAAAAAATGATATTCGTATGTTGAATAATCAAGCAATAGCAAAAGGGAAACTGAAGGGGAAAGGAATTCCTAAATGTCACATTCTCTTGAAAACAGAAGAAGAGATTGTTTATTTTATAAGAAATCATAGACCCGTGGTTGGCATGATACTGTATCAGGTTTAGGAATGCAAACACTAAAATCTGAGTTCAGAACTAGCAAACAAACAATCTGCATTCCACTACTTAAGCTCCATGACCTGCTGGAAGTACAATCACATTACATCCAGCCAAACATCCATCCACTTTTAACAAATCAAATTTAATTCTGACCAAGTACAATTCAAATTGCCATGTGAGACCTTCACTTCAGTTGTCGAATTTGTATGAATTTACAAACCACATTCAATCTATTATTACTCTGTATCAATTAGATATCGAAAGCCCAAGTAAGAACATGTTTAATGATCTCCATCAAGTCATCAATTAAAAAACGACCGCCTAGCAACTCTTAAGATCCATGCTGTTTCAGAATCTATTTGTTGATGAATAAAGCCTCCAAACTCTAGCATAGACTTCAATTTTAAGCTGGAAGGCAAAAACAATGAAAGAAAGACCGATGTGATGAGAAAAAGAATGTGGAGAACTAGACTACTTACTTTGCATATTTTATGGCCTCTGTAATCGCTTTGTCGTAATTATCTGTAATGTAATAGGTGGTGTTAGTCAAATACAAAAAGAGAGAGAAGGCAGATTAGATTAGTTTTTGCATGTTTGAACTCTACAGCAGATTTTTCCTGACTGTTTCTGTGATTTCAATGTTCATTGTATTCAGAAATAAACAAAGCCTTCTTGGCTTACAGTTAAAGCTCCAAGGTTGAAGTTTAATTCCAATCAAATTCAAAATACATTCTGAAGCATAATTTCACTCAACTATTTGATCAAATGGGATGTTCTGTGAAGATGACAGTTTTGTTCTGTAGCCTGGCAAATCTAATACTCATGATATCTCAAGGTCACATAATAAAAAAACAGACATGTATGTTTGCATTTCAAAGTAATTGACGTATACTGTCCAATCTACAAAACCAAACATCGAAACATCCATCACGTGTCCAAGCATAATAACAAAACATAGCATGTGAAAACAACTTTGGAACTCAGTCACTAATTCTAAATGTTCTTATGAGACCTATTGGTATATGACGGGCAAGCACAATCTAAATCTCTAGGATTTAGCCCATCATAAAATAAGTAATATGCCACCATGATATGCAGAAACACTGAAAGGCCTGAGGATATTTAAATAAATATAGACAGCCCATACCAAATTTATAATCAACATGCTTGCAGCTACGAGATCGATTTGCATTGGTGTTTCGGAAACCATTCAGTAGTAGCTGCTCTCTTTGCAGCCTGTCCTGTGCCCTCTGTTTTTTCTATTAAAGGCAAGAACATAGAAAATTCGCCATTAAATGAAGCCAACAGAAAATTGAAGTATGAATAGAAGGTATCATAGTGGAAAGAATCTAACCTTTAGCTGCTTTTCCAGAACAGGAATTACATCGGTTGCAATAGATTTACTGAGATCAACCTCCCATTTGTATTTACTAGACGAGAATTCATTCTGCCATCAAAGAAGCAGAGAATAAATGCAATGTGGCAGTGAGACATTAGGGTCACAAGATATCAATGCGTACCACAATAGTGTTGAATTCTTCCAGATTTGTAGCAAGGGTTTCCCATTGGCAGTTTATTGATGGTGCAGTACCCTTAGATTT
This sequence comes from Lavandula angustifolia, assembly GCA_028984105.1. Taxonomy (NCBI): domain Eukaryota; kingdom Viridiplantae; phylum Streptophyta; class Magnoliopsida; order Lamiales; family Lamiaceae; genus Lavandula; species Lavandula angustifolia. The sequence continues at coordinate 1,318,917 of CM054816.1, forward strand.
GGCTCCTCTTTTTTCAAATAAGTGAACCTCCTTATATAATCTGTGACCAATAGTTTCACTTCCATCATACCTGTAACCAAGAGAATCAAATTTACCACCGTTACTCACTTACCTTACAAACACAAACTCAGCAAAACTCACCAGAATGATACTCCTTTGCCATCACTTGCAAGCCTGTCCTTTCGGAAAAAGGAAAGCTCGGTACCATTTTTCAACTTCTCATTGATGTAGGATTGAGCATCATATTGCTGCATAGAAAACAAACAGCAGAACCCTATGAAAAATCAAACAACTTTGTTGTTGAAAGTAATTAAGTACTAGGTAGGTTATGTTTTGTGTAAAAATAGGACACCTGTAGCCACATCCAAACTTAAGAGAATCAACCCAAAAAATATTTGAAATATAGAGAGAGAATATGAGCAAGAAAAGAAGTTTGAGTGCAGATATATACATCAGCTCTGACTTCACATAGAGCTTTAAGAATCACTAAGCGAGTTGTTGGTTCAAGCTCCTTATAGATAGAGATTTCCTCGCTGAACATTTAAGAAAACAAAAGAAAATGAGTAAAAAGAAAAACCAATAAAATTTCTAAGTTGCGATAAATGTGTCATTAGGAATCACTAAGATCGAGAAAAGATATACCCTTTGGCTCCCGTTAAAGGAAAATCCCCTTCAGCAACCTACAAAGCAAACAGGACGATAGCATCTTTTAGTACCAAAAAGTATCCACAACAATCATAAGTTTGACCTACCCAAGGCCACCACGTTGAGAGTGTATTACTAAGAGCAACCATCCATGAATCAGCGGACTTCAATGTTTGGGCAGCTTGGTTCGCTGGGAGAATTCCCTGAAAATGATGTTCCATGCACCACTTAGTCAGAAAAATAAATATAATGTAATCAGATAATCAGTAAATGTATGCCGTAAGCAAGTATATAATATAAAATGAGATAGAAGAAAACAACCAAAACGAAAAAGGGTAACGTATTAGGGCATAGTAATTGTTAAAAAATGGTGTATTGTATCTAGATTATTGGACTTGTTGACTAGTAGATTGTTTGTTAGAATATTATTCTCATTTCGGATATGACAACCACATTCAATCAAATAGCCAGTAGTTCTGCTGAATCTCATAATTCTATGATGGCATGTTTAATTCTGTGACTCGGGTATTGAAGCTTTATGCACAAAACAGGATCACAAAACTCTGAACATGTTTATGCCTTTTTATGGCTTTGATAACACATTACAACCTTCTAATCACTAATGTCTTCGAAGCTCCATGATCTTATGCTATCTAAACAAACAACTGAAACCTTATTCTTAAGGGGATAGCTAACATTTTCTCACCGTCTTACTGTGAGAGCTTATCAAGACTTCTTTAGAAACTTACTAAGAGTAATACGTCAATTTCTCTAATTTACAAGTTCGTATAGAGATGCAAATGAAACCTTTAGGAGTGCTATGTGGAGCTGAGCAAGTGTAATGTTTTGCTCAATGATTGCAGTTTCTACATCTTCAGGTGATAACTTCAGATCTTTTCCAATGATCGGGTGGAATACCTGTAGATGCATTAGCATTATGCATCGGATAATATGCATAAACATAACAATAATACAAGTAAAATAACCACAAGTTTGCACTGCCTACTCTAAGGAAATCAAATGCAATACACTGGTAATTCTACATCTTCATACCAAAACGGGTAACTTTTTCGAGCAAAGTATACTAAAAAAGCAAAACAATGTTAATTTTTAAGGTCCGCGTTATATAAATATCTGTTCTTCGCATCAAAACCCTTCCATACCATCACAAAAGGAACAACAGTTCTTATACGAAGCATTCACGGGGAATCAGAGACATTACGTGGAGAAAGTTGAGAACTGAAGCCAACTCCCACCGTTGGCGAAGATGCACACACACGGATTCAATGTCGGTCATTTCCGGTACATCGTCGTCTGCAGCACTTCCCGCCAACGCCACCGGTCTTCGGCGAGTTCCAGCCATGTGAAGAGATTAACCAAGCGTTCTGCAGAGAAATGCAACAAGTTTCAATTTTTATCACTGAAACTGAGGCGGGGTTTCATTACTTGTAGCATTAACTGGTGGAATTTTCAATGGGCTTTTGGTTTCCCGCCTAAAGGTCTGCCTTTTGTTTAGCACTGCAAATTCTCTTTTTCCTTTTAGGGCTGGCGACCAGGGTTTTACGGATTTGGGAATCGAATTAATATGAATTTGTAGTTGACAAATAAGTGGAAACAATAAATAGTGGGGTAATTTTTTATATAAAAATGTTCTCCACATTTCTTATTATATATGTTTTTTATGGAAATTTTGAAGAAATTTCATATTATTACTCTTGAAAAGAAAAATATTACACACTAATAATTCGTTGAAGTTAATATTTTTAAGAGGAAATTATGATAAGATATGCTTTTTTTTTAATGACGAAATTAATCCAGACTTAAAATATGCATTTTTTATGGTTAGAAGAGGATATGAATGTCAATTTTGTGGGTTAGGGTCGGGTATCATAAGACTTAAAATCATCCCATGCTTTGGACTTGTGGACTCAGATCCAGATTAGATATGCAAGGGTCCAAAAATTCGGACACAAATCCAGAATCGTATAGAGTTTGTTCTACCCACACATGTTATGTCAATTTCTTAAAATAAAAATAAAGAGTATTATCAAATATACTTAAGAGTAACTCGAGTTTTTCCGTATTCATTGAATAGAAAATTAGTTTAAACTACAATTGAATATATATCTCAAAGTAAACTCGCATTTCTATATGATTCTCGAAAGTTAAAACATATTTTTATTCCCACCTACTTTATGTTATATTGTAGTAGAGCGTTGGTAACAAGAAAGAAGGGCGAAAAAAATGACGAAAACGAAAGTAATGACTAACGAGATAAATAGTGCAAATCATAAATACAAAAACTATAATTTACTAATTAAAAAATAAAATTGATAAAATAAACTTGTGGGTCTTATGTAGGACGGAATTGATACGAGATGAGATCCAAATCCAGACCCAGACCCGTGCAAGGTGGGATTGGACCTGGCACATGCTTGTGCAAGGAGGATAATCCCGACCCTATTGTGGGACGGCCAGAGCGGGTCCATCTTGTCCGACTCAAATTGCCATCCTCAGATGAAGTGGTAAAATGAGTCCGGTTCGATGGGTCGGTCTAAAGTAGCTGAAGTAGGGATTGGATTGAGCTCAAGTATTAGAGGTCCAAAAAACTGAGGCTAAAAAGTCTTCCCAATAGCTATTTGGCACCTCTAAATTCTAATTAGTGAATTAGTAAATTGTTGAAAAGATATTTGAAGTTTCAATGGCGGTGTGCGCGTTTCCCATCACCATTATTTCTTTTATTTATTTATTTATTGTTATGTGTTTATTTTAAAAGAAATTATGAGTTTATTTGTTGTCTTTGTTTCAATGCCGTAATTTTCTGATAACAATTTCCAATAAGTTATGATAAATAAAACTCGGAGTATCTAAAAAAAAACATTTTTTTAAACCTAAAAAAAAAAAACGGATTTCATCTAACGACGTCGTAATACACATTCCGATTTATATATAAACCCTCCCGACATATTCACTTCAGCATTTCAACTGTTCTCTTTCTTTATCTCTCTCTCTCTGTACATAATATATGTATACGAGCTCGTTCCAGCAGAGTTTTCAATCATGGAAGATAAAGACACCGAGCTCCTCGCCAGAGTGGCCGCGAACCACTTATTCCTCTGCCAATTCGAGCCGTTCCGTGCCACGCTGCGCAGCCTCCGGGATCGAAACCCGGACCTTGCCCGAACTATTCTACAGACGGTGGTTTGCCAGGGCGGGCGCTTGGGCGTGCCCGACCCGGTTACATGGTCCGATCCATGCCCTTCCCCAGCAGTTCTGACTTTCCTTTGCACCACAGAATTGCTTCAGTTCCCTGACGCTACGGCCAATTTGTGGTCGTTCGACCCGAATATGTTGAAATTGCGATCCGAGTTTTTGTTATATGTATATATTGTTAGTTCTAGAGTTCTGCGGACAGTTGAAGGCGGTGTAGTTAATAATTTTGATGAGGGCAGTGCGAGGAATGAAGAGCTGCGGGTTTTGGAAATGCTTTCAGAGGTGGGCTTGAGTCGTTTGAGGCCGGATTTGATTGATTCCGCGGAGATGGAGGAGTCGGGTTCAAGAGGGTTGGGTGAAGCGGAACTAATGGTATTGAGGGAGTGTATTTTGGAGAATTCTGACATTTTTAATGTGTTGTGTGATAACATAGGAGAGCAGGTAGGCCTTGTGGAGGTCGAGGAGGCAGGGGTTTTGGCGGTTGCTCTGAGAAAGGGTGTGAGACGGCATGAGGACAAAGAAGAGGAGTTATTGAGGTTGGTTCTGAAGTGTGTTCAGACAATTCATTTGGGTGCCATGAGGCAGTGCTTGGAGAACAGCGATGAGGATGGTGCAATTTCTCATGTTAAGTTTCTTCATTTGAACCGTGGGGTTGAAGAGATTGAGTACCGGTATGATTACTCTTGTTATAGTTAATAATCTCGAGCCTTCATGATGAAACTGAACTGGTGTATGGGATGTTAGCTAGCTGCAGATGCATTGTTTAGTTGGTTATTGTGTAAACTGATAGATTCAATAGTACTGGATATATGTGTTTATCTTCATGTTGGTTTCCTTATTCCTTCGAAAATGAGTTAAAACTTGGAGTTCTTATATTTTGCACATTCCATGGACAAATAAAATGAAGAATCTTGTTAAGAGGTGCCTGATTTCATATGACTGACTTACTCTCTCATTTTTGACAGCATGGTGTTGCAAGATCTCCTTAAAAGCGTGTTGTCGGGAGTACATGATTATGGAGATACGACATCTGCCATGCGAAATAAAGTTTTTTCCATATATATAGAAGCAATTTCATCTGAGTGCACTCATCTTGTTCGGATGCTTCAGGTTGTGTTGAACTGTTGATGCTTATATCTTCTAGTGCCAAAACATTTTTGTTTCGTGTGGACGTCCCCTTCCTCTTAATATGCATGATTTTTTTGTATATTTGATGATATGACTTCAATTCATGGATAGCTGAGATTCTTATATTTGTGATACGAAGCCCTCTTGGATTTGGAGAAGATAACGGTTATCAGACTTTTATTTAATTTCCATGTGGTATTTCTTCTTGTTTGTTGAAAGTGAAAACTAATTTATTCTTACAAAAACAAGTCATTACTGGGGATTGACGAGGAGGAGGTTGTTGTCTTCCAGTGGGATGTGTCCCTAGTAGTGGGATGTATGCGTGCCAAACAGTTTTATTGTCGTGTGGGATATTTCATCCTTTTCATTTCTTGTTTTGGTGGGAAATCTGTATCCTCCTGCCTAAAAATGTGGTTCTTATGACAAGTTATTATGCTTAGGGTTACACTCTTATTTTCCTAGCTCACATTCCAAAAATGTAAACACAATCTATGATGAGTAACTATTTCTAATTTAAGAGACATCGATGAACATGAATATAACATATATATTATTACATCAGAAAGAAAATCGTCAAGTATAAGCAGATTTTAGTCTACTACCTATTTGCTTTATCTTGTGTTTCCAAGGACGAATTCTTATTAGTTACTGATAGACGAACTTGAAGTGCCACAGGCTAGATTCAGATGCATGACTAAATAGGAGTTAGAAAAATAAAGATTCATTGTCCCGGACTTGGAGAATCTAACCTATTGTGTATAGAAAAATTTCAAAAGCATGAGTCAAAAGGAATATTGGTAGGGACTCAGTTACCGCCGCTGAAAAATTAACTTGGAGAGTCGAATAACTTCAAAACAATGTAGGAGAAAACAAATCCACATGAGGAAAACTCATAGCAAATAGTGAGAAACAATAAACTTCCAAACCTGCATGTGATAAAGCAGTATGTTATAGAATCTTGTGTTGTATGAACTATGTTTTAGGTTTTATCATGCAATATGGCTAAGTTTACGATTTGTCTGACAGTTCATCCAAGATGATTTATTCTTGCAAGAAATTGAGGCCTACAATGCAGCAGAAGGCGACCAAATTCCTCTCCCCCTCCTGCGCCTTCAGAATTTTATTGCACAGTTGACACCTGACACTGTTTCAGCAGAGACGCAAGTTTCTTTGAAAGTTGCAACCTCTTATTGCATGAGAGATATGAGTCACTATGCTCGTATCCGAGGCTTGCATGTACTTGAATGTGTTATGCAAACTGCCTTGTGTTTTGTACGGAAAGAACAGATTCAAGAAGCTTGCCAGGTTTGTTCTGTAGTCATTCTGTTGGTAATACCGTGGCCAATTATAAGTTATGGCGTGATTTTGAGTATCAATTGTCGTGTCATACAATTAGCTGTCCTCTTTATTTCACCTTTGGCTATTTGTCATAGTTCTCCGCACATCCCCCTTTCTCTCTGAAAAAAAGAAAGAAAATAGCTGTTTTTATGTACTAGGAATTTCATTGCTTAACTTACTCTGCACATTCAGGTCCTGATGCTGTACTTGATCTAGCCCATTTCTCTTGCATATCCCTTCCATGTGAAGAATTCTAAACACAAGCATGTGAAAATGTTTCCTAAGATCTTCATATATTTTCTAAGAAATGAAATTCTATTTTCACTTGCTTCTGGCTGAAGCAAAGGGAAACTTTGGACTGTTCTGGGCCCTTCTCTAGGACATGCTCTGAACCTTAGTGAATTGATTTTTCATTAATGACACGCTTTAGTCCTTCTAAGAAACTGGCTCACTGAGTTTTGATGGAAATGATTGGTGTTCTTTTGGTCCTGGTGGAGATTTATCATTTGATTTCTAATACTATTCAGTTTATGCCAATTACTTGTATCGTACATTAGGTTCTTATGTTGTTTCCCGACTTCAACCCCTGGTAGCTTCTTTGGGGTGGGATCTTCTTGCTGGGAAGACAACATTGAGAAGGAAACTGATGCAGACTTTGTGGGCAAGTAAATCACAAGCTCTTAGATTGGAAGAGTCTTCTCTTTATGGTAATAGGTTAGATGAGGTAATACCTCCATGCCTGGTTCAGTTGTCAGCTAATCTCTGTTCTTAAAAGTGACTACTTTTTTTTGTTCATGTTCCCAAACAGTAATTGATTTGCTCAACGTTTTCACTGTTGGCAGGTGTCCTGTGTTGAAAATCTCTGTGATACATTGTGCTTCCAGCTTGACATTGCTTCTTTTGTTGCCTGTAACAATTCTGGTCAACCTTGGAGTCTAAAATCTTCTATACTGTTATCTGGAAAAGACTTAGAATGTGGGCCTGAAAATGCTCAATTTGATCCATTCGTGGAAAACTTTGTACTGGAGAGATTATCAGTCCAGAGCCCCCTTAGGGTAATGCTCTAACTTTCTCCTATTTGTGCACTCAACTGGTTTTCTTGTCTGGCCCGATGGGTTTTCGGTCAAATTTGATATCAATTGGTGAATGATCTAACACCATTTTTTGGAATTTTTATTGCTTCTGAAGTGTGTTTTTTACCAACTTTTCTTGTTTTTGTAGGTGATATTCGATCTAGTTCCTCAAATAAAATTTCAAGATGCAATTGAACTCCTTAGCATGCAGCCTATTACTTCCACTCCAGAAGCTTGGAAGAGGTGCAATTTTAGTTTCACTGTTGGATTTATTGACATTCAGCTTATTACTTCCACTCCAAAACTAGCCAACCTATTCTACTGAGGCTAGTAGAGTGCTGACTTAGTGAAGATGTTTTCTCTTCTATACTTCATGATTGTGACTTTGATTAGTTTCTGATTACTCATATAAGGTATCTAGAAATAAATAACTCATAGAAGGTAGCTATTTGATTCTGCTCCCTCCGTCCCGTTTGAAGCGACTCATTTCTTCCCGGCACGGGAATTAAGAAAGTAGATCATAAAGTATGAGAGATGAGTAGAAGATAAAGTAAGAGAGAGAAGAGTGAGATGGTGAGAGAGTAGATGATAAAGTAGGAGAGATAAATGATAAAGTAAGAGAAAATGTAGTAATGTTTTTGGAAAGTTATTTCCTTTTCTCGGAAATGGGTCGCTTCAAATGAGACAACCCTAAAAGGAAAACGGGTTTCTTTAAACGGACGGAGGGAGTATTATTTTTATGCCATCTTAAGTTTTAAGGACTAGGATTTATACAATATCTTGCTCTGGAGTTCTGATATCTCCTAGCTTTTATCATGATTCTGAAAATTATTTTGATGTCCACTTGGTTAGGTCTTAGCGACCTGAATAATATATATAAATATAACGAATGATTCTGCGCTCATTTAAATAAATTCTCAATAGCCAAAGCAATTGTTATTTTCTCAGACCTATGCATTTCTATAATACTCCCTCCGTTTCTTTATTGATGTCTACCTTACCATTTTATTTATTTTTATTTTTAATGTCTGCTCTCATTAAAATGGCAAATTCTCAATAAGCCAAAAGGGGGCCCCAATATTTATCTTATTTTCTCATACACTATGCATTTCTCCTAAAGTTTCTCTTTTGCACGATTTCCGCTCCCGCTCCCAACGTAGAAAATTTTGATTTTTAACTTTTTAAAAACTTTAGATTATTTCTTTTATTACAACATAAAAAAAAATAATAAAAAAAATAAATCAAATGCTTAAACTATGCCTTAATAACATTTAGATAAATTCACACCAATCATTCATCGAAAACCGTGCCAATTTATTAATACAATTTAAACTCATTAATACACCCACTACCTTAATCTCCGTGCCGATTCTCAACTAGACATTAATAAAGAAACGGAGGGAGTATCTTTTAGTATGAGACTTTTTTTCCGTGCTTGGGCAGAAAGTATTACTGCCTCCAATCAATTTCTGTTAGAACCGTCATGGTTTCTGGATGCAGGCCTTGATCTTGTTATCAATCATTTTGCTGTTTTTTCATCTTCTGCTTAAAGCATTAACTCATATAGGAGCGTTGTTGATTTCACCCTCCTCCTAACACCATGTGCATGCTTTCAGGATGCAAGATGTTGAACTTATGCACATGCGATTTGCTCTTGAATCTGCTCTTCTTGCGCTTGGAGGTATGGAAAGGAGTACAAGTGATGGAATAGAAGATCATAAAATGATTTTCTTCCATTTGAAAGAACTCAAGAACCACTTTGATGCAATCACTAATACTTCCCGCAAGGTTCTGTGAGCTTTGTACTCTTCACATACTTATTTTCAAGGTTCCCCTACTTAGGCTGAATGGATTGAGTGAAGTATTTATCAAAAGAAGTACCTGGGTGCATGATTCTTTCTGATTTGGAAAGTTGCTCTCTTTTAATCTACTTTCCTGTACTCCGCATGTGTGTGTATCAAATGTCTGCACAGGAACTGCTATCAGAATTTCACTCTATTTATTACTTGTCTGTGTACTGTTATCGTGATGCATCACATTGTTTTGCATTTTCTTGTGTCTTTCTATTGATAAAGCATATAATCTCTTCTATTTCTGTATTAGCTTGTGTTTCATTGATCTGCCTCCTTTTAGTTCTACTCTATGTACTGTCGAATCTGAAGTAAGGGGCCAAACTGTTGTGGTCATCAGTAAATGGTGTTTCCACTGTTAGTTTATAAAACATATAGTTATGTAGAATTTAATGGAATAAGGCGAATCCGGGAGAAAAATCTTTACATTGTACATTTTCAAGGGATATCCACTCATTGAATCTGTTTGGGAGAATGAAGTATCATCGACTAAGTTCTTATCCCCATTTTTATGGCTGCAAAGACCTTACATGGTTGAAAATCCAGGAAATATAAGCAACACTTATTTTAAGTCTTATTAACTGTAATTATTTACATGATTAATGTTATTTGTTAAGATGCTGAAGTTTGAAGATAATCTTATGCTCCCTTACTTCGGGCTTCCCCCCAATGTCCAACAACTATCTTGCTCTCTATCCTCTTATTTCAGTATTTATATAAGTGGGATTAATTATCTGTCAAATGTTCTATGCTGTTAAGAACCACTATTGCTGTAAAGGAGGAATGTTCGTTTCTGTGATTGTATCTTAAGTTAAACCTGGCATACAAGTGTTCAGAGTTCTATTTTACTTTTCCAGCTGACAAGTTTCCTTTTCCATCTTCTTTTGTTTCCTCGTTTATGCCATCCATTTGGTAAGCACGACTCTTTATTATACTTCATTTGTTGTGATGTGGTCGCTCATTTTTGAAATGCAGATATACATGGTGAACATTATTATCTCACTTATGTACATGGACAATCTGCATATTGATTTGGCACCTTCTGATCTAATGAGAAGACATTTCAAGTCATATAATTCTCATGGTGGTATACAAGCTGATCTCACAAACAATGAAGGGGGAAATGAGATGGTTGTCTCCTTCACAGGACAAGTACTTAATATTTTGAGGCAGCAACTACCGTTATCAATATCTGATCTGGACAGTTCCTTGGATAGCCCTATAACTGCTGGAAGTAAACAAGCTTTAGAATGGAGAATCTTGACTGCAAAACGTTTCATTGAAGAATGGGAGTGGCGACTTTCAGTTTTGCAACGCCTCCTTCCGTTATCTGAACGCCAGTGGAGGTGGAAAGAGGCTCAGACAGTGCTGCGTGCTGCCCCATCTAAGCTACTTAATCTGTGAGTTGTTCTACTGGTTAAGATTTATTGGTTCATCTCTATGATTTTTTGCATTTCCTCGTGTTATTGCATTAAGTTTGGAAATGCATGCAATTGTTGGTTTTGAATGTCATGTGTATTCAAATAGTATAATAATAAGTTTGTAAGTTTTCCAGTTTAGATACATTTGTTTTTTGCATGAGCATATACTTCTATAGTTTTGGAAATGGCATGCTATTGATTCCCTAATGGCATTGGCTGTTGGTCTTTGCTTGTGTTTCAGTTGCATGCAACGGGCAAAATATGACATCGGAGAGGAAGCTATTTCTCGTTTCTCTTTACCTCCAGAAGACAAAGTGACACTGGAATTGACTGAATGGGTGGATGCTGCATTCAAGAAAGCTTCTGTATGATCCTAACTTGTACTGTAAATTTCTGTCTATATGTTTATAATCTTCAGTTCTTCATGAATGCTCGGTTTATTCTTCTTGTGAAATTTCTCATGTTCTCATAATATCTGAGTTTGGTTTGTTGAATAAGTTAATAATATCTAATACACCTTGCATCTCTGTTGTCTCCTGTGTGACTTGTTTATATATTTGAAGGAAAACTGTCTCTCTTGTGCTTTCGCTAAGAACATTGTCTTCTGGCTACTGGCTGGACACTCTAAACCATTACGGATGCAGCTACCCTGTGCTAATCACACCATATAAATTTAACTGAAAAATCATTAATTCTAGCATGTAATGTAAATAATTAGCTGACTTCAGTTTTTTCATTTATCTCATGAACTTCTAGAGAAACACGACCAAGTTTTGTTAAATTAAGTCTTGATATGTCTTTCAGAACTATAGAAATCTGATATTGGACTTTATTGCGTATTAGGTGGAGGATGTGGTATCGCGTGCTGTCGATGGTGCTTCTGTCCAAGAATTGGACCCCTTGTCATTGCGCTCTCAGTTGGGACCTTTGGCAGCCGTACGTGTTTCACACTCCTTTTGTCCCTGCCATAGTGATACCTGCAAACATTATTGACAAATACGGAGTTTTTTTTTCTTTCTTTTGCAGATTCTTTTGTGCATCGATGTAGCTGCAGGTTGTTCGAGGTTACCTGATGTGTCTCTGAAGCTTCTGAATCAAGTATCAAAACCCAATCTTCCTTATGCAGTTCTTAAAGTTTTATGTGATTTTACATGCTACCAGTATCTAAACTGCTTGTTATACTAGTTTTCTCCCGGGAAGTATTTTTGTTTTTCATATAATGGGAAGTATTAGTTTTGGTAGTTGTAGTTAAGCATTTCCAATGACCATTGTGATTTAAAATGAATATATTGGATTGAGTTTGACTATGCAATCAATTTTGACAAGTAGGCACAAGTTATGCTCTCTGAGATCTATCCGGGCAGTGCTCCGAAGACTGGATCAACTTATTGGGATCAAATTCGCGAAGTGGCAATTATTTCTATTGCAAAGCGTGTCCTTAAGCGCCTATCCGAGCTCTTGGAACAGGTAATTTCAAGTTTGACATTAGACTATTTAGGATAGCCTGGAGAACTTGTGGACTAGTGTTCATATCGTCTTGTTGAAGACCGTCATGTGTCCTGCATCGACTTTGATGTTGGTCCTTTAGTTTGTAGATAAGTTTGGATAATGCCTTCTCTTACAAGGGCTTTTAATGGTAGTGTGGTTTAATTTAACACGGTATAATAGCAGGCCAAGTCGTTAATAGTTTGACCCATATGTAAGGTTGTTTGGTCCAACTATTAGTTGGACCGTTTAAAGTTCATTGTAGAGCCTATGGTGGCGTACACATGAGGGGGCGTGTTGAAGATCCTCATTTGTCCCACATCTACTTCAACTTGGTGTTGATTTTGTAGTCTGTAGTGTGCCCCAATTTATACATCTATACATTATTGGAAACAAATGCTTTCTCCAATATCTTGTCATGTATTTTTCGACAGCATAAAAACTGTAGTTTATTGGTAACCTTATGGCTTGGAACAGAATATTCATGTCTATATGATGCAAATATAGCAAGAAGTTGCTGCTCCTAGCATGATTTGATATTTTATTTTTGCATGCTATGGCTGACCGTGAACCATCTTATTGGATCATCTGCCTTGTTTACAAATTGCAATAAGCGTGACGGTGCACGGATCATACACCAAGAACCAATGGGGCATCTTTAAGTCAACAAGTTGTGAAGAACTTGATATTTTAATTTTTTATGATAGAACAACATGATTTGGTTTCTGTGCTAAATAGTTTGGCATGGATTCGGGGGTCTTTTTGAACATTGTGGTTTTTTCACCTGTATATCCTCTTACAGATTGTTTTTCCTATCGATATTCCAACTTTCCTCGATTTGGCCTATCCGGAAAGCAATTGTACCAACAAAATCCCTAGTTATCTCATGGCCGTTGCTGCTTGACTATTGCCTACATGTGATGTTGTTCTAAGTCCAAACAATATAGTCATATATCTACATTTCCCATAGTTGATGCTTTCATTGTAAGAGAGGATCTGAGGAATAGAACCACCTTTTTTCTGCATTGGCTTTTCTCGTACCAGGACAGTTAAATCTCTCCATCTTTGCATCCCGGTTATAGTGTTAGCAACAGAGTAAAGATTCTATTGATACTGCAAGAACTTTTGAAAATATGTATATGTGCAGCCAACTTTTCTTCTACGTGTACTCTTAGGCTTTTTTAATAAATCATGGATCTGAAGAATCTTATTGGATTTTCATTGGTGCTTTGGGTTTGGATTGCGTAGTTGCTTGTTTTAGATATCAGCTCGTACTTGTAGTAACATGCGAAAATCAATTTTGTTATATTTCATTGAAGATGGATAAGATATGCTTACACTTTTAATTTTTCCCTACCATTTTTCTCCGTTGGTGTAGTCTGATGAATGTATTAAGTCTTAAGATAACCTATATTTTCAGTAGAAATATATCTTTTGTGTTTATTGGACAGTTTATTACAACATACTCTATTTCTAATTTTATTTAAATTAAAAGGTCCCAAGAGTTATTAGGCCATTACTAGGATCCTCAGCATAGTTCTGAGATTTCTGAGCTGATGCTTGGCGGCCCTTTCATTTTGCTGTCTAAATTCTTTATGATAATTAATTCATAATGTCAGGACAAACCCGCAGCTCTTCAGGCTCTTTTATCAGGTGAAGTAATTCTTTCATCATCAGTCGAGTTCCACAGACAAGGGAACAGAGATCGCGCCCTCGTTATGCTTCATCAAATGATTGATGATGCTCATATGGGCAAGCGACAGTTCCTTACTGGTAATCTTTTTGGCTGCTATACAGTTTCTTCAGATAAAATTATTGTTGCAATGTACAGATCTATTAACTAGGTTACGTATCTTACTATCTATTGAAATCTCAGGTAAACTTCACAATTTAGCTAGAGCTATTGCTGATGAAGAAACAGAAAGGGACCATTCTACCGTTGAGGGCTCAAGTTCTGATGGGAAAGGGCTTCCAGGTTTTGACAAAAATTGGGTTCTTGGGCTTGGTTTAAGAGCCGTAAAACCAACACCTGTGACTCCAGAGTCTGGAGAAAATAATGCAGATTCTGCTAGTTATGATGTTAAAAATTCAGAAAAAAGATTCTTTGGGCCTTTTGGTTCTAAGAGTACAACATTCCTTTCTCAGTTCATTCTCCATATTGCCACAATTGGTGACATTGTTGATGGGACGGATACCACTCATGACTTCAACTACTTTTCAGTAGTTTATGAGTGGCCCAAAGATGTAAAATTCTTTCTCCTCCTTTTCTAATATTTGCTTTCTTCTTTGTACCTTGATGCAGATAGTCTATGTGGTTGCAGTAGTTTGCATAAAAAGCTTAAATTCTTGAAGAAGTTCTAGTTAATAATTTTGATCTTTATTCTGGAAAGAGAGAGATACGTTAGTGGAGGAGGATACATACTCAGCTGCAAACCTTAAGTTTGTAATGCTGAAGGACAGTGGATTTCTTAATTCATTTATTTCTTTTAAAGAGTTTATGTTTTCATCTGAAAGCTTGCTATAAACTTCTCTTTTCATTACCTCAAGCAGCATAATTTCGTCACACAACCGCACTTATCTCCTGAACTCTTCCCTGTTTTTGTTCCCATAATTTTGTTGTTGTACCTGTCTCTTTGTAAGTTTATGTTTTTAAAATGTGTAAACACCAGGATATCAGTGCAGTCTTATTTCCCCCCCTGCTTGTATATCTCTATGTTCTTTACTGAATGTAGTATTCCAAATCCTATTGCTTGTCAGTGCTGTAAACTAGGATCTTCTGTGGTATTTAGGAAGAATAAGTGAGATTCTTTTCTCTTAGAAAATGAATAAGTAAATAATATTTCCAACAAGTTTGTGAAACCCATGTTTTCTGGTTTTATGCTGTGTACTTTTAATACAATAAAAATGGTATGCACTGCCCTAGTTTTGCTTCTGCCTTTCTGTTCTTCAATTAGTTGAAATATTTATTTGTTTCTGTATCTGGGTAACTTGGGTAACTTGTTTTATGAGTACTACACATCTTCTAATCCTTATTCTTAACGTTTATTTTCGCGAATACATGTAACTTGTGTGATAGGGTAGAGAAGTAATTTCTGACAGAAAGGGGGGGGGGATCTACCCTCTGCAACTAAAAAGTGTATTAAGTACAGTTGGTCCAATCTGGTTTTTCTGATTGAATCATTTTTGCAGCTGTTAACTCGTTTGGTATTTGAAAGAGGCAGTACAGATGCAGCTGCTAAGGTAGCAGAAATAATGAACTCGGACTTTGTCCATGAAATAATTTCTGCTTGTGTACCTCCTGTTTACCCTCCAAGATCTGGCAATGGATGGGCTTGCATTCCAGTCATTCCTACTCTCCCTAAGAGTTATACTGAAAGTAAGGTTCTCTCACCTTCTTCGCGTGAAGCAAAACCGAAGTTTTACACCCGTTCTTCTGCCACTCCGGGAGTCCCTTTGTATCCTCTCAAGCTTGATGTTGTGAAACATCTTGTCCAGTTATCTCCTGTCAGGGCCGTCCTAGCATGTGTGTTTGGAAGTACTATGTTGTATTTTGGCAGTGATCCGGCTATTTCAAGTTCCTTAAATGATGGGTTATTGCCGACTCCTGATGTTGATAGATCCTTCTATGAATTTGCGCTAGATCAGTCAGAGAGGTCTGCTTCTATCAAATAATGTACTAACATCATGTATAATTTATTGTAAAGTAACTAATGTGGTTCCTTTCATTTTGACGAGCAGATTTCCATCCTTGAATAGATGGATACAAATGCAGACAAACCTTCATCGAGTTTCTGAGTTTGCTGTTATGGCTGAACATGGAACAGATGATGTGAAAGACAACTCAGAACCCAAAACTGCTTTGAAGAGATTTCGTGAAGGAGATACCGACTCTGAACCTGAAAGTGATGATATGGCCGTTGGCAGTAACATTTCATTACCACTGCCTGAGGTTATGGATCAAAGCAACGTGATGCATGATGCCTGGCATGAATCTCTGAAGTCTGGACCTGCTGTACATGATAACACTGTTTTCCTTTCTTTTGATTGGGAGAATGAAGCACCCTATGAAAAAGCTGTAGAGAGGTAACATATTAATCTTTATGCAATCTGTTGGAGAGTTGGAAAGTGGTTGTTTTGTTTTGTTAGATCCTAGATATTTTTTTCTGCCACAAATAGATTAAGATATTTTCTTTCAGTCATTTGAAAACTTAATAAGTTACAAACGGACCATGCTTTTTCAAATTTTGTTCCGTTAACGGGGCGTTTCTTCGGGGTAAAATAAAAGAAAGTACTAGTAAATAAAATCAAGAAATCAGTGCCAGTAATTTTAAGCCTAACCTGACACGAGATTGAGCTCCAAAACAAGACGAAGTCTTGCCCAAAATGATATTTTCATTTCCTAGATGAGAATACTACAAAAGGGTTGACCTCTATGGTATAGAGGCCAAGACTTGGTCGCTGTGAACCAAGGACGGGGGTCCTTCATGGGGTTTGTCTGTGTATCTGGGACCCGGGTTTAGGAGTCAGTACCAATGGACTGTTTGAGAGGCCTATGTCTAGGAGGAATCACCTATTTATGTTTTCATAGTCTTACCCTCAACTTCTTTGAGTTCTGGGCTTATTTGTGATGAACAATATATTACTTGACCAGTCCTGGAAGTAACACAAATCTGCTCACACCATCTTTGCTGCTACAGATTGATTGGTGAAGGGAAGTTTCTCGATGCTCTTGCTCTGTCAGATCGTTTCTTGCGCAACGGGGCCTCAGATCAGTTGCTTCAGATGCTCATTGTAAGTGAAGAGGATGATGCACTTACAGAACAAACTCAAAGTAGTTCAGCCCTTTGTATCTGGAGCAATACCTGGCAATATTGTCTCCGCCTGAAGGATAAGCAACTTGCAGCTAGACTTTCTCTGAAGTACGACTACTGGTTCAACTCTCTGGCTTTTTAGTAAACATATTTATTTTTGGGTAAAGTTGCATCTAACCATGTAGCCTTGCCTTTTCTGAAATTCATACGTCTAAATCCTGTTGTTAGTGATTTAATCCAGATTTTTTTTCTTCTCCTCTCTTCAGATAAATACTATCCTTTATGTTCAAATTTAATATCTTATCTTAAGCTCTTTGCTTCCATGCAAGTTCTTTATTTGGTTGAACAGCTGTTTTATTGGTTGTATATTCTTATTTTTTAGGTATCTGCACGGATGGGAGCTGGAAGCAGCATTAGATGTTCTCACTTTGTGCAACTGCCATTTGCCTGATAGTGATCCACTTAAAATTGAGGTACCTGAATTGGGTTTCTTATTCTATTGAAGTGGAACTTATTAATACTTAAAAGAGTTTTTGCTTTGTGGATGCAAAATCAAATTTGATATTGTGTTCTTATGCTTTATGAATAGGTTGTTCAGAGGAGACAAGCTCTCTGTAGATACAAACACATTTTATGTGCAGATGATCGATACAACAGCTGGCAAGAGGTGATTATATTTGCTTCATTATTATGCACAAAGGGAACATAAATATTGAAAACATAAATGTTTTCCTCTTTTTCTGGAGATCAATTGTTATATATTGTTCAATTTTATTCCCAATAGGTAGAGATAGATTGTAAAGAAGATCCTGAGGGTCTTGCACTTAGATTGGCTGAGAAAGGAGCAGTATCTGCTGCTTTAGAGGTGGCTGAAAGTGCAGGACTTTGTATTGAACTTCGTAGAGAACTTCAAGGCCGTCAACTTGTCAAGCTTCTCACTGTGGATCCAGTTAATGGTGGAGGCCCTGCAGAAGCTTCCCGATTTCTTTCGTCTCTCCGTGACTCTGATGATGCTCTGCCGGTTGCAATGAGTGCAATGCAGCTCTTGCCCAATCTCAGATCCAAACAGCTTCTTGTATGTTGAAAGAGTTGCTTCACATTTCTTAAGTTGATATCTGAAAAATCTGTTTTCTCTGAGTTCTTGTTAGTAAAGCTGTGTTTTCTTTCACTAAGGTGCACTTCTTCCTGAAGAGGAGACATGGAAATCTATCTGAAGTTGAGGTTTCCCGGCTAAACTCATGGGCTTTAGGGCTTCGTGTATTGGCTTCTTTGCCATTGCCATGGCAGCAAAGATGCTCATCTCTACATGAACACCCTCATTTGATTGTAGAAGTTCTGCTGATGAGGAAACAACTGCAGTCTGCGACTCAGGTACATTATCTTTTACGTTGACTACTTTGGGATATTGTCACTCAGTCATAAATCACTTGTGTGTTAACTGCTAGCAGATTCTTAAAGAATTTCCTCTGTTGAGAGACAATGATATGATACTTGCATATGCTGCCAAAGCTATTGCTATTAGCATGAGTTCCCCTGCTAGGGATTCCAGAATTTCAGTTTCCAGTACAAGACCAAAGCAGAGATCAAAGGCTACCACACCCACACGCTCATCATTCAGTAGCAGCCTGAGTAATTTGCAAAAAGAGGCACGAAGAGCATTTTCCTGGACTCCGCGCAATGCAGTAGATAAGGGGGCAGTGAAGGATAGTCATAGGAAGAGAAAGATCCCTGGAGTAATACAATCTGAAAAGGTTTCTTTAGAAGCAATGACTGGTATTCAGGAAGACCGTGTTTCAGTCTTCACGGCAGATGGGCAAGAAAGGCTTCCTTCTGTTTCAATTGCTACAGAGTGGATGCTTACAGGTGATGTCGAAAAGGATGAAGCTGTTCGTTGTTCTCATCGATATGAAAGTGCCCCTGACATTATACTATTCAAGGTACTGTAGCATGCATTTTGGAACATTCAAAATATGTCGAAAACTGAGTTTCATTTGCTGAAAATGAGAAACCTTTGAAATTGTTATTACATATTTAGGTATCTTGATTATTATTATTAGGGTTGAGGTCAAGGTGATATCACCTGCCAAAATGTTTTTATGAATCCCAAAGAGTAAATCAGATTTTGCTTATCTTGGACTCTCTTGTTTAATGTTTCTTTGATGTCTAATGACCTAGATTCATGTGCTAAAATATTATTTTCTATTAAGCTCGCAAATGTTATTCAATGTGAATGAGAAATATTTATATTTCATGAATGCTTAAGCCTGCTGTTAGATGCCTTGCAGATGTGGTATAGTTCTGCATAAGTATTCCCGTAAGTGTGTAACATTCTAGGAACGGAACATATCCGACTACAATCTGCAATCCAACCTAGCCACTAATGTTAGAATCATCTCGCCCTTACTGACTTGCTAACACTACACTGTTCTTCATGGAATACGTGCAACAAGCGTCTGATTTTAAATACCTCCAGATTGAGTGCACTGGGGTATCTGATGTTCAGTTCCATCCAGTTAATAGTTTGAGACCCTACACTCACCCTCAACCCCAAGATCTGACTTTAATTACTATAGGACTAATGTATTGTAATGAGGCCTTTTAGTCTCCTCAAAGGAGAAGCTATTAAACAATAAGAATCTACAACTATCTATCATGGAATCCAAAGTCTATCCTTATTTATTTAGTTAATCACCACAAGTAACTAACATTTCATTGCACAAAATCTGCCCTAATCTTCAATTTGAATTATAATTTGGTGTTGCATTTTCTACTTCTTGCATGTAATTGATGTTATTGCAATTCTCATTTTACTATGAATCGAGCTGCCACTGCTAAATTTGTTGCATCTCTTTTCCCAAGGCATTGCTTTCATTATGTTCAGATGAAAGTGTATCTGGCAAAGGTGCTTTGGACTTGTGCATGAATCAGATGAAAGTTGTTTTGAGCTCCCACCAATTACCTGAAAGCGCATCCATGGAAGCCATTGGCCGGGCATATCATGCGACGGAAATATTTGTGCAGGTATCCAGTTTGGAAATTCTTTTGAACTAGAGTAAACGTTATCATGTAATGTTACAATTTGATACTTTTTCTGTGCTATGCAGGGTCTGCTTTTTGCTAAATCCCAGCTCAGAAAAGTTTCTGGGGGCAGTGACTTGCCTAGTAGTTCAGAAAAAAGCAGGGATGCTGATGATGTATCTTCTGATGCTGGCAGCTCTAGCATGGGTAGTCAATCGACTGATGAACTTCCAGAAGCACTATCACAGGTTGATATATGGCTTGGACGTGCTGAACTGTTGCAAAGTCTTTTAGGATCAGGCATAGCTGCTTCCATTGATGATATTGCTGACAAAGAGTCATCTGCACATCTTAGGGACCGATTGGTCCAAGAGGAGCGATACAGTATGGCTGTATATACTTGCAAGAAGTGCAAGGTATGAATATAGCATATAACTTTTACATTGATTACTCTGATAAAAACCCACCAACTAATTTTTTATTTTACCCTCAGATTGAGGTCTTTCCTGTTTGGAATGCATGGGGCCATGCCCTGATCCGAATGGAGCACTATTCCCAAGCTCGTGTGAAATTTAAGTAAGTCAAAAGTTTAGATGTCTACATGTATTTGTCTGTTTTGGGAGGGGAAATGCAGAAAGAACTTTCTGTTATTAGACATTCTGGTCTCTACTTTTCTCTCTTTTTTTTTCTTCATAAAATAGGAAGATGTTTATGTTGTATCTTCTTGGCTTCTAAGTTGTATAAATGTACAGGCAAGCTCTCCAGTTGTACAAGGCTGATTCTGCTCCAGTGATCCTAGAGATCATTAATACTATTGAAGGAGGCCCCCCGGTCGATGTTGCATCTGTCCGATCCATGTAAGAGTGCACACTTGATAATATGAGTAACCACACTTGCCTGTCCTATATGTTTGTGTTTTTCTGTTCTTATTTATAATACATCTGAAGATTTTGGATGCATTTTACGGTCTTTACATTTAAAGAAGTCAACTTTATAAGAGAATGCACAACCTCCCACGGTATTGCTTCCCTAATTCATTTGAACGGATTAACTGTGGAGGTAGATAGTTCTAAATCCCTAGTGTTGTGATTTATTGAACAGTGGAGGTGAATCTCAAACTCATAATCTGAAAGAATATTGATGGTGGAACATCAGAGTTGCAAATGAAACGTCAAAGCCTGAGAAAATTATAGTTCAGTTGCAAATCCAAAAATATATTTAGCATGTATTTATCGTTTATTTCATTACAATTTGAGACTATTGACCATCATTTACTTAATTTTAGGAGCAAAGCTTGTAGGACTTAAGGAGATAATTATTTCAGCTTCTTATACTTATTTGGTATTCACATTCTACATGGTCTTAATGATACCCATCAAATGACATGGTGAATAAACATCTATCAGGAATTTCTTACTAGAAGTACTCATTTTTTTTTTGTGTATCACCAGGGGAGTCTCCTTCTTGGATTTAGTATGATGTCCACACGACATATATCATTCAATTGGATACATTGTGTGAAATATGGGTGTTTTATGAATACAATTTAGTTTTCTTTTATGGATGATATTAACAAGAATTTTCTGGTGTTCACCACAATTGATATAGGTATGAACATTTGGCCAAAAGTGCACCAGCTGTCTTAGATGATCCTCTTTCTGCTGATTCCTATCTCAATGTCTTGTACATGCCTTCTACATTCCCGCGTTCAGAGAGATCTAGGAGGTTCCATGAAGCCATAAAGGATAATTCTATGTATAGTCAAAATCTTGAAGATGGACCAAAAAGCAACCTCGAAAGTGTTAGATACCTCGAATGTGTAAACTATTTACAAGAAGTACGTATCTGTTTTAAAATATGTGCTGTTTATATTCTGGTTCTAAAATAGTTCTTCTGCATTTATGAGTTAAGTTTTTAATAATTTTCTCTTGCTATATATTTTGATTGGTCATACAAGCTGCAGAACAGCACCATTGTACTTGCCGTCCTAGGATATCTATATTTTATCCTTACACACCCTTTCTAAGACATTGAATTGCATATTTACTATTTTAATGCTATGATTTGTGGGATTGAGCTGGTTTAAATTTTTTCCGTAATAATCCTATGTTATTCATAGTGTTTTCTGGATAGAAAATTCTACATCTGGTTAATTGTTCTGAATTATGCTATCCCCCATTTCATTTTTATTTAGTTCCTTTTCCCTTGGTTCTGCCTATTTGTAAGCTTCCCTACTAGCATATCAACATTATTGTAGTTATCCATCGCCTTGCCTTAATAAACCATAACATATTTTATGTTGCAGTATGCTCGGCAGCATTTGCTAAGCTTTATGTTTAGGCAAGGGCGGTATAAAGAGGCTTGCCTGTTATTCTTTCCTACCAACTCTGTCCCAAATCCATCACAGCCATCGCCAATGGGAGTTGTTACTTCAACTTCTTCCCCGCAAAGACCTGATCCTTTAGCAACTGATTATGGGACAATTGATGATTTATGTGATCTTTGTGTTGGTTATGGTGCCATGTCTGTCCTGGAGGAAGTGATATCATCAAGGACTGCAATGACACAGGATCAGTTGGTGAATCAGCACACTGCTGCTGCAGTTTCCCGCATTTGTCTCTACTGTGAAACTCATAAGCATTTCAATTATCTATACATGTTCCAGGTAGATGCAATTCCTTATTTATTTCCCCTTCACTTTTTTTCTTGGATGGAATCAGGTACCTAGAGATTAAAAATATTTTTTACCTAGGGTGTTTGGGATTTATATTTGCATCACATTCTAAGATCCCTTTAGTGATTTTTCAAATTAAATTGACACATCTTCCACAAATGAAAATGTCTACCCGACAATGAGAGTATATTATGTTTGGAGTTCAATTTCTGGCATTTTTTTTATCGCAATGTTGGATTCTGTTTCTCAATGGTGGATACCAATGTTATGCATGTGAGACAAATTGTTTTCCCCTGGGTAATACTGATTTGAGCCTTTTCTATATTAATAGACATTAAGTTGTCAAGCCTAGTGTGTATAGCTATATTATTTTTTGCTATTTGACTTATATTCTAAAGTTTACATCAGTAGAACTAGGTCTGGACTTTGTTTTACAATGTCCAAGTTACTTGATACTTCGGCTGAACTATGTACATATCTGTAAGTTGGCTTTATATGCACACATGGCAATATGATATCAGCAAATACTAATCCACTGTAGAATTTTTTGCAAGAAATAAAAGTTTTTTTTAAGAAATAAGTGATGAAGTCATGACAATAGCCTATCCTATATAAATACAACTCCAATTTCTAGCAGCAAGTGAATAAGAAATGTCTTGAATTCTTCATGATTTAAGGCCCACCCTGCAACTCTAGACATTACTCTATCCCACGCTTCATAGTGGATTCAATAGACTACAATATGTTTTTGTAATTATTGGGATATGCTCCTGATACACAAGATCCCCGTAACTTTTCCAATTATCCACTCTGTACATATGTTTTTGTACAACGTAACCTCTCCCCGTTCATGCCCCTTGCCAAGGTGTGGGCACATCTTCTTTAACACACACATGATATTTAATTTATTGTGTGCATAAGTTTACACTTACTATTTGTGAATTGATGGCTTAGGTGATCAAGAAAGACCATGTAGCTGCTGGCCTGTGCTGTATTCAGTTGTTTATGAACTCTGCTTCTCAAGAGGAAGCTATAAGGCACTTAGAAAATGCAAAGGTAACTGGTACATGTGTCGTCATTTATTTGTCCGTACTTCTAGGCTCTAGTAACTTTTTTTAGGATAAAAAGGAAGGTAGATATGCTGAATCGAAACCAGGGGTTGATAAGCTTTTAAGGATATAACTTTGTAAACAAAACAAGTAAAAGTTGATTTCTCTCTCCTACTATTTCAAATCTCTTATGCAAAACTTGGAAGTTACTTGTAAATGTGGTGAAGAGTGGGATTAAGCCAGACATGTACTTGAAGTTTTGTGCAATATGTTTTAGGACTTTCAGTTATGTACTTGAGAAACTGCAAACAGTTTTCAGACCTCATGTATTTTTGATTTCAATGCTCATCTTGTGCTATAATTTTACCTTATCCAGCCAATGTACCATGGCGTTTTCAGCACCAAACAGACTTGAATGCTATGCGTGCTTTTTATACAAAACAATTTCTATTATTAAAAATGACCAGAGGTACGTCAAGAGGATAGTATGTCTTCGCTGCACGATTCTGTTCACTCACTATTTGAGTATCTAAAAACCTTAACCCGACCAGGAATGATACATGATGCAAACTGATGGCTGATGTTGTAATCTGGATGTCTGATTCTTTATATGTTGTTCTGTTTTGGTGCAGATGCATTTTGAGGAAGGACTGTCGGCAAGATCTAGATTAGGAGATTCTACCAAACCTGTCACCAAAGGCATTCGGGTTAAAACTGCTTCAGAGAAGCTAACTGAAGAAGGACTGGTCAAATTTTCGGCTCGTGTTGCCATTCAGGTACATATATGCAATGAATGTGGAAGTTATTAGCTGGTGGGTTTTCTATACTTGTTTATGCAAAGGAGTTTCATTTTTTTTCCCTTATATAACAAGGATAATGACCATTTATGAATGTTCTGACATTATAGTCACCCTGTAGATCTCGTGTAGGACAACTGAGTAAAAATCTTAGCTTCTGCTAGGTCCATCTTCCAAATTAGGCGTCGATACCACTTTCACTTACAAAGCCTTTTGATGTAGAGGCATCTACTTAGCAAATGGTTTGTCGTGCTATTCTTGATTTTGGGTGTATAAAGGATTTTCTTTGGCTTACTTCTTTTGGATCTTCACATCAAAATTTGATTCCTTGCGTTTGAGATTGAAGATTCATTCCTTTAGGTTGTGTTTGTTAAAATAAAATTATGTTTCTCATTAATTATTGAATCACAACGGAGTTAAGCAAAACTAATATTTTAATCGTTCTATCAAACTTTGCAATGAATTTGAGACATATTGATTTGAATCTATTTACATAAATCCCTGAATTCGAATAAGGAATTCCAAATAGTGGGTTTTAGGTCAATAGATTCTACATTCATTCATTTCAAATATACTGGGGCTTCAAATCTCTCAAAATAAAAACCTTAGACTATTTAATGACTTTCTCATTAAGATGATTTCATTTATCATAACAAAACCAAAACCATTCTCTAGTTATCTTGTGTTGGTTTCTAGGTATTTGCTTTATCTTCTGTGATTGATTTTTTTAATAAGAGCTTTAGTTGCATCTTAATGTATCAACTTTATTTATATTGAATGCTTGACAACTTGTAGATTAATGTTGTGAGAAGCTTAAATGATGCTGAGGGACCTCAGTGGAAACACTCTCTTTTTGGCAATCCAAATGATCTGGAGACATTCAGGTTCTACACGTTCTTTTTTTTTCTTGCTCATTTATCTCATTTTCTCCACTCGTAAATCTGTAAAGTTTGATCTCCTTTCTTAGTTAGAATAAAATAAGAATAAATAGGACTATCTTCCCTGTGTAGACAAACTCAATTAAATTTTGATTTGTCTGAAGACATAATCCTCCTTCATGGTCTAAATTTGTTGGCTAGGATTTTCGTAGCTATCCAGACAAAACCTAAAGGTAGCTATCCAGACAAAACCTAAAGGGAGAGCTTTTGACCCTTTTCTTCCTACTTCCTCTATGTGATCACATGGCTATATTAAAGAATTCTTCTCAAATTTCATTGAAGGAGGGTTCATAAGGCAAATTATGGCTTCTGTACTGGCGTACTTCTGCAAATGTTTATTCTTAATTCTTAAATGATTGAGGTGTCTGAAAGTTCAGAAGATATAAGACTATTATGATGCTACCATTTTATGTCGTAGGAGCATTGCAGGCATTCCCGTCATTTCTGTCCTTTTGGTGACTGAGATCTAAGTCTTTCTAGTTTCTTCTCCCTTGGCTTCCCACACCTTTCATGAGTTCCAATTCTACCGAGGAGTTCTATTTTCTGAGCTGTATTCGATCATTATTTTTACCAAATTGCGCGTTAATTGTAAATGCAGGAGAAGATGTGAAATTGCAGAAACTCTTGCTGAAAAGAATTTTGACTTAGCTTTCCAAGTAATATATGAATTCAATCTTCCAGGTAACTTCCTGTCATGTTGTGTGTGAGTTTTCCCCTCCATACAGGTCAAATGTATTATTGTTTCATGAAGATCAACATGCCTATCTTCTTATTCATCCTAGCTGTTGATATCTATGCTGGAGTTGCTGCATCTCTTGCTGAAAGGAAGAAAGGGGGTCAATTAACTGAGTTTTTCAGAAACATTAAGGGTACCATAGATGATGAGGATTGGGATCAGGTACTATTGCTATTATACTCTTCCCCCAAAGTTTGTTTCCGTCCATATAATCTGATAATTGTTTGTTTGTACAAATTTAGTGTAAGCTGATAATTCTTTGGTTATACATGTTTAAGTTTGAAATATCAGAACTCCGAAGCACTGATACTAAGTAAGAATGGCTAGTGCGCTTGTATATTATCATAATTTAGATAATGTTAAATATACAGAAAAACATTCCAGCTAACTTGAAGATACATAACCCAATCTTATAACCAACTACTGGCATATAATTGTAGTTTGTCGGAAAACTAGTTTAGATTGTTTTTACGAAAAGGTTGACCTACTATATAATGAAGTAGGGTTGGTGGTACTCAAATTAATACTCCCTCCGTCCCACTAGAAACGACGCGTTTCCCTTATTGGGTCGTCCCACTAGAAACGTCGCGCTTCCTAAAATAGTAAAGATTGTGTGGACCACATTTAACTACTAAAAAGATAAATAATCCACACCGCATAACATCACTTTCTTGATTTCCGCGCCCAAAAAAACTTGTCGTTTCTAGTGGGACGGAGGGAGTATATATAAATAGTCTTTCTAGATTCTTAAATCATGGTAGTAAAAAAGCCTTTATATTTTAGCTGGGAAGACAGGTGGTTTCTCTATTATTTTGAAGGCCCTAAGGTAGGGGCCAGCAAGTGAAGATTTTGTTTCTACAGCAAAATGTTTCAGCAAGTTGCTTGAGAAATGTATTGACCCGTATCTCTCCCATATTTTCTCACACTACAGAAATGTACTACTGCCCCTATTTATACAAGGGATTACTACCTTAGTACTGTCTTTTTTCCATTTCGGGATTGATATGCCTCTGATTGACCAGATGGAAATATAGTTTCACAAAGTTCATTAAGAAGATCCAAAATGGCACTTTTGCTTTAATTTCCTTCACAGGGCCCCCCAAAATGAAATATTATATCTGTTTTACAGGTCTTGGGAGCGGCAATTAATGTCTATGCTAACAAACATAAGGAACGCCCTGATCGCCTCATCGACATGTTGACTAGTAGCCACAGGTGGGGCCCTATTTGATGCTACTATTTAAATAAAACTTTTAAAGATCAAACATATAAAAAATATGCCAATTTATTCAATTTGCTCATATGTGCTTGTATCAGGAAGTTCTAAAAAGCTATGTTATTTGTTGAATTTATTGAATGCACAGTAATAAGCATGATGGTTCTGCGCAATCCCTTGCTGTTTCTACTAGAACTTTGACAAGGGCTGGAGATTCTTTTCAGTGACCTTTTGATCTGTCACAGATAGTTATTGTCAAATTTTTATACTTTTTCTAAGCAAAGTGGAATATGAATCTAATTGCCTCAGTTGGAATGTGCAGGAAAGTACTTGCCTGTGTTGTCTGTGGCCGCCTAAAGGGTGCTTTCCAGATAGCATCTAGGAGCGGAAGTGTAGCTGACGTTCAATACGTTGCACATCAGGTTATTCTTCAATCTCTTTGATTTCTGACAAACTTTGTTCAATTATGGTATGAGTTGTTTTTCTTTATTTTGAGAATGACATTTTTCCTTAATTTTCTTTTAGTTTACATACTCATTTTCAAGACTAGTTGTTTAAGTTGAACGGTCCTCTTTCTGCAGGCATTACATGCCAATGCACTTCCAGTTTTGGACATGTGCAAACAGTGGTTGGCTCAATACATGTAGCTTGATGAGCTATGAGTCAGTATGTTTGAGATGTTTACTGCGCAGAAAGTTCTGCAATTCAGTATGGGGACCGAGCTTCGTGGTCAACATGGATACTGAAGCTAGATTTTGGTTTTTGGTTCAAAACTTGGGGAAGCAGCTGGTTTGATACGCAGTCGATTATTGGGAAGGATTGGAAATGAAGAGGGAGAGATTGGCACTACCTTCCTTCAAACAGGTTACACAGTCCTCTTAGGGTTTTTGTTCCGGTAAATATGCGATTTCGTGGCAATTTTATTTAAACATCAAGATACAATACTTGTTGGTCGCTTATGTTTGCATTAAAGGTGTTACAAACTTGTAGGGAAGGAAGGAGGGACAAGGCTTTTTTCTTGGTTCCTTCCATTGGGAGAGAAGGGAGATATTAAATTGTATCATTATCTCTTACACCTTATTTCGTATGTGTATTGATATTTTCACAAGTTTCTCTAGTTATCTACTCCCTCTATCCCATTGAAACAGTCTCAATATATCTTTAGGTTGTTCCATTGAAGTGGTCCAGTTTTTTTTTGGTAAAAATTATTATAATTACTTTTTTTCAGAGACCCACAACTCCACACATTAACTACTCTCCTTAAAAGTCGTACCGAAAAGAAACTGGACTATTTTATTGGGACGGAAGAAGCATTTTCTATAGCTCTTGTTTTTCCAAATATAATTGATGAACATGGATTGGGTTTTGTTTAGGTGGGGAAAAAAATACTGAATTTTCGGTATTACTACTGCCCGTATCTTAAGGACAATAATAACAGATACTCAAAAAAGGGTATGTTATCGGTATGATAAAATGTTTACGGCATACCGTACCGATCAATCTCTAATTTTAATTGTCATTTTGAGAAACTAGCTACATGTAGCCTATAAATAAATTTCTATAAAATCTTGGTGACCTCTCTGTGTATCCTTATCTTGGAGTTTATCGGGCTTTCTCTATGTGGGCCCTTAGCTTGGAGTTTGGGCTTACAAATACTTTTGTGGATCGTTACAAATTATACAATGTTTCAGATAAACTAGTTTCTAAACAACAATTAGTGGGTTTTGGGCCATCGCGTGTGGGTCTAGGACGGGTTTAACGGTTTCGAGTCTTTTTGTCATCCCTAAACAAACGGGTCAGTAAAACAATTAGTGGGTTTTGGGCCAATAAGACGCACCCTATAAACTTCGAGAAATGCATCTGCAAATTTTGACGTTTATATACGCGCAATTCAGAGGTTAATAATGCAATTAAGAGGAAATAATAATTTTAAAAAATAAAAAAAAACGGATCCATTAAATGACTCAACAAGTGTAGCAGTGAACTACTCCTGGTTTTATCATACTCCCTCCGTTCCGCTTCAAGTGATCCATTTTCTATTTCGGGCGCTCATTTCAAGTAACTCATTTCCAAAAAAGGAAATAATTTTAAAAAATAATCATAAATTCTCATATACTTTATCATTTATTTTTCCTATTTTATCATTCTTTATCATTTCGCTCACCTACTTTATCATTTACTCTCTCATTCATATTCTCTTTCTTACTTTATCAACTACTCATCTTTCATACTTTATCATCAACTTTCTTAAATAAAATAGGTCATTTGAAGTGAGACGGAGCGAGGAATAAATAATTGCGATACATTTTTGTCATCACAGATCGCTGCTGACTTTTGTCATCACTTACTCATTTATTTCGATGGTCAACGCTATTGCTTATCTCCACATTCTTTATTACATGGAGTATATAATTGCCTAATTTATCATTGTATCATAGCAGAGTTTATCTTTAACCCTATTATTCATCACATCACCGTCGCACATATTGTGCCACCGCCTCCAAATTATATTTTTCTATTATCGTCGCACATTATAAGTGCCACCACATCCTTATTATTTCCTCATGGCCAAAGATGATACCACCAATGCCAATTCCCAATTTTTTCTTCATCCGTCTGACAATCCGGGTCAGAACTTTGTTACGGAGCAACTACACGATGCGCTCTGATACCATGATAAATTGAGTCACATTCCCCTTAAAAGGCCTTTTAAGGGGAATGTGGCCCAATTTATCACAATAAGTCAACGTCTCTCGCTTGCCAAAATATTGAGTGAAGGGTCTAAATAATAATTTCATACATGGCATAATAAAGTATGATTTATTTAAATACATATAAGATTAGATAATAGAGAGGAAGATGATTTCTAAATATAGCATGATAATGTTTTCAATTTAGTAATATGTACTTCCTCCGACTCATTGATCTTGTCTTTGTTTCTTTTTTAGACTGTTCCACTCATTTTGTCTTTAACTCAAAAAGGAAAGTTTTAATATTTTTAATACTCTTTTAATTATTATTTAAATTGTAGGATTCATACATTTACTATAAAATTACTTATTTAAATTATAAGATCTACACATTTATTACTAAATCACTTTATTTAAATTGTAGGACCACACCTTTATTACTAAAACCTACCTCACCTTAAAAAATCACGCCGGAAATTTGAAGCCAAGATCAATGGAACGGAGGAAGTATAACACTCAGAATTGTTTCATCCCCACTTTTGTAGGAAAACTGGTGTTTATATTAATGATAGAGACCTATTATGTGAATGTATATAATAGATTATAAGTTGCAATTTAAAACTTAATTTAGGAATAATTAGCTTAAATTTTATAAAATTAAAATAAAAACTTTCCATTTTGGAGTGTTTTACCAATTTCTCATTAATTTAAGTAATTAGGAACATGGAAATTATTAAAATTGGCTCCTTACATTTCTTAAAAGGCATTATAAAACCTAATAGTCATGCCCATTTTCAAGCCGAAAGCGGCTCAAACCGGATTTTTAAACCGGAACCGGCATAAATCGAAATTGGTGCAAACTAAAACCGTCTTGAACCGTAAACCGTCGTTTTGCGGTTCGATTTCGATTTACTCTTTTTCAAACCGTGAAACTGCCGGTTTCAAACCATTGGTTCCAACCCGAGTGAAACGGACGATTTCACCTATTAAAATTGTCAAAGATCATATATCTAATGAATTAGATAAATGAGTTTTAAATTAAAAACATTATTTAAGATCTAAATCTTCTAATTTTTACTTATATTTAAAACAAACTATTTCTTTAAAATACAAAAATCCTACCAATTTTGATATTTTAAAGTAGTAAACAGAAGGATAAAATATTATTCTGTATTTAGTATTTGCAATCGTTCCCAAAAAATATACATGAGGTATAAGTTGTTCAAATTTTATCGCTAAAAACATTATTAATGACTTGATTCGAAATCGAAAAAGGTATTTTTTTTTAAAAATAATAAAAAAATTAATTCAGTAATTTACAAAAAAATAAAATTTATGAAAACCGCAAAATCGGTAAACTGGAACCGGAACCGGCGGTTTCAAACCGGAACTATAAATCGTCTACATACGGTTCGGTTTCGGTTTTAATTTTTGGTAAATCGTAACCGACGGTTTCAAACCGGAACCGAAATCGAAATCGGAAATGGACATTTCTAGCCTAATAGTATATTAAAGAAACATAATCACACTGAATTAGAATTAAACCGCTCGTCACCATAAAAGACATCGAGAGGGATATCCTCTATAAATCGCACATCCCAAAAATAGCATATTCCCAGATGCGGCTATTCAATGAATGCACGTATGGCGGCGCTGGGATCTTCTGGCCCATTTTCGGTGGACCACTTGGTGGCCCATCAATCACGCGGCGCCATGTGTGCATTGGTGGACCACCTTCTTTACACTATAATATTAATTTATTGGCTTGAGGGTCCACCAATACACGCGTAGCGCCGCGTGATTGGTGGGCCACCAAGTGGTCCATCGGAAATGGGCCAGAAGATCCGGACCGGTATGGCAGCGTGTGTTTGTCTACGTAACGTAAGAAACTGTGTACTTATTACGAAATTATAATGTTTAATAAATAAATGTATAGATGACAAAAGAGTGTTAGTTCAATAATTATTTTTTAAAGAGTGTTAGTTTAGGATTTATTTTTTTGGAGAGTGTTATTTTGGCAATTGACTCTTTTTTTTTCGAAAGAAAATAACAATTTAATACTTTGTAAATCTTGATCAATAAAAACTCACTTAAAATATTTGGTGATAATGGTAAGTAACAGGATTCTATTTAGATGAATGGGGCGGTTATTTAGGGATAAAGTGTAATTAGTCCGTAATTAGTATCTCGAAAACACGAGATCATGCCACAAAATTTGTCTTAATCCCAATCATGCAGAAGATCACGGAACAAACTTTGACTTCGCTGCATCTTATTTGTCGGTAAATTATACTATATTATAATCGAAAGGGTTATTTGCATGAAAATACAAAATACACTATTTTTTTTTAAAATTTCCATTTTCCCCACAAACTTTAAAATCTAGTTGTAAATATATAAAATTTTGATTTGCTTGAAATCGCAGATGGGTCAAAAGTTTGAAAAGGAGGGGTCCATTTTGGGATGACATAACAGTTAAAGTGAGTAGCATGTGACAATGTCATGGATTCAAACATATCAAGATCGCTATGTGTAAGCCTGTCACTTATGATTAGCTAGGGTGGTTGAACCCTCCAGTATTGTTTGCAGCTAAAGCACACTATCATACAAAAATATTGAAAAGGAGGTTGTTTTGTTATCCATAATGTCCATTTATGCAAGTTTCCCATAAAACAAACTGTAGATTGGATTAATATTTTGTTATTATATATTATAGACAATAAATGCAAATAATGACGACTCTAGATCGCGGTTCGATGCCAGATGAGATGAGTATATAATTGTATAATAATAATACATTATAAGTCAAAATCTTTGTATGCATCTCTCTCTCTATATTATAATACGTTATCATAATCAAATTAAAATATTTAAACCGACGTTTTAGCATATAAATTACACAATATAGGCTATATAGCGCTCTCGTGAGTCCCACTACTCCAAAGTATACAAATACAAAATCATTGACAAATCCAATACAAGGCCTTCTCTCTCTGTAGTGTTGTGTTTGTGAGGGGAGAGAAGATGGCTTCAGCGTCGGAGGGGCGATCGCCATTGTCGGCGGCCATGAGATCGCCGGTGCCGCTGCTGTACCGGCGGCACTCGAGCGGCGAGATCAGAAACCTGGCCTCGATTTCCAGCAGTCTGTTGCCTGCTTTCGGTACGATCGTGGGAGAAGGAAGTACTCCGACTTTGAAGAGATTTGTTATCGCACCTTTTGATAGAAGATACAGGTATACATACATACATACATACATACATACATACACCTCAATCTCCTTCATCAAAATTCAAAATATCAAACATGTATATATATGTGTATGTATATATTGGATATGGAACTCGTATTTGTACTGAATTTCTGAGCTTGCCTAAATTTGAGGAAACGTAAATCAAAGGTAATTTAACATTTTCAACTGATTTGACTTGTGATTTTGACGCTAATAACTCGATGTTTTCCTAGAAGTAGACTGTAGTTGTATTTGATGAGAGAGAGAGAGAGAGTGTGATGCAGGTGGTGGCAGACGTTTCTGGTGGTGCTGGTGGTGTACTCAGCATGGTCGTCTCCGTTCGAGCTGGCTTTCAGAAAAATGTCCACCAGTGCACTCCTCCCCATCGATCTGGTCGTCGACCTCTTCTTCGGAATCGACATCGTCCTCACCTTCTTCGTCGCATACATGGACAAATCCACCTACCTCCTCGTCGACGATCATCGGAAGATAGCGATCCGCTACATTTACCATCTCTGGTTCCCCATGGACGTCGCCTCCACTCTCCCCTTCCAATCCATCTACCGCCTCTTCACCGGCGGGATGCACCGCGGCGACGTCTTCGGCTTCCTCAACTTGCTCCGCCTCTGGCGTCTCCGCCGCGTCAGCGAGCTCTTCTCTAGGTTAGAGAAGGACACTCGATTCAGCTACTTCTGGACGAGATACATCAAACTCATTTGCGTACGCATCATATTCATATCACCTTCTCTCTCTCTCTCTTTCTCACTTCTACTGTGTGTAGATCTGAATTAACACGCTCCATCGCAGGTGACTCTGTTTGCTGTGCACACTGCGGGTTGCTTCTACTTCTGGTTGGCCACACACTACCACGTGTCGGACGACACGTGGATCGGATCTCAAGTGCCTAATTTCGAGGAGGAAAGTGTGTGGCTGGGTTACACCTACTCAATGTACTGGTCCATCGTCACCTTGACAACCACGGGCTACGGCGACCTGCACGCCGAGAACACCGGCGAGAAGGTCTTCTCCATCTTCTACATGCTCTTCAACATTGGCCTCACTGCTTACCTCATCGGCAACATGACTAATCTCATTGTTCATAGTTCTATCCGAACATTCGCCATGGTAAGAACAAGAAATCTCTCACTCCTCCTAATCTGATAAGTATAGTTTGTGATAAATGATCATAGTAATCACACTAGTTACTTCGTAGAGGGACGCGATCCACGAGATACTACGTTATGCAAGCAAGAACAGACTACCGGAAGGTCTGAAAGAGCAAATGCTGGCACACATCACATTGAAATTCAAGACTGCTGAGCTTCAACAAGAAGAAGTCCTTGAACACTTGCCCAAGGCTATAAGGTCTGGGATTGCTCAGCATCTTTTTCATTCCACTGTGGAGAGCAGCTACCTTTTCAGAGGAGTCTCTCAGGACTTCATTGTCCAGATGGTAATTTCTTATTTTTCTGGTGGTTTAATTTTATGAACAATCTTAGTATTTGCTGCATATACAGTTAAACCTCAATAAAGTAATAACCTTGGAATCGAGAAAAAATATTCATTTAA
This sequence comes from Lavandula angustifolia, assembly GCA_028984105.1. NCBI lineage: Eukaryota > Viridiplantae > Streptophyta > Magnoliopsida > Lamiales > Lamiaceae > Lavandula > Lavandula angustifolia. The sequence continues at coordinate 1,353,798 of CM054816.1, forward strand.
CGAGGTTATTACTTTATTGAACATTATTTTAGTACATTGACCCGTATCGAGACCGGAAAAAATTATTACCTTAGCGAGGTTATTACTTTATCGAGGTTTAACTGTACTTGACAGGTACCTGAGATGAAAGCAGAGTACTATCCACCTAAAATGGACATTGTCATACAGAATGAGATATCAACAGATTTCTATATTATAGTATCTGGAGCAGTGGTAAGACATGATATATAGTCTATGATTCTTTGCATGTTTGTTGAGGCAATATCTCTAATTTCTCAAACTGCAGGACATGATAACAAACAAGAATGGGATGGAACAGGTATGCAATGCAGCTGCTCTTTCAATAAGCAACTTGTTTTCTGATGTTCATGATCATATCTGATCTGACTAGTTGATTTTCTTGCAGTTTTTGACAAGTATAGGGTCTCCAGATATGTTTGGAGAAATCGGGGTGATGTTCAATATTCCCCAGCCCTTTACAGTAAGAACAAAGAGGCTGTCTCAAGTCATCAGAATTAGTCACAATCATTTCAAGCAATTGATGCAGCCAGACGGCGGAGATGGAAAGATCATCGTCTCGAACTTTATTGAGGTCAGGATGCTTTAATCACAACTAGTAAATGATAATGGAAGCATGATCCAACAACTAACATGCTTCTGAACTCAGCATTTGAAGGGCCTAAAGAAGACTGAGCTAGAGGAGATGCCATTTATAACAGACCTTCTGGGTGAAACAAAATTTGAGGTATGCAGAGATTTGTTCTTCATGCCATGATGTAAGAGATAAGAACATCATTTTTGCAGGGAATGGTGCCAAGTGAGGAACCTCGAAATCGCGACGGTTCAACACAAGAAGCAAACAGTAAGCCACCATAGAATTGGATGATTAGTAATAAGCAGTTACTTGAAGACTTGCATCACAACTTTAACCTATATATGTTTCAGGAAGCCCAGCGGTAAACATGCTACCAACAAGGGTAGTCCTCCATGGACATCATCCAGATGTCAAACCGAAAGAAGACGGGGGGAGACTTGCTCATCTTCCTAATTCCATACAAGGCCTTCTGCAATTAGCAGGTGAGCTAAATCAACCAGCAGAAGATGAAACTGGTCTGTGTAACATTGGTTAGATTATGATAGTAAAACTTATGTGTTTCATGAATGCAGAAAATAAGCTTGGGAAAAGAGGTACAAGAATCCTCATGAGTGATGGCTCTCAAGTGGAAGACATAAGAGCTTTAAGGGAAAATGATCACTTACACATCTTTTGAAAAATATAACATACAGGAAGGCGAGTTCAGATGCTTTGATGATTACAATATGAATGCACATCATATTATTGTTGTAACTTGTAAAAAAATGCAACCTCCCTCTTATTTTTGTCTTACATGCAGAGAATATATACAAATAAGAGTGAGAATATGATCTTTTAATTTAAGCCATTGTGAATACATATTTCAATATGCTAGAATCCAACAACGGTTGGAAGAGCAATTTGTTGTAACATTTTAGATTTGTATCACACACTATTAAGTGTTAATATACAAATGTAGCCATATATGTTAAATGAAGAATACATATGGCCAATTTTATAATTTCATTCACTAAATAGCCAAAAGTACATGACACTTTTCAGTCTGTCATAATTGATAATTAATGATTGTTTCAAATACCAAGAACTGAATACGAAAAACTAGACGGATATATTATATCTGCAGATTTGTTGTAATGTAAGTCATGCTCAATGATCGTCTTGTGTCCTTAAGAGGAGCATGACCACCCATATTTGTTCAATGAATTTGAAATTCACTCTTGCTTAGAAGTTCCACTCTGTGAACATGACTTGGAAGAAAAGTATAGCATGATTGAGCGGGACTTGGAAAATGCATGCGTGCTCAGAAGTTTCACTCTGTGAGCGTGATTGGGGGAACTTGCATGTTTTAATTATAAATAGGGCCGGCCCACCCGAATAGCGGGTGGGACTTTTGCCTAGGGCCCCCGATTTTAAGGGGCCCCGAAATATAAAACTCGGCCCATTACAAAATGGCCCGTTAATTTTTTTTTATATGAACCCATTTATAAAAAAAAAAGATTATAAGCCCATCCATTTGGCACAGCCCACACCACATACAACCCACAACAAATTAACAATTAAAACAAGATTTAATTAACGTGAGTTGTGATTGTGAACGGTAGCAACACAGCAACGGCTCTAATTCATTTCTCTCCCTCTCTGTCTCAGACTCTTCTCTCGACTCTGTCTCTCTTCAATTTGTTGAAATTACCCTTTTAAAATCAGGTTTTTTCATTTCAATTTGTTATTTGTGTTAATTTCTCTTTAAATTAGGTTTTGTGCTTCTAATTTGTGCTAATTTTTTAGAATAGGGGTTTAGGTTTTCACGTTTTGTGTTGTATTTGAGTAATTTGTGACGTGTGAATACAATATGTTGTCTAGAAAAATACGTTTTGTGGATATTGCTATTTTATCTTTGAAGACTAGATTTGAGCAATTGGTAGTCTATGAAGATATTTTTGGTTTTTTATTTAATTATAAGAAGTTATTTAAATTAGATGATAATACATTGCATAAATGTTGTGTTAATCTTGATAATGCGCTTAAACATAATGATAAATTTGATATATATGCTGAAGATTTATATTCAGAATTGCAAGTGCTACAAATATATTTACCTTTAGAAATAAAGTCAATAGGTGAAGTTTTTGAGTTTGTTAGAGCTTCAGATTGTTTTCCTAATGTTTCTATTGCATATCGAATATTGTTGACTATACATGTTACTGTAGCTTCAGCAGAAAGAAGTTTTTCAAAACTAAAATTGATAAAATCATATTTGCGTTCTACTATGTCTCAAGAAAGGTTAAATGGACTAGCAATTTTATGTATTGAAAATGAGGTATTGGAAAAACTTGATCTTGATGATGTTATTGATGATTTTGCATCTCAAAGTGCTAGAAGGTCTAAGTTATTTCAATAAGTATTCGATACTTTTTTTTAAAGTTTGTTGCACTTTACGGTTTCTACTTTTAAAGTTATGTAGGTACACAAATATGGAAGCATGTGCTAGTTTTTGTTATAAATATGGTTCACAAAGCTTCAATAAGGGCCCCGTTTTTGCTTTTCGCCTAGGGCCACCGGAATCTCAGGATCGACCCTGATTATAAAAGTCAAGAAATATCTCAAATACAACATCCATGCGTGCTCAGAAGTCTCATTTGTGAGCATGAATCTGTGATTAGGCAGGAAAATAGAGCATGACTAAGGAGGACTTGCATGTTCATTCAAACAAGCCAACGAAATATAACCTTCTTGCATGCAGAAAAGCCGAGAAATACGTAATTGAAGTACACAAATAAGTGAGAAGTGTTGAGATGATGACAAAATAGTGTGACCTACATTTATGTCACCTCCTCCAGCATAGGTAACTTTAGTAGGATGAATTGCACAGAAAAAAAATATTATTCGTGAGAGAGCGGCTTGCATTAAATAGCCAACTAAAACTCAACATATATCATTTTCACGCTCAACTTAAATCTTCTCTTGTTTGCTTAATCCCGACAGATCCACGCGGAAATCAATCGAAATTTTGTGAAAAAATCAAGTACAATGGCAGAGGTTAGTTTGTTTTCCCGGTCTTCGGTACTTAACTTGTTTTCCCTATCTTCGGTACTTAACTTGTTTCCTAGATAATGATAAAAATGAAATAACATGATTTATTACAATTACGTAAGTTGGTATATTTCATTTCCTTTATAATTTTATAACATGGATCAATTTATTATTTAGGGTAAATTACTACGGTGTTTGATTTATTATTTTTATTTTGTAAAGCAGCCAAACTAGAAGAGGTTACAAGTTCGAGGCATGACTCCGAAAATCAATTTATATTATAAGCCTGAAAATGATATAAATTGAATACCATTGAGAAAACATTATATAAAGTAGGAGTTGACAATCTTGTAGATGAGTTTAAGGTTGGGTGTTTCAACCACCTACTCAGTTGGAGAAAGGGTAGAAGCGCATCTAGAGCTCTCCACAATCTGATGAGCTACGAGATGGTATATGAGAATGCTGTCGAGCTAGACATTTGGTTTCATAGTTTCGGACACAACATACGGTTTTCTCACTATGAGTATGCTCTAGTGACGGGATTTAAGTTCGGTCCATGCTGCTCTGATCCGGCTACACCTCGTGACCCATCTGAGTCACAGCTTTACTTGCAGATCCAACGAGATAAGCCGAGAACTGGCACTAAAGATCGGAATAAGCTGATAACTACTTATGATCTTCTCCGTTGGTTCGAAAAACGATAATTACCTTTAAATGAGACGAGTTACTTAAAGATCGCTCATATCCTAGCCTTATACTTCTTTGTACTAGGGTATGCTGGATCGAGGAAGACCGAGCCATGGATTTGGGTGTTAGCTGATGATTTAAGTGTGTTTAATGAATTTCCTTGGGGTGCCTACACATATGGGGCACTGAAGCACTACACAGGATTCGTTCCGAGGATCGTTGATAAATGTACTATCAAATATCACTTCTATGTACTACCATATCCCACAGTGCCACAACAACATACAACTCATCTTTACGCCGAAATATTAACCCAATGCAGAGTTGGCGATCAACAATATGATCGATATTTCTAACAACGACTAAATCAGATAGATCAATAGGTACAATAGGAAGCAACCAATTACTTGCTTCTTCGTCGTTGTTGTAAATTCTTTCATCAATATTGGTAGGATGGTTTCTCGGAACAAGCATAGAAATCAACTAGTTCACTCCACCTTCTCGTCTGATCCATGCAGCGAAGTCGCCCATTGTACACTCAATTAATGTCGATGGCACCTCATCCTCTTCGCTGGATGAACTGTCAAGATTAGCTTCTTCATCCGAATCTGCCTCAACACGTATGTCTTGTTCTGGCTCGAGTCCCGTCCCGATTGCTTCCACTGCCGTGGTCTGGAAACTAGTTACCTGATCTGAAATGCTCAATATCCTCGTTTGCCATCTGATAAGATTGACAAAATAGAGCATTTTGAACTTCGGGGATTCGTCCGGATCCATAACTATAAGAGTGTGTAAGAAAGAGAGTCGGTTGTGTTTCTATAGAAAACAGACGAGCGTGATCCATATCATTGCCGAGAATGGACCTCATCAATCTACCAGTACAAGAAATAGATAGGTAATAAATTTAATAAACGACTGAAAGTGAAAAAGGATCAAGACAATGTTGAATGTACTGACGTAAAACTGATAGACAAATACTATTTTCTAGAACGAAGACAAGTCTCTCATGACCACCTACATAACTTGACAGATTATCAAATTCCCCTTTGAATTTGACAATAATACTTCGCCAAACATCTATTTTTTTTTCTTTTTTTCAAGGAGGAATTCAGATGTAGGAAGAACGACCGATGATTGTTTATGTTCAATGCAAACTCACTACACTACTTATATTGAGAAATAATGAATGCACAAATTGATTAAGTACAAATTATCTATTCAAAAGTTGTGTAAGTCATGCTAGTACATGAGCATGACCGATAGGGGTGCCACCGAGACTTCTCTATAATGTGACAATTCTTATTTATAAAAAACTGAGCAAGTCATGCTCATGATAGAGCGTGACTGATGGAGACGCCACCAGGACTTCTGTGTTGAATGTAACATAATTCATTTCTTAAAACTTATTTCTTTGTCGGATTTCAAAGGGAGATGACTGTGAATTGGAGCATGACGTCGAGCGAGACTTGCTGGTGCAAAATGATGAAAAAGATAATCATGACTTCGAATGTAACACCAGGACTATTAGTATGAGAGTCGTACCACATCATTTTCGAGAAATTAAATATTTATGTAATTGCCCAATCATTGTTGCACATACAACCACAAATCCAAATCACAAATCATTATAATCAATCTGCAAAGTCTGAAAAAATAGGAATAATGTATACTTTCGGCTATTTTGTGTATCAAATTATAAAAGTGACTAAATTTGTTCTTTATTTATGTAGGGTGGCTAAACTAGAAAACACCCCCTTATTAATCTTATTATCTATGTTTTTGTAGATTTTCATTATATTTCCTTGTGAAATTTTAACCTACACAATTATACCATAGTGATTTGGTTTAAATCAATTTGATGTAATCCATTGATATAATCCTCTAAAATCAATATTTCAGCTTTAACGTAACCTTAATGCTTAGAAGTTAGAAGTTAAGTTGCGTGAGTAAGAATGTTTTGCCTTTTTGGGAGGTAAAAATAAAAAATATGATTAAAACTTTAAATTTAAGTCATCTCCGGATTATATCACATTACCGCACTACTTAGGTGACGTCGGTGTGTTACTACAAAATAACCTCTAAAAAATTGAAAAAGATGGAGAAGGAGAATAAAGAGCAAAAAAGAGAGGGAGAGAGAGTGAGAGAGAAGAGTAGTACCTAAAAGAAAACAGTAAGTACAAATATTCAATGATGAGGGTGAAGTTAAGGAATGGAGGACGCTAACGACGGCAATATCGCCGTTATTTGTCGGTGCCTGAGGGAACCTTTTGATTTGAATGTTGACCTCAAGTTGAGATGGACGTTAATTTACACTAGATTTAAGCATCGTTTGTTTCAGGCATTTACGATATAGTAGTATAAATAAATATAAATATACGTCTTTTTTTTTGGATGACGAGGGAGTGCGTACTAGATAAATTTCGCTCCTGTAATATAACATGTAAATAACACAGGAGGGTTTAACCAAGCTAACCATAAGTGACAGACTCACACATAGTGATCTTAGTGGATTTTGAACCCATGACCTTCCGGCCACAGGCTACCCACCTTAACCGCTATGTCATTCCAATGAACCATACTTCACCGGTCTTGTTATAAGCATTTTGTGTCTTTTCCACGTAATGTTTGCATTTTTCTTTAAAAATAAGATTTTTTAATGAGATACTTAAATCGGGAATATAAAACGTTTTTTTAATGGAATAGAGTAATGATAATACACACAAACTTGAGACAATGTAAATAAGTGCATGCTAGTAAATACTTGTATGTCCTAACAATTGATATAGTTGATTTAAGGTTAAGAGTTATGAATTTAAATCTTATCGATATCTCTCAATATGTGCACACTCAATATGTGCATGCTAGTAAATACTTGTATGCCTTAACAATTAATGTAGTTGATTTAAGGTTAAGAGTTATGAATTTAACTCTTATCAATATCACTCAACATGGTCCGTGTGGATTATAATCTAATGTAGTTTTACAATTTTTATGTTTACAATCTATTGTACATAAACTCATTTTTTTTTTTTTTTGTAATTTATATACTTAACATATTAGCATGTAATTCTCACATACTCCCCGTTTCAGTATTTATGACTCATTTCTTTTCAGCACGAGAATTTAGCAAGTTGTGTAATGTGATGTAGATTGTTTGACTCGTTGGTAATTAACTTTAGTTCACACAATTTTTGGTTTGTTTTCCAATAAACCACTTATACTGAAACGTCTCAAATGAAAAAGTGAGCTACAAATAACGGGATAGTGGGAGTACATTATAATTATTTATGAAAAATATTAAACTTCTCAATTTTTTAAGAAAATGATCAAGAAAAATAAATAAAATTCTTTGAGTAAACTACTGTACTTCTCAAAGCTTGAAAAAAAAAGAAAAAGAAAAGAAAAGAAAGTTAAAAAGAGCAAAAGCCTCAAGCCAATTTCATTCCAAATTAAATAAACAATACTGCAAAGTACAGAAAATGGGACCTCAGTTTTGTCGTTTGTTGATGAATCATCACCCCCTAAAGTGAGACACAAAAAAGAAAGAAAAAAATAATAATTCTGATTCCCTTTTCAGAAAATAATAGAGTATGTATTTTTTATTTTAATACTAATAAATTAAAGTTCAGAGTATTTGCGATTTGAACTCAATAAATTATTTTTATTATACTTTTTGTGAAATACATGTATGTGTATTTTGACGCCGTATTTGCACGTGCAAAAAAAATTTCAGAAGTGGATATTTAGTATTACTGTTTTATTTATTGGATAAATGTAACCAAATCACACGCATTGTGTAATTTCATTATAGATTTTTATTAATTAATCCAAGATAATTTGATTGGATATACCCCCTCCCATAGAAAGTATCTCATTTCTATTTGACACGGAGATTAAGAAATGGAATTGTGTGGTTGTTTGACTTTTTGGCCAATTAATTTTGGTCTACATTTTGTTTGTCTTTTTAAAAAACAAGACAGTTTTTATGGAACAACTCAAAAAGGAAAATAAGACACTTTGTATGGGACAGAAGAAGTACAAGTTATTTATGTATATATATATATAATATTATACTCCCTTTGATTTTGACGCGAAGATTTAGAAACTTTCTTTAAATGTGTATTTTATAAGTTTTAATTGTATTAAGAAATGCGCACAATTTTGGAGGAGTGGTTGGTGGAAGAAATGAGAATTTATCCAAATTTTTGCAAGGCATAGTTGAGACAATCAATTTTTTTTTCTGTTTTTTTATATTATATTTTAAGAAATAATCTTAAATTTATAAAAATTTAAAAATCATAAATTTCCGAGTACGAAGTAGAACAAAAATCATGTGAGAGATAAATTTTTGGAGAGAGAGTATGATAATGTGGGGATGAATATTAAGTAGGAGGGTCCACTTTATTTTTTGTTTGAAAGTAATTTTTGCTATTTTAGGATATATAACAATAATAGCAAGACAACCCGATTAGAAAAATATGACAGTAATAGCGGGATGGAGGGAGGGAGTAGTATATATAGACTACATGTAACTTACTATACATTTTTGCTTATTTTCAAGATTTGTAACTTGATGCAAAAAACAAGATCATTATTAAATACATTTGATCAAAATAAACTAGATCTAAATCTATACAAAAAAGATTTAAATAAAATATTAGAATTTAGTAGGTCAGTTTCCTTATCAGAGAATATGTAGAATTAAGTTGTTATCCAACCACTCTTTTATTTTATTATTGGGAACGAGAAAAGTCTTTGTAATCAACCAGCTATACGAATTCGAATCGGATTTTAAAAAAAACAATTAAATAATCTTATTTCTGATTAATTATTTTACATTTGCTAAAATTGGACAAATTTATTTAACATTATAAAAAAGAAAGGAAATTTAGAGAGAGAAATGGTAAAATGAATATGGTGCTGAAGTAGAGTTTGGTACATTATTTGTGTGAATACACAAAATTATGCCACGTATATAAATTTACAGGAGAGAGAGAAGGAGAAATAATGTGATGAGAGAGAGTATTTGAGAAGTTCATTGCTTCTCTGATTTTGATGCTTAAGAGAGAGAGAGAGAGAGAGAGAGAGAGAGGTGTAGCATACAAGGTTCAGTACACACAAACAAGATAAAGACAGGAGAGGGGTCTCCATTTTTCCTCTTCATTGCATTCCGTTTTTTCCCTTCATCTCACTCAAACACCATTCCTCTCCGCTCTCCACAGAGAGAGAACAAGGTGATTTTCCCCCCATTTTTTTTTCTGCGGAGTTGTCGATTGTTAGTTCTTGAGGCTTCAACAAGTAGGGAGATTATTTTTGTTTGTTTCGTTCTCAAATCATTATTTCTTGATTGTTGTTTTCTTCTTCCCCATTGCGTCTGTTGAACTAAACGATCGGTTTCTGAGTTTGCTTTTGTGCAAATCTCAATAAACTAATAATCATATACCGAAAATAACTGGAGAACTGTTTATCTCTTGCCCCCTTTCTGTTAATTTCTTCTTTTTTTTCAGGAGGGTTTTGATCGGGAGGTTTTGCGGTAGATTGATGTTGTGTATGCTTAAATCCTTACATTTTGCTTCTATTTCCTAATCCTAAAAGTTTTTCATACAAGCATTTGAATTTCATTCCTTTATTGACTCCTCATTGCTATATTTGAGTTTAATAGTTGGTTCTTCTACTTTTGTTGAATAATTTCTCATTAATTCTTTACTTCCATTTTTATTACTATTAATTCACAAAGCTGTTCTAATGTGATTCTTGAAAGATTTATCTGGGTTTTCCTTTATTTAAATCTCCTAGTATTTGAATTATGTTTTCGGTAATTTTAATCCGAACCAGAGTTGTGTTCTTGCTATCAAGAGTAAATACATAAATTCTTATTTGTTTATTGCCTTCAATTTTTGAATTCTGCAATGCAGCTCTTAATTATCGCTTCCCTGGTGTATTATTGTCTTCATTTGACTAAATTTCTGATGAATTCTTGAAATGTCGATTCAGGCTGTTGGTTCTTGGTGGATTTTTGAGGTCTAAGTTTTGCAAGAATGCTGAGGAAGAGGACTAGATCCCACCAAAAAGATCAAAACATGAATAATTCTATGTCAGAGTCGTATTCTCACTCCGATATATCGAACCAGAAGCATAAAAATAACTCCTTTTTGAAGGTTCCTGGCTTTTTTGTAGGATTCAATACCAGGAACTCAGAATCTGACACAGTAAGAAGCCCTACATCTCCTTTAGATTTTAGGATTTTTTCGAGTCTGGGCAATCCCTTTAGGTGCTTAAGAGCTCATAATGAGGGGCATCTCAAGAGCTGGGATTGTAGCAAAGTAGGACTAAGCATTATAGATTCTCTTGATGATAAAACTGAAGCCAATGCTGCCCAATCATCTGATAATAAAACCATTCTTTTCGGACGACAGATGAGTGTTAGAAATTGTCATTACAGTTGTTTGGAGGCACCTAAGTCACTGCCTGCAAAAGTTGCCATTTTTCCTACTAAACTAGCCAATGCTAGAGATTCTGATGTTGTGTTTGAAATTGGAGAGGCCCCATCTGAGCCGGAGCCTTATGGAAGCCCCCGTGCTCGTTCAGTGGATTCGGGTAGGTACGGATCACATCTGACCGATTTTGGAAACCGTAAGTCCAGACTTAGGTCTGGCAACTTCCCTCTTGAGAATACAAAGATAGATAGTTCTAGTGGAGAGAAGTTGAGTTTGATTCCTCTATCTATTCCTTCTATTCCGGCTAGTGAAATTGAGCTATCTGAGGATTATACCTGTGTTAGAACTCATGGCCCTAATCCTAAAGTTACTCATATCTTTGGTGACTGCATTTTAGAATGTCGCGACAATGATCTGACCGATTTTTTGAAGAACGGTGAAGGGGATGATGCTGTTATAACCCCCGAGGCACACGATATTCTTCCTCCTTATCCATCCGCTGAGGATTTCTTGAAATTCTGTAACTCCTGCCATAAGAAGTTGGATGGTGAAGACATCTACATATATAGGTTAGCCTCACTACTCTTAGGAAGGATTGTTTCTATTGGCATTTGAATACGCACGAGCCTTATGAATCGGTTGTGTTGGTTGTTTGATGTTGTGCAGGGGCGAGAAAGCGTTTTGCAGCTCAACTTGTCGATCGCTAGAGATTGATGAAGAGGAAGAGGTGGAGAAAGAAGTCCAACATGTTTGAGGAGCAACTCTAATGATGAACTGATTGCTGTCTATGTAGTTGCAGCCTTGGATGAGTCTGTTTAACATCTCAAGCAGTAATCTTGAATTTCTTTGTAGGATTACAAGAAAAGTTGTAATTTTGGTGATGGTATGAAGGGTTGTAGCCCTCTCTCTCTCTCTCTATGTGGCTCCCCAGTTTTGTCACCCTCTTCATTTTTGAATCGATATAAATGGCTGTTTTGCTTCTTCATTTGGTCTTGGTTTTTCGTTGCTTTCATAGTTGCTCTATTGCATGGGTTGTATGTATTACATCTCGTATTTCATTATTATCGAAATGTGCGGTTGCGTTTCGGGAATTAGAATCCAATGTCGTAAAATGAGAAAGAAAATGACTATCTTGAATCTTGGACTTGAATTGTACAGTTTTTTGGAAATTGAACCCAGGACCTATCGGTCCCGGCCATCCACCTTAACTGCTACGCCGTATTTCGTACTATCCGATAATTAATTCCTCCATACAGATTAATTAATAAGGGCAGTCGAGGTGATTTCATAATTGCATTCAACACAACTTTTCTTTTTTGCTTCCGCTATTGAAAGAGCTATAGTAATTGGTCCATATCTTATTTGAATTTTGATTTAAATTTGACCTTCAATTACATTTTTTTTACAAGAAAATATAATAAATTTTAAATTTGGTTGGCAAGATATGAATAGATAAAGTTTGGGGAAAATTCAAGACATCAAATTGATCCAGCACAATCTTATCGAGAGGCTATTATTGATAACAATCAAAGTAAATCTTAAGATATCGTGAGAGTTAAAAATTATTGCATTTTAGGGTAAAGGAAGTTACTCCCTCCGTCCCGCCCGACTTATCTTGTATTCCTTTCCGTATCGTCCCATCCGACTTGTCTTGTTTCTTAAAAAGAAAAATAATTACTATAATAACTCCGTCTTTCTAAACACAATCACTCTACTAATCTACACACAACCACCCACTCATTAAAATATCTGTGCCGAAACTAAACAAGACAAGTCAGTTAGGACTTAAGGAAGTATTATACTGAAATTTCATATAAAAAACGATTCATAATCATAGGTTTGATTATTTGCAAATTTGATGGTCCTCTCAAATCATGGGTCTGTACTTCAGAAGATAAATTGCGTGTAGTGAAGGGTAGTCAGGAGAGAAATAAATGAGCTAACCACTATGTGGCATTTGATTAATTGACTCATTAATCGTGTCTATTTTGACTCACCAACTCATGTTACTGTTTGAGTCATGTAGTGTAGGTATACATGTGTGCACGTGTATGAGAGAGACATATAGTACGAATTAAAAACATTAGTTTGAGAATATAAAAAATAAAAAAAAAACTCAGTTTTTGGTTTGTGATTTTTCTTTAAATATCGGTCAACAAAACTTGGGTGAAATGAGTCAACAAATTTGAATATACAGTTAAACCTCGATAAAGTAATATTCGATAAAGTAATAATCTTGCTAAAATAATACTTTTTCCGGTCCCGATATGAATCAATGCACTAAAATAATATTCGATAAAGTAATAACCTCGTTAAATGAATATTTTTTATCGGTTCCAATATTATTACTTTATCAAGGTTTAACTTTATAAGTTTTGTCAGAGTGTTATGACTGGATCCTACCCGACTTTATGTAAGTTCGACCTTCTGACTGGATCCTACCCGACTTTATGTAAGTTCGACCACTTAGAAGACTAGTAGATGTAAATCATTTTAGCTTGACTCGTTAAAACTCATTTAACTAGGTAGATAATCAAGTAAGTCCAAACATAAATTTTAGACTACACAGCCTATATGGTGAGTTTAAAAATGAATTCACTACTTGATGTAACTTCATAAATCATAAGTATAAAAAATGAGTTGCAGTTTGTAATATTAGCTACAATCTTCGAGTCAAATATTTTAAACTGGTGCTGCTAATCACAAGATCTCATCAGATTTCTTTATAAATGGATGAGCCTACATTATGTAAAACAGATATATATGCATCAGGTTCTACACATTTCAACAAAGAGGATCAAACCTTACAGAGACATTCCTGCCGCCGTGCCGATCGATCCTCCGACTAGCTTCGAACTTACAGCCCTACAAAACAAGTGGACTGCTGCATAAAGAAAAGATTGCAACACATTTTTCTTGGTTAACTTTTCGTCAATATCCAAACTTGAGACACAAAATTGAAGAGAGATGATCTAGTGATGAAAATTATGAGCTGGATAGCTCATATGACTTGATACCTCCGGCTGTTTACCGTCGTGAACAGCTCAGTACATCCTGCCACTACATCCAGCAGCACCGCAGTAGCACTTCTTAACCTTGACGTTTCCTTCAGAATCATAAATCTGACCAAGAGAATAATTGTAGTGATAGGTCAGCTCCGCCAGAGGAGGAATGTTTTCCATTGCAAAAAGCATAATATGGGGCATTCTCTCGTCGTCATTATCATAAATCACATTTTGAGCATGAAGGTTCGGCAAACAGCTGTGATTAACGAACCTCCCCACATTCCCAAACGTCTTTGCATCAATGGTATAACCCTTTACTGCTCTAGGTTCAGCTTCTTGCTCTTCAGGATTGGTAGAGGAGTCGATTAAATTCTGACCGATGTCAAAGAGATACTCATCATTGCCAACCCTTTCCTCAGCGTCCTTCTCTTCAAGAAGTTCTCCCGAATACTCACATATGAAGCTTCCGGAAGGTATAGAAGTGAGGGCCCTAACACCCCAGCCTCTCGCATCTGTCTTGAAGACCTCAAGCTGAATCTTGGTGCCACGTTGGGTGACTCTGTTGTAGCAGGAAGGGGGGCATTTGCAATGCGGACCACACTCGTACACAATAGGCTTAGTTTCAACTAAAGCTCCATTGTTGTTGTATGGGATATCGCCTTCGTTCTTAAGTGCACAACTGCATTTTCTGAATTTGGAACAACGCCCGGTGCAATTGCAACCTTCTGGGGGGGGATGGAGAGTACCAATCAGGATATATCATCTTTGGAGTGTAGTTGAATGGAGGTGGTTTGTCATCATCTAAAGTGTTCACTGCAGCAATAGGTAGACGCTCTTTTCCTCCAGAAATATCAGCGACACATACTCCTGGGCGGATTTTGGACTTGCTCGACTTCTTCAACTCTTTCCAAGCAAGCTCAGGTTGACCAGGATTCCTTGTCAACTCAAACATAAAAACCTGCTTACCGTGAGACCCTTTTTCAGTCGAACACTTTGTCACAGTATACAGGCCATCATACACATAAGTAGCCACCATCTTAGGCTTCGTATCTAGAGGATCAACAAACTTTGACTCCTTCCACCCGCGAACAACACGAACTGGCGTCTTTGCTGCTATACAATTCTTTAGAGCCAAATTCCCCCTTTCCAGCTTTTGATCTTCAGGTTGCTTAGACTTTCCAATGGGATTTCCTCCTTGCCCAGAGTATCTTAAGACATCAGCATTCTCAACATCATCAGAATAACCCCCAGAAGCAACAATACTGGTAGCAAGTGGAACATCATTGACCTTCACACTATCTATACCAGACTGGTATGGGAAGTGAATACCAACAACAGCAAGCTCTACTCTGTATTGAAATTCATCACCCACTTCAACTCCAGGAACTGGTCCAATCATTTTAGTCGTGTTTACTACTTCTCCTTTGTTCTTAAGTTGCTCAGCAGTCAATAGATCAATCCTTTTGGCTTTTTTACCAGACTGCTCTGATCTTCCTGCATTTCCTTGAACCAGGTTTGCTTCTTCTTGTTGCAAGAACTTTCTACAAATAGCATGAAACAACTGAAGAATTCTTCTAACTCTGTTGCGGGCATCACCAAGATCAGAAGTGTTAGGAGCAAAAGGAGGCAGGGTTATTTCAAATTCCCTTCGTTTCAAGGCATCAGGTCCCTCATCCACATCATTTGAAATATGAACTGTGTTCTTCTTCTTAGATGAAGAGCCCCGAGATTGTCTTACAGGATTACTTTTCCTAGCGACGGCCTTGGCTTTCTGCCTCTTGGACAAATTCCCATCATCATCACGATTTCCATCATCAGCAAGCACCAAGCCATCAGGTTCTTCATCCACATCAATTGAAATATGAACTGCGTTATTCTTCTTAGATGAAGAGCCCAGAGATCGTCTTCCAGGGGTACTTTTCTTAGCGACGGCCTTGGCTTTCTGGCGCCATGAAAAATTATGCTTCCTCTTCTTACCTCCACTTACCCCTCCATTTGAGTTAGTTACTGTTTTTTCTTTCCTCCACGGACAATTAGGTGCAGCCATCAGACCATGCACAACCTCCCTATCCATATCATCATTTGAGCTAACACGATTACGTGAATTCAGCCCTTCATCACCATCTCCTGGAGAATAAACAACATCCTTTTCAACAGATTCGGAATAATCATTATTGCTGCTGTCAACCTCAGCCTTCAACATGGATATAGAAGTTGCTTGAGTTACGCACCCATTGTGGGCATCATGATCTCCCTCGTCTGTAGGTGTTGGTTCGACAGGAGTTTCATCTCCATAATGCAAATCAGGACTTGGAGTCTTCTCCAGAGATGAAAATTCTGATGTGTTTTCTTCGAGATTACTATTCAAAGTATCAGCTTTGGGCTTCTGTTTTAGAGGCACATTCTGCTGTCTCTTTTTTGGACCATCCCTTCCACCATCTGGATTGTCTAATGCAGTTTTTGATTTCCTCCATAAGCAATATGGTGCAGCCATCAGGCCATGTACAAGCTCCCCCTTGAAGTCTTTCCCAACTGGTTCTTTAGCATCCTTGATGCTGGTATTCACCAATGTCTTGGACATGGTACCTGATTCCAGACTTGCTCCAGTTTTCTCGTTGATGCCATGCTGTAAATCTCTGCTGTATTCATCAAATTCCATTGGGCCCCCTTCTGCAGTGGCTACTGTAATTTCTCCCAGCAATCCTCTTCCAGCACCATCTTTCAACAGTTCACTTTTTTCGATTTCAACAGGAATGTTGTGAAGCTCATCCAAACATTCTCCAGAAGTGGCCGAAATCTTTCCTCTGATCTCCCTCTTCGATACAGTATCTGACACAGATGGTTCAGGTGATTCAACTTTATCAGTTCTGTTTAAACTATCCTTTCCTGGAGGAGACATCTCCTTTTCCTCAATTGGTAAAGAAGCATGTATGCCACAATGTGGAGGGAATTTACGGACAGCAGATACTCGTCTTGGACGGTATTTATCTTTTGGCCTAATGGAAGTTTCTGGCTGAATACTGCCACAAAATTCCATAGGATTGCCCAGAAAGAGGTCTTTACCAGTGGAAGTCTCACCAATTAATGGGGACCTAGCCACCTCAAAACCGGAGTTCTCCAATGAATCTAAATAACAATCCTCCTTTAACTCTTTAGATAATATTTGATCTCCAGATTGATTAATTTCCATGTCATTGACTATATCAACTTTGAACCGATTCGATTCTGGCATCACTTCCTGAACTTTATCTGTGAGACCATTTACTACTGTTGTTTCCACTTTTCCTGTGTAAGTATGCACTTGTTCATCCCTCTCTATTTCAATAGGATTATCTACTCCTTCCTGTCTGTGCAACTTAGCCTGCAACTGAGTTCCAAGTGGTCCGATTTCCGTGACCAGTGTCTTGGATTCAGTTACATTCTCCTTTGCTGATCCCATTAATATATCCAATGTTTCCTCAGTCACATGCACGTCTATGCTACCATTTACCCCAGCCCAGTGCCCAAAGGTCAAGGAACTTGATAACCCAGCTTCTTCTCGTGATTGGCAACCCACACTGGTATTAGGATCCACCGCATTTTGTATTTCAAAATCTGGTACTGCACCAATCCTTGCAACTTTGATATCGGAGTTTCTAACAGCCTCAGGTTCCACCGTATCAGCCACTACAGAAGTTCCAACACCATTAGCCACCACGGTGTTGGTCATCACAAGAGCATCTGTATTCCCAGCATCACTACCACGATTTCCTTCGGATCTAACGTTTATTGGCACTGCATTGGGGCCACAACCAGGGGGAAACTTCCGGTTGGCAGATACTTTCCTGGTCTTATATTTAGGCTTACAACCATACCCCAGAGGCCGCTTATTTGAGACATCACCAGACAAGCTACCATTTGAAACTGAAACCATTCTCTGTTCAACAACTCCCTCCCAGAACCCAACTACTCATAAAAACCTGAAAACTAGAGATAAATAATTTAATAATGACATAGTTAGGCAGCTGACAACATCCTCTCCCCCGGCCCAACCACACCAATAAAAAAGAAAAAACAGAGAAATGCTAATATGTTAATTTATCAACTGAACAACAAATATACCGAATATTGTTCCGCACATTAACACAGAAACCTTATAACATAAACTTAGGTCAAAAAGGTAAAACCTAAAAGTGAAGATAATGATGAAAATGTCAAGCTAAATCAAAACTCCTAAGAACAGCATACAACAACGATTGGAAGAGGGCAATCCACGGCAAATTGCATAATGTTCGAAACACAAAAACCCCTCATGCAACCATACAAACGTGCAGAAATACCTGAAGAAATGAAAGAATCCGCAATCGCTCCGCAGATTAGAAAAGCAACTTTACGGATTCGTCGCAAAGGCTGCATCAGCGCAACAAACAATATATCCATAAATAAGCATTAAATTACCGAATCACAATTACCTAATCGCGTATCACAAATTCGAAGCAATAACGGAAATTACAAAACAAATGCTGATTAATCTACCGAGTCGCGGCTGCGGAGATACCAAAGCTTCCGATTCCACCTTCAGGCGATCGCAGATAGATGTAAACACACACATACGCAGCATATACACACAGAGTGGCGTGTGATTGTGCGTGAATTGGAAAGGGGATTCAGTTACGATAAACTACTAAACTTTATGGGAGGGACATTAGCGGGGAACATTTACATCACGTGGCGCGAACTGAGGAACGCGTGGTAGGCAACTCCATCGGATCTAGGGCGTCTAGCGAGGATCCCCTATCCGGGTACTCGGGTTCGGTTCGTCTCTCTCTTGATTCGAGTCTGATAATTTCATTCTGCATCAAAATCAAAATTCAAATCATAATAAATTATAGTTTCGATTGAGTCATAAACTTCAAAATCGAAGTATCGTTTCGCTCGAGAAATCAAACCGAGTATGATTTCTTTTAAAACCTAGTCTGATTAATTTTATGTTTTTTTTATAGAAAAAGTTCTTTAATTTTAGCAATTAAGGATATAATTGGAAATGACTGACGAAATTTTATAGTCGTTACACTGAAAACTAAGCTCTTATCTTTTTTTTTTTTTTTTATTGACGAGGAACCGCTACGTTTGGTGCGCACAGTGTAAACCTCGCTCCTGTGCAATAGCCACAGTGTAAACCTCGCTCCTGTGCAATAGCCTGCAAACCACACAGAAGAGTTAAACCACCCTTAATGTGACGGGGTGATGCACTCACACATACGCGTGTCCAGGTGGGAATTGAACTCATGACATATCGGTCCCGGACTACCCACCTTCACCGCTATGCCATCCCAAGGCAACTAAGCTCTTATCTTACAATCTACAAAACTTATGAAGACTGCACTTATCACAATGAACAAAAAATATTTAAAATATTTTTAATATGGTATCATATCACACTGAGAGATTTATTAATTTCTGGATGGTATATCAATAAATATCGAAAATTCTTTTTACATACTTGATACTTCAATCAGTGTAGTGATAATTTTGGTATATCATATATGTACGGTATAGAAAAAATAGTATATAATTACGCTCCATAAATTCCATATTATAACACATACTCAATTATGTATTTTTTCCAAAGAAATCTATTTTCAGTTATCATGCAAAATTCCAAAAAAAAAAATAACTAAAATGGAATAATAAATTCCTTTCGCGAGATATTTATTCTTCAATGATTATGATTGTTATCTAAGATTTAGAAAACATATTTACTGAAGTTATAACATAATTTAAAATGATAATTTAAAATGTCATAATATACACAACAGGAAAAAGGCAAAACATCAAAATTTGTGTGAAGTTGATCAGTTATCAATCTTTTCAACTTGACATGTCAGCAGGATTATAATGAATCGAATTAAATAACACAATATTTGATTCGAATATTAATATTCATATTTAATTGTTTTTAGAATATTAGTTTGATTTGCATTCGGTGTTGATATTTTAGTTATTCGATTCTTTATTTTTAAATATTTTATAAATAGTAGTATTAGCCGAGTATTTGGATCGAATTCGGTTCATATTCTAATATTCAATTCGAGATTATGTACTTATTTAAGAATTAAATGTATAATAAATTTAAAAAATATATAAATATTTATATTTAATCAAATATTTACAAATATCGATTGTCATAATTTTATGATGAGAGAGAAAAGAGATAGAGAGAATAATTATTTGCATTAATATGAAATAGAACGCTGGTGTTTGAATCGGTACAGAATGGGGACATTGATTTTGGAGATAGACGTGGAATATATTTAGGATCCAAATTAATTGGTAAATATGTTATCTAATTATTTATTTAATGTATTACAAATAGTACCTACAAAATTAAAAGTTATACTCCCTCATTCCTTTCATTTTTTGGCTATCCCATAAAAAATGTCATATTTCTAAAAAAAAAAACAATATGTGGACCAAAATTAACAATCAAAAAGTCAAGCAACACACACCACACAATACAAGTTTCTTAATCTATGTGCCCCATAGAAAGAGGATACTTTTTATGGGACGGATGGAGTAACATTAAAGTTACAAAAAAAATTATGCGGTTAATTTGAATATATAATATCCGGCGCATCACGTCTTCAAGCCTACATATTTACCATTTAGAAAAAAAACTACTCCCTCCGTCCCATAAAATGTGTTTTGTTTTCCTTTTTGAGTCGTCTCATAGAAATTGTATTGTTTCTTAAAAAGACAAATAATATGTGGACTAAAATTAACAAGCCAAAAAGTCAAACAATATACATCACACAATCACATTTTCTTAGTCTTCGTGCCCCATAGAAATGAGACATTTTCTATGAGACGGAGGGAATACATTACATTATATATGAGATTTTAAACTATCTCTGTATGGGGTTGAGGTGTTCACCCAAGTAAAATTGTTATCCCGTGAATTTATCATTTATAGTTAATCAATAATGTTAGCCACTCTTGTGTAGTTTGCGGATTCGTGTAGAGGAACCGAGTTCACGGATTTAGAAGATTAATTATTTATGTATATATTTGTATTAAAACAATTACTTCTTCTCGTCCGCTGACTTGCCTCGTTTTCATTTTCGGGTCGTCCCACCCAACTTGTCTTGTTTTTAAAAAAGGAAAATAATTACTATGCAAACTCTCACTTTTTCTTTATGTGGCCTACCTCTTTACACACAATCGCTCACTCATCTACACATAACCACTCAATCATCTTATATCCGTATTGAAAAAAGCAAAGACAAATCGGGCATGACAGATGGAGTAGTAATGTATCAAATTTTCCGGGAGGTGAGGCGATTGCCTCATTTGTCTGTCCTAAAGGAGACCAATTAATATTCACCGTCCACAAAATGCATGAAAATCTCATCTAAACTAA
The DNA here is from genome assembly GCA_028984105.1 of Lavandula angustifolia. Lineage (NCBI taxonomy): Eukaryota > Viridiplantae > Streptophyta > Magnoliopsida > Lamiales > Lamiaceae > Lavandula > Lavandula angustifolia. The sequence goes on from CM054816.1 coordinate 1,374,951, forward strand.
CTACGTACTCAGTCAAATCTCATGCTACCTCTCTGCTCTTCTCCACACCATCCACAAAACCTCACTCTTCTCACACATCCCACCAAACTCCACAATGAACACAAACATTCATCCCTCTAAATTATTGTTTGCATGCACCATCTTCCATCTCTTCACCATCTCCACCGCCGCCGATGATCATGCCTCCACCAGGCACCTCCTCTCCTACAAAGGCGACACCCTCGCCGCCGAGCCGGACCTCCAGTTTCAGAACGCTAGACTGCAGAACGGCTACATTGCGTTGCAAGCGTGGAAAGAAGCCATAATCTCCGACCCCAAGAATGTAACCCAAAACTGGGTCGGAGAAGACGTCTGCAACTACACCGGCGTGTTCTGCTGGCCTACGCCGGAGTATCCCCACGAACTCACCATCGCCGGCGTTGATATCAACCACGGAGACATCGCCGGCAGCCTTCCTCACGAGCTAGGGCTTTTATACGATCTCGCCTTGTTCCACATAAACTCCAATCGGTTCTGCGGTGTGATTCCGCAGAGTTTCGTCAATTTGAAGCGCCTCCACGAGCTCGATCTCAGCAACAACCGCTTCGCCGGCGTGTTTCCTGAAGTCGTCCTCGAGATGGAGAGCTTGAGATTTTTGGATATCCGATTCAACGAATTCGAAGGGGAGCTGCCGAGTAAACTCTTCGAGCTCGAATTGGATGCGATTTTTCTCAACAATAATCGATTCCACTCCGGATTGCCGGATAACATTGGGAAATCCAGGGTTTCTGTGATTGTTCTTGCGCACAATAATTTTGGGGGTTGTGTACCTGCGAGTTTGGGGGGAAATGGTGGAATTGGACGAATTGATCCTCACGAACATCGGATTATCGTCGTGTTTCCCGAGCGAGTTCGGGAAGCTGAAGAATTTGACCGTGCTGGATCTGAGCGATAACAAGATCGTCGGATCGTTTCCTCAAAGTATCGGAGAAATGGAGGGGTTGGAGATGCTGAGCGTGGCGAGGAACACAATGTCCGATAAAATTGGGGATCGGATATGCGAGCTTCCGAATCTGATCAACTTCGAGTACGATTTTAACTTCTTCTCGGAGGAGTCTTCGTCTTGTTTGAATCTGCAGAAATACGATGACGATATGAACTGCTTCCGCGGCCGGCCGAACCAGAGAGCTGAGTTGGAGTGCAAGCGGTTCTTGTCGCGGACGGTTAACTGCAGCAGCTTCGGTTGTCATGAAGATGATAAGGTGACTCCGCCGGAGGTGAAGCCTTGCACGCCGCCGCCATCTCCGCCAGCGGCTTTACCAGCACCGCCGGCTCCAGCTCAGCCTTTTTCTCCGCCTCCGCCTACCGATCAGGAGCCACTGCCGCCGTCATCGCCGCCGGTGGTTGAGCCTGATCAACCTGACATCGTTCCTAGTCCGACTGAACCACCTCCTGTAATACCGTCATCGCCGCCGGTGGTTGAGCCTGATCAACCTGACATCGCTCCTAGTCCGACTCCGACTGGACCACCAGTGATACCGTCATCACCTCCGGTGGTTGAGCCTGATCAACCGGACATCTCACCAAGTCCGATTGAACCACCTGCGATACCGTCACCTCCGGCGACGAACGATACAACAGCAATGTGTCCAAGTCAGCCGCCACCTCGAGAGCCGTCAGATCCACCGTCAATCTCTTGATCGCCTTAATCTTCAGTAACAGTCGTGAAAGGCGGTGAATGGTGTTAGATATGATTGAAAATCATGGTCCTGCATGCTATTATGCTACTATTTCCAAGGGTAAAAGGAAGATGGTGAAGGTAAAAGAAAGGAAGCATTTATTGTCTCTTGTTATGGAACAATTTTGTCAGCATGGGTGAGTTTAGTGCTGGGTCGGTCCTGACATTTCGGGTGCCCTGTGCGAAAGTTTTTTGTCCCCATATGACACAATAAGTTTTTTATATAGCAATATACTCATGATTGAAAAAATTATTACTACAGAAATATCATTGTTAAATAGAGGTTTAGAATTTAAATATAGAAACTACAATTTATAAATATAAAAAAATTAAAATATATTATTCAACCTCTTGAAAACTAGTATTCCTTTATGTTTTGAAAAAATATAAAATTAAAAATATACAATATTAATGAATTACAAAAAAAAACTGCATAAATAGTATACTGTATATATATATATATACATCAAATATATTACAGAAAGTTAAACAAACTTATTGTGGCAAAAGAAAATATAAAAGGAAATACTTTTGTTGACATTTCGCTTGTGGTGATTTACACAAATTTAAGAGGTATATTTGGTATAGATAAAACTGTGAAGAATTAGCCAATTGTGAAGTGTAAAGAAATTGAGTCCTAACTTCCTAAGCACTTTTTTTCTTTTATGAATAATGTAAAGAAAAAACTGTGTTTTGTCTTAAAAAAATGAGTTAAATTGATTGGACTTTTATAAAAAATTTAAGATTTGTGCCCCATAATATTTGGGACCCTGAGCGGTTAGGTCATCTGCAACCGCTCAGGACCGGGTCTGGTTTAGTGCAGTTAGTGTGACTTAATTTGTCTGAATAACTAGTTTTATCTTGCATTAATTACTTGAAATAGTAACAAATATCAGAATCAGTATCATTTGCACTATCTGCTAGAACTCCTATTCCATATCTCACTAATGAAATAATAACATGTGTTCATTTTTCCTTAACTAACTCTCGCCTACGGTTAAATAATCCAAATAAAACATATAATTATAACATAAAATACGCGTGTTATTATTTTATTGGTGGGACATGGAATTATACATAAAATATGGGATAGAGGATCTCACGAGGTCTCCTCACACCGAAAAGTAATCTCCCTCTAGCACACAAACTTAAACTTACAAAAATATTATCTGTATAATCAATCATGACATACCAATTAATGTTATAAGGTTCAAACAAGTTCCTCAAAAGTGGTCTATTGAGTTCAAAAAATCAATATTAATAGCCATTTATTGGGCTATTTGGTTGAGTTAGCCATTCAGGTTGGTTGAAGCCCAATCAAATAGAAAATAAAAAAATCCTAAAATTTCTGAACTACATCAACGGTAGATTGAGTTGTAAGGCGATAGTGTTACATCAAACTCAAGATGATATTATTCCCAATAAGCATCAATACCGAATGAATTTAATTTCAAGTGTTCCAGACCACTCAAGTGATTATATTCCCAAGAAGCATTTATCCTTCTTCATGAGTTGACATTTCGTCCCTCTTCTAATGAATTCGCGAAAATTACGTTAAACCCCCAAACTATTGCTCTAGTTGCATTATGCTCCCGAATTATTAAGTTTGACAATCCCCCCTCCAACTATTTAATAAGTTGTAATTTACCCCTCAGTTAAACTTTCGTTATATTCCGTCTAGCACACATGTGAGATCTGCGATTTACTCATTTTTTTTGAAGAATTTACCGTGAAATATTGGATATGAAGTTGGGTCACACGCCGGACCCGACATTGATCTTCTCTTCTCAAAACTAAGAATGCTGAAGGATGTTGGGCTGAAAGCTAGTTCTGAAGTCGGGCCTGACATTTGGGGTTAGGGGTGAGTTATGCGATATAGTCATGTCCTATGAAGAATTATCGTGAAATGTTGGATTTGAAGTTTTCTCCTCCAGATTTGGTTGTGGATTGTAATCGAGCTTTTGTCTTCATAAGTGGTGCTCCTTATGCTGTAGCCCAACAAATTCTTCGTGACTCACGAAAGCTCGAATTTTATATCCGCGATATCGGAGCCGAGTTGGTGGAGCAAGTAACAAGCTGCGGAGTGGACGAGGAAACTTATCGAGGAGTCCTTTCAGGCCGCGCCGTTGTCCTCTTCCGCCGGAAGACATCCGAACGGCATAGTCTAGGATCACGTCTTCGGCTCTGTACGCTAGATCTCAGATCTGCACAATCGAAGTGCGCACGGTTTTTACTTTTGTACTGCTTTTTGTCGGTAACTCTTCACAGAAAATGGTTCGATTTCACACCCCTAAACCCAAATGTCGGGTTCGATTTCAGAACCGGCTTTTAGATCAGCATGCTTCGGCATTCTTAGTTTTGAGAAGAGAAGAAAAATGTCGGGTCCGACTTTTGACCCAACTTCAAATTAGCATTTCACCTCACGTGTGTGCTTGGTGAAATACAACGAAAGATTAACTGAGGGGTAAACTGCAACTCAATAAATAGTTGGGGGGGAGGTCACCAAACTTAATAGTTCAAGGGCATAGTGCAACTAAGGCAATAGTTTGGAAGGTTTAACGTAATTTTCGTAATGAATTCAGCACGCAGTTATCACCACTACTCATGTACAAACAAAAAATACCGTTTTTCTTCTGTTATAGCCAAATTCATAAATCAAATAATAGCCACACTTAGACATCCATATTTAAAGCTAAAATCAGGAAAGAAAAAAAAATCTAAGTTTTTTCATTTTTCCAGAAAATGATAGGTTTGACCCAACAATAGGGACCAGTCGAACACCACTGGTTATAACTAAAGGTTATGACCACCCTTTGATTTTTTAAAGGCCGAAGTCTGTGGTTAATTTCCGATTGGGACGTGGTCTGCATCGGCTAGGAAGTAGGACCGTATTCAGAATTGGTAGAGATGTGGTCAGAACTGATGGGAACCAATTTGGGAACATTTGCACTACTAGCCATATATCTTATATTAAAAACAACTATAGTCCTACACTATAACAAAACACAATTCTAATCTTTTAGATTTTCTTTTTTATTTTCTATGACATCTTCTCAATTATTTGAGGTAGTGTCGTAGGAATTTGTGCCTGCATTAATTTTTTTTCATTTAAAACGCAAAGCAAGCCGAAGAAGGGCCTATGGAGGCCGATGCCGATGGAGGGTTTAGGGAAGAAATAAAATTGTTGCTCAAAATAGTAATAGACAGTGTTTCCCCTTGACCCTACCATCTTAACATGCAGTCGTCCATCGGCCCTCCATAGGCCGAAATCAGGGTCTATGGTGGGTAAGGGTTTCGGCCCTCCGTTATAATTTTGAAGGAAATTGAAAATATTCCCTCGGCCTCAATTGGCCCCCCATCGCCCGTCCGTTCGTTCATCGACCCTCTGCCATTTTGTAAGGGAATTGTTGACTCTGCAGACAATAAATAGTCACCAATCTGTTATGATTCAACCTCCAACTCAAGCATCCAACTCATCCCCTTCTTCCATGCAAGACACAACACGTATGCAAATGGAGGAAGGACCACATGATGATCAAAGCAAGCCACATGTGCCCAACGGATAACACACCTACTGAAGTTTGTTAGAATTTGTTTTCAATCGGTTATAGATTAGTTGTAGATATTTTTCAACTGAAGTTAGTTAGAGTTTAGCTTAACTTTCAAGGCTCTTATTGTATATAAATAGCAAGGTAGAAGCCTCATTATTGCCTCATTATGTATTCAACACTTTCAAGGCTCTGTTTTTCTGGTTCATGCTTCATTGTTCGATCACGAAGTTTATTCATTGCTTGTTATTCATTGTTGATGATTCATAATTCAGTATTCAACACAATCATTACCAAAGTGTACCTAATGACTATATTTGTGTTTAACTTTAGTGGAAGACTAAAGTTGTATTTCTTATAAGGTATTTGGCCACAAGTGTATATTAACACTTTTTTTTATCATCTTAGCTAATTTTATTTTTCACTAGAGAAATTTGGCTAGGTTTGAGTCATGAAGGTGTTCACAACTATATCCATGCAGTAAAGAGGATAATTTAATCCCGAATTCAAGCCGAACAAACCAATAAGATCTAGTTAGCAAATAGCAATAACTAAAACTTTCTTTTTCACTTTGGGCAAGAGGAAATCTTACAACTTACTATACTATAATACATCATAATATCCAGCATAAATCTAATTTACCAAAAAATATCACCGCGACTAATCAATATTGTAATGACGATTATATATTAATATTGCTTCTTAATTGTTTAATCATAATGTCGAGTTAGCAACCAATTATGTCAACGTTACACCCAAATATAACGATATAACAATTATTGTTGTATTTTAAAAGGTTATATTATACAAGTGGTCAAATGTGAAGCATCAATAGTGGGCATATAAAATGTCCGATTCAAGGGGTGAAGATTAGATGCCCTGCCCACATTAAGCGGCAATTAGCTAAACACTCCACCTTTTTTTCTTTAACGGCCTCTCAAACTTTTGGGGTTATTTTAATTACAAAGTCAAATCTAGTTACGTAATATAATAAGTTTGATATTTTATGTTTACAGTATTATCCCCGTCTCGCTATTTCTGTTTCACTTCTTTTTGGTATGGAAATTTAAGAAAGTAGATAATAAAGTTTAAGAGATAAGAAGATGATAAAGTAAGAAAAATATGAGTAAGAGTAGATGATAAATAGTTATTTTCCAAAATTGTAAGTAAAACAGAAATAATATAACGTCCATTTCGAAAAATGAGACAATAATAGGGAGTTGGAGGTAATACATATGAAATATTTTTAAAATCAGTAAAAGAATGGCACGCATTAATTCGGAATCAGATTTATCATATATATGATATTAATTTTATATAAAAAAAATACAAGAAAAAAATCACGTTAGGTTTGTGGGTTCGACTTTTGTATCTTATTTAATCTTTTTTTTGAATGACGAGGGTCTCAGCCCCTACCGAAGTGCTGGGATATCTTATTTAATCTTGCGAAGAGGAACAGAGGCTGATTGCTTACCAAAACACACGCCGCCACAGTTTCTCCTATCTACACACAACACTCTCCTATCTACACACAACAATGGAGGCACAACGGGGCAACCCGGATCCGGAGACGGCGATAAGGACCCGGAGCTCCATTCCATCTCCATCTCCATCTCACGTCGTTCAGAAACTCAGGCGCAATCTGGCCTTCCCGTCGAAATGGGCGGAGCTCAACGGCGCCATGGGCGACTTAGGCACATACATTCCCATCGTCCTCGCTCTAACACTGGCCCAAAACCTCGACCTCGGCACCACCTTGATCTTCACCGGCGCCTACAACTTCGTCACCGGCGCAATCTACGGCGTCCCCATGCCGGTCCAGCCCATGAAGTCCATCGCCGCCGTCGCCATCTCCACTCCCGCCTTCGGCATTCCCGAGGTCATGGCCGCCGGAATCTGCACCGGCGCCATCCTCTTCATCCTGGGTGCCACCGGCCTGATGAAGCTCGTGTACAAGCTCGTCCCCATCTCCGTCGTGAGAGGGATCCAGCTGGCGCAGGGGCTGTCCTTCGCAATGACGGCGGTCAAGTATATCAGAAAAGAGCAGAACTTCGCGAAATCGAAAACTACAGGGGATAGGCCGTGGTTAGGACTGGACGGATTGCTCCTCGCTCTAATCTGCGCTTGCTTCATAATAATCGTGAATGGTGCAGGCGATGATAAAGAAGACACCGATGAGTATGAGGGAGATAGAGAAAGTGGCCCTCGAAACAAAAAGCTTCGAAGAATCATTGGATTAACTCCATCTGCATTTTTAATTTTCTTGGTCGGAGTAATTCTTGCTGTAATAAGAGGGCCTAAAGCCGTTAAAGAATTCAAATTCGGGCCTTCGTCCCTGCACGTGATCAAGATCTCGAAGCATGCATGGAAGGAAGGATTCATCAAGGGAACAATCCCTCAACTCTCTCTATCAATCTTGAACTCAGTCATCGCCGTTTGTAAAATGTCGACAGATCTTTTCCCGGATAAAGACGTCTCTGCAACGTCGGTCTCCATCACGGTAGGCCTAATGAACCTGGTAGGGTGCTGGTTCGGGGCAATGCCGTGCTGCCATGGGGCCGGAGGGCTAGCCGGGCAGTACAAGTTTGGGGGCAGGTCGGGTGGGTGCGTGGCGTTGCTAGGAGTGGCTAAGTTGGTTCTGGGGTTGGTTTTAGGCAGCTCGTTGGTGAAGATACTGGACCAGTTTCCAGTTGGGATGTTAGGAGTTCTGTTATTGTTTGCTGGGATTGAGCTCGCAATGTGTTGTAGGGATATGAACAGCAAGGAGCAGGCGTTTGTGATGCTCGTCTGCACCGCGGTTTCGTTGGTTGGGTCGAGTGCTGCACTCGGGTTCTTGTGTGGGATGGTTGTGCATTTGCTGCTTAGGCTAAGGCGGCTCGATGAGGCCTCTTCTCCTTCGGGTTTCTGGTCCGGTCATAACGTTTGAGATTGGAAGAAATGGTTGTTCTTGTTATGTAATTATGTTATTTGGTTCAAATTTGGGGTAATAATTTGTTGCTACTAGTGAACTATTTCATTGCATAATTCGTCCTAAAGTTATCTCAGTTGTGATATTTATTTATATCTCGTTAGTGCAATAAATTATATAGTCTTTTGTGATCTACAACACTACAAAATCTGACTATATACAAAATAATAGAGCTAAGACAAGTACAAACATAACAAAGAACAAAACAGGGGAAATGAATAAAATAATATGCAAACAAAAAGTTATTTTCACTATACAAAATCTCAACATTTAGATGGCTTTGTAACTGCAGTCGAATAAAGTCTCATATCCTTCGTCGTGATAATGGTCGGAGGTCCCAGCGGAGCGCCACCGCAGGGGCGACGAAGAGAGAAGTTATCAGGGCGATTTTGGTTACTGTAGCTGGAAAGTAAATTGCCAAAACTCTCAAAAATAACATGGATAGGAGAATCATGCATGTAGGACTTATTGTAGCTGGAAAGTAAACTGCCAGAAAACTCTCAAAAATAACATGGATAGGAGAATCATGTAGGACTTAGGTAGAATTACTGATAATCCATCGAAATTTCTAGTGGTTAGCAATGAATCACGTAAAAATTCGAGAAACCTAGGCTAAGAAAGAAGAGTGACCAAGAACCCTAGTTTCTTGAGAGTGATTATTTTGTCAATCTAGAGGGGAAAGATGAGATGTAGGTGAAAGATGAGATGAAATCGATGTCGTGAGTTATTTCAAAAAATTGCTATAGTTAAAATTTTACTATTATGTTTTCTTGGTAGGTATCGATCGAAATCCCTAAATAAGCAAAAAGAATAAGGTATTAGTTTGTAAATACAAGAATTTTGGCTGAAATTTAGTTTTGCACACGATCTTTAAAATGCTCATCAAAATACATGATTTTTCAATTTTTTAAAAATTGCACATCGATGAAAAATTCTGGCGAAATCGAATATGACGTGGAGGATGACATGGCGTTTTAGTGCTTAATTGGAAAATAGATTTTTTCAAGTAGAAAATTATGTAGTTTTTGTCATCGAAAAATACACTGAGTTTGAATTTCATCTAATTTTGCACATGACTTTTGAACTTTAATAAAAATATGTTTAAATTGTATTTCATTATTAGTATTTAATAGAGAGTGTGAATAGAAGAACCGAGTATTCAAATCGAATCGAAGAATTTGCATATTACAAACGAACAAATCAGGTTTAACATTCCAATAATATCAAATACGAATATGGATAGAATACAATGATATTTAATTTGATTCATTTCGTTTATAACCCTACAGTAAATGATAAAATTTAGAAAAAAAAAATATTTTAGATCGATCTTATAATTCTAACTCGTGTTAATTTATCATATATGTGCACTATATATTAAATATTAAGCATATAATACTATTTAAACATATTTTTATTAAAGTTCGAAAGTCGTGTGCAAAATTAGATTAAACTGAAATTTTGTGTGTTTTCCGGTCAAAAAAACTACGTAACTTTCCATTTGTAAAAATATATCTTCCAACTAAGCACTAGAACGCCACATAATCCGCCGCGTCAGAATTGATTTTGCCGGAGTTTTTCGCCAGTGTGCAATTTTTAACGAATTGAAAATTCATCTATTTTGATGAGCGTTTTAAAGGTTGTAAGCAAAACCAAATTTCAGCCAAAGTTCGTGTATATACAGACTAATATCCCAAAAGAATACTTGAGTTATACTCTCTCCATCCAAAAATATTCAAAAGTGCATGTGGTCAAAACTGATCGGAACCAACCTGACTTGTTTCCTATGTGATTTGTTTACTTTACAATTTTTCATAATCTAGACTAGACTATAGATAAATTTATTTATCATCTTAGCTAATTTTATTTTTCACTTGAGAATTTTGGCTAGGTTTGAGTCATGAAGGTGTTCACAACTATATCCATGCAGTAAAGAGGATAATATAATCCCGAATTCAAGCCGAACAAACCAATAAGATCTAGTTAGCAAATAGCAATAACTAAATCTTTCTTTTTTTCTTTGGGCAAGAGGAAATCTTATAACTTACTATACTACTCCCTTCGTCCTATCAAACGTGTCCAGTATTTATTTTCGGATTATCCCACCGAACTTGTCTAATTTCTAAGAAAGGAAGTAAGTCTCACACCTTTAACAATGCAAATCAATTCAAAAATATTAATTAATTAAATGGAACCAGTTCTAATTATAAATTAATGGATGGGTCTAAAGGGGTGTTTGCAATAGCTTAAACTTTTTTTAAATGCTTAAATTAAGGAGAAGTTGGTAAAAATGCCTTATTAGAAAATTTGTGGTGTGTTTGCAAAAACTGCTTAAAAGAAGAAAAAGTTGAAAAAATAGTGTTTGCAAAATTTATACTGTATTAGCTTATTTTTTTATTTATAAGTAAAATGTCAAATCATAACTTATCCGAAATTATAAATATGCCATTAAGTTGGAGAAGTTGGTAAAAACCAACTTAACCAACTTCAACTTATTCAACTTAAATGTAGAGAATTTTTCTGAATTTAAGCTGTTGAAAACACCTAAAAACAGCTTTTCCTTAAATTAAGCTATAAGTTGAATAATTTAAGCTATTGCAAACACCATCTAATACCTTTATCAATCTACACCAATTTTTCTAAATTATCGTGCAGAAAAAAAAGTGGACAAACTCGGTGGGACGAAGGGAGTATAACACATCATAATATCCAGCATAAATCTAATTTACCAGAAAATATCAGTGCGACTAATCAATATTGTAATGACGATAATATATTAATATTGCATCTTAATTGTATAACCATAATGTCGAGTTAGCAACCAAGTATGTCAACGATCAGATTACACCCAAACGTAACGATGTAACTATTATTGTTGTTGTATTTTAAAAGGTAAATATTAATTAAATAATTTTTATGATGGAATCACGAACAACTTGCATATACAAATATATCTAAAAAATTGTGGTCAAATGTAAAGCATCATTAGTGGCCACATAAAATTTTCAAGTGGTGGAGGTTAGAAGCCCCTCCCCACATTAAGAAGCAATTAGCTGAACGCTCCATCTTTTCTTTAATGGCCCCTCAAACTTTTTGGGGCTACTTTAGTCTCTCCCCTTATAACAACATTTTTATTTTTCATTTTAAACCACATTTACTCAGATTTTATTGTTTTTAATCTACATTGCCGAAAAGAAACCGAAATGGAAGAGAGTATATAACTATTGTATCTTTTCGGATCGCTCTAGTGTTTCCACCGATTGAACCACTAAATATGCTTAATTTTAAAATAACATTCCAGAAAACATGTTTTTTCAAACACTAAAAAACTAGTTATATTGTTGAAAAAAAACTAAAAACATGCAGCTTCATTCTCTCCCATCCGGATCTTCTGGCCCATTTTGTGAATACCACTCAGTGGCCCACCAATCACACGGTCTCACGTGTGTTTTTACCAGTAAACAAACATTTTACTGGTAAAACATGGCCCACCAATACACGCGTGTCACCGCGTGATTGGTGGGCCACTGAGTGGTCTTCCCAAAAATGGGATAGATGATCCCCTGGCCATTCTCTCCTAGGAAAAACCAATCCGGATCTTCTGGCTCAATTTGTGAGGAAAACTACATGATCCACCAATCAGGTGGTGCCACGTGTGTTTTTAAAGTTAAACAAACACTATAATATTAATTACATGGCCCACCAATACACATGTGGCACCGCGTGATTGGTGGGCCACTAAATGGTCCTTTTAAAATTGGGCCAGAAGATCTCTGGCGAGGAAAAACAAGCCTAGTGAGTTTTAAAAACTCGAAAAGAAAATCGAGAATGACTAGTACCAAATTTCTAAGAAAACTCATGATGAAATTGAAAATATGGTAGAATCGAATTGAAGAAAGGAAATCTTATTTCTTATTTCAAAACCTTCAAACTGTTACAATGGCTACAAGCCTATTTAAAGACGATGACGGAAGCTTCGAGAAACTGTAACAACTAACTCTAACAAACACAAAACACAAACGCGCTTCTATGAGTGAAATGCGCTATTGTAAGTACGACTCTGGACCGTTGATTATTAAAGACCAGAGATCAACAACCCTTATTTAAACATAAACACACACGTCACCGAACATAATCGAGCGCCAACAATTAATTAACTGCATCTTCTTCTTCAGATCGCATATGCAGTCCAGACGATCACTCCTTCTCGCTGATTCCAGAAGCTTCGCAACACCCCCCTCAAGATGGAGGCGATGAAGATCAGAAAGCCCCATCTTGGATAGCAAAAATCGGAAACGCGGGCCAGGAAGAACTTTAGTAAAGAGATCCGCGATTTGAAGTGAAGTGTGAATGGCAGTCGGAGCAATAAAACCAAGCTTGAATTGATCTCGGACAAAGTGACAGTCCATATCTAAATGCTTCGTACGCTCATGAAAGACTTGATTTTTACAAAGATGAATAGCCGCCGAGTTGTCACAGTACAGAGGGATAGGAACCGAGCAAATCACTTTAAGATCCCGAAGAAGATAAGATACCCAGAGCAATTCACGAACGACGGAGCCAAGAGCACGGTATTCGGCCTCTGCAGTAGATACAGAAACCGTAGCCTGCTTCTTGCAACGCCAAGAAACCATAGATTTCCCAAGGAAAAGACAGTATCCAGTTAAAGAGCGTCGTGTGAGTGCGCATGTTCCCCAATCCGCGTCTGCATAGGCGGTTAAAGAAAGACTGGAACAATCACTAGAAAAGAACAAACCCAAGGAAGGGTAGCCTTTGAGATACCTGACCACATGATGAGCAGCCTGTAAGTGATGCAACCGAGGTGAGGCCATGTATTGGCTTAATTGTTGAGTGGCGTGAGTAATGTCAGGGCGTGTGAGATTGAGGTAGAGTAATTGACCAACTAGGCGCCTATAGCAGTCAGGAGCTGGGAGAAGTCACTATCAGTACTGCTTAGGACCAGTCCCTGAGGAAAAGGAGTAGAAGCTGGATTGCTTCCCAGCAGCCCCACTCGATCCACTAACTCCAAAACATATTTCCTCTGGTTGAGGGAGATGTCTTGGTCCCCTCGAGCTAATTCTATACCAAGAAAATATTTAGCTTCGCCTAAATCCTTAATGGTAAACTGAGCATGCAAAAAACTCTTCAACCGCTCGATAAGGGATAAGCAGGGACCAACAACTAAAATATCATCTACATAGACAAGGAGAGCCAGAAAAGTGTCTCCAACTCCCATAGTAAAGAGACAGTGGTCATGAGGGGATTGTTGCAAGCCGAAAGAAATCAGAACCCTGCATAGTTCACTGTTCCATTCCCTAGAAGCCTGCTTTAATCCATATAAACTTTTCACAAGTCTGCAAACTTGGCCAGGTTTGGCTTTAGAATACCATTGAGGGACCGCCATGTATATTGTTTCAGATAAAGTCCCATGCAGGAAGGCGTTATTGACATCCACTTGATGTAGGAACCAGCCCTGGCAGGCTGCTAAAGCAATTATAAGCCGAATAGTAACATGTTTAGCCACCGGTGAGAAAACTTCTTCATAGTCAACCCCAAACTCTTGTTTGTAGCCTTTTGCTACAAGCCGGGCTTTATACCTTTCCACCGTTCCATCTGACTTCAGTTTGGTCTTAAATACCCATTTAGAACCAATGATGTTGTGACCAGTGGGAGCATCAACCAATTCCCAAGTCTTATTTGCCTCTAAGGCATCAAGTTCTGAATTCATAGCAGAAATCCAATGGGGCCACTTGCTGGCCTCTGTATAAGAGTTAGGTTCTGTGGCCTGAGACATATTGGCCAGGAAGCTAGAATAGGTGGGAGTAAAAACAGGAGAAATGGTATAGGGATAAGTAAGTGGAGTTTTGGAACTGTTTTCAGATATCAAAGAGGAAGAAATATCAATATTGCTAACAAAATCCTTCATCCAAAGGGGAGGTTTAGTAACTCTTTTCTGTTTTTCTTCTGGGATGATTTGCTGAGTTTCTGGTAAAGAAGTGGAATCAGGAATGGGACAAGTTTCTGAGGGTATGGAAGGTTCAATTACAGGTAAGGAATTGGGAGCAATTTCAGAGCTAGATGCAGCAAGGAAATTGCTCTGCATCTAGTTCCTCAAGATGAACAAATGTTGAAGGATTCAACCGGTTCTTTCGGACAATTCCGAAATTCCCGCATTAGAGGAATGGAAAGGGAAAATATTTGGAAAGCTTTTCACATCTCTTGAGGTAAAAATTTCCTGAGTATCAAGATTGTAAAGCACATACCCTCTGTGTTCTGTAGAAATACACAGCATGATACATTTTCCACATCTACTGTCAAACTTCTTTCTGTGAGGGTTGGTATCTACTGCATAAATCAATGAACCAAACGGCTTTAGCAAGCTCAAATCAACATTCTTATCAAACAGAACAGAATATGGTTTCTTCCAAGATAATACAACAGAAGGTAATCTGTTTAACAACCATGTAGCCTGTAAAATAGAGTAGGGCCAAAAATGATCTGGAACCTTACTCTGAAACATCAGAGATCTCGCAATCTCAAGCAGTGATCTATGTCTCCTTTCTACTGTGCCATTCTGCTGTGGACTGTAGGCACAGCTTTTGTTGGATATGAGTCAGTAGATTGATACTCAGCTGTTCTAGGGTTAAAAGAAATTGGGGGAAATCATAGTAGTACTATGGAATTGAAGATCCCAAACCCGAGCTGATATCAGTAGATTAGTGTGTCGATAGGATTAGCTGATGTATAGGTTAGACTTGATGTAATGCTTATTATTTTTGTCTAAGTCCTGTACGGGGTAGTTGTTGAACTGATCTTCTGCTGAAGATACTTTTCAGAACCCCACGTCATCGGTGTAATCGCTTGCATTCTTCGTCGCCAGCCGATATCAAACTCGGTTGAAGATCCCGCATCACCGACCGGACCTCGCAGAAGCATTCTCTACAAGCCGATGGTCATCGGTAGAAGAACCAAGGTAAGCAAGCAGTATACCTTCGCAGTCGACCAACTGACTATCAGAAGCTCACTTTATCAGTCAGACGACTCAGCCGAAGAAGACAGACTTTCAAATACTGTATCCGATAGAAAGCGACCCAGCACTAAAAGTCCCTTCAAATGTTCAGCAGAAGACATACGAGGTAGTTTGAACGGTCAACTCTGACACTCACCAACTACAAACCTCGACCAATGAGAAGCCGACAACGCTTACCTACTCTACACAGTAAAGCTGCTCTCATGAACAGTGCATTAACTGCCCTGCTGCAACAAAGTTGAATAGTGGCCGTTTTCTTTGGACGCTTGTGACACGTGGCATCGTCGTCTCCAACGGACATATGTCACAACTCACAACTATAAATAGAGAAGGATTTGAAGATTTCGAAAAGAGGAATATACGCGAAATCAAGGGAAATCATTCAAACTCACAACGCTCTAGAACCTTCAAGCTTATCCAGAGACGAACTAGTTTTCATAGAACACTTCTTGTAGTTCATCTCTAGAGCACTTTGATCCCTATCTTCTCTAGACTAAGCTCATTGCTAGATTCATAGCTTAGATCCGAAGGAGTTCACATTTAGTGAATTGTTCTTGTTGTAAGAACTCCTTCTCGGTTGGAGAATATTCCCTCCCTTCTAAACTCGAGGTTTGGATTGTAAAGTCGCTAAGGACTATAACTTAGAGGGAACCGTCCAGTGCACAGTATCCCCGCTCGAGGCTTGCTCGGGAATAATCAACAAGTTCTCCCGCCTTGTTCGGGACCGTGGACGTAGGATCTTGCGTATCCGAACCACGTTAAATCGCTTGTGTTCATTTCTTGTTTTATTGCATTGCATTCAACCGACTTGAAAATCATAAGTTTGCATAAAACGTATTTTATAAAGTGCTTGACTAAAAGATTTAACTTGCAAAAAACGCGTTTTCAAAAGAGACGACTCCGGGCCTAACACTTATCCGCACTACGGTCTCCGAACGGAAGCCGTATATCGACATCGGTCAGTAGAAGAGCTCGAAGCCGACTCACTTTGACCCCAGGTGATCGAAGGCTTACTTGGCACTGTTCATCGGCTGCAAACATCGCCTTCACTGACCTTCACCGAGAAAAAGAAACGAGCTCGGGTGTATTCACCCCCCCCCTCTACACCGACTTTTCGTCTCCGGACCAACAATTGGTATCGAGCTCACGGTGTTCAACCGATCGCCGGTTCGAAATACCGGTCCTCTCGAACCGATCCCGAAACCGTTTTCACCGCATAAGCATCTTTTCAAAGCATCCTTATACTCTTACTCTTACAATGTCCGATATGTCGTGTATTAGGATGGTGCCGATGTTCTCAATAGAAAACTACACGGTATGGCGCGTACGTATGGAGGCACACCTAACGTCACTCCACGACAAAGATATCGAGATGTCCTAGAGTCGGGACCGATCATTCCTATGATCGACAAAGCATAGTATTTCGCTCTGGAGGAGGCGTGGGAGCACAAACCGGTGCTAAGGTTCCCAAAGACAAATCGCCTTCACGCCCGAAGAAAAGAAGTTGCACAACCTTGACCGAGTTGCACGTAATGCCATACCGACTACGCTCGATGACTCACACCTCGGAAGGGTACAAGATTGCAAAACGACGAAAGAGCTATGGGACGCCTTGGCTGCATCTTGAGCCATGGAACCCCTCGGGATCAAAGAAAACAAGCTCGAGCTAGAGCTTCGGAAGTTCGACGCCTTTGCAATGGAGCCTATCGAAACCATTGACGAGCCGAGTGTCGGATTCACCAATCAAGTCAATATCATCAATGGGCCGGGAGGTCGTTCACCAACAAGGAGATGAACACCAAGATCTTGAGAGCGTTGCCCGACGAAGTGGCTTCCATTTGCTACTTATTTACGTCGCTCCGATCTAAATGCTCTAACTCCCGATGTTACATTTTCGGAATTAAAATCGGAGGAATTCGAGCATAGCCTACCCCAAAAGTGCTTAAGCGCTCCAGGTGACACACGGTTCGACCACGCCTTCAAGGCAACGATCAGCAATACCGGAGCCAAGCCTATTTCCTCAAGCAAAGCCGTGGCCACATCGGTAGCAAAGTCTTCCGAGACTTCAGGTCCCGACCGGCTAGCACCGATGGCTCTCAAATATCGAGAGGGAAAAGGAGAGAGTCGAAAGCCGAGGAAATACAACCGAGATTCTTCCTCGGGTAAGAAAGACTATCATAAGAAAGAAGAATCTAATCCTTCTACCGAATGCGGGAAATCGGAGTCTGCGCCGGTCCGTCTAAAGACTTCGGTGGTAAGAGCAGCAGAACATCTACCGCTACAACCGCAAGAAGGAGGGACACTATCGCACGATTGTCCCGAACTCTCACCGCTCAAAGAGCGAACGGCGAGCCGAGAGAAAGAAATTCGCCGAGAGACGGGCGGCCTATATAGCCAGGAGAGATATCCGACAACTCACCTGAGGAGGATACATTCATGTATTCTTCGAAGATGAAGCCGCGTTCGTTGCGGTTGAGGTCGCAGAGACAAGTTCTGATGAGTCGACCGAATACCGTCTCGATGGCCGGGAGAAGAGGCCGAGGTAAATTCTAAACGCATTATTACCTCTTCTTCACACAAAGACACAAGACACGTGCTCGGTCGCGAGATGATCCTCTAGATGTGGTACAAGCCTACGATGATCTGCTAGAGGAACAGATTCGCTGAGCAGAGAGTTCAGCAGAACCATCCGAGAACTTGAACGGGTAAAGGGCCGAGAATCGAGACTTTCTTCGATTGTCGGTCTCTACCGAGTCGGTGGATCTAGTTGCGAGACTCAAGGAAGAGATTGAATCTCTCATGACTAAGTCTCGGCTTCAAGAGACTCGGATCTCGGTTCGACCAAGGACAATTCGAGAAAGAGACTGAAATAGCCAAGCTCAGTCAGAAGCTCACAGACGTACAGAATGAATATGACTTACTCAGAAGGAGTGACGAAGTCTGGAGAGGATTGATGACCGAACAATACCTAGGAGCGAAGGAGAAGCTTGAAAGCATGCTTAGAGCACAACGGTCAACTCTCGTGAAAGAAGGTCTAGGCTATACACACGAAGCTTCTACCTCCAAAAGCTCAGCAACCCAGGCTGATAGGTTCGTCAGAGGAAAGGTGCAAGCTGCTGAAACCACACCTCAGGCGAAAAACAAACAGAAAATAATTACACCTCGGCCGAGTAGCAACAAGCAACTGACCAAAGGTTCCAGGCCCGGGACATCGCGATCAAATTCGGGGGGAATCAAGAAGGTCGGATGGGCGTAACGGTACAAGGAGCCACTAGTATGAGCACCCGGCTCGGCACGGCTCGTACTACTATGAGCCCGTGGTCGGGAGAAGCGCTAAGACTCGGAAGAAGAAAGCTCCCGAACTCAAAATTATCGCAGAAAGTCGAGTATCTCCAAGTCCTGTGGAGAAGAAAGGCGATAAGGTTCGGAAGAAGAAGTCTCGGAACTTCTAAGGTCCCGAGACAGATCCGGGTTCCGAAATCACCCACTAACCCGTAAGGACCCAACTGAACCAAAGGGTACCTAAAAATGCCTCTGTTTGCGGGTGCATAAGGACCCGTGGATAGTGGACGAGCGGCCGCTCGAGACACATGACTTACCGGGAAGAGCCTCACGACCAACTACATACAAGAAGATGGTCCCAGGTGAATTCGGTGACAATTCCAAAGGCTACACAAGGGGATACGAACGCCGAACATTGGGACCGCCACGGTTCAAGAGTAACATATGTTGAAGGACTTCAACATAATCTCCTTTCGATCGATCAATCCCGTGATAATCTTAACGAGTAATCTTTGACGCTGGTTTCGTGATATTGTTGACAAATCTACGGGGAAAACAAGTGTTATCGGGTTCGCGGAGGAAGAACATCTATGTTGCAACCGGAATACCGAGAACCCGACGCTTGCTTGCTCGCACGTACTAAATCAGGTAACAAGTCAGCCGGCTATGGCACAAGAGACTCACCACTCGAACTTCAAAACCATGAACAAGCTTGTCAAGAACTCTAAAGTCGAGGACTGCCCAACGAATCGTTTATCAAAGACGAGAAATTGTGAAGCGTGCACGAAGGGAAAGCAAACAAAGAATAGCAATCCACCTATTCCGTCACCTTCCACCGATGGAATCCTTCATCCGCTTCACATGGACTTATTCGGGCCGTCTCTCCGATGACTATAAGAGGCAAGAAGTATGCCCTCGTCGTCATAGACGACTACTCGAGATATACTTGGGTCATCTTCATCGCCAACAAATCGATGTTCGGACCGAGTTACCTAATCTACTGAAGAAACTCGGTGTGGAAAAGAACATCAAGATTAAGAAGATACGCTCGTACGGAGGAACAGAGTTTCTAAACTTCGGTAGTTAAGACATCTTTGCGATAAAGAGGGGAATTCAAGCACGAGACATCAGCTGCGCGCACCCCTCGCAGAACGGACTTGCCGAACGTAAGAACAGGAACACTCAAAGAAGCAAAGAAGAACGCTCCTCGCAGATTCCGGACTACCCTCAAAGTTTTGGGCCGATGCTACTCGACACCGCCCTGTTACACTCGAGAATCGATCACTACCGACACAACAACACATGAAGACGCCTTACGAACTGTGGAAAGGGAGAATTCCTTCTATTTCTCATTTTCATGTTTTCGTACTGTCCTTGCTTTATCCACAACAATGGGAAAGATCAGTTGAAGGTCTTTGATAGCAAATCGATCAAGGAGTATTCTTAGGATACTCCCGAGTCGATAAAGCCTTCGAGTTTTTAACTATCGAACTCTTTGCGTGGAGGAAAGCCCTCATGTTGTTTTTGATGAATTTGTTGCGAGAACGGGAAAGATACAAAGTCAAGCACGAGGATGTCAGCAGCAAGCTACGGGATCTCGAACTAAATGACAAAGCCGAAAAGATCCGGCATTGTTGGGATGATGAGTCGGAAGATGAAGAAATTCGGACTCGGCCCAACAAGCAATGTAGCTAACCTAGTTGATTCTATCGAACGAGAATCAACAACGAGGTAACTTCGGTCGATGAGGAAGCCCCCGTGGTAACCGAGACCTCTACCGAGAATATAAACTCGGGGGGAACGATTAATGTTCCCGAGCTAAATGCCCCGAACCTCGGAAACTCGGTAGATCCTAACCTTCTTACTGAATTACTACGGTCACAAAACAAGACTACTGCGAAATGCCTAATACACCTACGGCGTGCGAAGTGGTATCGAAGAAGAAGCCCGACTCGGGCGTTCGTGGCTCGATGCTCATTCTTCGAGATCTTATCATTGGAGATCCATCGGCAACTATAAGGACGAGATCAAGATTAAATCAAGGAGAAAGCTCACTTTACTCTTGTTTTTCGTCTACTGAAGAACCTCGATCGATAGAGGACGCACTTAAAGATGCGATTGGGTCATTGCTTATGCAAGAAGAGCCGAACCGGTTCGTCGAAATGAAGTTTGGGAGCTTGTCGACGGAACTGGACACATCGGCACGTGATTGTAACTAAGTGGGTCTTCAAGAACAAGCGAGATGAAAACAACGTCATTGTCGAAATAAAGCTCGACTAGTTGCTAAAGGATACAATCGGGCGAGAGGAATTGACTTTGATGAAACATTTGCTCCGGTCGCCGGATTGGAAGCCATTCGTCTTTTCCTAGCTTATGCAACGGATCGGAGATTTAAGGTATATCGGATGGATGTGAAGTCAGCTTTTTACGAACGGCGTTCGAAGGAAGAAGTCTACGTGGAACAACCGCCCGGCTTTCGGCGGGGACATCGAGTGTACGAGACTTAGGAAAGCTCAGTATGGGTTAAAACAAGCACCCGGGGCTTGGTATGATACCCTATCGGACTTTCTACTTCGTAAAGGTTTTCAAAAGGGGACGATAGATCGCACCCTATTCAGCATAAAGTCGGAAGATGACATTCTACCGGTGCAAATCTACGTGGACGACATCATTTTCGGGCTGCGAAACGAAGTCATATGTCGCCAGTTCGAGAAGATGATGAAGGAGAAATTCGAGATGTCCATGATGGGAGAGATGAATTATTTCCTTGGATTTCAAGTAAAACAATCAGTGAAGGAATCTTCATCAATCAAGCCAAATACACTCGAGATCTTCTCAAAAGATTGGTCTGTGATTCCAAAGAAACCGGTCAAGATCCCCATGAACACGAACTTTAAAATCGATCTAGACAAAGAGGGAGCTTTTGTTAACTCTACCGATTATAGAGCTATTATTGGTTCTTTACTTTATTTAACAGCTAGCCGATCCGACATAACTTATCTTTGTAGGTGTATGCAAGAAATTTCGAGCGAATCCCAAGCGAAGTCATCTAGACTCGGCGAAGAAGATTCTGCGATATCTAAGAGGAACACCCGAGGTCGGGTTATGGTATCCCGGTGATGATAATCTAATACCGACGAGTTATTCGATGCCGATTATGCGGGATGCGGGATAGATCGAAAATCAACTTTCGGAACATGTCGGTTCCTAGGCGGCAAGGCGATATCGTGGTTTTCAAAGAAACAGCACTCGGCAGCTACGTCCACTCCGAGGCCGAGTACATGGCTGCGGGAAGTTCTTTGTGCCCGCATCCTTTGGCTTCGACAAAGCAATTGAGAGATTATGGTATAACTCGCTGATGAAGTGCCCATCTACCGTGACTCCACCGGTCGCAATAGCTATAACTCGAACCCGGTTCTACATACCGGATGCAAGCACGTGGACATCCGACACCACTTCATCGGAGACCATGTCGAAAAGAAGGACATCGGGATGGAGAAAATCCATACCGACAAGCAAAAGCGCGGATATCCCGACCAAACCACTAGCCGAGAACGAGGTTCAGAGAACTATCAGTTGAGCTAGGTCTGCTAGATCCTATTGAGACAAGTCAGTAGAAGCCGACTACTGATAATAATATACTTAGCAACAATTTGTATCAGTATGGAATCAGCACGACAGGTCAGAAAACTTAGTACAGTGACTCAGTTGGGAGATGCACACTGTACACAGCAAGGGAGAACATGGTCATCAGCACAACCATCCTCCTGATAAATGATGGTAACCAGCTGATAAGTTCAGCTGAAGAGGTTTGCGTAGTATCGTTACTTAATTTGTTCAGAAGCATGCCGCGTTTAATGCATCAGTCGCTTGCATTCAGTTGCCTAGGAGCATTTATTCCTTACCATTTATTATGTTTAAGGTTTGAGGAAAGGTCAGCAGGACTCCTCGCCTGCGTAATTAATGCTCTGTCGCGCATTTAATGCATGTCTTCTCCATTAGCTTTATTACGTATATCTATAGTTTTGGCGGCTATTGTAATCATTCTTTTATAACATTTAATCTTAGCCGCCCCTTGATAAGATTAAATTTGAACCGTGCGATTCAAACTGAAGATCAAACGTAATATACAAAATCTTTCATCTTCTATCAACTCCTCATTTTTCGCCATTCTTCATTTTCTCCAAGAGCTTATCTCGCAACTTTGTTTTCTTATCCAAATCTCCTAAACAACTTTGCTTTCGCATCTCTTAAAGCTCTTATACACGATTTTAATGGCGAACGTTCAAACTCCAGACAACATTGAGGAGATTGTAGCCTCCAGGATTCTGTTTGAACCTACTTTGGCCTTCCGCCAAGTGGAGATCTCTTTCCTTGAACCCGTGTTTGACGCTTTGGAGCGTTCAGGGTTGGAGATGCTGGTTTCGAAGCACCCCCGTGCTTATCTCCCTCGACAGGTCGCTGAAGTTTATTTCAACTGGAAATCTCTAGCGTCGGGAGGAGAGGAATCGTCCTTCTCTTATCAGAAGGAAGTCGATCAAGATGAGTGGGAGTCAGCTGTTCTTACCTTCGATATTCAAGATGCTCTAGCTCTCTCATTCGATCTTCCCAACTCCGGCATTTCTCCGATTGGATACAAGGAGAAGGAGATCAACGCATATGTGCAGAAATTCTGTGGACGCAAGGATGTGGCGTTCAAAACGGCTTTTACCGAGGAATATGTTGCTACCTCAGTACAGGTCTAGCTTACGTGGTATCGCACATTCTGACAAGTTCAGCTGGATCATATGATCAACTGTCCAAACCTAGGATTCAGCTGATGATGGCAATAGACGATGGGGTTGAAGTGAACTGGGCCGAGTATTATACTACTCAGATGAAGGCACAGGCTCAGAAGTTCACCACATTACCCACTGGCGAGAGGAGGATAGCCAGTGTGGGTAAACTTCTATTCGGAACAAAGATGTACTGTTTCGATAGAATGCATAGTTCGGAGGAACTCATTGTTGAGAACTCGACCTTTGAGGACTCCAAGTACTTTGACAAGAAGTCTATCAAATTCCGGACGAAAGCCGGAGCTGAGAAATCCATAGGCAAGGGGCCGCCCTGAGCCTAAGAGAGCTGCGTCCGCTTCCGCCCCCATCTATCCAAGTACCAAAGAAGAGGAGGTTGGCTAAGACTCGACTGCCTGAGGTCACAGTGGCTCGGCCACTTACCATTATTGAGCCGGCCTCCTCCTTCTACTCAAGAGGAGCAACTACTCGATTCGAATACTGGAATCGAGGAGCGACGATCAAGGACAAAGTCCAAGTGATCGGCTACGAGGAAACGGAGTCCGACAAGAGGGAACCGTCACCCGAACCTACCGCTGAGTGGACAACAACCGACACCACTCGATCGCGTCTTGCACTGAGATTCAGCAAGAGATACCGGAAATTACTGTGCACGCAGATCTGGTTGAAATAGCAGTAAGGACAAGAGCTCAGATGCTCTTAAGGTTTCTGCACTGGGACATTCTTATTGACTTTGCCAAATCCCAGCAGTCACCAGATGAGCTACTGACAGAGGAGCAAGAGCTCCAAGCCAAGATTGGATTCGGAGAGCCAGCTGATGTGGCGTCTTTCGAAGATTTGAGAGCTGCAATGCTCTATTTACTGAGCTTGAGAGCTCCGACTGAAACAGCTCCGCCCCCATCTCCACCTTCTGATAAAGGCGATAATGATGATCAAGATGAGGAGATGGATGGCAAACCCAAGGAAGCAGATCAGGGAGAATCTGCAGAGGGACAAACTCCCCAAGAGAAGAGCCCAACACCACCCATAATCCCATCAGGTGAGGCTACAACTGCTCCGAAGTACAGTAGGGAGCAGTTGATCTCGTTCTCGAGCGAGAGGCTCGGAACCAGCTCTTATCAGATACAACCCATCGGTTCCGTGTCCTCACGTTCTGTCAACAGGGCTATCAAACGCCAAGGTGAGAAAAATCGACTCCTAGCCAAAGATGTTCATTTCAAATGGGAGAAGTACACCAAGGCTCAGAACGAAGCTCTAAGTAAGTTGGCGCCGACATCTCAACTCCTAAAGAGGCTTCTCGGCCCGGATTTCAAGGAGATAGTTGAGCGAGGCCCTAAGTGCTCAAAAGGCCGATTTATCGCCACAGAGTCGGCGGCGCTTGCCGCTCAAGCATAAAACTTTCTCGGGAGCCGGTGACTCGAGCCATGAAAACAGTTCAAGGCTTCATAGATGAGAGAAACAAGATAGCAACCACCTCTCTTCAAACGACCATCAAGCAACAGTGAGGCCTTAAAAGCCATTCGGAAAGAAATGACGAGAATCAAATGATCAGGCCCTGCTGAACCTCCGTCAGGAGTCGGCCGCTCGTTGAAGAAATCTAGAGCTGATCAGGAGAAAGACTGGGAAAACTAGTGTAACTTGGTCGGTGATTTTGATGACACAGTTACCCAGATCAAAGATTTTGTGCACAATCTGGAGCAGGACGTAAAAGCTATCCGCACCTCCCTGGCGAATATTGCCGATGCCAAAAAGGGGGAAGATATTGTGAAAGATGAACCCGATACGGATACGGTGACGTCCGGATCCTCGAGGGACAGGCTCGGGAGGCGGGACCCTCCTCGGCAGCCAGAGCCCTCGGCCGCAGAGATCGGGGGGAACGAGCCCGGAGGCGGGACCACCTACTCGAAAGGTACATCTACGAGGTCCTTCTCCTTGATTTCCCACTACAAGCCACCCCCATCTCCTCTTCAGGTTGTGCACATAGACGAAATCGCTCAATTCCTTGAAGAGCCATTGAAGAAGAAGAGTCTCAACAAACCGCCGGAGGTCGGGAAAGGAAATCGCTATCGAATCCACTACTCCTTCCTCCCCGATCAAGAAGTTTAAATCAAAAGCGGAGCAAGAGGCATTCGACCTCGGAATAGCCCAAGAGCTGCAAGACAATTTGGACCGAGAACGTCGCCTAGAGGAGGCACTGAAGCGGGCAAAAAAGCCTAAGGGCAAAGGCTGTCGGGGGCAAAGGAAAGAGAAAGGTCATTAATACGGTCGAAGAGCAAAAGAAGAAAGCCCAAGAAGAATTTGCTAAGGCTCTTCCGACCGAAATCAAAGCTACCGCTTCGAGTATTCCCATATCTACTCTTACACCCGAGCGGATAGCGGAAGATCAAACGACACGGGAGGCGACGCCGCAAGGACCGAGTCTCGAGACGAGGAGACACTAGAGCAGCGGCCGCTCTCCGTGAGAAGAAAAGGATGGCCGACCCGGCAAGAATGAAAAGCCTATCGATAAAACAAGCAGCCGATCCGAGAAGGCGGATCCCGAGAGGATCTAAGTTCATCGAGGCCCCCACATCAAGCAACAACCGATTCAACATGTGGATAAGTGGGTGCCGGCTGATATGAATGAACATTGGGAGAGATTGAAAGAAGTTTTTATAAAAGGCTACTACGTATGGCGCATTTACCCACTTGATCGCTCACCGATCAGCTCTTTGAGGAGTTGATTACGAGATTTGATGTTGAATTCGGTGAACGGCTGAAGCAAGTCATGGAATCACGAGAATATAACCTTCCGTGCCCCAGCTTTCCGACGTATTCCACCGCCGAGACTTGCTAATGGACTCGCCGAGCACTAAGGACATAGAAAGAGAAGTGGAGGAAGCCGCCTACGGCCCGAGCCTGCTCCCGGAAAGGCGGGATGATAACTTGGAGATCCAGGAGATTCGAGCTAGAGTGTATAAATACTATTACCTGGATCCTCCCGAGGAAAAATCCACTGACTTCAAGAAGAAAACGCAGAAGTTCAAGAAGCAGCAGCAGTGATTTTCTCCTTCTCATCTTTTGTAATAGCATAGGAACTATGTAATTCTTGATATATATATCAGTTCCTCTGCTTGCTAGACAATTACTCATTGTCTTTCAGCCTTTGTCTTTGTGTTTACACAACTGATCACTAAGTGATCTGACACACACTCACATCAGTTTCTCTGATCTTGCCATGCTCTCGCCTGCTGAAGTTCGTTTATGATTATCAGTTTTTTCCTCAGAAGTTTAAAGGGGGAAATTGTTGTCAGTAGGACAGTATCCTTGATAGATATTAGAGTATAGAGGTTTTGGCATCATCAATTAGGGGGAAATTGTTGGATATGAGTCAGTAGATTGATACTCAGCTGTTCTAGGGTTAAAAGAAATTGGGGGAAATCATAGTAGTACTATGGAATTGAAGATCCCAAAACCGAGCTGATATCAGTAGATTAGTGTGTCGATAGGATTAGCTGATGTATAGGTTAGACTTGATGTAATGCTTATTATTTTTTATGCGTCATGTACGGGGGTAGTTGTTGAACCGATCTTCTGCTGAAGATACTTTTCGAACCCCACGTCATCAGTGTAATCGCTTGCATTCTTCGTCGGCGATGATATCAAACTCGGTTGAAGATCCCGCATCGGCCGACCGGACCTCGCAGAAGCATTCTCTACAAGGCGATGGTCATCGGTAGAAGAACCAAGGTCTGCAAGTATACCTTCGCGATCGACCAACCGACTATCGAAGCTCACTTTATCGGTCGGGACGACTCGGAAGAAGACAAGACTTTCAAATCTTCAGTATCCGATAGAAAGCGACCCAAAGCACTAAAAGTCCCTTCAAATGTTCGGCAGAAGACATACGAGGTAGTTTGAACGGTCAACTCGACACTCACCAACTACAAACCTCGACCAATGAGAAGCCGACAACGCTTACCTACTCTACACGAGTAAAGTTGCTCTCATGAACAGTGCATTAAGCGCCTCCCGCCGCAACAAAGTTGAATA
Organism: Lavandula angustifolia; assembly: GCA_028984105.1. Classification (NCBI taxonomy): domain Eukaryota; kingdom Viridiplantae; phylum Streptophyta; class Magnoliopsida; order Lamiales; family Lamiaceae; genus Lavandula; species Lavandula angustifolia. The sequence goes on from CM054816.1 coordinate 1,402,321, forward strand.
GTGGCCGTTTTCTTTGGACGCTTGTGACACGTGGCATCGTCGTCTCCAACGGACATATGTCACAACTCACAACTATAAATAGAGAAGGATTTGAAGATTTCGAAAAAGAGGAATATACGCGAAATCAAGGGAAATCATTCAAACTCACAACGCTCTAGAACCTTCAAGCTTATCCGAGACGAACTAGTTTTCATAGAACACTTCTTGTAGTTCATCTCTCTAGAGCACTTTGATCCCTATCTTCTCTAGACTAAGCTCGTTGCTAGATTCATAGCTTAGATCCGAAGGAGTTCACATTTAGTGAATTGTTCTTGTTGTAAGAACTCCTTCTCGGTTGGAGAATATTCCCTCCCTTCTAAACTCGGGTTTGGATTGTAAAGTCGCTAAGGACTATAACTTAGAGGGAACTGTCCAGGTGCAGATATCCCTGCCGAGGCTTGCTCGGAATAATCAACAAGTTCTCCGCCTTGTTCGGGACCGTGGACGTAGGATCTTGCGTATCCGAACCACGTTAAATCGCTTGTGTTCATTTCTTGTTTTATTGCATTGCATTCAACCGACTTGAAAATCATAAGTTTGCATAAAACGTATTTTTATAAAGTGCACGACTAAAAGATTTAACTTGCAAAAACGCGTTTTCAAAAGAGACGACTCCGGGCCTAACACTTATCCGCACTACGGTCTCCGACCGAGCTCGTAATACTGACATCAGTCAGTAGAAGAGCTCAGAAGCTGACTCACTTTGACCCCAGTGATCGAAGGCTTACTTGGCACTGTTCATCAGTTGCAAACATCAGCTTCAGCTGACCTTCACTGAGAAAAAGAAACAGAGCTCAGGTGTATTCACCCCCCCCCTCTACACACGACTTTTCGTCTCGGACCAACAATTGGTATCGAGCTCACGGTGTTCAACCGATCGCCGGTTACGAAATACTTGGTCCTCTCGAACCGATCCTGAAAACCGTTTTCACTGCATAAGCATCTTTTCAGCATCCTTATACTCTTACTCTTACAATGTCTGATATGTCAGGTATTAGGATGGTGCCGATGTTCTCAATAGAAAACTACACGGTATGGCGCGTACGTATGGAGGCACACCTAACGTCACTCCACGACAGCATGTCAGATGTCCTAGAGTCAGGACCGATCATTCCTATGATCGACAACATAGTATTTGCTGCTGGAGGAGGCGTGGGAGCACAAACTGGTGCTAAGGTTCCCAAAGACAAATCTGCCTTCACGCCTGAAGAAAAGAAGTTGCACAACCTTGACCGAGTTGCACGTAATGCCATACTGACTACGCTCAGTGACTCACACCTCGGAAGGGTACAAGATTGCAAAATGACGAAAGAGCTATGGGACGCCTTGGCTGTACTGAGCCATGGAACCCCTCAGATCAAAGAAAACAAGCTCGAGCTAGAGCTTCAGAAGTTCGACGCCTTTGCAATGGAGCCTACTGAAACCATTGACGAGCTGAGTGTCAGATTCACCAATCAAGTCAATATCATCAATGGGCTGGGGAGGTCGTTCACCAACAAGGAGATGAACACCAAGATCTTGAGAGCGTTGCCCCGACAGAAGTGGCTTCCATTTGCTACTTATTTACGTCGCTCTGATCTAAATGCTCTAACTCCCGATGTTACATTTTCGAATTAAAATCGGAGGAATTCGAGCATAGCCTACCCCAAAAGTGCTTAAGCGCTCCACGGTGACACACGGTTCGACCCACGCCTTCAAGGCAACAATCAAGAATACGGAGCCAAGCCTATTTCCTCAAGCAAAGCTGTGGCCACATCGGTAGCAAAGTCTTCCGAGACTTCAGGTCCCGACCCGGCTAGCACCGATGGCTCTCAAATATCGAGAGGGAAAAGGAGAGAGTCGAAAGCCGAGGAAATACAACCGAGATTCTTCCTCGGGTAAGAAAGACTATCATAAGAAAGAAGAATCTAATCCTTCTACCGAATGCGGGAAATCGGAGTCTGGCCGGATCCGTCTAAAGACTCCGTGGTAAGAGCAAAGCAGAACATCTACCTGCTACAATCGCAAGAAGGAGGGACACTATCGTACGATTGTCCCGAACTCTCGACCGCTCAAAGAGCAGAACGGCGAGCCAGGAGAAAGAAATTCGCCGAGAGACGGCGAGCCTATATAGCCGGAGAGATATCCGACAACTCAATTGAGGAGGATACATTCATGTATTCTTCCGAAGATGAAGCCGCGTTCGTTGCGGTTGAGGTCGCGAGAGACGGTTCTCGATGAGTCGGCCGAATACGTGTCGATGGCTCGGAGAAGAGGCTGAGGTAAATTCTAAACGCATTATTACCTCTTCTTCACACAAAGACACAAGACACGTGCTCGGTCACGGATGATCCTCTAGATGTGGTACAAGCCTACGATGATCTGCTAGAGGAACAAATCATTACGAGCAGAGAGTTCAAGAGAACCATCCGGGAACTTGAACAGTAAAGGCCGAGAATCGAGACTTTCTTCGATTGTCGGGTCTCTACTGAGTCAGTGGATCTAGTTGCGAGACTCAAGGAAGAGATTGAATCTCTCATGACTAAGTCTCGGCTTCAAGAGACTCGGATCTCGGTTCGACCAAGGACAATTCGAGAAAGAGACCGAAATAGCCAAGCTCGATCGAAGCTCACGCGACGTGACGGAATGAATATGACTTACTCGGAAGGAGTGACGAAGTCCGGAGAGGATTGATGACCGAACAATACCTAGGAGCGAAGGAGAAGCTTGAAAGCATGCTTAGAGCACAACGGTCAACTTACGTGAAAGAAGGTCTAGGCTATACACGAAGCTTCTACCTCCAAAAGCTCGGAACCCGGGCTGATAGGTTCGTCGGAGGAAAGGTGCAAGTCTTCGAAACCACACCTCGGGCGAAAAACAAACGAGAAAATAATTACACCTCAGCCGAGTAGCAACAAGCAATGACCAAAGGTTCCGGCCCGGGACATCGCGATCAAATTCGGGGGGGAATCAAGAAGGTCGGATGGGCGAGAATACAAGGAGCCATTAGATGAGCACCGGCTCGGCACGGCTCGTACTACTATGAGCCCGGGGGTCGGGAGAAGCGCTAAGACTCGAAGAAGAAAGCTCCTGAACTCAAAATTATCGGCGAGAAAGTCAGTATCTCCAAGTCCCTGTGGAGAAGAAAGGCGATAAGGTTCGAAGAAGAAGTCGGAACTTCTAAGGTCCCGAGACAGATCCGGGTTCCGAAATCACCCACTAACCACGTAAGGACCCAACCGAACCAAAGGGTACCTAAAAATGCCTCGTTTTGCGGGTGCATAAGGACCCGTGGATAGTGGAGCTGGACGTTGCTCGAGACACATGACTTACCGGAAGAGCCTGCCGACCAACTACATACAAGAAGATGGTCCCGAGTGAATTCGGTGACAATTCCAAAGGCTACACAAGGGGATACGGAACGCCGAACATTGGGGACCGCCACGGTTCAAGAGTAACATATGTTGAAGGACTTCAACATAATCTCCTTCGATCGATCAATTTCGTGATAATCTTAACGAGTAATCTTTGACGCCGGTTTTCGTGATATTGTTGACAAATCTACGAGGGAAAACGGTGTTATCGGGTTCGCGGAGGAAGAACATCTATGTTGCAAACCGGAATACCGCGAGAACCCGACGCTTGCTTGCTCGCACGAGACTAAATCGGGTAACAAGTCAGTGGCTATGGCACAAGAGACTCGGCCCCTTTGAACTTCAAAACCATGAACAAGCTTGTCAAGAACTCTAAAGTCGGAGGACCGCCCAACGAATCGTTTATCAAAGACAGAAATTGTGAAGCGTGCACGAAGGGAAAGCAAACAAAGAATAGCAATCCACCTATTCCGTCACCTTCCACCGATGGAATCCTTCATCTCGCTTCACATGGACTTATTCGGGCCGGTCTCTCCAATGACTATAAGAGGCAAGAAGTATGCCCTCGTCGTCATAGACGACTACTCGAGATATACTTGGGTCATCTTCATCGCCAACAAATCGATGTTCGGACCGAGTTACCTAATCTACCGAAGAAACTCGGTGTGGAAAAGAACATCAAGATTAAGAAGATACGCTCGTACGAGGAACAGAGTTTCTAAACTCGTAGTTAAGACATCTTTGCGATAAAGAGGGAATTCAGCACGAGACATCACTGCGCGCACCCCCTCGGCCAGAACGGACTTGCTTGAACGTAAGAACAGAACACTCAAAGAAGCAAAGAAGAACGCTCCTCGCAGTACTGGACTACCCTCAAAGTTTTGGGCCGATGCTACCGACACCGCCCTGTTACACTCGGAATCGATCACTATCGACACAACAACACATGAAGACGCCTTACGAGCGTGGAAAGGGAGAATTCCTTCTATTTCTCATTTTCATGTTTTCGGTTGTCCTTGCTTTATCCACAACAATGGGAAAGATCGGTTGAAGGTCTTTGATAGCAAATCGATCAAGGAGTATTCTTAGGATACTCCCAAGTCGATAAAGCCTTCGAGTTTTTAACTATCGAACTCTTTGCGTGGAGGAAAGCCCTCATGTTGTTTTTGATGAATTTGTTGCGAGAACGGGGAAAGATACAAAGTCAAGCACCGAGGATGTCGGCAAAGCAAGCTACGGGATCTCGAACTAAATGACAAAGCTGAAAAGATCCAAGCATTGTTGGGATGATGAGTCGGAAGATGAAGAAATTCGGACTCGACCAACAAGCAATGTAGCTAACCTAGTTGATTCTATCGAACGGGAATCAACAACAGGTAACTTCGATCGATGAGGAAGCCCACTGTGGTAACCGAGACCTCTACCGAGAATATAAACTCGGGGGGAACGATTAATGTTCCCGAGCTAAATGCCCCCGAACACCGGAAACTCGGTAGATCCTAACCTTCTTACCGAATTACTACGATCACAAAACAAGACTTACCGAAATGCCTAATACACCTAGCGACCGTGCGAAGTGGTATCGAAGAAGAAGCCCGACTCGGGCGTTCGTGGCTCGATGCTCATTCTTCGAGATCTTATCATTGGAGATCCATCAGCAACTATAAGGACGAGATCAAGATTAAATCAAGGAGAAAGCTCACTTTACTCTTGTTTTCTCGTCTACGAAGAACCTCGATCGATAGAGGACGCACTTAAAGATGCTTCGACGGGTCATTGCTATGCAAGAAGAGCTGAACCGGTTCGTCGAGAAATGAAGTTTGGGAGCTTGTCGACGGAACTGACATCAGCACGTGATTGGAATTAAGTGGGTCTTCAAGAACAAGCGAGATGAAAACAACGTCATTGTCGGAAATAAAGCTCGACTAGTTGCTAAAGGATACGATCAAAGGCGAGAGGAATTGACTTTGATGAAACATTTGCTCCGGTCGCGAGATTGGAAGCCATTCGTCTTTTCCTAGCTTATGCAACGCATCGTAGATTTAAGGTATATCGAGATGGATGTGAAGTCGGCTTTTACGAACGGCGCATCGAAGGAAGAAGTCTACGTGGAACAACCGCCCGGCTTTCGCCAGGGACATCGGTGTACGAGACTTAGGAAAGCTCAGTATGGGTTAAAACAAGCACCCGTGGCTTGGTATGATACCCTATCGAGACTTTCTACTTGAAAAGGTTTTCAAAGGGGACGGTAGATCGCACCCTATTCAGCATAAAGTCGGAAGATGACATTCTACTGGTGCAAATCTACGTGGACGACATCATTTTCGGCTGCGAAACGAAGTCATATGTCGCCAGTTCGAGAAGATGATGAAGGAGAAATTCGAGATGTCCATGATGGGAGAGATGAATTATTTCCTTGGATTTCAAGTAAAACAATCACTCAAGGAATCTTCATCAATCAAGCCAAATACACTCGAGATCTTCTCAAAAGATTCGTTTGTGATTCCAAAGCAAACCGGTCAAGATCCCCATGAACACGAACTTTAAAATCGATCTAGACAAAGAGGGAGCTTTTGTTAACTCTACCGATTATAGAGCTATTATTGGTTCTTTACTTTATTTAACAAACTAGCCGATCGACATAACTTATCTTTGTAGGTGTATGCGCAAGATTTCGAGCGAATCCCAAGCGAAGTCATCTAGACTCGACGAAGAAGATTCTGCGATATCTAAGAGGAACACACGAGGCTGGGTTATGGTATCCTGGTGATGATAATCTAATGCGACGAGTTATTCGATTCCGATTATGCGGGATGCGGGATAGATCGAAAATCAACTTCCGGAACATGTCGGTTCCTAGGCAGCAAAAAGCGATATCGTGGTTTTCAAAGAAACAGGCACTCGGTAGCTACGTCCACTACCGAAGCCGAGTACATGGCTGCGAGGAAGTTGTTGTGCCCGAGATCCTTTGGCTTCGACAAAGCAATTGAGAGATTATGGTATAACTCATGATGAAGTGCCCATCTACCGTGAATCGACCCGGTCAATAGCTATAACTCGGAACCCGGTTCTACATACCGGATGCAAGCACGTGGACATCCGACACCACTTCATCGGAGACCATGTCGAAAGAAGGACATCGGGATGGAGAAAATCCATCCCGACAAGCAAAGGGCGATATACCGACCAAACCACTAGCCGAGAACAAAGTTCGGAGAACTATCGGTTGAGCTAGGTCTGCTAGATCCTACCTTGAGACAAGTCGGTAGAAGCCGACTACCGATAATAATATACTTAGCAACAATTTGTATCGGTATGGAATCGGCACGACAAGTCGAGAAAACTTAGTACAGATGACTCGGTTGGGAGATGCACACTTGTACACGGCAAGGGGGGGAACATGGTCATCGGCACAACCATCCTCCCGATAAATGATGGTAACCAGTGATAAGTTCGACCGAAGAGGTTTGCGTAGTATCGTTACTTAATTTGTTCGAAGCATGCCGCGTTTAATGCATCGGTCGCTTGCATTCGGTTGCCTAGGAGCATTTATTCCTTACCATTTATTATGTTTAAGGTTTGAGGAAAGGTCAGGCCAGGACTCCTCGCCCGCGTAATTAATGCTCTCGTCGCGCATTTAACGCATGTCTTCTCCATTAGCTTTATTACGTATATCTATAGTTTTGGCGGCTATTGTAATCATTCTTTTATAACATTTAATCTTAGCCGCCCCTTGATAAGATTAAATTTGAACCGTGCGATTCAAACCGAAGATCAAACGTAATATACAAAATCTTTCATCTTCTATCAACTCCTCATTTTTCGCCATTCTTCATTTTCTCCAAGAGCTTATCTCGCAACTTTGTTTTCTTATCCAAATCTCCTAAACAACTTTGCTTTCGCATCTCTTAAAGCTCTTATACACGATTTTAATGGCGAACGTTCAAACTCCGGACAACATTGAGGAGATTGTAGCCTCCAGATTCTGTTTGAACCTACTTTGGCCTTCCGCCAAGTGGAGATCTCTTTCCTTGAACCCGTGTTTGACGCTTTGGAGCGTTCGGGGTTGGAGATCTTGGTTTTGAAGCACCCCCGTGCTTATCTCCCTCGGCAAGTCGCGAAGTTTATTTCAACTCGGAAATCTCTAGCGTCGGGAGGAGAGGAATCGTCCTTCTCTTATCGAAGGAAGTCGATCAAGATGAGTGGGAGTCGATTGTTCTTACCTTCGATATTCAAGATGCTCTAGCTCTCTCATTCGATCTTCCCAACTCCGGCATTTCTCCGATTGGATACAAGGAGAAGGAGATCAACGCATATGTGCGTAAATTCCCGTGGACGCAAGGATGTGGCGTTCAAAACAGCCTTTACCGAGGAATATGTTGCTACCTCAAGCATGAGGTCTAGCTTACGTGGTATCGCACATTCGACAAGTTCACTGGATCATATGATCAACTCGTCCAAACCTAGGATTCGGTGATGATGGCAATAGACGATGGGGTTGAAGTGAACTGGGCCGAGTATTATACTACTCGGATGAAGGCACGTGCTCGAAGTTCACCACATTACCCATCTGGCGAGAGGAGGATAGCCGGTGTGGGTAAACTTCTATTCGGAACAAAGATGTTCGTTTCGATAGAATGCATAGTTCGAGGAACTCACTGTTGAGAACTCGGCCTTTGAGGACTCCAAGTACTTTGACAAGAAGTCTATCAAATTCCGGACGAAAGCCGGAGCCGAGAAATCCATGGGCAAGGGGCCGCCCGAGCCTAAGAGAGCTGCGTCTCGCTCCGCCCCCATCTATCCAAGTACCAAAGAAGAGGAGGTTGGCTAAGACTCGACCTGCTGAGGTCACAGTGGCTCGCCCACTTACCATTATTGAGCCGGCTCCTCCTTCTACTCAAGAGGAGCAACTACTCGATTCGACATCGGAATCGAGGGAGCGACGATCAAGGACAAAGTCCAAGTGATCAGCTACGAGGAAACAGAGTCCGACAAGAGGGAACCGTCACCCGAACCTACCGCCGAGTGGACAACAACCGACACCACTCGATTGCGTCTCGCACCTGAGATTCAGCAAGAGATACCGGAAATTACCGAGCACGCAGATCTGGTTGAAATAGCAAGAAGGACAAGAGCTCGGATGCTCTTAAGGTTTTCTGCCTTTGGGACATTCTTATTGACTTTGCCAAATCCCGCCGGTCACCGGGATGAGCTACTGACAGAGGAGCAAGAGCTCCAAGCCAAGATTGGATTCGGAGAGCCAGCCGATGTGGCGTCTTTCGAAGATTTGAGAGCTGCAATGCTCTATTTACTGAGCTTGAGAGCTCCGACTGAAACAGCTCCGCCCTCATCTCCACCTTCTGATAAAGGCGATAATGATGATCAAGATGAGGAGATGGATGGCAAACCCAAGGAAGCAGATCAGGGAGAATCTGCAGAGGGACAAACTCCCCAAGAGAAGAGCCCAACACCACCCATAATCCCATCAGGTGAGGCTACAACTGCTCCGAAGTACGAGTAGGGAGCGAGTTGATCTCGTTCTACGAGCGAGAGGCTCGGAACCAGCTCTTATCGGATACAACCCATCGGTTCCGTGTTCTCACGTTCGTCACAGTGGCTATCAAACGCCAAGGTGAGAAAAAATCGACTCCTAGCCAAAGATGTTCATTTCAAATGGGAGAAGTACACCAAGGCTCGAACGAAGCTCTAAGTAAGTTGGCCGACATCTCAACTCCTAAAGAGGCTTCTCGGCCCGATTTCAAGGAGATAGTTGAGCAGGCCCTAAGTGCTCAAAAGGCCGATTTATCGCCAGAGTCGGCCCGCTTGCCGCTCAGCATAAAACTTTCTCGGAGCACCGACTCGGAGCCATGAAAAGCAGTTCAAGGCTTCATAGATGAGAGAAACAAGATAGCAACCACCTCTCTTCAAACGGCCATCAAGCAACAAAGCTGAGGCCTTAAAAGCCATTCGTAAAGAAATGACGAGAATCAAATGATCAAGCTCTGCTGAAACTCCGTCAGAGTCGACCGCTCGATTGAAGAAATCTAGAGCCGATCGGGAGAAAGATGGGAAAACTAGTGTAACTTGGTCAGTGATTTTGATGACACAGTTACCCAGATCAAAGATTTTGTGCACAATCTGGAGCAGGACGTAAAAGCTATCCGCACCTCCCTGGCGAATATTGCTGATGCCAAAAAGGGGGAAGATATTGTGAAAGATGAACCTCGATACGGATACGGCGACGTCCGGATCCTCGAGGGACAAAGCTCGGGAGGCGGGACCCTCCTCGGCAGGCAGAGCCCTCGCGCGCAGAGATTCAGTGGGGAACAGGCTCCGGAGGCGGGACCACCTACTCGTAAAGGTACATTTTCCGAGGTCCTTCTCCTTGATTTCCCACTACAAGCCACCCCCATCTCCTCTTCACCTGTGCACATGGACGAAATCGCTCAATTCCTTGAAGAGCCAACCGAAGAAGAAGAGTCTCAACATTCGCCGCAGAGGTCGGGAAAGGAAATCGCTATCGAATCCACTACTCCTTCCTCCCCGATCAAGAAGTTTAAATCAAAAGCGGAGCAAGAGGCATTCGACCTCGGAATAGCCCAAGAGCCGCAAGACAAGCTGGACCGAGAACGTCGGCTAGAGGAGGCAGTGAAGCGGCAAAAAAAGCCTAAGGGCAAAGCGTCGGGGGCAAAGGAAAGAGAAAGGTCATTAATACGGTCGAAGAGCAAAAGAAGAAAGCCCAAGAAGAATTTGCTAAGGCTCTTCCGATCGAAATCAAAGCTCTTGCTCGTAGTATTCCCATATCTACTCTTACACCCGAGCGGATAGCGTAAGATCAAACGACACCGGGAGGCGACGCCGCAAGGACCGAGTCTCGGACGAGGAGACACTAGAGCAGCCGCTCTCCGTGAGAAGAAAAGGATGGCCGACCGGCAAGAATGAAAAGCCTATCTCGATAAACCAAGACCGATCCGAGAAGGCGGATCCCGAGAGGATCTAAGTTCATCGAGGCCCCCACATCAAGCAACAACCGATTCAAGCATGTGGATAAGTGGGTGCCGGCTGATATGAATGAACATTGGGAGAGATTGAAAGAAGTTTTTATAAAAGGCTACTACGTATGGCGCATTTACCCACTTGCTCGGCCACCGATCAGCTCTTTGAGGAGTTGATTACGAGATTTGATGTTGAATTCGGTGAACGGCTGAAGCAAGTCATGGAATCACGAGAATATAACCTTCCGTGCCCTAGCTTTCCGACGTATTCCACCGCCGAGACTTGCTAATGGACTGCTCGAGCACTAAGGACATAGAAAGAGAAGTGGAGGAAGCCGCCTACGATCCGAGCCTTTGCTCCCGAAAGGCCGGATGATAACTTGGAGATCCGGGAGATTCGAGCTAGAGTGTATAAATACTATTACCTGGATCCTCCCGAGGAAAAATCCACCGACTTCAAGAAGAAAACGCGAAGTTCAAGAAGCAAAGCAGCAAGTGATTTTCTCCTTCTCATCTTTTGTAATAGCATAGGAACTATGTAATTCTTGATATATATATCGGTTCCTTCGCTTGCTAGACAATTACTCATTGTCTTTCGGCCTTTGTCTTTGTGTTTACACAACCGATCACTAAGTGATCCGACACACACTCACATCGGTTTCTCCGATCTTGCCATGCTCTCGCTGCCGAAGTTCGTTTATGATTATCGGTTTTTTCCTCGGAAGTTTAAAGGGGGAAATTGTTGTCGGTAGGACAAGATCCTTGATAGATATTAGAGTATAGAGGTTTTGGCATCATCAATTAGGGGGAAATTGTTGGATATGAGTCGATAGATTGATACTCACTGTTCTAGGGTTAAAAGAAATTGGGGGAAATCATAGTAGTACTATGGAATTGAAGATCCCAAAACCGAGCCGATATCGGTAGATTAGTGTGTCGATAGGATTAGCCGATGTATAGGTTAGACTTGATGTAATGCTTATTATTTTTGTTGCCGTCTGTACGGGGTAGTTGTTGAACCGATCTTCGCCGAAGATACTTTTCGAACCCCACGTCATCGTGTAATCGCTTGCATTCTTCGTCGCCGCTGATATCAAACTCGGTTGAAGATCCCGCATCACCGACCGGACCTCGCAGAAGCATTCTCTACAAGCCGATGGTCATCGGTAGAAGAACCCGGTGCAAGCAGTATACCTTCGCAATCGACCAACCGACTATCGAAGCTCACTTTATCGGTCCGACGACTCGCCCGAAGAAGACAGAGACTTTCCGAAATCGTATCCGATAGAAAGCGACCCAAAGACTAAAAGTCCCTTCAAATGTTCGGCGAGAAGACATACGAGGTAGTTTGAACGGTCAACTCGACACTCACCAACTACAAACCTCGACCAATGAGAAGCCGACAACGCTTACCTACTCTACACAAAGTAAAGCTGCTCTCATGAAACGGTGCATTAAGCGCCTGCCGCAACAAAGTTGAATAGTGGCCGTTTTCTTTGGACGCTTGTGACACGTGGCATCGTCGTCTCCAACGGACATATGTCACAACTCACAACTATAAATAGAGAAGGATTTGAAGATTTCGAAAAGAGGAATATACGCGAAATCAAGGGAAATCATTCAAACTCACAACGCTCTAGAACCTTCAAGCTTATCCGAGAGACGAACTAGTTTTCATAGAACACTTCTTGTAGTTCATCTCTCAGAGCACTTTGATCCCTATCTTCTCTAGACTAAGCTCATTGCTAGATTCATAGCTTAGATCCGAAGGAGTTCACATTTAGTGAATTGTTCTTGTTGTAAGAACTCCTTCTCGGTTGGAGAATATTCCCTCCCTTCTAAACTCGGGTTTGGATTGTAAAGTCGCTAAGGACTATAACTTAGAGGGAACCGTCCAGGTCACGATATCCCCGCCGAGGCTTGCTCGGGAATAATCAACAAGTTCTCCCGCCTTGTTCGGGACCGTGGACGTAGGATCTTGCGTATCCGAACCACGTTAAATCGCTTGTGTTCATTTCTTGTTTTATTGCATTGCATTCAACCTGACTTGAAAATCATAAGTTTGCATAAAACGTATTTTTATAAAGTGCACAGACTAAAAGATTTAACTTGCAAAAAAACGCGTTTTCAAAAGAGACGACTCCGGGCCTAACACTTATCCGCACTACAGCCTCCGATCCGAAGCTCGTAATACCGACATCGGTCCAGTAGAAGAGCTCGAAGCCGACTCACTTTGACCCAAGTGATCGAAGGCTTACTTGGCACCGTTCATCGGTTGCAAACATCGCCTTCAACTGACCTTCACCGAGAAAAAGAAACGAGCTCAGGGTGTATTCACCCCCCCCCCTCTACACCTGACTTTTCGTCTCCGGACCAACAACTTTTGATATGTATTATTCCGTTGTCTGCCAGCAGACCTTTAACAGCAAGATTAACAAACTCTGTTCCATTATCAGACTTCAATTTTCTGATATGGCAACCAAATTGAACCTGTACCATTTTAATAAAATCCTTAAGTATATTGCACACTTGCTGCTTAGAGACCATGAGATATGTCCATGTGGCTCTACTATGATCTTCAACCAACGTTAGAACATAGGGAGTATTAGTTATACTTGCTGCATGATAAGGTCCCCAGACATCAGCATGTATCAATTCAAAGGGAATCTCACTCCTATGATTTAAAGAAGGAAAATGATTCCTACATTGCTTCGCTTTGTGACAGATCTCACAAGATTTTAGCCTTTCTTCCTCATCACTATTCCAAATTTGCTTTAATTCTTCCATATATTTCATTGCAGTTTTAGAAGCTTGCCCTAATTGAATGTGCCAATCAAATAAAGTAAAATCCTTAGGATTAGAAATGTTGTGCACCTGGTCTGTCTTCTGGTCTGGTTCAAGGACATACAGTCGCCCCACAACCTTCCCAAAGCTAACCAGATGTTCATCAGCAAGCCGCTGTACCAAGCAGTGTGTAGGAAAATATACACATTTAACCTGTAAATCATTTGCCAATTGAAACGTGATGAGTAAACTCTGGTACAAGAAGGACTTTCTCCAAAGTAATTTCTGGAGTTAAGACCATTTTCCCAACTCTATGAATCATCTGCATTGAGCCATTAGGTAGATAAATTCCTTGGGGAGCATCCAGCTGCTGTACTTCAATCAATAATTCTCCATTACAACAGATGTGGCTACTGGCTCCAGAATCCATTATCCACACACAAGAGGTTTTCAATTCTCCAAAGAGACTAAACGAGTAATGCCTCTCAAAGGCATTGAGAGGTGTGTACGATTGCACAGAATTTACTGAATTAGGAATTCCAAGTCCTTTCAGTTTAGTCAAAGCCTTTTCTACTTCATTAATCAACTGGCCTACTCCAGCTTCACCATTTGTTGGATTTCCTGTGTATATTGGTGCAGAATCAGAATGCTGCCCTACACAATTTACTTGACCTTTCTCCTTTTCTTCCGTTAATTTTCTGAACCAATCTGGTACCCCATTCAACTTGAAACACTCAGACTTCTCATGTCCTGTTTTTTCACAATAGGTACATTTCAGTCTTCTCTTCTCCTCCTTACTCATTCTAGGTCTGTATCCACCACTTTTATCTTTTTGATTTCCAAAGTTTCCCCCTCTATAATTCACATTCAAGGCTACATCATCCATGCATTCTTCAGCATATGAATCCTTACCCTGGCTAACTTTCATTATGACTTGCTCAGATGGTTGAGGAATATTACCAGTAACCTTCTTTTGATCCTCAGTTTGCACTATTTGTGAGTATGCCTCACTAACTGTAGGTAAAGGATCAGATAGTAGGATTTGTGTTCTAGCTGTATCATAGACATCATTCAACCCTAGGAGAAATTGCATTAACTTCTCATTCTCAAAGCTAACAGTAACCTTACTTGCTGCAGAACAAGTACAAGCAGGAGATGGTATTAACAGTCTCATTTCATCCCATGACAAGTTCAAATTAGAATAATACACAGTAACAGACTGTGTTCCCTGAGTAAAACCAGCTAGATCTTTCCTTATTCGAAAAATTTTAGGTCCATTCTTCTGATCATATCTTTGTTTTAACTCCATCCAAAGCTGATGAGACATTTCCATCAACAAGTATGAACCAACAAGTTTTTCAGAAATACAGTTTGTGATCCAGGACATTACCATAAAATCTGCATGGATCCAAAGATTATAAGCTGGATCTTCTTCAGTAGAAGGTTGAGTAATAGTACCTTCAATAAATCCGAGTTATTTCTGCCTCCTAAAGCTCTTCGAACGGCTCTGCTCCAAGCGTAGTAATTTGATCCGTTGAAAATCGCATTCACCAACTTCAAACCACTATGATCATGTGGATTGAGGTAGTAGACGTCATTAGCTCTAGATACATATGCATTTCGTGAACCATCTCCAGATTCAGAATTATTTTGTTGTGCAATTCGATTTCCATTGTTGTCGCGCGCCATCGTTCTCCAATTAAATCGATGTGGACGAACCATTAACAGAAGTAAGAGCAAAGCTGCTCTGATACCATGATGAAATTGAAAATATGGTAGAATCGAATTGAAGAAAGGAAATCTTATTTCTTATTTCAAAACCTTCAAACTGTTACAATGGCTACAAGCCTATTTAAAGACGATGACGGAAGCTTCGAGAAACATTAACAACTAACTCTAACAAACACAAAACACAAACGTGCTTCTATGAGTGAAACGCGCTATTGTAAGTACGACTCTGGACCGTTGATTATTAAAGACCAGAGATCAACAGCCCTTATTTAAACATAAACACACACGTTACCGAACAGAATCGAGCGCCAACAATTAACTAACTGCGTCTTCTTCTTCAGATAGCATATGCAGTCCAGACGATCACTCCTCGCTGATTCCAGAAGCTTCGCAACAACTCACTCCTCAATAGATCAAAAACATGTTCAGACTAATAAACTTCACAAACTCCAAACTGTTATAACCAAAAATCACTAGCATATGCTGCACAGATTACACCTGAACTATTTGTTCAATTAACCTGAGCAGGATAACCAAAACAAAAACACATACAAGCCAAGTCTGAGGAAATCTCGCATTCTACTTAGATATGGAGCAAAATCCATAACAAGTTGAAACAAATGAACTTCATGTCGATGAAATGTATCAGAACTAGCATCACTGGGAACAAGTTCTCTACAAAAATAATTACTTACAGCATAAGATTTTCCTTCCTCGCCTAATGATAGATGTCACAACCATAGTAAGATGTATGGACAGATACCGTATTATTTCGGCCACTTGCTCCTCCAGTATTAAGCACTAAAAGCTAAGGGCTAAGGTTAACTAAGTAGAGCAACTAGAACCAAGAAAAGCAACATATTATGTACAGCCATTGAAGAAATTGAAGCCTGCTCCTTGGGGACAAAAATAGCTGCAGCCAAAAGCTGCAACTTCGTCTACCCAAACTACCTTGATTTGTGTCAGACTAGGCAGAAATGACAGTCTCCATGCCATATACAATATCTGCCAAGCCATCACGCGACAAATGACTTTTATATTTGGACGAAGTATAGAAAGACTGCTCAATGGGAAGCCAAGGCTTTCTATGCATGGACATTGGACATACCACAACAGAGAGGAACATACCTCAGCTGATGGGAGAGTTATTTCCTCAAGATGAACGCGGAACCGCAACATTTTTCTAATTAATGCTGTCTGAGCTGCCAGATGAGTCTTTTATTGCATCCGCAGTCATGACAGCAAAGACGGCTTTGTGGACAGCTAAATCTGCCCTGTGGAGCAATCTCTGAGCCTTCTGCCTCTTGAACTTGGCCAGTTTTAGCGCAAGCTGTGCTGCACCACTTGCATCACGTAACCGCAGCTCATGAAGATCTGAACTATCCAATTGCTCGATTCCTTGCCTAGGACTGGGTATCCACTGCTGAGCTGCATTTCGCTTCCCTGATGACCTTGGATGGTTGTAGGTCATCATCTGCTGGTTGTTAAAAGGGGAGTATGATCCAAGCTTCTTCAATTTGTTCTTATAAAACCTTGGGCTACCTTTCCACTCCACCCCGTTGCTCAAGTAGAAATGTGCATCTCGCGGAGACAATACCCTTGTTGAAGCTCTTAGTGATGGTGAAACATCAGAAAAGTCATGATGAATACTGTTGGTATGTAACACCTTCTCATATCCAAAAGCATGCCCATTGGATCTTCTCCCTGCAATGATAAGATTTTTAATTGGTAAAAAGTTGCAATAAGAAATTCATGAAAGAAAAGAAAGCACAGATGTCTTCCAGAAAAAGGACAATGGCATTTTAAAACACCACTACAGTTGCAATAGGAAAGAGGTAAATAATACCAAAAAGAATACTGTCTTGATCTGCTAAGGATGTATGATGGTGTCCAGAGACTTGAAGTCTCCTGTGAGACCGTTGTTTTGAACCCTTATTAGGAAGCTCCAACCCCCGTGGTCTTAAGCAGAATGCGAACATGGGTGGTTTCTCAGGAGGAGCCTTCCCCTGACTACCAACAGAAAAGGCATATAATCCAGGAGCACCATTATGCTCCCAGTCTTTCAGCTGTTGTTGATACCTCTCCCAAAGTGGAGGCTGAATACAAAAACAGTGATAGCCATGAGTATAGGAGCAACAGTATCAAAGACAATATATATACATGATGCAAAAGCTCAAAAGTTAACTTCGCATATTTGCCTGAACAGACAACTGACAAAACACTGAAAAGTCCCAAATGCGCGCATGTCACAAAGCATTATACTTCTAAAAGCAGTTCAAAAGTTGTATTCATTCTCGAGTCTCTTTTCTTTCTGATTCAGAATAAAACACATCTAAAAGTCAATTCAGATGACAAAGATGATTCAACAGTCTAGTTTCTTAGTATGATTTATACATAAAACTTAATGAACAACATCCTTAATGTTATAATATAAGTGCCAAATGATATAAATTTTCAACAGACCTGCAAATGTCTTATTAAGGACATGCCTATTTTCTCCCTCTTCTCCCTCCAGTACTGATGCACAGCTTTAGCAGCTCCCGACGACCCCATTCCAGTCAGAAGCTCTTCAACTTCATCATCTGTGAATTTCACCCGATGCTGAGAATATGAAACTTTTTCAAACATGTTCATTGCCTTCTCCAAGAAGTCCTCAGATATCTCTTCATGTTTGTCAGCACGGGTATTGTGAGCTATCAACCACTCTTCATCATCACTATCCATGTCATATAAAATACGTGAGTGATCCATTGCCATTTCAACATCATTTTGAACCTGTCTGAAGTACTTTGTAGGATTCCGAATAAAAGGAACATCTTTTCCATATTCATCACTATCTTCGACCAGTCGTACTCCAGGGATGGGGATATTTTTCACAGATGCTGCACGAATATTCCTATCATAACATTCTTCATGCAACTCCTTGAAAAGCATCCATTGGCTCCGGTCTGGAAACTCCAGTACCCAGTCCTTCCCTCCTTTCCACATCATAGCATATGAGTAGCGGTTGGTAGACCCAGGTTGTAAAATGTGTTTAACCTTATAGGAGTATTTTGTAACCCCCGAAAGCTTTACAGCCAGCTTCCATTCATTATGATCATCAACATCCAACACAACGTGTGCCCCATATTCCCTCCATCCTTTGTCACCATGGGTAACTAGAACATTAGCAACACAAGTTAGCAACTCCACATTTTTCTGGTTATTACCAGAACCATCAGATATCCTCTTCAGGCTAGCTTTCCTAATTCGTTTGCAAGGTAGAGATTTTGAGCTTGGTGATTTTTGCTTGTCATTGAGATCACAACCTGCAAAAGGCAATGTGTATTGAACTTGAGTCCGTGGCTTCTTCGGTCCATTACCAAATCCATTGGGCTTGAAGTTTGGGCTCCCATCAGGCCATACTGAGGGGTAATGTCCAAATGGAGAAGTTACTGAATTGCTTCCACCGTGCTGCCACGACTTTCTGAAGCTGCTAGTGTTGGATTTATGAATATAGGCCCCACGCACATTCCAATCCACATCAGAGGCCTGTCTTGATATATGGTCTTGTCCCTCCAAAGGTGCATTAACTTGTTCAGATGATGGAATATCAATTGCCATGCCATCTGATTTGGAATCACTCCTGGGGTCAGGAGTTCGAGATGTTATGGGTGTTGGAACAGATGAAAGTTCGGATGCATCAATCAGTTTATCAGCATCTTTTCTAAGCTCATACTGGAATTGTTGACTAGTAATTTTGGAATTGTTTCCAGCAGCACCATTTGCCAATACAACACCCATTCCCAACTTTTGTTGAAACCCATGGAAAGCAGGAGCTTTTCCGTTTGTTTTCCTGATTTGAATCTTAGTGGTGGCTTCTTGAGTACCCCTGGATCTGGAATTAAATTGAGCAGATTCCGCACCAAGTTGACAAACATAGTCTGAACTTTCTGAAGTGCAAAGAGTATCCTGATGTTGGCGACTGACCCAAGCAAAATTATGTTCCATGAGCAGCTGGAGATGCAGAGCGAGAAATAAATTTGGTGTAGCAGAAAAGGAGAGAGCGAATTGAGGCACTTTTCCAGGCTCCGCAGCCTTACTAAAAGCAGACTGGCTCATTCTTTTATTATGAGCTTCTTGGGTAACACCCGTTGGCAAAATGCCACACACAAATTTCTTCTTGAAACCCTAGAAATAAGAGAAGGGGAGCCATTGTTATTATTATAAAAAAGCAGCAGTTTGATAACTTCCAAGTTCCAGTAAGTTATCACATAACATTTAAACAGAGAGAGTATATAACCATTCATTTGCGTAACCATCATGTCAAAAGCAGAAATAGGAACTGAATTAGTAAGATAAGAGAATACCTCATTTAAGGCGTGGTTTAAACCATCACAAGGGATGTCTGAATGAAAATTTTCACATTCAAGTTCCTTTATGTTGTCACATGTGCACTTTGAGATAGGTAGTTGCTTAACAAGATGACACTTTTGCAGAATCTTGGCGTCCAGGTAAAGCCATTTTGAGCTTTTTAGTTTGGAGAAACTGTAGAATTCAACTACATGCTGTTTCATTGAATCTTGAGAACTAGAAATTTGGAACCTTATTGAAGTCACTGGTAATTCCACAGGTAATCGTAATTCCATGTCGCCATTCCACTGTTCATCAAATTGACAAAAGGCAGTTAAGATCTCTAAGATCAAGGCTACAGCCTGCTTCAGGCAGCCATCATATAAGAGAAACCTCATGCCAAAACTAGTATCAATAAAAAGCATTTGCAGGATAACAGCACGAGAGCTAGCCACCAACTGCCCATGTTGAAGCATATATATGTCATGAAGCAGCCAAAAGCTCCTTATTTCAAATGAACTCTCCACAGATGGTAATGCAGGTAAACATATCTTGAATTTGAATTCTTCATATTTTGCTGAAACATCTTTTAGTCTTAATTTGCCTTGATAATCATAAGACCAAAGTAGCTTGGCAGAGCCCCTTTTAGTAGGTGGCAAACCAACACTAACTGGGGAAAGAGATGTAACATTCCATGGAGCAGTTCTATGTGCTTTGACATCTCCCGACACAGATTTGCCTCCTTCACTTATCTTGTGGTATTTCTTTCTGACATACACCACTTGTCTCTCACTTTGGGATGTGTGGGTACTCCCCGGTACAGAGCTATTACCCATGTGAGCTTCACATAAGCTATCCACTGAGGCAGATTCACAATCTGGATAATTTATATCTAAGTTTGAGTCAACCACATTGCTATTTGAGTTGTCAGTTTTCTCAGATGACAAAGAAGAGACCAAAGGTGGGTGCTTCTGTGAAGTCCTCTGTCTCTTTGAAGATTTTGGTGAAGCTTTGACACGTTGAGGTTGACTAGCCAGCCATGAAGCAATGGGTTCGGAATCAAGAGGGTCCCCCACGCTGCTATCATCTACAGCTGATGCAGCTGTTTGTCCATTATGTAAATCTTTGGGCTTTCTAGAACGCTTTCTAGATCTCAATTTGTCAGGGACCTCACTTGGAAGAAGCAGCAGCTTGAATTTCTCATCTTGAAGATTAACAATCTCCTCCTCACGGTCATCATACTTTATGAGATGACTCTTAGTTTCGGAATTGTAATCATTCACAAGACCATAGTACCAACTCTCATCCAATGGCCAAAATATTTTGATTCTCCTGTTCAAAACCCAGTACGGGTCCAAGTCTTGGGCAAGAATTTCATAGAAATGTCGACGTTTTCTTGAGACGCCTTTTCCCAAATTTTCTCTCCTGGGTCTAAGAGTTCTGCTAATATCATCTGCAGATGGAGACTGCCCATCAGCAAATGAAGATGATAACAATAATCCATCAGCCTTTGCTGAAGACTTTCTCTTTGATGAGAAGCCAGTACAACTTGGATCAAAGCGAGAGGAAAGCATCCTTGCAGCATTCTGCTCAAGATTCTCCTCCTCCTCATCATCATCATCATCCACAAAATCAACAAAGAGCCTATCTGATGAACTACCCACAGATGGCTGAGACTTATTAGCTGAGGCCTCAAGACCATCTTTGCCTCTGCCAAGTAATGAATCTTTTTTATTCCGACTGTTTCTCTGCTGTTTTTTTGGTGATGCAACTCTATTATTTACTACAAGGTTATATTCTTTCCCTACATGAGAAGCTGATCCTGACAGGCCATTCGTGTTTGCCTTAACTTCCTCAGCTCTCACCTTTTGCTTTACTTTCACATTTGAACCACTAGAGTTCACAGTCGTTTTGGAATCAGACTTCTGCTTTAATTTTGAATTAGAACCATTTAACTTTCCTTTGGATTTCACACGTGAAACACGGTCGTTACCAGAGGAAGGGGTAATTACCTGAATTACGCGGTCGCTGGGGCCCACCCCATCCTCAGATTTAGTAACTTCAGCATTGAGTTCTGCTGATTCGGAATGTCTAGTCGGCTGAGATCCTTGATTACTTTCCTTCTTTTTCCTCCTTAATGATCCACGTGGACGCTTTGGGATATTAAAAGAACTTCCATTACTTCCCAAAGACAACGAGATGTCATGCAACGCTTCACCTTTGTCCCTCAATTCTTGTCCTAATGCTAGCTCTGATTTTACACCATTTACATCCTCCTTCCTACTTCTCTTAGCATCACTCTCAAAACAACTCAGAGGAACCTCCTTTCTACTCTTCCTTTTTTTCTTCTGAACATTTTCCCCATCATTTTCATCAGAAGTTTTTTTCTTACTGTCTCTCACTTCAGAAAACCTAGATTCATAGAGGCTCTTGAGATCTATTGAACGGTTTTTCTTAGGAATTTCAACGCCGCCAGACTTCTTTCTACTTCTTTCCATCAATAATCCCCCAAATACAATTAAACCAAAACAGTCCCTTTTGTTTTCATGTTCCACTCAGATCTGCCAACATAAATTTCACATGAATAAATGAAAATAACCCATAAAAACCCATCAAACTCTCCGTAATTGCATCAAAAGGCTACTCATTTATCAAAATACACCGATTTGATAAGCCAAACTAAGATATAGAACGAAAACAAACGCACGGATAATACATGCAAGTATATATTCGGTAACATACGCACGCGAATTGTACCTGGAATCAGAATCACGGTCACCAGGCCATTGGAGAAGTGGGGATCGAGCATGAAAGAGTTGTAATTCGAGCGGAATTGTGAGAATGAGAAAAGGAGAAATTCCAGCTTTGATTTGAAGCCCTAATTTGATTCACTGCTTTTTTTCTATTTTATTTTTTTCAAAACCTTTTTTTTTCTTTTTTAAAATAATTCGCTTTTTGCCCTTTTTCTGGAGAGAGAAAGAGAAATACTAGGGTTTGCATTTGTCAGATCACAGAATAAGCCAGCAAAGGGTTTACAATTCAGGGCGAAATTCGTCAATTAAAGCCATACATAATGGCCCACGTCTGAGAACCATGTCCGTCGATCCCCAATTTGGACGGCCAGGATTTGGAGGCTGGTGGTTAGAACCGTTGATGTTTCTCTTCATAAAGTGGACGGATGATGCTTAAACACGAGGAAAAGATGACGTGGTTATTGGAAAAATGCTTAAATTGAAATTAAAACATTTTGTGAAAGTACACGATTAACCCCGGCGAAAGGAGAAATTGCGGCAAATGCCATCGGTCGTGCTTTTAAAATTTGAGCAAATACGCGCGAATTCGGACGTACAAGTCAATGCGAAAAAGCGCCTCAGGCTGACAACTTCTTTTCTAATATGATTGGAAAAAGTTTCTCTCATAATTTAGATTAGCTTGGTAAATTATGACACTTCGATGAAGATTTAATCTCAAATAATAATTTTTTCTAATCTCAATTTGACTTAATAAATTAAAATAATGTCCAATAAAATAATAATCTCATTAAACGAATATTTTTTTTCGATCTCAATATTATTACTTTAAAGAGGTTTCAGTGTAAATCCAAACTTTTAGAATTTCGAAAAAAAATTGCTAGATTTAGCTGCCTAATAACATTGTTTCGGAGTTTTTGACATTGACAACATTAAATAGGGAAAAACATAATAAAGTACTGATACATAGATAAAATTGCGTAAAACTATACACCAAATACCTTGTATTATTGACAATGTTGCATGAAATATTGCTATGCTTGGATTTTTGCACGAAATAACTAGTTTTGTTAAATTATTTGTACGAATTATCATTTATTCTTAAACAATGTTACATCAAATATATTGCGTTTTAAAAATATTGCAGTAAATACCACTCTCGAATTTTTGCTTCTCTATCTGCCCCACTATTACAATCATGTTTTCCTAATTAGGAATATCCCAATATTTTATTCTATTTTCCAAAATAAGAATATATTTACAACTACTTATTTATTTTTTGTATAGAGGCCAATGATACTCCTTATATATCACTCTCAACTCATCCCACGATTACCATGGGTCTTCACCGAGCAATATCAAAACTGAGGGGGCATATAAGAAAGGACAAAAGCACAACTTTTGTATAGGACATTTCGATCATTAAATCTCGATAAATTAAAAACCTTGAAACCAAAAAAAAATATTAATTAACAAAGTTATTACTTTATCGAACATTATTTTAATGCATTGACCCATATCGAGACCGAAAGAAATTATTATCTTAGCGAGATTATTAATTTATTGAATATTACTTTATCGATGTTTAACTAAACTTGGAAATTCAAAAACGGATAACCAACTACAGCTTTTTTCTGCATAAGTAACTCAAATAATCACATTCCTATTCCCTTAAAAAAATGGCAAACACTTTCAAAACAAAATAACTTCTAAAATGGCAGAACCAATCTGGATCATCAAGAAAGTAATGTTAATGCAGCCTCGGAAGAGAAATAATGTACCAGCATTCATAAAGCATCCAACAAGCAACCACTGGGAGTAATAAAACCACAAAACAGAAAGATCTTCGCGCGGGAAATATAAAATATGAAAGTAAGATTTATCTGCTGACAAAATTCTACAAAACTTGTAAAATAGATAAAAACAAACAAAAGTAAAAAGATACCGAGGGAGATAGTTGCTCTCCATCAAGCTCCAATGTTGGATGCCTTGTTCAGGATAACACCTTCATATTTGACCTGAAACCACTTCATGGAATCTTCCTTGGTCACTCTGTGTTGGATTCCAACTCGGGACTTGCACCTACGGCGGCGACCAACACGGTAGCCAGGACGTTCAAGGACAACATAGAAGTCCATACCATAAATACCAGTAGAAGGGTCGTACCTATATTATTATCCAAGTAACATGTTAATCCTGATTCCAGAGCATTATAGTCTATATATAGGACAGTTAACAGTAAGCCCATCATATCATCGAAGCCTATAAAGCATGAAAGCAACTTGTGTTTCATGAGTCAGTAACTCTATTTGTAGAAACACCTCAGCACTATTAACTCTTTTATGCTTCTATGGGATCAACTACATATATAATTCAGTCCAGGTTAAGGATTTGCTTACTTTATTCCAAGATCAATGTGCTCCTGAATGCCAAAACCAAAGCACCCAGTCTCACTGAAGTTCCGCCTCAACAGTTCGTATTCCTTGACCTTCAGACCACTCTCAAGGAGTTGCATTGCCTTATCACCTCTGACCGTGACATAGCAAGCAATTTTTTCATTACGTCTGATCCCAAAGGACCGCACAGTGTATCTTGCTGTCAACATGTAAGAGAACCATATTACATACTGTTTTGTACCAGCTACATTGGTGTCGTAATATTTACACAATGTTAAAAGATTCAGAGTTAATTAGAGCTGCATATTATAACATTTGTTGATTTGAATTACCGAATCAATGACAGCAACAGAGAATAACAATTGCTTAGCCAGTTAGTCCAATTAAATTCTTTGAAGCTTTAATGTGTTTCATTACAGTGGCAAGTCATACAATACTTTCACCCCTCAAATATGACATGCTTCAGAGGAGATCAGGTGAATACACAAATATAATCTTCTTTTTATGCCTGAAACCGGGATGAATTCAAACAATAAATTTCACTATAAGCAAATACATCACTCTAGTATATTTAAGGCTTACTTAATTCAATCGAGTATTACTACTTTGAACATAATATAGCTACGAATATAAGCATATATGCGCATATACATATTCCAATTTGTATAACAGAAGTCATTCTTCGTGGAACTACTATAATTAGAAAATAACATGAACAAGTACATGATGCAATAGCAAAATCTTGAAAATTGTAGATCTTCTACATCAGTTTATGAAATGAACAAAAAATAAGCAAATAAATGGAAGAAAACATTGATATAGATTTACCCTTCGAGAAAACAGGAGTCTGGCCACTGAGTTGCTCCAACACCTAGAGAAAATGAAAACAGGCGATCAATAAACATCCAAAATCAACAGTTCAAGCTATGTGCCCGTACCTTAGCAGCTCTGGTGAGACGATCTCCGCTTTCTCCAACGGAGATATTGAGAACGAGCTTCTGCACCTTAATCTCTCTCATTGGATTCGACAATTTCTTTTCTGAAGCCTGAAGGTTTACAACAAAGCGCAAATTTAGACAAATCACACAAGTTCCGCGTGCAAAGATAGGGAACCTCGGTAACGTAGAGGTGCCAAAGCATATGCAGAGTTACGAACCATGGCGATATGGTGGAGGCGCGGCGGCAGCAGGTGTTGTGATGGAATGAACTGTAAACCCTAAATCATTATATATAAAACAAAGTACATACATCCAAGGGATGGCATAGTGATGAAGGTGGTGGTCCATGGGTTCAATTCCCATTGGACACGCTATGTGTGAGTCAATCACCCCTCACATTAAGAGTGGTTTAACTTTTCTGGATAAAAAAAAAAAAAAAAAAACAAAGTACAGACCACTAAAATTATACTTTCTAAATCTATAATATAATTATATTCATAATTACGAATATGACCAAAACTAATTTTATTCATTATATTTTGTTCGAAATAATTTATCAATGATGTTCCAATATTTATAAAATAATTAATTTTCTTGGAAATATTTTTATTTAGAAAATTGAGAAATAATGATTCGTACTATATATAAAAATTAACTAAACAATACTAGAATATTTTAGATTATGTGGTTACGTTTTCTTTTTTTAGCATGTTACTAGAAAAAAATCAGAGCTCATATTCAAGCTACATATTACTAAACTACAAATTAAAATTATTTATAACGAATTTTGTCACGTGCGCGGAATTCATGTGGCCCCGACAATTTCCACCTATTTTTAAGCGGCTAAACATATATTTCAGTCTTTAATTAATGACTTTATTAAAAAGAATAATGATATATTTCCGTTAAACTACCATTCATTTGTATGAATGATAGTTGACTAATATCCTATCTGGATTATTGCATGTGTTTGAATGATTGAGAAAAATGTTTAGGATGATATCAAGATTGTTATATAAAGAATATGGTTCAAATATTTTGTTAATTAATAAAAAACTATACTTGCATTATTATATAACATTTAAATCGAATTCATACAATACTAATTCATCATTTATCATTGTTTAATTAATTTTTAAGTTGATATTACTTTACAAAAAAATCATTAAAACCCCACATTGAAACTAACGGGCCATTAAATTTTGTCGTTAAACCTAACAGAAGGGGTAAAGTGCTTACAAATACGTTTGGGATAAATTGTATTTTTAAAAGCATAGAAATTAAAGTGCTACAACACTTAAATTTGGGGTTTTAATGACTTTCTTCTCTAATATTATTATATTGATTTGTATATTAGTACATGTAGTGTAGTTAATATTCTCACTTTTACATAAATGAATTGTGTTCGATTTTTGTTGTTTATACTTTTAAGAAAATCGAATGATCATTTGAACAATTGGTCAATTCAGACTTGTATAAATAGTCGGATTTTTCAATATTAGTGGAATGGAAATAGTACATTATAACCGCTTACAATTCGATTTTTGTTGTTTATAATTTTAAGAAAATCGAATGATCAGTTGAACAATTAATCAATTCAGGTTTTTAACTAAATGGACGGTAAACAACTAACTGAAAATTCAATATAATTTATCTAGTGCACATTTCGGTAACGGCTGCAGTTATCTCGGGCATAAGAAAAAACTCAATAGAAACAACATTAAAAAAGTCTAAGTGTTGAGATTTTGTATACTGTAAGCAAATTTTATAATTGTATACAATGTGTTTTGTCTCTACCACTATTTTATTCTCCTGTCTAATAAATATATATATATATATATATATATATATATATATATTTGCACATGTTATCATTTATCTTGTATAAAAGTTAGATTTGTGTGGTGTGTCGGGTATCACAGAAGACAACACAAATTGGTTGAACTGACAACATATAAACAGTTATCACAACTGAGACAACTTCAGGATAAGTTGTCGGTATAAGCTGCAGTTTAGATAAGAAGTGGTTTGTCTTAGCTGTTTGTCTTGACTGGTACACTGAAGGTAGTGTATTGACGGATCACAGTGAGATGTGTTATCCTAACTGACCTTAG
The DNA here is from genome assembly GCA_028984105.1 of Lavandula angustifolia. Taxonomy (NCBI): domain Eukaryota; kingdom Viridiplantae; phylum Streptophyta; class Magnoliopsida; order Lamiales; family Lamiaceae; genus Lavandula; species Lavandula angustifolia. The sequence goes on from CM054816.1 coordinate 1,429,753, forward strand.
TGGAGAACCAAGATCTCGGTGACTTAGCTGGTCTTAAGCTTGGTAAGACTTCAGCTGAGTGCATTTGACTATCTATCACTTTGACCTACTATGGTGAACGTCATCGCGATCGGATCTACGTATCTTGGGTGTTATTAGTTATTTGTGGCTCAGGCTGATTGTCTATATCTTGCAGCCGTATCCTAGTAAAATGGATTGCTAATATCCCCGAGGAACTCGAAATGATTAGCACACTAAACTCTATTTGGTTGATTAAGTTCGGGTGTGTTAATAAGGTCGAGTGGTACTACTCGGGAATATAAGATGTTAATTAATTTAAGTTCGTCGGTGAGCTTAATTAATTAACGGATATTTCTATCTTAAATACAGAGATCGATTAAGTCTAAAATACAAGCCCATGCTCAAGTTGGGATAAAGGGGTAAGTCAACACGGATTTTCTATTGGAATGAATCTGTGTTTATTAATTAATTTTGCTCTGGGCTGAGCATAGATAATTAATTAATTTGAGGCCCAACTTTATTTCTTGTATTAGATCCATGATCTGGCCCAATTAGTTGGCTAGTTATTTATTGTCTCTCAGAAATCATTATTAATGGATTAATGTATTTTTTATATTATTTAATAAAGTTATTTATCTTGAATTAATTGGTTGGGCCAATTAATTGATTATATTATGGGCTAATTATGTGGAAGCCCATTAGAAATATAATTAAATTAATGAGCTACAAATAGATTAATATTATATTGGCTTTTGAATCCTATATATATTATAGTATTCTGTTCAGAAACAGATTACACACACATTTACAAATTAAATGACGCCATGCTTGAGATGTGGAGAGACAATATTCTTAATTTTCTCCAGTTCTCTGACCACCCAGAGGGAGAAAATGGTCGGGATACAGATCAGAAGATCTGACACACTAGCAACGATCAGAGCCGCGACAATATACAAAGGAGGAAGGTAATCGTTTCTAACCCTTATATTTCCTTCAATTGGTATCAAAGCCTGGTTTAGGCTCTGATTGTTGCTGTTAGGAGCATGATTAGGGTTTAATTCCGTCGTTATCGGGTTAATTTTCGTGTTCGGGACGGCCTGCGAGCCACTATTTTGACCCCGTTGTAACGTTTTTCTCGTGAGAAAATCTACGAGTAATTGATAGGACCAATGTGTTACGTAATTGTACTATTTTTGTACTGTATTTTGGTCTGGGTTGCATGAAAATCGAGGCGCGGCGCCGCAGAAGGACGGAAAAGGGCGAAACCCTAGTTTCTGGCACAACACGACCGCTGACTTCAGGAGGCGCGTGGGGGCGCGTGTCCTGTGATTTTTCCGATCCGTTCAGATAGTTTTGTTCGTTTTTCCGTTAGCTTCGTCTGGATAGGTCGGACGACCCATTTCGATTTCTGGTTTGTCCGGAATAGCGTCGGAAAGGAGAAGTAGTCGTGCTGTGCAAAAACCCCAAATTGGCCAGAAAACCCTAGTTTTCTAGGGTTCCGCCGCATTTTGCGGCGGCGATTCCCGGCGCATCCGGCGTCCGATTTCCGATCGGCTTGAACCGCTGGATTTCTCGTCTCACAAGCTTCGTGTTGATATATCGTATGGGATCATCGGATCCCGGATGCGATCGAAATCGATGTCGGAAGTGAGCTGCTCACCACGAATTTTTCCGACGAATCGTTTCGAAATTGAGGGAAATTGATGGACGATTTCGGCCGAAATCCGTTTATGGTGGCCTAAAATCGTCCAAGGATCATTACCTATGAATCAATTGAACGAATCGCGGCTCGGAAAGTGGTGCATTTTCGCGGAGGAGGTCGCCGGCGACGGCTGCGGAATTCCGCAGCTCCATGTCGCGGCGGCGGCTCCAGGCGGCGACTAAGGATAGCCCAGACGTCTGGGGGACGTCGGACGTGGTTGGAGACGATGGACGAGCGCCAGATCGACCGCGCCGGGGGCGGCAGCCGCGTGCAGCGGAGGCGCGACAGCACGCAGCTGCGCGCACTCCCGGCGACTATTCCGGCCGCGGATCGAGGCTAGAACGGGCGGCAAGGCCGCGGCAGACCCTCCCCTGTCGACGGCGCGCTGCGGCGCGGCCTGGAGCGGCGGCGGCGACGACTTCTTGCTGAAGAAGACGACGATGACGTGGCTGATGTGGCGCCACGCGGTGCTGACGTCTCTGCCACGTGTCTGACACGTAGCAGATCCCGCTTATGACGTGGCGATGCAGTTTCCAGATTCGAAGATTTTGAAGATCGAAGAGCTGTATTTTGATCGGGCTATGTAATAATTAGGAATTACGTGTTTTAAAGCCCGATAACGACGTTTTAAATTTTCTATTTGCGCATTTATTTTTTATTATGCTTTGACATGCGATTATGTGATTAATTGCGCTTAGAAAAGTATGAAAATAAGATTTACGTCGTATTAAAGCATGTTTTATTTTTCGCGAGCACGTTTTATTATGTGCGCTTAGAAATTGCATGCTTTAGGAATTATGTGGATATGCATGATTCAAAACGAACATTTTGAAGAAAAAGACTAAGCAAATAATAAATTAATTATTTAATTGGATTCCATTTAAATTGTAAATTAAATATTTAACCGGACTTCCATTAATTGGACCCTACACAAAAGTGGAACAATTATATGAGTAAACGTCCATCTGAGTGGCTTGCTTGTATTTTTGAACCACGAGTTTTGTGAGATGTGTTTTCTAATGTAATATTTAATTATTATTGAGTAGTGGGAGCGAAGCCGTAAACGTCCACCTGAGTTGTAACGCCCCGAAAATTTTTCGATATAAAATGCATTGCATATCTATTCATGCATGTTATCAAGTGTTTTAGTTTTGTAAGTCGCGCCTTAGAAATTTAAATGAAGATATAAAATATATAAATGTTAATTTGATTACTATGTGATACGTGGTATTTAGGGGTGAAATGTGCTTATATCTGCAAATAGGTGTCATGCGATTTCATTTTTTTTTACTGAAGTTGTTTTTATATATAATGATATTGTGGAGAGGTTTTTGCTTCATATACGTAGGCCTATTTAATATTAAGGATATATGATTTTATTTTATTTTTTAATTTAAGGATATTGGTAGAAACAATAATAATCAGAAATATTGTTATATATTTGTTTAATATTATAATAATTTAGGTATATCCATATCTATATACTTGGAGACGTGGCATTATATCTCGGAAGATAGATATATAGATCTTTTATTATTATTTATGCATGTATAATTATGTTTAGTTTTAGGATAAATTCATGTTGGCAGCCGAAGATTTCTACAAATTAATATATATTGTGTTAATTATATTATAGTCAAACGTGTCTTTCAGTTAGCGAAAATATCTAGTATATCTTGTATTTATCTTAAACATAGAATTACTAGGGTTATATAATATAAGTTAGAGAAAATCTAGTTGCCATGAATCATATTCCTTTTTCCCAAAAGTTTATCTTTGGCCAAAATATTATTTAATTAGGGTTATATTATCTCGATATATATATTCTCAACCATAGCCTAAACATCCAAACGCACAAAAATTTCCCAAAGATTTTCCAACGTTTGTTGTTCTTTTTCTCTCCGTCCGCCAATGTTTCTTGTTTCAAGAATTAGTCAAGAGCATCAAGCTAAATAAGGTATCTAGTGTTAAATATGGTCTTAATTGCTATATATGAATTCCTTGTCCAACTTTTAATATTACCGATGATTTAGCAAAAATTGAAAACATAGCTTATATAAATAAGTGGAGGAAAAATTAATTTGGATTTCTTGCCTTATTCTTTGATTTTGATTTGTGAATGCTAGTTTCCCGCATGCGTTACTTTGTACATATATGTATGGTAAGTTTGATCTTGAATGTCGGAGCATGTTTAAAATCTTCTAAAATTTGTGTTTTCCTAATTAAGAATTTCAAAGTTTTTATTAGGAAATTTCTTAGAAAATAAATTATTTTCACAATCGAGTGTTTAAAACTAGATAGGGTTTTTTACTACACAATTTCCTTAAGGACAGATTAATATACCCCATTAAATGTTCAAACTTGTTTTATATACTATAATTCGTTGTGTTCTTAATCTGATGGGAAACTAATCATTAGAAGAATTACGTATTTGGTATATTTAAATTTTCAGAATGTTTAGAATTCATAGGTTTTCTTATTTTTCGGATGGAGGTTAATATACATGATTTAAAACAATAGTGGGGATATGCTTACGTATGGCAATGATAATCTATCACTGTATTGCTGGTTACTAGAATATTATTTTTGAAATTGTGGTGATCGAGTTTATGATTTAAAAATAAATATGGAGTATGTTTGGAACTACTTGCTGGATTTACAAGAGCAAAATTGCTTAAATAGTATCATATCTGATTTCGTAGATATTGCAAGGAGATGTACTTTAAGTAGTGATTATTTTAGTTGTTAGATTAATGGTATGAGAATTTAATTTTACGGTGCATGCTTATATTTTAATTTGAATTTTAGATTTTGATTTTTGAATAAATAATTCAACTCTTGGGAGATAATAGGAAAAGATATTTAATGCTTGGCATTTCAAATATTATCTTCTCCAATTCGTGATTGTGTATGCTGTGTATTTATTTATTTCTCGTGTATTAATAGGATTATTCAAGTATAAGACATTAAAATATAATTATTATGTTAGGATTGGCGCGCAGGACTTAAACATCTGATATCCATTATTTTCAAGTCAAAGTTAAGGTGGGGAAGTTTTCTTACACTACATTTATCCTTATTATATTTTATTCTCGATATTTATGAGTTAATGACAGGCATGATAAGGAAGGATCGAAGTTGATCCGCGATCGAAGTTGATCGGTACACATATTTATGGTCGAAGTTGACCGGGATCGAAGTTGATCCGCGATCGAAGTTGATCGGTACACATGTTTATGGTCGAAGTTGACCGGGATCGAAGTTGATCCGTTTTAAATGTTTGAGTCGAAGTTGACTCGGTGGTCTGTGTGACTACGTAATTCTTACATGTTCTAATTTTCCATAATATGTTTGGTATGTTATATAGTTTGGATAAGTGTATACCCCACTGAGTAGTCGTACTCACCCCCTTATATTTTAACATTTTTCAGGAAATGGCTCGGCCGATGCGTAGAGGTGTTGGTGGTGATGGTCGCACGAGGAAGGATTTATGAAACTTATTATTGCATTAAACTAGTTTTATCATGAACTGTGCATATAATTTTCTAAAACTAATTGTTGCACTTGCTTTTATTTTAAGGCTTCCGCTGAGTATGGAAATAAATTGAGTTTTTCAATGATTCTATTGAATGAAAATGTTTTGGAAGAGTTGAAATATGCATGTTAAGTATGAAGTAGTGTCCCTAGTTAAGTTTTGAAAATTGGGGCGTTACATGAGTGGCTTGCGTGCCTAGTAAACACGAGTACTCTAGCAGATAATAATTAAATAAGATAGCTAATTAAATCAAATTGAAAGCTGTATGGTTCGCGTAAGTATGTCAATTTTCGAGAATTTGATGTTAATTCGGTCAAATTAATGGTCAAAGCTTAGATATCACCGCGGGTACAACTTCCTGAGAAATCCCTTCCCGCGTTTTATAATATTGATATGGTCCAGAGATATCGGATTATTAATTTCATTCGTCTTAAGAACCTATGCGTGGATTGAAATTAAAGAGCTAGGTATATAGCTTGGTCTAGGGGTACACGAGTAAACGTCCACCTGAGTGGCTTGCGAGTGTGATCTCTAGGGCTATTCGAGTATTTAACATCATTGGTTTTTCAAAAGGTAACAATGATGGTTAATTACGAATTATGTGCAAATATTAACTTTATACATGCTTTTTAAATTATATTTTTCAGATATGTCTGTTCGAAATTTTTCGAGTTCCTAAACAGTCTCACCAACCAAACCCTAACGGGTTTAACAATTTTTAAATAATTTCATAGAGTGGAAGAGATATTTTACCGCTCCCAATAAAAGCTCTGCAAAGGTCCAATAAGAACTTCTGTTTTAGGACCGCTATGTCTAAGAACGAGTTTACTATGAGTATGTTACTCAAATCTTTGGTAGCGGTCAAAGAGGTTATAGGAAAATGCAAGAGTGCTCAAGTCTTGAATATCCCTAGTAGTTCAAGGAATCCTCCGAAAGGCGGAAACTAGAAAAAGAGCAGAAAGGGTGGTCAATTCAAGAAGAGCAGTGGGAGTAAGAAGACGATCCTTACCGGCGACATACGAATGTCAAAGGAGAAAGGAAGGTTCTTCAAGAGTGGTAAGAAAGGACACTGGAATAATTATAATCCAGATGTCAAGGCAAAACAGAAAGAGACGCGAGACGCTCTTGTAACTGAAAATGTTCTGGTTTCCTCTTTACCCACGAATGGGTAGTGGATTCGAGGGCAACTGGTCATCTTTGTTACACCTTGCAAGGTTTCTTGCAGAAAAGGCAATTGAGCAATGGCGAGGTGGTAGTCTCAATGGTCAATGGATCGAAAGTTCCTGCAATTGACATTGGAGATTTACATCTATCTTTTGATAGTTCTGTTTTAGTACTTAAAGATGTTTAATATGTGCCTGAGTTTAGGTGAAACATTATTTCTGTTTCAAAACTCTGCACCATGGATGACTATAAATAAAGTTTTGATAGTGGAGTTTCTATCATGAAAGACGATGATTTTATCTGTGGTGAACCATTAAACGGATCTTTATATACTATTACTTGTAAACCGCGTAGTTTCTGTTAATATTGCTTCCTCATCATCAAATCCTAAGAAGAAAGAGTCTTCTAAGGTAAACCAAACTTATCTGTGGCACTTAAGACTAGGTCACATCAATCTTAATAGGACTCAAAGGTTGGTGGTATATGGATCATTGGAGTCTCTCCAAGATTGAACCATTTCCAACTTGTGAAACCTGTTTGGAAGGAAAGATGATGACTAGGCCTTTCAAGGCAAAGGATTATAGAGCCACAGAAGTATTAGGTTTGATACATTCTGACTTGTGTGGGTCTATGTCTACACAAGATCGTGGAGGATATGAGTACTTCGTCACATTTACTGACGATTACTCGAGGTATGGATATGTTTACCTTCTTCGCCATAAGTTGGATTGCTTTGAAACCTTTATGGAATTCAAGGCAGAAGTGGAGAAGAAGTTAGGTAAAGAAATCAAAACACTACGATCTGATCGTGGTAGGGAATACCTATCCAACGAATTCAAGGACTACTTGAAAGAATGTGGGATTACATCCCAGCTGACAGCACCGGGCACACCTCAGCAGAATGGTATGTCAGAGAGAAGGAACCGAAGTCTCTTAGAGATGGTTCGGTCGATGATGAGTTATGCAACTTTGCCAGTTTCCTTTAGGGGATATACCCTGCAGACGGCAAAGATACTTGCCGAACCGTGTGCATTCCAAGTCGGTACAAAAGATCCCTTTCGAGTTGTGGAGCGGGCACAAACCCAGTATGCACCACTTAAGGATTTGGGGTTATCCTGCTTATGTGCTAAATAAGCAGGCCGACAAATTGGAATCACGTTCAGACGTTATGTTGTTCATAAGGTATCCAAAAGAAACGAGGGGTGGATACTTTTATGATCCTAAAGAATAGAAGATTGTTGTTAGCAATAACGCTCGGTTCTTAGAAGAGGATTACATTAGTAACCATAAATCTCAAGTCGACATCATCCTTGAGGAATTACAAGGTGGTCGAGTTCCACTTGAACAGCCAGTTGTGCAAGATAGTACTCCACGAGCAACTGCACAATCTGTTAACACAACGCCTGACACTGTTCGACGTAGTGGGAGGGTGATATTTACACCTGATCGGTATATGTTCGCTGGGGAGACGTTTGATCATCTCCCGGCAGATGAACAAGATACCGTGGATCCCTGGACTTACAACAAAGCAGTTGGAGATATAGATGCAGATTCCTAGCGAATCGTCATGGACTCAGAATTTAAGTCCATAATTGATATGGATGTATACGAGATCACTGAACTACCTGAGGGCTGCAAGGCTATTGGTAGTAAGTGGGTATACAAGAGAAAGAGAGATGACCGAATGGAGAGATCATGGCGTTTAAGGCCAGGCTAGTGGCGAATGGTTTTACCCAGAAAGAAGGCATCGATTACGAAGAGACCTTCTCGCCTGTAGCAATGATCAAGTTCATTCGGATTCTCCTTGCCATAGAAGATCACATGAACCTAGAGATCTGGCAAATGGATGTCAAAACTGTATTCCTAAACGGTCACCTTTAAAAAGGTAGGGACATCTACATGAAACAGTCAGATGGTTATGTGAAGGAGGGCGAAGAGCATCTAGTTTGGAAGCTTAAGAAGTCTATTTATGGACTCACGCAAGCTTTCCGGTTATATCACCAGCGTTTTCGACGAGGTAGTCAAATCCTATGGATTTGTATCATGTCCTAACGAGGTGTGTGTACCGTATTTTTGTTAACGGATCAGTGGTGTTTCTTGCATTTTACGTAGATGACATCCTTCTCATTGGCAACAATGTTGAAGTGTTATCAGACGTAAAGATGTGGTTATCCGAGTAGTTTCAAATGAAGGACTTAGGTGAAGCTGCTTACATCCTTGGGATCAAGGTTATCCGAGATCGCCATAAAAGAATGTTAAGCTTGTCACAAGTGTCCTACATTGACACTGTTATTGCTCGTTTTAGCATGCAAAAAGCCAAGAGAGGTTCAGTACCTTTCAGACATGACATTTTTCTATCCAAGAACCAGTGCCCTAAAACGCCTGAAGAGATAGAAAGTATGAGGCTAGTACCATATGCTTCCGTTGTCGGTAGCCTCATGTATGCGATGCTTTGTACGAGAGCAGATATCTCATATGTTGTAGGCATGGTCTCAAGATATCAGTCTAACCCTGGAAAGGAACACTGGACTGCGGTCAAGCATATTCTCAAGTACCTTAAACGGAGTAGAGATTATAGGTTTGTTTACCAGTCAGACAGTCTAGTGTCTTTGGGTTATACAGAATCGGATTTCCAGACTGACAGAGACGAGAAGAAGTCTACCTCGGGTTATGTGTTTACCTTGGGAGGTGGAGTCATTTCATGGAGGAGTGCAAAGCAAAAATGCATTGCGGACTCAACCATGGAAGCAGAGTATGTGGCTGCTTCAGAAGCTTCGAAAGAGGCAGTTTGACTCAAGAATTTCCTCCTAGATCTTGATATTGTTCAAAATTTGCCTAAGGCGATCACGATTTGTTGTGATAATGCGGGTGCAGTGACAAATTCTAAGGAACCTAGATCTTACAAGGCGTCTAAACACATAAATAAAAAGTACCACATTATACGAGTATTCGTAAATCGAGGTGACGTGGTGATTGACACAATTGGAACTGAAGTCAACCTAGCTAATCCTTTCACAAAGAGGTTATCACTCCCGGCTTACGAGAAGCATGTTCGTGGCTTAGGAGTGGTAGAGATGCCCCCACTTAGGACTACAGAAACTTTTATATAAGTGGGAGAAGATGCAGTGATAGATAGGATAGATAGCTGAGAGATAGTTGAGTACTATTTTGTACTTAGAACTAACACATTGTATACTAAAAGTTTACTTTAGTATAAGTGGGAGAATTGGTGGGATTTTGTATACTGGAAGCAGATTTTATGCTTGTATACAATGTGTTTTGTCCCTACCACTATTTTATTCTCCTATCTGATAAATATATATATATATATATATATATATATATATTTGCACATATTATCCTTTATCTTGTATAAAAGTTAGATTTGTGTGGTGTGTCGAGTATCACAGAAGACAACACAAATTGGTTGAACTGACAAGATATAAACAGTTATCACAGCTGAGACAACTTCAGGATAAGTTGTCGGTCTAAGCTGCAGTTAGATAAGAAGTAGTTTGTCTTAGCTGCTTGTCTTTACTGGTACACTGAAGGTGGTGTATTGACGGATCACAGTGAGATGTGTTCTCCTAACTGACCTTAGTGGAGAACCAAGATCTCGGTGACTTAGCTGGTCTTAAGCTTGGTAAGACTTCAGTTGAGTGCATTTGGCTATCTATCACTTTGACCTACTATGGTGAACGTCATCGCGACCGAATCTACGTATCTTGGGTGTTAGTAGTTATTTGTGGCTCAGGCTGGTTGTCTGTATCTTGCAGCTGTATCCCAGTAAAATGGGTTGATAATATCCCCTGAGGAACTCGAAAGGATTAGCACACTAAACCCGGCCGGTTGATTAAGTTCGAGTGTGTTAATAAGGTCGAGTGGTACTACTCAGGAATATAAGATGTTAATTAATTTAAGCTGTCAGTGAGCTTAATTAATTAACGGATATTTCTATCTTAAATACGGAGATCGATTAAGTCTAAAATACAAGTTCATGCTCAAGTTGGGATAAAGGGGTAAGTCAGCACAAATTCTCTAGTGGAATGAATTTATGTTTATTAATTAATTTTGCTTTAGGTTGAGCATAGATAATTTTGAGGCCCAACTTTATTTCTTGTATTAGATCCCTGATTTGACCCAATTAGTTGGCTAGTTATTTATTGTCTCTCAGAAATCATTATTAATGGATTAATGTATTTTTTACATTATTTAATAATGTTATTTATCTTGAATTAATTGGTTGTGTCAATTAATTGATAAATATTAGTAGCCCAATGGATTAATTAATTATATTATGAGCTAATTATGTGGAAACCCATTAAAAATATAATTAAAGTAATGAGCTACAAATATATTAATATTATATTAGCTTTTGAAGCCTATATATATTAGTATTCTGTTCATAAACATATTACAAACACATTCACAAATTAAATGACGCCATGCGTGCGATGTGGAGAGACAATATTCTTAATTTTCTCCAGTTCTCTGACCACACAGAGGGAAAAAAAGGTCGGGACACAAATCAGAAGATCTGACACACGAGCAACGATCAGAGCCGCGACAATATACGAAAGTGGAAGGTAATCGTTTCTAACCCTTATATTTCCTTCACTAAGCACTATTAAATTTGTGGCCATTGGGATGAAGAAATTTCATGTTAATGATAATAATCTTATTCTTATCAAATACTCCCTCCGTCCCGCTCCAAGCGATCTGTTTTCCATTTCAGCGTCATGTCTCAAGTGACCTGTTTCAGAAAATGGAAATAACTTTTAAAAAATTCACAAATTCTCTCATACTTTATCATTTATCTATTCTACTTTAATCATTTATCAATTACTCACTTACAATCTCAGTAATCTTATCTCTTTTACTTTATCATCTACTCATCTCTCGTACTTTATTATCCATTTTTTTAATTCTCGCATTGAAAAGAAACGGATTACTTGACACCGAAAAGAAACGGTCACTTGGAACGGGACGAATGAAGCAATATTTGACCATCTAAAGTCTAAACTCCAAATATTGCATTTAATATAAAAAATGGTGGACTAAAACGGCACAATATGTAAATGAATTTGAACGCTGGCAATCTACAATAGTAATACAGATATATACAATTTGATGAAGCACACACAACACGCGGAGAAACAACTTTCAGTCTGATCCATTGAATTTTACAATCTTCTCGCAGATATAGGGTCAGAATTTCTTTCATTTTCCCCAATCTCAGGGTTTAAGATCCAGGCTAAAATCTCCCTAGTTATTGTTTCCGATCTGTAATTTTTTTAAATTCTGGATTGGAGGTCAATTCAAGTTTGTGCTATTGAGGTTTTGAGGATTTGATTGGAAAAATGTCGGTGAAGACAAATGCTTCGGTTAGGGATCGGACACAGGAGTTCTTAGGGATTGCAGAGAGGGCAAAGAAGTCGGTTTCGTTGCAGAATGGGCCTAGCAGCAGTGGATCGAAGCGGGTGGAGCCGCCACGGTCGGCGATGGCGTTGCAATCGGAGTTCAATAAGAGGGCGTCCAAAATTGGAGGGGGGATTCACCAGACGTCGCAGAAGCTAGCTAAGCTGGCACAACGTGAGTAGTATTAGACTTCAGTACGTTGTTGTTTTTCATGTGGTTTGTCTGCCTATATTTATCTGTCGAGAAATGGGGGCTTGCACCTGCGCCTTCCCATAACTTATTTCATGGAGCATATTGACTGAATTACATCTATTGTCTATGAATATGTTTTGTTGTCTGCGTATTTGGGCTGTGTGTTGGAATTGAAAATCAGGCTTCTGAAATCTGACTTGGGAATTAATAAATAGATGTTGCAGAGAGATCCGCTTGCTCTGGTGGCTTGTGACCGTGTGTTTTTGAGCAACTCTTTTGATTTACTGGTTATGGGTTCGCGAGGATTGTTTGTCGTTGGTATTGTATTCTCTTATGTATATTTGCCATTGGTTTCGTAGCATACGAGTTTGTGGGTCATTTTAATGTTTCACAAAACTGTAGGGCCGCTTGAATAAGAATCTCAAAGATCATATTGGATCATATAAGCAAAGATCTTGTTAAACCTTAAGGATAATAAGCTATGCATGTTGATATGTTCGCCACTGAAAACTAACTTCGTAATAAGGCTTATTTGTTGTTTGCCATCCCATGCTCTCTATTAATTGCTATCAGTTGTGTAGATTGGCATGGTAACTTAATAATTCAGTGCTTTTTTTTTTATATTGCAGTGGCAAAGAGGATGTCGGTTTTTGATGATCCTACCAAGGAAATCCAGGAACTCACTGCAGTTATCAAGCAGGATATAACAGCTCTTAATTCAGCAGTAGTTGATCTCCAGTTTCTTTCCAGTTCACGTAATGAGAATATTTCAAATGACACCATTACCCATTCTACTACGGTTGTTGATGATTTGAAAAATCGTTTGATGGGTGCCACAAAGGAGTTCAAGGAAGTTTTAACCATGCGAACAGAGGTGAACCTCTTACCCTTATTGATGCATGCTATTATATTCATCCAAAATTGGCCATCATTTTTCCTGGATAGCTACTAATATGATCCATTTTCCTGGTCCTCAACAGAACCTCAAAGTTCACGACAACAGAAGACAGTTGTTTTCGTCTTCTACTTCCAAGAATCATTCAAATCCTTTTGTTCGACAGCGTCCGTTGGCTGCAAAGGCTTCTAGTAGCTCAACCCCTCCACCTCTTCCATGGTCTAATGGGACACAAACTTCATCTGAGTTATTTCCCAAGTAAGCAAACATATGAAGTTTCCAATCAGTTGCTATCTCTACAGCTTTTTTTACTGTTTGATCCTGCATTTTTTCCCCCCCTGCTGTTAGTAGTTTCCTGTTTTTCTTTAATGCTCATATTGTGGTTCGAATAGTACAATTAAACTGTTCCAAAGGGTCCTGAATACGGTTCTGGTCAAATGCTTTTTAGGACATAGATTGAGCCAAACAAGTTGAGTTGTATTGTTTCGCCAAAAAGCGAACAGATCAGTTATTTGCGTAACTTATTCTCTACAACTTCTTTATCAGGAATCAGGTGGATGGGGAGACTCAGCCTTTGCTGCAGCAGCAACAAAATCAACAACAACAACAACAAATGGTTCCCCTACAGGATAGCTACATGCAGAGTAGAGCTGAGGCTCTTCAGAATGTGGAGTCGACAATTCATGAGTTGAGCAATATCTTCAACCAGTTAGCTACACTGGTATCTCAACAAGGAGAAATTGCTATCAGGTAAGCATGAGCTAAAAATTTCCCATTCTTGTTGACCAATTAACATAAAGTACTTAATCACATGTACCAGTTCATTGTTCTCATGCGATAACCTTGACCAAATCTATGTTAATAGGATCGATGAGGACATGGAAGACACACTGGCGAACGTGGAGGGAGCACAAGGGGCTTTGCTCAAGTACCTTAACAGCATCTCGTCGAATCGGTGGCTAATGATCAAGATATTCTTTGTGTTGATGTTCTTTCTCATGATATTCCTATTATTTGTGGCATAGTTCGGTTCATTTCTATGCTACTTGAGAGATTAAGCTTTTGGTACACTCCAACATATTTTTGCTGTATATTCTCTTTTCTATATCAGAAAGATATTCTCTTTTGTTGTTAAGATGGTGAAACTCCAAACTGAAATGTATTGGCAAATTCTATATTCTAAGATCTGTTGCAAAATTAGTGACCTCCTTGTGTTTGTTTACTGAATGTCGTGGTTGAAGTGTGCTTGTATTAGTAAGACACATCTAATTACGTTTCATAATAATATACAAAGAACTAACATTGGTGTAGTAAGACACAAAATAATATACAAAGAACTAAACTTGGTGTAGTAAGACAACTCGGAAGATCATCTCGACCCAAAAAATGGTGGCCCATTCGGTGGGCCACCAATCACGCCCCGCCACGCGCGTGCATTGGTGCGCCCACCTTTTTAAAAATTAAAATATGGCCCACCAATGTACGCGTGGCATGGCGTGATTGGTGGCGCCACCGAATGGACACCAATTTTGGGCCGAAGATCCGGCTTGGTAAGACAGGGGGCGGCTTCAGTTTCTTCTCACGAATTAGTGAATTAGGATACCGGGCTTTTATTGCAACCCATGCTACTAAACTTCAGTATCTTCTCACGAATTAGTGAATTAGGATATCGGGCTTTTGTTGCAGCCCATGCTACTAAATCAGATGCTTTATTTTTGGTACCAACAATCAAGAACTGTTTCCCCCTACTTGCTGCATCAAAAACCATATCGCAGGCTTCAGATAGAAAATGAGTAGTTTTGGTAAGATTTATAATATGAATAACCTTTATGATCTATTCTCTCTCTTGTTTCTTTTCTTTCTAAAAAATCATATCGAAGATTGTGTAATGCTTACTCTAAAACTATTCGTTTATATGGTAGTAGTTTTTTTTTTGTTTCTCTCTTTATATTTGGATTCCTACTCTTATATGAAACGACCAAAGCAACCTATTTAGGCCTCCAAATAAGGAAGGCCCCCAAAATTTTATACATATTATTACTCCATTCGTCTCACTCCATTGATCCAAAAAACAATGAATTTGTTAACTTTCACTAACAATCAACACTAAAAATGACTAAAGGTAATACAATTTATTTGAAACCAATTACGCGCAAGTAAGTACTTATTGTGTCTAGGATCCTTCACAATTTTATGGTGTAGTTCGAGAAAACAACACTGTGATTTTTTTATGCAATTAGAAAAAGTTAAGAGAGATTTAAGTTTTAAGAAAAGATAGAATACTAAAATCACATTTCACAAAATTGTCTTAGTGTTATTGGTAATTTTAAATGATTATTAATTTATAATATTGACGGGACCATATATTTATACTGAAATTTTCTAAAAATTATTATCTTATTACCTTATCGAATTTTATGATTTTTTTCATTCGCCCGAGTCGGGACCGGAGAAAAAAATTATTTTAGAAAGGTTATTAATTTATCGATTATTAAATTATAGAGGTTGTTTACTTATCAAATTATAAGTTATTTAATTAAAAATACGTGCTTGCATTATTAGAGATATGGGTGATTAAATTTTGTTCTTCAATTCCAGTTTTTAAGTTTCTTATACAATTTCATTTTTCTCGAATTGCAATCACGTGCAAATTTTATTTGAAGTTCAAACTTCATGGACAAAAATCAAACTGTACATAAAGTTTGTTTATTTATCAGCATTCCCAAACTTTCGAATTTTGCCACGTCACCACTTGTCTGCCACGTTAATGACCACGTCAATTTCAATTTTGACATGTCAGCTTCAACTTAGCCGAAAATATCACAAATTTTTAAAAATTGAAAATTTGTGTATTTAGATTAAAGTTTGTGAATTTATTGCTATTACATTTCTATCCCAATCTATACAACCCTTCCCACGCTAAATTGATACATTCACTATAAATTTAGTGGGTGTTTAGAACAGCTTATTAAAAGCTGCTTTCAGCTTTAAGTTAGTGTGGAGGTGTTTGGGACATCCAGAAGCTGAGATTATCTAAAATTAGGTAAAAAATAGAGAAGCAGCTAAAACTGCTCCACCCCAGTTTTCAACTTCAGCTTATTGCTTATGATTTTTTCGGACCAAATTACCCTTAAAAACTTTATTTAATTCTAAAAATATCTATATCCCTAATATTTATTACAATTCTTTTTCTTCAACATACTAGCCGTGTCTCTTCCTCTCTCTATCAATTATAGTATTACATAATATTTATATTAATTTAATATTTTATAATATTATATTAAAATTATAAAGCAAAAAATAGATTTAGAATAAGAATAATTTTTTAATTTTATTTATTTATTATTTATTATAAATATTTAAATAACACTAAGGGCAAAATAGACATTTATTCTAAAAAGTAATAATAAGCTACTTCTATCAGCAGTATTCCAAACACTATTTTCCCACTTTCAGCTGCTTTCAGAACGTATTTCCAAACACTAACTGATTTTCAAATAAGCTGTTTTCAGCTGCTTTAAGCAGCTTTCAGCACTTATCAATAAGCTCCAGCTACTCCAAACACCCCTTTATTACTTCACACTCATTTCTTCCCGCTCAAGATTATTATCTTAACTTCACTCTATCTATTCTCTTTTATCTAATTCCCTAATTTCACTCTCTCACATGCCTTAATTTTCCTTACTTTAGCTGAAATTCTTCAATCTGAATCAATTATTCATCAGTTGATTTATTTCTTTCCACTGCCCGAATATCAGTTTGTTATTATAAGTCTCATATCTTTATTAATGTACACCAACTTTTTAAAATTATCGCGCTTTAAAGAAAGTGGACAAGTTCGATGGAACGAAGAGAGTATTATTCAATGAAAATATCCATTTATCAATTAATTCGTGCCTTATGCCCATATCCACAAATTTGTTGGGCTTTTACGGATCTTGAGGCTAGGATTAGTCTAGCTGTGGCACTCAACTGAAAATTGAAAGACAACTCTTTTGTTTTCTAACTGTTTATGCAAACATCGTCTGTAATTGAAATTTATTTATGCGTATTTAACATTTTCTTTCTTGCGCTGATGAAATATTTTGTTTTATTGTTGTGAGTCTAATATTCCCTTCCTTCCTAGTTGGGAACAAAATTGAATTCGCCAAGCAATCTCGTCGCTCCTCCAAAGCGCCGTGGCCGTACGGCTGTTGCAGTTGCTTCGTCGTTTCTATCGTTATTATGTCGTGCGCGCCGCCGTATTGTATATGCCGGTAATTCCCACTTCTTTCGCGAAGCGCGAAGATTGATTAACATAGCCAGAACGGCGTGTGATTGCGCTAATTGCGTGATGCCTATGTTAGATGTGTGCATTTGTTTTCCTTCTTTGTATGGTTACGTCTAATTTACATGGGTTTTTGGAAAGATTATGTCTTAATCAGTTCAATTGGAGTATGCTAGGCTGATAGCGGTACGTACGTATTGAGGGTCTTGTCGTTTTTAGAAGGAGTCTAAGTTGGCTGCGCGTGTTAAAATGATTCTCACATGACAATTATGTACTTGTGTGTGTTTATTGTGTAACTGGTTTTTTGTTTTTTTCGGATGGAAATGTGTCTCTTGGTCCTTTGAGATGGAAGGTTTGAAATATATTGATTCTTGAATGGGTTTTTGTTTAATGTGGTTTTCAGGTTTGCTTTGCTGCTTCGCTGGTTTGAACTGTAACTTCTCCTAAAATAGGGTTAGGCGGGGACTAAGGGCCTGCTCTTGGTCCCCTGCAAATGCGTTTCAGAATATATTAGAATCCGCTACATTAAGATAATGAGTCTTGAACTTCGTAGCCCATTTCTTGGAGTTCCTCTTAAGTGCACTACTTTTGAAGCAAGAAACAAGCGGGATTATGCTTACATGAATCGAGCTACGCGAAAACCCTCCAAAAAGGGTTCAAATCCTCTATCATGTAAATGCTTCAAAAAAGTTGACTGGGGCTTCCATGGCAACAAATTTAGGAACTTTTATGGGAAGAATATTGACCAACTTCGGAAGAAGCTGGAATTGCAGACTGGTCGCATGATCAATTCTGTTAGAGAGCCAATTGTGCGGAACGAGAGTCTTGTCAAAATCATGACTCCAGTATGGGAAGAGGGTTTATTTCTGTTCAGGTGCTCTGTCTTCTTTACTGTGATATCTGGGTTGTGCATATTAGTTTGGTACGGGCGGTCGAAAGCAAAGGTATATATCGAAGCGAATCTACTGCCATCAGTTTGTACCATACTTAGTGATCAGCTTCAGAGAGAGCTTGATTTTGGCAAGGTCCAAAGAATTTCCCCTTTAAGCATTACTCTGGAGTCATGCTCAATTGGGCCTCATTGTGAAGAGTTCTCTTGTGGTGAGGTTCCCACTGTCAAGCTTCGTATTCGTCCGTTTGCAAGCCTCAGAAAGGGTAAAATTGTTATTGATGCTGTTTTAGCCAATCCAAGTTTATTGGTAGCTCAGAAGAAGAACTATACTTGGTTGGGGATACCCTATTCGGAAGGCATTCCCCAGAAGCACTTGTCCACTGAAGATGGAATTGATTATCGCACAAGAACAAGGAGGCTTACGAGGGAGGAAGCTGTTCTTCGCTGGGAAAGAGAAAGAGATGATGCAGCTAAAGTATCTGCTGAAAAGGGTTATATCATGCACGAGTGCAATTCTATTCCTCCTGAGGATGACACTTTCAAGGAGCATATGGCTCTACCGACAAGGACAAGATTAGGAACTTTTGGTCTTTTCCCTTATACAGATGATAAATTGCAGTGGAGAGACCATCATTGTATGGATGCTGGTGCAGAGTATGATTTGAAGCATGCTGATTTGGAGAGATCATTTGGTGCAAAAGTCTCAAACCTTGAAACCAGCTTCTGGTCCAGGATAGTGCCTGGGTCTACGAGGCACAAATCCAAGAGAAAAGCCAATGGAAGGGATTTATTAACCATTGGTGTTGCTTCAAAAAGGCGACTTCTTGAGCGCAGTGCTTCTGCAGCTCATTTGTTTAATATAGGGAAATCACTGGGAGATCCAGGAAGCTGTACCAGTGCATCTGTATGCTACGATTCTCATAAGATGGGTACTGCTCCCTTGAGAAGCAACAATGATACCGGTACCTCTGATTTTGCTATGGCTCAGTGTGAAGTGGATGAGGGAGCTATGTGTCAGGATCTAAAGGTTGACTGTAGTGTTGATGATAGGAAAGTTGAAGTTGGTGAATATTTACTGAAAAACAAGGATATTTTAAAGGTGGAGAACAAGATGAAGACTGATTATGTTTCTACAGAAATTTTAGAAACTCCATCGAGGAATCAGATAGATAACACACGAGATCCTTCTCTCTCCACTTCTGGTAGAATTAGTAAATTACGGAACTCCAATGATAAATTGTCATCAGAAACAAATGTTACAGGAACAAGTGAAACTAACGATTGTGACACAAGTAGTGAATATGTTGAAGGTGATGGTATCATTAAGACAGATGCCAGATTGATCAAGGATGTGAAGAATGCTGAGAGTGACATATTGGATTCTCAAGGCGCCGGTGCCTCTAGTGGTTCTAGTTTGACTGTTGTTGAGTCTTCAAATTCACTTAGTGTTCTGGAAAAATTTGCACCTTTGGGTCCACAATCAGCCCTGTCCGCTGCCTTTAAAAACTTTGCAGAAGCATGGTCTTTTTGTCCTGTCAATCCTTGGCAGAGGTTGAAGTCTGAGCTCAAGAAGGGATATGAACATATATCCACAGAAATAGTCGATGAGATTGGTGAAGAAAATATGTCAGGCATAGATGAAAATATTCCTGTCGTTCTTGACTCTGTACATTTTAAAGGTGGTACACTGATGCTGCTTGCATATGGTGATAAAGAACCAAGGTAGCATTACACGTGCTGCCTGTAAGATCACATTAAGATTCTCCTTTTTTGCCTAGGCCATTTCCCAAGGACTGCATCAATAAGTAGCTTAGTGTTCATTGGAATATATGCTGCTTGATTTTACTTGTTGGAAGCTATACTTATTGTTAAAGCTTTAAAAAAGTTTTGTGTCTTTTTAGGATAGGGTTGTATTTAACTACTCCCTCCGTCCCATTCCACTTGTCTTGTTTCTTTTGGGCACGGAGATTAAGAAGAGTGGGTGGTTGTGTGTAGATGAGTGTGTGATTGTGTGTAAAGAGGTAGGCCCCACAAAGAAAAAGTGGTAGGTTGTGTAATGATTAGGCTTCCTTTTTTGGAAACTAGACAAGTCGAACGGGACAGCCCAAAAAGGAAAACTAGACAAGTCGAATGGGACGGAGGGAGTATTTAGTTAAAACTACTCTCTTAAGAAATGAATTAAATGATTGTTTATTTATACTGTTCAGGATGGACTATAACATTTATAGATTTATCTTATGTTGATTTTCTTACAGATCCGGGATTCCTTACTCCATGTATTTGGTTGCAATTTTTGTTCCTTTTATAGAGAAATGGAAGTTGCCAGCGGGCATGTCAAGTTTCAGAATCACTACGGGCGTGTTCATGTGCAAGTTACTGGAAATTGCAAGATGTGGAGATCGGATTTAGTGTCTGAAGACGGTGGATGGTTGTCAACTGATGTTTACGTTGATATCAGTGAGCAGAAATGGCATGTTAATTTGAAAATTGCAAATCTCTTTGTTCCGGTAGAGTACTTTGAACGTCTAAACAATTTTCATTTACTATTGAGCCATGTATGCTGTCGCCATTGAATTTCGACGAACCTTATAGCTATATCTTCATTTGTAGCTTTTTGAAAGGATACTAGACCTTCCAATTTCATGGTCTAAAGGAAGAGCTAGTGGCGAGGTGCTTCTCTGACTTCATTCGTTTTCTTGTAAAATGAATCATTTTACATGTTATGAGCTGAGTACTATTGAAGCAATCAGTATTTTTCTATATTTTTTAAAATAAAAATTGATAAGTGGTCTTATAGTTCGTCGGTATAGTTGATGTTACATTTCAATTTTTCTTGCCAACAAACCAGAATTGTTGATGTAGTTACAAAGACGATCTAGTTTCTCATGATTCATTTTCTAGCCACAAATGATGTTTTCTGGCTCCCACTCTGCGTGATGCATAATATTTGTTGTTATTATTTCTAGACACAAAGTAGCACTATTGGTTGGTTGATTTAAGATAAAGTCTGTATATTTGCTAATCATTATAAGAAACTGGCTATAACTGATTTGGAGTTACTACCTAGTTAAACTTTATATGAGAGTTTGTTGGAATGTCTACTCTGGAGCTATCACCTTAAACTATTCTATAAATTGCTGAGAAGGTTTTGTTTCCCTTGATCACGAAAAAAAATGAAAGTTCTGCTCAGATGTGGTCAAATCTGGTGAATGATTCTGAGATTGTACTTTATTGTTAACAGGTTCACATATGCATGTCAAAAGGAGAAACTTTTCCTAATCTTCATGGACAACTTGACGTAACAGGGTTGGGCTTTCAGATATATGATGCTCCATCATCGTTTTCTGTATGTTACTGATGTCGCTATCCTATATATGTCTCTTCTTTCATTAAATTTTTTAAACTTTGTCTTAGTTCATTAGATTAATAACAATCATTCAGCTGTGTTACGTTGCTGGCTGGTGGTCAAGAATCGTGAAAATTGTTCCATTGACAGTCAGTTGCAACCAGCCATGTTTCTTTATCCATCTTAGAATGTGTACCTGTGATAAGAATATGCTATGAAATCAATCACTTCATGTGTTCCAAGATGATTATATTTTTAGATGAGCTGAAGCTTGTCAGTTGTCACTTTCATCATAGGATTACTTGTAAATGTAATCTGCCTTCGATTAATTCTCGTTTATTTTGTTAGGATGGATAAATAGCTAAAATTTACTCATCCTGAACAATATAGTCAACCTACTTGCCATGCTGCTTCTGTAGTTTGTATCTTTCCCCAGAAACAAACTTATACCTGTACAGAGAAAATGAATACAAAGAACTTTGGATTGGTTTTTGAGCAGTAGTATTTGAAAAACATTGTAGCATCACCAGATCAGTATAATACAAAATTTCACGAGTGCTGCAAATACATCCAGTTCTCGTGGATCTCTCAGATAGTTTCACAAGATATAGCTTAAAATTATATTCCTAGATTTGTGCTTTACGACAAATTCATATGCGTAGGATGAAAATTTTATTGTGTTGAGAGTTGAGATTGAATGGTCAATAGTGCCTCACAGCCGTGAATGATTTTTTATTTTTTATTATTTTTTTATTTTTTATTATTATGTATATCGAATGACCAGGAATCATTATAATTGTTAACTTGATGAGCCTTCGCCACTATATAGAATAACTACAAGAGAAGACTTTTAGTTGCTTCTTTGTTTAAGTTTCGATTGTGCCCTTTACTCCTTCTGTAAGGTTCAAATATATTTTCCTACTTCCAATATGCTTTTCTGAAGTATTCTAAGATTATTGGCCTTCTCCTTGCACAGGATGTTTATGCAAGCTTGTTTTTTCGAGACCAGCGAATATTTTTGCACAATGCCAGGGGCTGGTTTGGTGATATTCCTTTAGAAGCATCTGGGGATTTTGGGATTGATCCAGAGCATGGGGAATATCACGTAATGTGTCAGGTATATCGATGCATTTGCTAGCAGAAACACTGTAAACTGATTCACTTGAAAACTAAGTTCCTGTAGAGTGGTTTTATGTGCTTCAATCTCAAAAGAAGAAATTCTTGACATTCTGATGCTCGTATTTCAGGTTCCATCTGTAGAAGTGAATGCCTTGATGAAAGCATTCAAAATGAAGCCATTGTTGTTCTCGGTACTCATTTCCTTCTAGATGATTTAATTAAAATCAGTCTTTTGAGACCTGTCTCCTCTCTATTTGTCTTTGATAAATACCTGTTTGTTTGCGCAACCATTAATTATTATGAAAAGCTCATTCTGATCTCTGAATTTCCAAAATGAGCAAGAAATATGATTGTTCAGGAAGTTCCTTACTTGGCAGGCCTTTCTAAGATTCCAGCCATTAACTGACGGAGGGAAATTTTTATTATATTATATGCCACATAAAAAAGCTGATGGTTTATTTATTAAGCATTTTCAATGCTGAATTTGGTTTGGATATTTCAGTTTCTTAACAGATTCTAACTAGATCATCAATTTTTGTGATGAAGAAAGTGGAACAAAATAACATGGACTAGTGTTACAATCTTCTTTATTACATAGAGGGTGCTATTAGTTGAGCTCATCTCCACTTTTTGTTTCTGTCTAGCTTGTGCATTTATTACAGAATGGAACTAGTTTAAATTAATTTTAGGCGCTTCTGGTCCCTGGACATTTGCATCAGCACCATAGCACAAGGATGCCTTTGCCACTACTACACAAGCACATCCTTAGTAGCATCCTTAGTAGCACTGCAACTAGATATGCTGTGTTCTTACCCCATCAAAATAAGAAATTCTGACACGATATCACCGTTTCCTTGTCAAGTCAGCCAACGAACCATTGTCCACTTTGATTTTTCAGAGTAGGCCCCCAAATTGTAATAAACTATCTCAGTCATGCTTATCAGCACAAACCAAAACGATAGCTACTGTGGTCCTTTCTACAAAGACATTACTCATCACTTGCTTATCTTTTCTAGTTACAAATAACTGATCAGTTTTACTAGTTTGCCAACACTAATAAGCGAGTTTCTGACATAATTGTAATTCAAGCTATATACTTAGTTCTCAAGCGCAGGCGTAAGTTTTACGCAGACATTTAGTTTATGACGGCTGTGTCTATCTTCTGTTTGTTCATTACTTCGTCACTATCTTTTTCCTAAATTTTGGAACATTGCATTGCAAATTATTTGTCTGCTTGTGTTATTTACAAAGTGGATTTACACTGAGCTTTGTTTCTTCATCTTGTTTCCATTTCCTGGTGCCACCCTATTGAGGTTGGTACTCTCATTCTCTAAAACCAACATAACAAGTATTCTCCATTCATTAGCTGGCAGGATCAGTAACGGCTGTGTTCAACTGTCAAGGCCCATTGGACGCTCCTGTTTTCGTGGGGAGTGCACTGGTCTCGAGGAAGATCGCACATTTGTCTGCTGATACACCCCAATCAGCTGCTTATGAGGCAATGATGAATAATAAAGAGGCTGGTGCTGTGGCGGCCATCGACCATGTTCCACTCTCCTATGTCTCTGCCAATTTCACCTTTAACACTGATAATTGTGTAAGTAATTATTTAATAATAATCCATGGCCATCATAGGATTAGGTTTTCTATCTTTTTGTTTCAACACATGCTCTTTGTTGCTTATATCAGGTTGCTGATCTGTATGGAATCAGAGCTACACTGGTTGATGGTGGTGAGATTCGTGGAGCTGGGAATGCGTGGATTTGTCCTGAGGTATTTATTTTCCTAGAAGAGAGTATAGTTGATTGTTGATAACAATAAGTTCTTAAAGTAGCAGGATAGAATCATGTTTGGAGAAGTAGTATATGTCTAACTTGGGTTGGTTCTTCACTTACCAATATACAGCTTTTGGAGTTTTTATGGTCTTGCAATGAGCCTGAAATGTTAATCATGTTACAGCCCTTTGATCTTGAGTACATAGTTTATGTTAATATACTGTTTCCAAGACATCTAGGGGAAATTCTAATGGCAGCATCAGCTTTATGTATGAGAAAAAATGAACCTGTAGACTTACTAATTTAATGTGAAGATTGCAGGGTTTCTATCTAGATCAATCTTCCATTGAAATTGTATTAACTTCCGAGGAATATTCGATGACTTTTAATTTTCTTTCATATCGATTTCTTCCTTTAATTATTTGCAGATTGGGCAAATTGTTGTTTCTAGTTTGATCTAATGTAACCTCGGCCTATTTTGTAGGGTGAGGTTGATGACACGGCAATGGATATTAACTTTTCAGGCAGCTTCTGTTTTGACAAAATTATGCATCGCTATATACCTGGTTACCTTCAAACTATGCCCCTCAAGTTAGGAGATCTGAATGGTGAAACAAAAGTTTCTGGCTCATTGTTAAGACCGTAAGATCTCTAGTTATGCGTCTTTATAAGTTGATGGAGATTTTCTTGTCTCCTTGGATTGATATTTCCTGGAAAAGAGTGCTCACAAATTTTGTTAATGGAATATCTTTATGGATGCAGAAGATTTGATATAAAATGGACTGCGCTAAAAGCTGAGGGGTCACTTTCTGATGCTCGTGGAGATGTGATTATCTCACACGATCACATTTGTGTCAATTCTTCATCTGCTGCTTTTGAATTATACACAAAAGTATCAACATCATACCCTGATGAAAACTGCTTATCCCGGAGAGAGTGTAATAGAGTAGTTGCCATGCCCTTTTCTGTTGAAGGGGTTGAATTGGATCTACGAATGCGCAATTTTGAATTTTTCAATTTAGTTTCGTCCCTATACGTTTGATTCTTTGAGGCCTATCCATTTGAAAGCAACAGGTAAAATTAAGTTTCAAGGAAAGGTCAACAAGAATTCTTGCAGCCAAGTCTTCCAACCTGATACAAAATTAGAATTGTCCCAAAAGGAAGGTGACGAAGATGAAAATAGCATATCTGGTGATATTTCAATCTCAGGTCTAAAACTCAATCAATTGATGCTAGCTCCTCAGTTAGCTGGGGTGTTCAACATAACGTCCAAGGGTATGAAGGTTTGTCTCATAGCCATCTGCTTAATAGAAAGTTATTTCTTATTAGGCATCGTGTGAGATACTTATATTAACTTTGTCTCTAGGACTCATGCCTAAAATGGGTTAACTGTGACATTTATTCTGTCTGGCCGATGGATTTAGCTACTGTTCACACAGGAGCCTGAAAAAATTATTTGGTTAAAAGCTTAAATTTCCTTCATCTTGAATATGATTTGCTCTGTCAGAAAGTCAAGTGATAAGACCCTAAAAGCTTATCATTTTGCTCCTTAGATTCATGTAGTTATGTTTCTTTAGGAAGCTAAAAATTGAAGTTCAAAATGTCTTCATAACTTTCTTGAACAGTAAAGTTTGCACGATGGTGAGACAAAAATGCTAGTA
The DNA here is from genome assembly GCA_028984105.1 of Lavandula angustifolia. NCBI lineage: Eukaryota > Viridiplantae > Streptophyta > Magnoliopsida > Lamiales > Lamiaceae > Lavandula > Lavandula angustifolia. The sequence goes on from CM054816.1 coordinate 1,455,719, forward strand.
TGCCTGTCTCTAAACCAGAGAGGCCCACCAAATGCGTCATTTAACTTTTATGTTTTTCCCTTTAGTGCTAGGCGATTAGGCCTTACAATAACTTACAACTATTACTGGAACTATATCCTTTTTAATTTCACCAATAAATGCGCTTTCTTCTCCATATATGAAGCGAAAAACACCATAACTTCTCCATCATTTCCTTGGTCTTTTTTTGGGTGATGCAGTTGGATGCTACTGGTCGGCCAGATGAAAGTCTTGCAATTGAAATTGTAGGCCCTTTTCAATCCACTTCTGAAGAAAATCTTGCTGGGAAGTTGCTTTCTTTTTCTTTGCAGAAAGGACAGCTGAAAGCTAATGCGTGCTATCGACCACTACACTCAACTACCTTAGAGGTCCATTTAATGATTTTCTAGTAACTTACTTTACCTTTAACTGTCTCTGCTGTCTTGCCCTTTTACTGTGCACTGCTTTACTCAAAACTTATACATGATAAATGTGCCTTTCCTTATGCAATTAGGTACGACATTTGCCGCTGGATGAGCTGGAGCTAGCGTCACTCCGTGGAGCAATTTCAAGAGTAAACTTCTAGTTGGAGTACTAAATATTAAATTCCGTTCCCCTAGATGCATATGCTTTTAATTTATCATCATTATTTTTAACTGACTAATCGAACTCATACTCAAGGTTTAAAAAACCAACTCATACTTTATATAGTTCTCCTTTTTGTTTTCATATTTGCCTTTTCAAACTTGCTTGGGCAATTTATCTAGTTGATATAATTGACTGGTTGGATATATGGCTAAAGTTTTAGTTATATTGTTTAGGTATCTTACTGTAATAAGTTTGTCAAATTTGGCTTGATAAATAGTTGTATCAAAGCACTAACCAGAGAACTGCTTTATGCTCTGAATAACTTAAACTAGTTTTCTGTGTTTCCGTTCATTTTAAATGTGCTTTTAACAATAGATGAATATAGTACTTGTGGATTGTAGCTGCAACAGGTCTTCTTCTGTCCCTGGAGAACATGATGAACATTGAAATAAGTTGATGTAATGGATCTAGTATTTCTTGTACACCTTTGAGCACAACTCTTTATTTTGTTATGTTCTTTTTCCCTTTTCAGGCCGAACTGCAGTTGAACTTTCAAAAACGAAGGGGCCACGGCATGTTATCAGTTCTTCAACCAAAATTCAGTGGTGTGTTGGGTGAAGCTCTAGATGTGGCTGCCAAATGGAGTGGGGATGTGGTGAGTACCTTTGTCACATCTATTTCAGATTCGCTGGTTTTTGGTTCAGATGTTCACTTTGAATAGCACCTAGCAAACATTTTATGATTATCCTGCAACATTCAGTTCTATAAATAGCTCTACTGAACACAGTAGGCGCTTTCTGTTATTTATTAATCCAAGTTCAATTGCTAGATAACACAACTCTTCTTAAATGAGAGGAACTTTTAAGAGTTTGTTATTATCTTCTTAATGTAGAACATGAATTATCTTCCTTTATGACAAGACCAGATTAGACTTTTGCCAATGTATTGGTGTCCTTCTATGGATTAAGAAATTGTGATTGCTTATGTTAGTTCCTACTGTTATTTCGGTTCGCGAAGGTATAAGTTTCTTTCTTTGAAAAAATTGAGAGGGCTGTGAATCTCATTTGAATGTAGGAGGTTAAGTTAGTCTGCCAACAAGATGCATCAGAAATTTTCCTCAAGGCATAAAATGTTTCTTAGTAACTGGAGCAGCAGGTTAACCCATGAATCATCACTGGAAACAACATATAATTGTATAAAGTAAACAGGTCCTTTTTGTGAGTTTCTTGTATCATTGGGCTAATTGTACGTGGTTGAATTCTTTGTCTTTTAACAGTAAGTCCAGCTTTATGTTATTTTTGTAGTTTATGTAAATGGAATATAGTTATTATTCATGTTTGTTGCTGGTCTATACGTATTTGATATAGATCACAGTTGAAAGAGCAATCTTGGAGCAAAGCAATAGCAAATATGAACTCCAAGGGGAGTATGTATTGCCTGGTTCTCGGGATCGAAGCCCGGCTGGAAAGGAAAAAGGTAGCTTGTTTCAGAAAGTAATGACTGGTCATCTTGGGAGTATGATCTCTTCTATGGGTAGATGGAGAATGCGATTAGAGGTCCCTAACGCTGAGATTGCCGAAATGCTTCCACTCGCTAGACTTATTTCTCGAAGTTCAGATCCTGCTGTTCAATCTAGATCGAAGGTTATGGTCTACTATTTTGATAAACTAAACGTTCAATTTGTGTCAACTACTGCAAAGTGTCAGATCTGCCCTGTCATGTCATCTGCTTGGAACTTTGTTTTACATATATGGAACAAGTACATGTTTGCCTTTATAGATGCTGTATTCCTGTGCTAGCATTTCAACATGTCTGCCTTTTTTCTTTCTTTAATAATGCAGGATCTTTTCATACAAAGTTTGCAATCAGTTGGAATATGTGCTGAAAGCCTTCAAAAACTGCTTGAGGTATGTTAACTTGCAAAGACTTTAAGTTGCTACTTGCTACCAAATTGAACATCTGGTGGCATGAGTTTTGTTACTCAAATGAAATTCGCTTGCTCTTGTATCTTTTTCTTTTTTTCATGATTAGCTAACGGTGTGAAACCTTAAAGGAATTTCGTGGTCATTGTGCCGCATCGTATGAAGTTGTTTTGGACGATTACGATCTTCCTGGTTTAGCTGAACTTAAAGGTCATTGGCGTGGCTCTTTGGATGCTAGCGGAGGAGGCAATGGAGATACAATGGTAATATTCTTGACATTATTCTCCATGTTCTCTGGATTCTTCTTCTTTCAAGAGATGAGATGTTTATGATTGAGATATGGATCTACCTTGAAATCTGTTTATCTGTTAATGGTTATATCTTGATTATCTTCATTGATGTATTTGTGAATTTCAACTTTCATGGGCGTGATAACTCTGCATGAATTTCCTTAGTTCTTATTAGCTTTTCTTCTTAGTTTGTTGGTAAGAGGTTCTTCTTGTGATTGATTAGCTCGGAAGGATATATCCTTTTATGATCCTCATACTTAACTCCATTTCGACCCAATATGCAAACCCACTTCCATGATCAAAATCTTAGATTTCCGTCCCTTTACTTCGTAGTGGGTCTCTTTTCTTTTCTTATAAAGAAAACATAAAGTGAATATGAAACATAATTGAAGGAAATTCATAGGAACTAAATGAAATCAGATTCCTTTGACCCAGTTTGAGCTATGCAGAGTTTCTAATCTCTTGATTGTTTCTTATTTCCTGGTCACTCCAGGCAGAATTTGACTTTCATGGAGAGGAATGGGAGTGGGGAACATATAAAACTCAGCGTATTCTAGCAGCTGGTATGTACAGCAACACTGATGGTTTGCGTCTTGAAAAAATCTTCATCCAGCGGGACAATGCCACGATTCATGCAGATGGGACGCTATTGGGGCCAAAGACAAATTTGCATTTTGCTGTTCTAAATTTTCCTGTCAGTTTGCTTCCAACATTCCTTCAGGTTATTGAAAATTCAGCCACCGAAGCCATTCATTCTATCAGGCAGTTATTAGCACCTATAAGAGGCATCCTTCATATGGAAGGTGATCTTAAAGGCAGTCTTGCTAAACCAGAATGTGACGTCCAAGTAAGGCTCTTGGATGGAGCAGTTGGGGGGATTGAGCTTGGGAGGGCCGAAGTTGTTGCATCTCTTACCCCAACCACCCGTTTCCTATTTAATGCCAAATTTGAACCCGTTGTTCAAAATGGCCATGTGCATATTCAAGGAAGCATCCCTCTAACTCTTGTACCGAACAGTATGCCGGAGGATGAAAGTGCTGCCAGGGATAGAAATGAAGCCTCATGGGTGCCAAATTGGGACATGGAAAGAAGCAAATCATCTGGTGACGAGCCTAGTGATCGAAAGGGATCCAGAGATAAAAATCAAGATGTTTGGGATACACAATTGGCGGAGAGCCTCAGAGGTTTGAACTGGAACTTGCTGGATGCAGGGGAAGTTAGGATTGATGCTGATATCAAAGATGGTGGCATGATGTTGCTAACAGCATTATCTCCTTATGCCAATTGGCTCCATGGCAATGCAGAAGTTATGCTTCAGGTTGATACACTTGTCCGTAACTTTTATTTATTTTGCAGAATATAAAACATTATAACATCGCACACATTTTTGTGGTGATTGATTTTTCGCCCTATTAGGTGAGAGGTACTGTTGAACAACCAGTACTCGATGGGTCTGCCTATTTTCACAGGGCAACTGTATCTTCTCCTGTTCTTCGGAAACCAGTAACCAATTTTGGAGGAACAGTTCTTGTAAATTCAAATAGACTGCGAATTGGCTCACTGGAGGGTAAAGTAAGCAGAAAGGGAAAATTGTCTCTTAAAGGGAATCTTCCCCTACGACCAAGTGAAGCATCTTTTGGTGATAGACTTGACCTAAAATGTGAGATCTTGGAAGTTCTTGCTAGGAATACCTTAAGGTATTTTTGTTCCCAAACAAATTACTTGTTCTTAATATTGGTTTTCAGTAGGATTATTTTTGTGTCTGCGTGCGTGTAATTTTGCCTGTTTTTCTTCCGCTTTTACTGAATTGAAAAGTCTTGTGTATCAAAGTGGTCAGGTTGACTCTCAGTTACAAATAGCTGGGTCTATCATGCAACCAATCATATCAGGAAAGATAAAGATAAGCCAAGGAGAAGTTTATCTACCACATGACAGGGGTAGTGGAACTGCACCCCTCATTGATGACGAAACAAACAAAGCAAGGGGGCCTGCTGGTGGTTATGGTCGCATGGTTGCTTCGAAGTATATTTCACGTTTTCTCAACCTGATACCACCATCATCGGATAGCCCCTTCCGTCTTTCACCAGGTAAGTTTGAGTGCAATAATTTGAAGCTGGGGCAATGTATTCTAGAGCAGGGTAATTTCTGGTTTATTTAGCTAAATTAGTTCCGATTCTTATATTTTCGATTAAGTTGCTGCTGAATGAAAATTAGAAGGAAAAAATTAATTATTTTCATGGATAGAGAAAGCTCAAAATATGCTGAACAGTCTCATGCCAGTGTTTGCTCAATGAGGTATTTAAGATGCCAGTCAATTTTGGCCCAGGATTACCGAACTAAACATCCACTTCGCTACCCATATGCTTTCTTAATATGGTAGTTGTGAGAAACAACAACAACTTCCAATAAAGTTTAATGGAACAACAAATCCTTCACAGCAGAAAGGGTCGTAGGAAGAACAGCAACTGCAATGACTTTCAGAAGGCACCCCTCACAATGTAGAACTCAATATTATTTTATCTGTGAGAAAGTAGAAAGTGAAGAAGTTATTAGCCATCGAATTAATGGAGTGACAGGCTTTGAAGATGACTTTTACATTGTAAATTGTTGATAATACATTACATGTGATCTCATATTTGAGCTCTTTAGTAAAATAAAATTTAAAGAACCATACTGCAATGTCATGCAGTAACAATTCTATTGGCAAGTGGATAAAGTATCCCATCTTTAAAGCTTTTAAATCCTGATGATTTGACAAACTATACTGTTTGCAGCCGAGCACGATGAAGCTGAAAAGGAGATGGTGCTGGTAAACAGTAAGCCGAAGCTAGACATTCGCCTTTCAGACTTAAGGATTGCTCTTGGACCTGAACTGAGGATAGTTTATCCTTTGATACTTAATTTTGCTGTTAGCGGAGAGCTTGAATTAAATGGTCTAGCTCACTCCAAATGGATAAAACCAAAAGGGGTATTATCATTTGAGAATGGTGATGTGAATCTTGTTGCAACACAGGTAATTAATCTTCATATATTTGTAAAAATCACTGAAGTTTACGCTACAGTCCTATGTTCTTGATCTCCACGAATGATATTTCCGACATGTTTTGATGTGATCGTCATTTTTATTTTGTGTCCTGAATCTAGGTGAGGCTCAAGCGAGAGCATCCTAATATAGCAAAATTTGAGCCTGACAATGGACTTGATCCTACTTTAGATCTTGCATTAGTAGGATCAGAGTGGCAATTTAGAATTCAAAGTAGAGCTAGCAAGTGGCAGGAAAAACTAGTGGTGACTTCAACGCGTTCCGTGGAGCAAGATCTTCTTTCGAAAACTGAGGTATATTTGATGCCAAAATCTCAAGTTCTCACAAAAGCTTCTAATCAGCACATGACTCAAAATATATGAGGCAAAGACATGTTTGTGGGTGCAAGAGTAAGTTGATCCTTGTTTCTGACTAAACAGGCTGCTAGAGTTTTTGAGAGCCAGTTAGCCGAATCAATATTAGAAGGCGACGGCCAGCTTGCATTTAAGAAGCTTGCTACTGCAACACTGGAGACACTCATGCCTAGAATAGAGGGCAAGGGAGAATTCGGACATGCTCGGTGGAGACTAGTGTACTCTCCCCAGATCCCCAGCTTGCTCTCCGTCGACCCCACAGCTGATCCTCTCAGATCTCTGGCGAGCAACATCTCTTTTGGGACTGAAGTCGAAGTTCAGCTGGGAAAGCGCCTTCAGGTTTGCCAAAAACTCAAATTTGTTGCAAACTGCAGCCATCTTTCTCTAAACAACATTGTGAATGCAGGCCTCTGTAGTTAGGCAGATGAAGGACTCGGAGATGGCGATGCAGTGGACGTTGATCTACCAGCTGACGAGCCGCCTTCGGGTACTCCTGCAATCGGCTCCATCCAAACGTCTTTTGTTTGAATACTCTACAACTTCACAGGACTAGGACTAGCCTGCTGGTATACCATAACGCATGCAAATTAAGCAGAATTCTGGTAGATTTTCAACTTCGATTCTTTTCGACAATGTATATTCATTTCTTGTACATAATGCTTCTTTTGCTCAAATGAAATGAAATTGTTTATAAGTTCCATTTACACAGTATTTCTTCATCTTCTTCTTTATGATCTGAGCGTTTCCTAATCATTTTTTATAATTTTTCTGTTCTCGTGTTTGTGGTAATGGATAAAAACGTGATTAGCAATTAAAAAAAAAAAAAATCAATCATTATTTCATTTTAAATACTCTCTCCGTTCCATTAATCTTGCAACATTGATTTACGGCACGGATTTTAAAATAGTGGGTGTAAATGTGTAAAATATTGGTGTAAAAATATTAAATAGTAGGTCCACTTATTTAGATGATTATATTCTACTTATTTATTTCTCCTTTAGGCAACGGTGCAAGATAATGGAAACGACTCGACAAGGAAATATTGCAAGATCAATGACACGGATGGAGTATGTAATCAGCAATAATCTTAAAAATGAAATGTGTTACATTTTATTTCTAGCATTTGACTTGTTTCATTCACTAGGACTAGAAATGGTAATTGTATAATCAAATTTATTATAAAAAAAAAAACTCCATGTTCCATAATTATTACTTCATTTTTTAAAATAGTAAATTATTACAAACATTTTATTTAAGGATTCCACATCTTTACACGCAACTAATAACTCTTCTTAAAAATCGTATTGAAAAGTTTTCGAGTAACAATTATAAGATGGAGGAGTACATTTCATAAATGGCTAAAGTTCTTTTAAAGACCTAACGAAATCTTTTGCTCTCTTTATTATTGTTATTATCTACTAAAAAAGTGGTAATTTGCTACAAAAACAAATTTATTTAGTCGATAATTTTTTCCTTATTTATGATTTTTTAATGTTCTTGATCTCCTTATTCAGAAGAATTTGGACACTTACAATCGGTCCTGAAAGTATTTAAAGTTAGTAGTAATATTATCTAAAAAGAAATGCAAGGCATACAGTGTCTTATATCAATTCGGATCATCTGTCTCATTTTCTTGTGTCTCACTCGTGTCCTATTTTTATTTTAATTATAAGCATTACGATAATTCTAAAATTTAAATCGTAATTATTTAGATACTTACAGTTAAAAAATAACAGTATGACATAAGATCGCGTTGGGTCGTATACCGCTGTGAGCAGAAAAGGGTTTCTCTCTCTGCCATATTGCACGATATTTACTAAACCAGCAGTCCCCTGGTGTCACTTCCTCTTCTGCCGCGTTCTTTCAGTCTTAATTTCGGGCTTAGCCCAACTCCGGTAAATAACAATCCTTTGCCGCCGGCAGTATATGCCATTCTTTCCATTCATCAATCCCAACGCGGCTAGTAATTTCCCAAGCGATTCTACGAAATTCTGCATCATTTCCTCTCACTGAATGATGTTGAACTGAAGCCAAAATGAATCAGTTAAGCCTTTTGGGTTATTACTTAATATCTGGATTTTCCAATAATTCGTTTTTGCACCCTTTATGTTCGACCCAAGAGAAAAGTATTCTTTTGGTTCTCCCACTTAATAAGTGTTTCCACTTCTTGCTCTGCTGTGGTGCCTGAATCGTGGGATTACATAGGGTATGCAGCAGAGAATGCAGGGCCATGCTGCCTCCGGATGCATTAGCAAAGCCCTTGATACTCTGAATCTTATGAGGGATAATGTTCCGGGGAAACCTACGGTTTATGACTACAATGCGATGATCAGGTATTCTTTATCTGGAATCAAAGCCGCACTAGGTGATGGTGCTGAGATTCATGGAACTGGGAATGCATGGATTTGTCTTGAGGTATTTATTTTCCTAGAAGAGCATGTAGATAGTTGGAGTTATAAATTAAGTTGAATTAGTAAATTTGATAATTTTGACGCATAAAGTTCTTAAACTAGCACCATAGAATTATGCTTTTAGAAATAGTAGATATGTAAGTTGGGTTACTTCTGCACTTACCTGATATTGTAGCTTCTGCTGTTTTTATGTTCTTGGCCAATGAGCCTGAAATGTTAATGATGTTGCAGCCCTTTCACCTTCAGTAATCAGTAGATTATTTGGGTTAATATACTGCTTCCAAGACATATACGAGAAACTTTAATAGCAGCTTCAGCTTTGTGTGTAAGAGAAATGAACCTGTAGAACTTAGTAATTTAATATGTGTGGTTTCTATGTGGTATTAACTTCAGAAAAGAATTTCCAATCAATTTTGATTTTCTTTCATATGAATTTCTTCCTTTAATTATGTCTACATCAGGCATATTGTTAATTTCTTGTTTGATCTAATGTACATCGGTCTATTTTTTTAGAGCGAGCTATGACACTTTTCGGGCAGCTCTGCTTTGTCAAAATTATGCATCACAATATACCTGGTTATCTTTAAACCATGCCCCTCAAGCTAGGTGAAAGTTTCTGGATCATTGTTAAGACTGTAAGATCTCTAGTCATGCCTCTTTAGCAGTTGATGGAAAGTTTTTTTTAATCTCCATGGGTTGATAATTCCTAGAGAAGATTGCTCCCAGATTTTGCTAATGGAATTGTATGTATGGAATATCTTTACGGATGCAGAAGATTTTGTATCAAATGGAATGTGCTAGAAGGGTCACTTTCTGATGCTCATGCAGATGTGATTTATCTCTGACGATCACATTCGTGTTCATTCTTCATCAACTGCTTTTGAGTTTATTACAAAAGTATGTTTGCTTTAACTATATCCTTAGGATCTCGTTTGGTGCTCTATGGCCTTAATCCATTTTCTGTTTGCTGTCTAAGATTGAACACCATGCTCCTACTGTGATCTAATTCAGAATGATCTGGAGTATGGGTGATATGAGCACATAATGATTGACATTGATCTGGTTGTGCAATATCTCGTGCTACCGTCCCCTGTATTATATGAGCCCGAGTGTTATTAATTTTCTGTTGTTGTTAGGGGTTGCAAGAACTGGACAGTTGCTGATGTCTTCAACAGCTTACTGAAGGATAGGATAACAAGAATGTGGGGAAGGGGTTATTCGTATTAGTTTAGAACTTTTAGTCGCATCAATCATCATTACTTGATTTTCTTAGAAGATATCTCCTTCTAATTCTACCATCCATCAATAAAATGAGTAACTACATCAATCAGTCGACAAATTATTTGTGGCCACTAAATTTAGGTAATACGAAGAGTAATTGATTGTATTTGCTCAGGCAATGACTTGTACTCCAGAGTCATATATGTCTCCAGCTTTCCAGTTAGTAGGTATGTCATTGACTGGAACTATCCATGTCTCATCTCCATTTTCATCACCAAATAGCATCCTTACTGAAAGTGGTCCACTGGGTGGTGAGGTAGTTGTCCATACTGCTCCATGTGTCCGATCCAGTAGTTTGCACACGTAACTTTGTGTCTGTGTATTGAATCACAAAGTTATGTTTTGAATAGGATATTTGCTGTTCTAATAATTGTTATATCATCTAAGAACCCTTTATTTATTTTTTTTATTTTTTTTCTTGCAGTAAAAACTCCCAGAACTACACATCCTAATGCAGTATCAGAAGCATTGGCGAAGGGTGCACATAAAAGATTTTAAAAGGTACCTCACATAGTTGCACAGCAGTTATGTCTTTCATGCCTTGTTGATACCAAATTACGAAGGCCAGATAATGAGGGTTGTTGCTGCTCTCATCTATCTTAATCGTGATATTTTTGTTCGGGTAGCTGCATGGGACCCTGTACATTTACATAAAGTTATTACATCATCATCTTGATTCATTGAGAGTTAAGATATCTGAGACATGGATACAATTTATACTTCTCTGAAATGAAAGGTGCTTTTAACCTAAGTATGTGATCAGTGAAATCGGATGCTTATACAATCTCGAAAATTTGTGACTTGTTATATATTCTAGAGCTAGTTCATATAAAGCAGTTGATAAGGTAAGCTTACCTTCTGTATTCAATGTCTACTACACCAAATGATAAAAGAGATGCAGCTGCATCTGCATTCTGAGCCATTCGGCCAAAAGCGCCCCTGCTCAGAATGAAGTCGGTGTTATCACTGGAGCCATGGTCGGTTACGACTACATTCACTCCTTTGTCTGAACAGTATTTACCATTAGTACACCTGACCTGAAAACATACAAGATATTTGAGGATCTAATAACTGCTACCTCAGAAAAGATTGTTTGTTTCTCCTTTTGATGATGTTTACCTGGTAGCAAGCACCACATCCTAATCCATCTCGGTAGAGATCTGATGCTGCCGATACATCTCCACTGTTAAGTATTGCCCCAAATGCGCCATACCCACATCGTCCAGCTGCATTTTTTGTGTCAAAAAGGCAATGTTTTCAATTGTGCATGCATGTTTTCAATTGTGCTATTGGTTAACTTACTTTCTGTTCCTTTATCATCAGAACTCGGGTAATGAGCAGCCCTCGACTGGGTGAAACAATCCGCGCAAGCAGCAGCATTGACAACACATTTCAAGAGGAGAAGGGTTGCTATAAGAAGATTGAACGCAAACCGGAGGCATGCCATAGTAGCAAATGGAGCAGAAGAAAGGGAAGGAGGAAGACAAGTCTGAATGCATGAACTGCTCTTCCGATACTCGTATTTATAGCTAAACGAGGCGAATACCGTTGTTATCGAGTCGGTAAAATTTCAGACTTTGACAAATGCACCTCGGGGGGGAAAGATCCTGCTTCGGTCCTCGTCTGCAAGTGGTAAGATTTCTACCATCTCTTATCTGCCAGCTCCTTTTTTTGGAATCTCAGATAGCCAAGTTAGACTATGTAATTAATCTAATCTTTTGAAGATTTGAATTGCAAGAATTCTTCTTGTAATCATTATAAATTACGTCAAAAGCGCAGCAGTAACTACCATGCATATTTGGGTTAGACTGTTGTGATATGGTTCATTTTTAACCAATTCATTTCTATTTTTAAAAGTTTATATTTTTGTATTTTGGAAGTCTTGCCGGAGTTTTTTACAATCTAGTACTCCTTCCGTCCCATTGAAGTTGTCCACTTTCTTTTTAGGCGCGGTTTTAAGGAGGGTTATTAGTTGTGTTTAGAGTTGTGTAAAGTTGTGGGTCTTTCAAATGAACGTGTGTAATAATTTGTTAAAAAGAAGAAATAGGACAACTTTAATGTAACGGCCTAAAAAAAAAACTATCGCCGTCCCGCTATTATTGTCTCATTTTTCCGAAATGGATGTTCCATTATTTCTGTTTCACTTTCAAATTTAGAAAAATAATTATCCTCTTTCATATTTTATCTTCTCTCTTACTTTTTCTTATTTTATCATCTTCTCTCTCTTATTTTACTATTTCCTCTCTTACTTTATCATCTACTCTCTCTTACTTTATCATCTATCCATTTCTCATACTTTATTATCTACTATCTTAATTTACGTACGAGAAAGAAGTTAGACGAGAAATAGTGGGATGGACAGAGAGAGTATATGATTTGATGAAGATGGTTGGACTAGCAGACTTGGTTGGTAGAATGCCACCAAATATTTCTCAATTTGAAGAAACTACTTGCATTCAGACGTTCAAAGACGAGGAACCTAGTCAGAAATTGAAGTTTGGTATGTCTGCACTATCCAAAAATGCAGTTGACTTCTACTTGTGAAAAGGAATTTAACTCCATATTTTCCTCATAATGGTGCTTTTTTCTGCACAATGCGTCGAGCATTTGTGGGTCTCTTTATATTTGCGGGTCGTTACATTAAAGTTATTCTCTTTTTTGGGATAAAAGTTAAATTCATCGATAGATCGCATGTTATTGTGTATCATATACTTGTTCTGTCCCATTGATCGTGTACCATTAGATTTCAGCATGATTTTTAAGATAATGGGTATAAAGGAATAAAAAAATAGAGTAAAAGTATAAAATAATAGAATTCACTTGTTTGGATGATTATGAGCCACTCATTTATTTCCATTTTGGAAAACAGTACAAGATAAGTGGAATATTCCAAAAAGAAAACGGTACAAACTGACTGCGTTATGGTGGTTTATAAATATTCCCCTTCAAAGCAGAAAATCATAGTAGCATTAGAACAAGGGAACAGAAATGATGTCAACTAAACAAAACTCAAAAGTTATTTACACGTGAAAAAGGTAAAGTTATTTACAAGTGAAAAAGGTAACTAACTAGTACGGTCTCCATCTGGCACCATGTGGGTACCCAGGCGGCAGCGGTGGGTGGTGGAGGGGTGGTTGTGGGGCCTGCGGCCGCCACTCCGGTATATCGTCGTCGTCGTCATTCCAAGGTTCAATACCAAGATTCCTATCTACCACACTCACACTCACACTAGGCTCACCTCGCCCATACTTTTTGATAAGCTCTCTCACTTGGTCTACCGGCCGGCTACTCTTTTTCAAGCTATGAACAGGTGCAATTCTAGAAACCGAATGATTTAAGTTGCCGGAGAAGTTGAACTCCGGTAAGTCATCGTCGTCTTTAGCTGCTGCTGCTGAACCGGGACCGAACCCAGGTGGGACATCATCGTCTTCGTCTGGTGGTGGCTGGGGTTTCCTAGATTGGGTGTTGGGATTTACAACATTGGGCGAATCATGAGTCCTCTTAGGGGCAGCAAAGGCTTGCTTTTTAGTACTGTGTTTATGGTGTGACGATGAATTAGGTAATATTGCGTTGCTTATATGAGCCCTTCTCCATACAACGATACCAATTAGTCCATTTTCGATGGCTTTATTGCTCTCTGGCCGTTCCTTCACTAAATGCTTGTTCAACATATCCAACATTCTCGAAGCCGGCGGGCACAAGTAGAGTTCCGCACCGGGGACCGGCTCCGCATATCCCAACCTGTCGTCCGAAATATATGCCTTTATAGCCTATACGAGAGTATGGTCGAAAGCACAAGTCAGTAAAAAAGATCTAGCATCCAAAAGAAAATGTAGAGAGAGAGAGAGAGAGAGAAGGGTTACCTCAGAAAGGCTAGAACGCTGCTCATCCGAACATTTGTCCCTCAAGGCAAGGTGGAGAACCTGCACAGATCAAGGGGGTTTTGATTAGAAAGCATAAAGGCAAACATGTACAGTATGTTCAGCAATAAAATGGCATTATCATATATTTTGTGCAGTATTAACCTGTTTATAGTAAACAAGATAACTCATACACATTCACTATTAGGCTATTCGACGTATTGCAAACTTTTCGGTGTAATAGATTTCATTAACACATCCTAGTTGAGGCCAGCAACTAGCTGCTATAAATTTATCGTCACTAATTACATTGCTATATAATAAACAAGAAGGAATAACATAACCGTTAGCCCAGAACAAGTTTCTACCTTTGCAGAGTTCTGGTACCTGAGCAAGACTGCAAGAGGTAATTATTGTAGCAAATAGCCAAAAAGACTGTTTTTTTCTCTGACATTTGATGGAAAACTGATGCAACTAATTTAACCTTTTGGTATATTCTGGAGTAAATCTCACTGCTGCTGCTAATATACATCAAAACTAAGAACAAATAAAGATGCATATCATTATTAGCCATCAGTGCTGGGAGGCAACATTGCCTTTTCTGCAGGCAAAAAGCCCAGCATATGAAGGGGCAAGAAATAGTTGCAAGGAAAAGGAGGAGAAGGCCTTTATATACCATGACTGCACGCGTTCGGGACATAGGGAGTCCTTGAAGAAACTTTTCAAATGCATCGAGTCTAACTCTTCCCTTCACATCAAGAGAGCTAGGCCAATCCTTTGTTGATGTCCTCTCACCACTGTTCATAGGAAATTAAAAATCAGTGCAACAAAGAAGCAAAAAGACTGCAGTTTTTTTGAACTATAAATGCACAAACCTGAGAAACAGACCACCAACAGCGACTGAGGACGATGTGTTCAGTTGAAGGATACCATCCCAGATGTGATTGGCGTTGGGTATGTTGCTAGGAAGAGTTGTCTCTTTTGCATCCGTGGTCATTTCTTGTTTCTTGCCAGAAGATGCCTTTTTGGAGGTAGCATCTTTACGAATGTCTGAAGAAGCTCGATTTGAAGACCTAGACTTGCTAGCAAATTTAGGGCTTTCTCCATGTGATAGAGGAGACTTCTGCGCGGCACCTGCAGATAAATTCTCAAATGGAGGTTCATTGTTAAGGGACTCCATGAACTCATCCAGTGAAACGATTGGAGGTAGGTCCGAGTCCTTCAGTTCATCCACCATCATTCCTTGCATTGGATCAGTACCATCAGTTGGAATAATAAGGCTGCCAGAACTATCTTGGCCGTCTGATCTACTCCCTTGCCCTGCAGCTTTCTCTTTATCTTTAACACTAGCACCAGAAGGAGAAGGAGATTCTTCAATGGGCTTTTTCCGTTGAGGTCTTGTGAGCACCGAAGTCCCACCAGAAACGTCTGCAGCCATGGCATCATCATGCTCCACCTCTACTTGAAACTCTCCCTTGTGTGTTTTCCTGACCAAACGTCTTATATCAACATCAGTATCAGGTAAGACTTTCATTTGTGCCAGCTCTTCTGCTTTTGCCATGCGCCACTCTGATAACTCCTTGGAAGCAAGCTCTTCAGCTGACATAGAGCACAACCTTTCAGGTAATATTTCACCAGACATGACTCTTTCTCTCAGTTCCGGATTGTTAGGATCTTTGAGGTTGAATAGAAGAGACCTGCCTCTCTCTCGATACTTTTTGTTCACACCATCGAATAACTTAAAGAGTTCAGCTTCAACTTTGTAGGCCAAGTCTTCTGGTGTCAAAGTTGCATTCGCTTGTTTGTGTCCCGGAGCTTCCACCTGAGTGTCCTTCCTCTCTGCCATATGCATATCAAAATCAAATGCCCAAGAAAGCCCATTGCCCTGCAAAAGATCATCTTTACCAAAGAAGTTATCGCCAAATGAGACATCCTCATCAGGCAAACTATACTGGAACCCTTGAAAAGCCTGTTCCCCACTCCCTCTGCTGCTTCCACCAGGTGGAGTAAATTCATTTGAAGAAAAAACTTCCTCACAACCAGAAACAGGAGCCTGACCTCCCCCACCAGAACTGGAGACATGAGAAGCCTGGGACTCCATGGGGTTATGATTGATATTTGTATCGCTCTGGCTTTTCTCAGTGTTCAAAACATTATCCTGGTTCTGAGATGCCAAAGCCAATGCTGCAGCCAAAGATTCCCTCATTTTGGACCTTACCGCATCTGATGACCCTGAGCCAGTCTTGGATGCCGATTCCATTTTAGCAGTTTGACGTTTTCCAGTCTGCCCCCGTTGTGAGCCAGATTTACCAGACATCGAGTCATTCCGCATCATTTTCTTGTTCGGTTGAGAAGGCGCAACTGGAGAACCCAATCGAGGCTGCGCATGTGCAGTTTTAGTTTGATGTGCTAAAGGCTGCAGAAATCGAGGAGAATTAGCATCAAATCCCATCCGTTGGTCATGCTTCGGCAACTGCTGAGACGTATACCTGTTTAACAGAGGTTCCACCTCAGCCTTCCTTTTTACTGCAAAGGAGGCCTTTTGTCCAGCTCCAGCAATACTGTTTGGAGAACTTGCATGCTCCTGAACTAGTTGGTCTGACATCCAGAATTGGTTTGATCCCATACTAACATGCTCCATTCTGTTGTTGGGCATCAATGAGGTATTGAACCCAGAACTAGAGGACAGTGACTCCAATAGACCTCTTTGGTCTGCTGATGCATAGAAATGATGCGATTCGGGATTGCTTGACACTTGGACTGTCATTTTCATAGGCATCTCTGACACTGGAAAGCCCAGAGAGCCAGAACCATGCTCCATCTGAACCAATTGCCCATCCGATATTGGGTACTGAGAAGCCAAATTGTTGGACATGATATACAGCGATATATCACATGAGCAATAAACACGACTTTAGATTGACTGATGTGTCACATTAACCTGAATGCGAAATAATATGCATCTTAGTAATGCCAAGTCATGCTGATAACAAACAGATGAACCAGTTTAGCGATATAATATCATAATGACTACTAATTACAAACAATTATCTACCAGAAGGAATAAATCACAAAAAGGGTAAAATAAGAGATGGAAGGAGTAAATGGTACATCACAAGTAACACTTAGATGGAGAATCCGACAAAAAGAACACGAAATCAAAGAATAAGAGACTATACATAATCTGAATAAGCAGAAACGCGAGATATCTTTATACACAGCCATGAATTCAACCTCAAGCAACGATAATATAAAAATATTGAAATTTTAACCACTTTTCAATCAATCTAACAACCCTAATTTCATAAGAAAGCACGAGAAAAATCAACACCAGACTTGAATTCGTTTTCACTGGGATGGCTCCATCGCTCAAAAAATAAGACAAAATTTAGTCGAACAAAAAAATAAATTCGGTTACTCCAAACCGTATCCACATATTAGAAACTTATTTTTTTTTTAAAAAGGTCCGCAATCCAAAACAATAAACACAAACACCGACTAATTGGTAGTTATAAACATAAAGAGATTTTCAGCCGCGTGTAGAAGATGCACAGACGAAAAGCGATGGAAGAAGGGTAGAATTTCACCTACGGGACGCAGAAAATAGGAATTTACGGCGAAGAAAACAAGCAACAGAGTGATGTTGTATTCGAGCATTTCTTTTGTCGCGATGGATGTGTGAAAAACCCTAGAAAAATCAAGTAAATGTGTGATGTCAGTGTTTTTTTATTTTTTCTAAAGAAATACGGGTGAAATAAATTATAAATTATTTAAAATTGATAAATTTATTATAAATTTTAAAATTTAGGAATTAGTATACTACTACTCCGTCCCGCTATTTCCGAAATTAAGAAAGTAAATATTGGTAGATGATAAAGTATGAGAGAGAAGATGAGTGAGAGTAAATGATAAAATAAGAAAGAGGAAATGGTAAAGTAAGAAAAAGTATGAGAGATAAATGGTAAAGTATGAGAGAGATGATAGTTATTTTCAAATTATAAAGTGTGCCAGAAATAGCGGGACGTTCATTTCAGAAAAGTGTGCCAGAAATAGCGGGACGGAGGTAGTAACTTTTTAAAATTTTGCAATTATTGGTATTTTCAATTTCCAATTTTTTTTTCTGATTGTTCGAATGTTGAATTAGACGTTTATGGGAGAATGTACTAATCGTCTTTTTATTTCTCCCTTAGTCCTATAGAAACTATTTTGTTTTCATTTTCGTGTCTTTCAATAGAAAGTGTCTTATTTCTTAAAAAGATAAATAATATGTGAACCAAAATTAACAAATCAAAAAGTCAAACAATATATATCACATAATCTCATTTTCTTAATTTCTGTGCCCATAAGAAAGAGACACTTTCTATAGGACGGAGAGAGTATAATGTAAGAATCGTTTTTTTCTCTTTTGAAGGTAAAAATTGTTCTTTTTCTTTGTAATAAATTCACGAGGTATTAATTTTACTGAAGTAATGTTAAAACAATGTCTGATTGATTTAGTAAGGTAACATTCTAATCAGCTAGATGTCCAAATCAGCGAAACAATGTCGGTTTTTTTTTTTTTTTTCCTAATGGCTAGAAAAAATTGAGTGATAGAACATACCTGCAATTAAAAAAGTTAAAAAGTTCATTAATTTAAAAAATTTAAAATTCTGATTAAATTTGCAAATATAGAATATTGTTGATTTATTTTATCAATTACCCTTTATTAAACTAGCTTAATTTATTACACTTTATAAGCGGATGCAAGGGATTGAGGGGATTCCTTATCCTAAATTGTCCGAAAATAAATTCCATAGCTTCATTTACATAGCTAATACATACATGATACATCATACAGAATATAGGCGTCCCACACATAAGAACAAAATATTCTTTGACACTTCACATTATGAAAATTAACACTCAACACATCAAATTACAGCGGTAGAATCTAACCATGATCGACTATGCACAGCGGCGATTACCATGATCGTACGGGCGATTTTCTTCTTCTTTTTCTTTCTCAACGATACAACATAGTGCTGTTCCGCAGGCCGGCCGTGGCTTCAGAAAGCGAACTCAAAATGGTGTCACCAACCTCGGCTTTACAGAGTGGACACGTCGCGTTGATTTTGAGCCATTTATCGACGCAGTCCTTGTGAAAGAAATGAGAGCAAGGCAACTCCTTGAGTTCATCGTTGTTGACATACTTGGCTAAGCAAATACAACAGACCTGTGGAGAATGTTCAAAGGTTTATATAATAATACTGCAGATACTTCATCACCAATCAAACTAGTCTGGCAAACAGAGTTGATGGAACAGAATATATTGCTCAATATAAACTATCATATGAAGCTTACCGCATCCTCTCCTGATATTGCACGCTCTTTCTCCGTTCCAGCAGCGACTGTTCCACCCTCACCTGCATTTGAGCTGTTCTCTTTACTGCTCTTATTTTTTTTCAGTTTGAATTTATATGTCGGCAGAGAGTTAATGGAATCTTGAGTGGCTCCCCTATTCTGAGAAAAATCTTCTCTGATGCCAAGGACTGATATTATACAAGGGAGGCAGCAGCAGATTGTAGCGCACAGAATAAAAGGCATAGCATATCCGATACAGCTGAAGGTCAGAAATACTATGCACAACCTGTGAATGAATAAAAATGCAAACCAATCAAAAACGTTGAAATAGAAATTTTTTCGAGCTGTAGCTCTGTATATTGTCAAAACTCATACCTGTATAAATTGGGTGCTTCAGAGGAAGAGGAGTGCCCCCCAAAAATCCATACATTTCCAACTACAAACCAAACAGCAAAGAAGCAATCCAAAGCCATCTTGAAATATTCGACAAATACCTTTATCCTGAAACATTAAGCCCAGCTATTAGGCTTCCCAAGTACAAGTACTTTAACTATTTAGAGAAAGTTGTTTTCAGATGATGGAGCTTGTTGCACAGGCCCAGATCAACATGGCTTCTTCTTCAACCACATGACTGGCTAAGGATACCCAACTCTACGCATGTCGTGGAATGTATAAATAAGTCCCCACTGAACATTTCCTCAAAATGCTATATCATGTTTATGTTAGTGCTTTCTAATTTTATAAACAAGTTAGAAGCACCTCCTATATACAGTTAGCTCATAATCCAAGTAGCTAAGTCTACATCGCATAATAAATCGGAGAAGAATAAATCTCAGGAATACCGCCTCTAGTCAGAAGCAGTACACCTTTTTTCCAGAATATCCTTCATTTGGAATATATTTGTTATCTTAATTATGTAAGTTTTTATCAACAACCCCCCCCCGACCCCCCCAAAAAAAAATTGTCTCCAATGAAATTTACAAAAATCTGCTAGAAACAATTGAGCAGGCAGTTTGAAAATTAATTAAAGAGAATTGATATTTGTATCATATATCCTCGCAAATGCAATAAGCTTCTCTTAACATATTACCTAACTTATCCTATTGCACCGTGAACCAGATAAGTATGAGGTAAACTCACCACAGAGGTCACAGCTGGAGAAAAATCAGTACATTTCCATCATTGCAATTTCAGAAACTTTCATTTCATGTAAATAATAATCAAGAAGGGCAAATAGCATTGTCTTCCTAAATGAAACAAAACCTACGCATAAAAAAGGAACAGTGAAATAGAACAAACATTACCTTGAATTTAATCCATTAGTTTGAGCGCTTCTAGTAGCTGTGCCAGTTGTCCAGCTATCTTCTCTGCTTATTGATCTCCTAGTTAAAGGAACAGCAGAATTATTGGTCAAAGAAGAATCTTGTCCATGCTGAGACGAATCCTGCTCAGAACTTTGATTCCGATGTTTAAAACGCCAACATAGAAGGGGAAGTATAGCCAAACAACCAGATGCATAACCCACAACCCATGTTCTCAAAGGAGCACGCGGATTCTCATGTCTTGACATGGACAGGACGACAATAGCTGCAATAATTTGGCTAACTGTCAATAATAGCTCAACGGATATCCATAAACCAGAATTTAATGGGCTTCTTTGTCGGCTGCGAGTATTTCCTCTTCGAACCAGCGACGAGTTCCTCGAGTTTGACCCACTGGCAGAAAAAGACTGAGGCTGATAAATGGGAACCCTAGAACTAGTAGAAGGCTGGTTTTCACTCCTTTGCTGCTCCAAGCCCGTGGATGGCCTTTCATGCGATGAGTTAGATGAACAAGCATCACCAGTTCTTGAAATGTCGATAACATGTTCCCTATCACTATGACTGTCAGCTCCTTCCATCAACAAATCAACTTCGTTTGTTAAACTTTTATGATGATGTCCCGGTATGGGAAAAGCCATTCAAGTCTGACAACTCTACACAACACTCTGAAAACATGGGACGATAGGCTAGTAAAAACTTTCAGATCCTTTCCAGGATGCTGAAATTCAAGCAGCAATAGACCCTCGGAGCTTAAGGGCTCTCAGTTATCCACTAGCTTGACCTTTACCTGTAACCACATTACAGGTAAAGCTTTTGTTGAAAGATTGCATCTGATTAATTTACCAACAAAGCTTGTGATCTTAAACGGATACCGATTTAAGAGAACAGAAGTCTGCCACAAAATTAATCAATACAATTCGAATTACTAAGAGAAGCTAAAGAAAAGTCCATTCTTGAGAAATTCAGCCCACAATCCATTTCACAAGCTAAAATGATTCCAAAAATCCCCCCAAAAAATAAAGAGCTAAATAACTTCAATTCCCACAACCGGAAGCTAATTCCCATCCCCGAAATGCAACCTTTTGTGCTATTAGATCGTTGACCATTTCCGTAATCCAGACTACAGTTCAACACATAGTAAACTAAAATTCAAAATCTATAAATCGTAGAAAAATGGAAAAATAAATGAACCCGTTAATAATCAACAGTTCAGAATTAAATCATCAGCAACACATAGGCACTAAACAGCTGCTAATTCCACGGATTGAAGTAATTGCTAACCTGAATAAAGAACAAAAGTAGGGTTTGGTAAAAGCAGTCATCCAGATGAAAATTGTCTGGCAGACGGAAGATCGATCTCGATTATTGATGGAATCATTCAAGCTGCTTCTACAGTTGGGTTTCCGCTTTCCGAAATACCGCTATTATAATGTGTCTTTATGACATCATATTTTCTGCGCCGTCGTCAAAACGTAATTCCTTATTTATTGAACTTCTTCATTTTCCCGCAACTTACTCTACCACATATAATTAGCAATTCATTTTTTATTTAAAATTTCAATTAGGGCATATGTGTAAACAGAATTGGATATATTATTAATTTTAAATCGACCCGAACGAAGATCGAATACTAGATCACTTATAGATCAATTCACTACATTGTTTAAATACATTTACACCCCCTTAAATATGGATTAGGTAAATGCAACAAACACTTACTCCACTAAATAGTGAAATAACATAATCCCACTTAATATTTTTGGACATTTTCAATGTTTTTCTAGTGACGTATAATTATTATTAGGGGCATTTTTGACTGTAGCCATACGGTATATATATACATACATATATAGTCCATCACAAAAAAAAAAAAAAACATAAATATAATCATTTTGTCCTTATACGGCGCAGGGCCGATGGGGGCCGATGGAGTTCATAGGCCCTCCATTAAAAAAAAAATAAAATAAAATAAAATAAAATTGAAAGGGCATCGGCCCTCATTGGTATTAAAAAAAAAATTGAAAGGGCAGGGCCGATGGCCGATGGCCCTCATAGTAATTTATTTATTTTTTTCATTATTTTTTTTTTCTTCTTTAAGGGCATCGGTCTCATATGTATACAAACTTAAAAAAAAATTACTAAGAAGAAGGCCCTCATATGTATTCAAATTAAAAAAAAAATTACTAAGGGCCTCAAAAAAAAAAAAAAAAAAAAAAAAAAAAAAAAAAAAAAAAAAATGAAGGAGGGCCGATGGCCCTCAAAGAAGAAAAAAAAATTAATGAAAGAGGGATTTAGTGAAAAAAAAAATTTGAAATAAAGGAGGGCCGATGGCCCTCAAGAAGAAAGAAAAGAAAAATGGAGGCAAAATGTCGGCCCTTAGTGAAAAAGAAATAATACAAAAATATGAAGGGCCGATGGACCCATCGGCCCTCCCATCGGCCCCACCTAATAAAGACAAAATGACTACTTTTATGTTTTATTTAAGTTTTCGGCCATATTTGTATTTTTTTTTTCCGTTTTGGTCAACAGAGAGTATTACCACTTATTATTAATATGTGTACAAATGCAATAGTCGTTACACGTCATGTGTAAATATTTTTATATACTCATTTTCTTTGTGTAATAGTTCGATCCATGTTTAGCAAATTGAACTATCCATTAATTTTTTGAAGAATTTAACTAAAACTAATTCCTATTTTACGCGTTACTACTATATATAAAAACTTGTGTGTAATAAAATGTATGTGCAATCGGATTGCATCAAGATCCGAATACTTGTCCATTCATATAAATGACTTGGATCTGCATTTAATAATGTCATTATGACGTCATATTTTCAATTTTTTTATATATTTTCTACTCTCTCATCTCACTCATCTTGCAACATTTAGAGTGAAGTGTTAATTTAACTTTTTGTATGGTTCCCATTTCCTAATCCTATACTCTTTCCTTCCCACAATTGTTGTCACATTTCCTAAAATAATAAATTATAACACACAACCAACCACTATTTTTTAAAGGTCCTACCATCTTTACTCACATCAACCACTCTTCTTAAATTTCGAAAAATTTGGGGACAATAAATATGGGACGGAGGGAGTAAGTAATTTTCTCTCTCTCCTCTACTAATTTTTTCTATTCATTGTGGCATCTTTTTTTCACTTTATCGAAAATCGAGACTAATTTGAATACGTTCATTCATTTCGATTTTCTGTTACTTCTTCGATTCTATAGACGAAAAATGCAATTACTTTCTCAATTTATTGGGCAACAAAAATGGAATAATAATTTAGAGATAATAACAATTACTAATACCAATACTGATGTGATCGAAAATGAGTTTTGCCACCAAAATACATCCAAACCATCAAGTAATTCAAGTTCAAATTCCCTACTAATTACATATATTTATACTCCAACAAAAAGAAATTCAAATTTCAGTTTTAGTTCTCCTACATAGAAAATGCCACAACCTTGTAAGAAAGATCTCACAACTGACGAGCGAAATCGAATAGTCAAGCTTCTACTTAAAAGGCAACACGAATGGCAGGTCAGTACATGGCAAAATCATGCAATTGGCCGAGCAATTTGGCCGTTCAAGGCACACAATCAGAAGACTTTGGGTGTAACGCCCCGAAATTTTTAATATAAAATGCATTGCATATCTATTCATGCATGTTATCAAGTGTTTTAGTTTTGTAAGTCGCGCTTTAGAAATTAAAATGAGAATTAAAACATTTATGTTATTTTTCGTTAAATCATTTTTGTTATTTAAATTTATTTTGAACTTTGAATGTGTTTATTTATATGATATTATGTTTATATTGTTTATTTTTGAGATATAAATAATATTAGAATTATTAGGCAAGAGTAATATTTATTTTGGATTTTCTAAACCAACTAGGATTCATAAAATGATATAATATTTTATTGTATTAAGTTATTAGGAGATAATTTAAAATTATATTTTATGAATAAAATAGATCTTATATTTGTGGTATACATGTTTTAGGAAAGAAATCTAATTTTATTTATCCAAATCCTAATTTATCTAGGATTGAATGTCTTATATGGTAAGTGATAGAATAAATATTATATAAAATATATAAGGACGGAAATAAATATGGATAAAATATATTTGATACATTTTAGGATTAGGGATCTTTAGATAATGATTTCTAGGCTTATAAATACCCTTAGTCGCTCATAATATAGCATCCCATAAAATTTTCGAAAATCTGCCAGCATATCTACGAACTGTTTCAAGAATTATTTACACATCTTTCCGTCGTCCTATCATCGTGAAAATTTAGGGTCGTCTTCCTCGGTATGTCTAGTATACTCAATTATTTTTGTATAATTTTTCAAGCATTCTAAGTAATTGTTTAAAAATTGTTATTCGTAACCTACCAATTTCTGACAGCATGTTCATGATCTTGAAAGTAAATTGTTTTACATGTGTTATTTACATTGTTTTCGATCATGATTAATTTTAATAGGATATAATACACGTTAGGTAATTCATATTAAAAATATAGAATTTTTAGGATACTTGTACTATTTATTTGTTAATTTATTTCTTGATGTGTCCGATTCTATTATGTCAATTCTTTGGTTGTTAAAATGTTTAAGTTTCATGAGAACAGAAATCTGTCCTGCAATTCTACCCGTGAGTTCCAAGGCCAGACACACGATCTTAGGTTACTTTCAAAATTCCATAAAAATTATAGAGACAAACTTTAGAATGTCTTTAATATTACTGTAAATTTTGGAAGTTTTTAAACAAGTATTTATATTTTTAATGGATTTATACTTTTACACTACCGTGAAACCATGCATCAGGGATAGGGCTTAGGAAAACGTTTATATCTCACTCCACAAAAATGTTTTTGACTTGATTCTTTTTCATAAATACTCTAAACATGTAGGGATATGTAGAAATATTTATTTAGTATTTTTAACTTATGAGTATGAAAGCAGTTTAATACAAATGTCCGGGTAGTCAGTCGGAGTAAGCATTTTCGTATTCTGATTTTGGTAGAAACTATTCTGTATTTTATGAAGTCGTTACTTATCTATACAGATTGAAATTTTGATATGATATTTCTACGTATGTCTCCTAGATGTATGCTAAATATTAGAAGTTTTAAGATATGTTTAGTTCCCGAATCTTATTGTTAAAGGTCAGTAGGTCATAAACCGCATTTGTTGACGCAGTAGATACTGTTTTAGTTATAACTCTTAGAGGATTTATTATTTTGATATGAAACCAAATATGGTATGTTTGAGACTCATTAAGGAATATATATATAGAAAATTAGAATTTATGGAGTGAATTTATGTTCTGTGGAACTCTTTTAAAATATGTATTCTGCACGAGTTAAAGTAGAACATAAAAACTTAGTATATAGATATGATATTGTTTCATGCAAATCACGACATTAAGATTTGAATTATTTCATGTTAGGATTGGCGCACAGGACTTAAACAATTGATATTCATTATTTTCATCAAGTCAAGGTTAAGGTGGGGAATGTTACGTTTATCTTTATTATATATTATATTCGATATTTCATGTTTTGACGACAGGTATGTAAGAAAGTGGTATATGTGGCCAATACATATTCATGTGGTCTGTGTGGCCAAATTACAAGTTCATGTGGTCTGTGTGGCCAAAATTACAAGTTCATGTGGTCTGTGTGGCCAAATTACAAGTTCATGTGGTCTGTGTGGCCAAATTATAAGTTCACGTTACATGATCTAGTTACTCATGTTTATGTTTAATATAATCTATAGTTTGGATAAATGCATTTTCCCACTGAGTAGTCGTATTCACCCCTTAATATTTTAACTTTTTCAGATCATGATCCGGCAGATGTTTGAAGTGGCGGATGGTGATGGTCACACACGTGAAAGGATTTATGAAATTTATTATTGCATTAAAACTAGTTTTAACATGAACTGTGAATTTTAATTTTGAAAATTAATTGTTGCATTTTTTTTTAATTTAAGACTTCCGCTGTTATGAAATGCATTAAAAATTCTTATTGCTTTTATAAATATATATTATCTTCGAAAAATTTAATTTGAGGAGATTAAAAGTATGCACGAAGTGACGTCCCCTTAAAAAGGTTATGAAAATTGGGGCATTACATTGGGAAGCTGCACAAGAACAAAAGAATAAAGGTGAAGTAATCCATCTTATATCTGGGGAAAAAACACGATTTATACCAAAAAGTGTTCAAACTGATCTCTAATTAATGGAGAGTCTCCCCGTTTTGAAAAGAGGAACAATTCGGAGATTAGCAAAGGGAATAAAAACAAGCAAGAGCACAGTTTGACAAAGGTTAAGAGACGGTCTAATCAAATCTCACAGTAATGCTATCAAGTCCTCACTAACCGCCCAATGTAAGCTCCTAAGATTGCAGTTTTCTCCAAAAGCTTTGGAGTTTGACATAATTAAATAGGTTGAAGTTCAAGAGCATGCACAATACAATTCACATTGACAAGAAGTGGTTCTACATGACAAAGTTAAATCTGAGAATGTATCTCACACCTAGTAAAGTTGAACCACACAGAACATGCCAAAACAAGAAGCTCATCACAAAAATCATGTTTCTGTGCGATGTGTGTAGACATCTAGTTACACCAGATGACACAGTTCTATTTGATGGGAAAATAGACATTTTCCCTTTCACAAAACAAAAACCAGCACTGAGAACCAACAAGAATAGAAGGGCTGGAACACTCATTACTAATCCAATTCATTCAATTACTAAGGATGTGATTAAAGACTGCTTGATCTCAAATGTATGTAATTAATATGCACTTATAGTAGAATTCATATTTTAAAATCATCATCATTTTACTACACTTATATCTTATCAAAATGATAGATTCTACCAGCAATTAGAGAGAAATGGCCAGAACATACATCCAAACATATTTTCATACAACAAGATAATGCAAGACCTCACATAAAAGACGTTGATCCGGATTTTAAAAGAGCTGCCATAGAAGGAGGGTTCGATATAAGGCTGGCCCAATTCCCGTACACTAATGTGTTGGATCTAGGGTGGTTTCGAACCATTCGAGCATTCAAATAGAAACTGATTCTTACACAATTGATCAACTAGTGACTGCAGCTTGCAGTTCATTTGAGGAATTGTCACAACATAGACTAAATAAAGTGTTTGTGAGTTTGCAAACATGCATGATGGAAATCAAGCAAGTAAAATGGCAAAATAGCTACAAAATCCCACATATGAACAAAGAAGGGCTAATTAGGCAAGGATTGCTACCTACTGATTTGGAAGTCTATGAAATTAGTTAGGGAATGCTTCACTTATATCATGGAAAATGACATGGTAGAGAATGTTAATTTGTTGAGGTCTAGATTTTAAGGTAGTAGCTATCAACATAGTATATTTTTATTATTTAGGTATGTTCTGTAGAGTTTAAGTAGGTAATTAGTTTAGTTCTATTTTAGTACGGTTCGTAATCTATTGGGCCGCTAATTATATTTGTTAAATGACCATAAAATAGCATCGCAATTGCACAAGACAACCATAAAATAACATCATAGTGAAGTTTAAGGTAGCACAAGGTAACTAGACAACTAAAATGGACAAGAGAGAACTAATCCAGGAAATAGCATCATAATTGCACAAAGCAGCCTTCAAATAGCATCATAGTGAACTTTAAGGCATCACAACTAACATGGATAAGAGAGACAAATAATCTAGGAAATAGCATCACAATTGCACAAGACAACCTTCAAATAGCATCATAGTGAAGTTTAAGGCAGCCCAAGATAACTATACAACTGACATACTCCATTATAACAATACAAGAAATTAAGACTCAACACTAATCATCACTGTTCTTCTTATGAGGCAACCCTCTTATATTCAATAACATCACATATTTCAGCCAACAACATAGTCAATAAACAACAAAGCAACTACAAATTCATGCAACAAAGCAGCACGACTACCATGAATTAACTCAGCATATTGCATCACGGTTAGTACAAGCAACTCAAACAAGGGCAAAAGTCATATTGGCGATCAAGCGTGAGTAAGTAATTTTATCATCTTAGAACCAACACTCCCATCACCAAATACATGTTCCATCCCAAAAATTACATGAAATTCATGCACATAAGTGATGATAGAAGACATTCAAAATGAAATTGACACTTTTGATCGAAATAAATAACATTTTTATTCAAAACAAACGACACTATTATATTGTTGACAACAAATGACACTCATATCTTTAAAAAAATTAAAAGGATATATAAAAAACGTCACAATGACATCATCAGACACGGATCCGGATAGCAGATCGTGGGCAACCCAATTGCACATAAGTTTACCTCTTATAATATGTGCATGAAAATCTCAAACTATATATTATAGTTGGGGACAAAATTTAAAATCTATAAATGGGAAAGGTGATAACATACTAAATCTTCAGAAAAATATAGGTAAAATTTATAAATTTTAGGATGCTTTAGCTCTCGAACGCATTTCCTGAATCAATCAGTATAGGATGTGGATCTGGTGAGAACCTCATTTAACGTAAGAACTAAGAATCATGTATAATTTTTATATGTTTTATCCATAATCCTTATATATATTATGCAAAAAAAAACTGTTATTTTATACTTCCTCCATCCCATTGGAAGCGTCTTGTTTTCCATTTTGGGTGTCCCATTGGAAGCGTCTTGTTTCTAAAAAAGGCAAGAATATGTGGACAAGATTTAACTATCCAAAAGTCAAACAATATACACCACACATTATCATTTTCTTAACATCCGTGCCCATTGGAAACAAGACGCTTCCAATGGGACGGAGGGAGTACTTTGTATCTTCTGCATAAAACATACAAGGATTATGCATAAAACATAGAATGATTATGCATGGTTCTTAGTTCTCACGTTAAATGTGGGTTCTCATATGATCCACTCCATATATATATATATATGGGGAATGGATCAAAAGAGATCTTAGATTCAAAAGAGATTACCTTTGTCCACTCTTTACCAATTGAAACGCAATCTGTCACTTGCTTGTAATTCGGCAAATCCAATTCCTATCTAACCTACGAACAGTCAAAAAATGAAAACAAAACGAAGCATAAATCTTATCTCTTCAAAAATATATTTGCACAAATTTATGAAAACGTAGTTTCCTTGCGGAAACAATAACCTCGATTTCCCTCAAAACTATGTCATTTGCGACGAATACTGTAAATCAAATAAGTAAACTACAAAAATCGAAGAACAAAACTCAAGAAATTGAAGAAGAAACCTAAAACTACCGCTATCGAAACTGCCGACTGTGAATTTGAAGAACATACCTAGGTTTCCAATGGACAATGAATTTATAGAACCCTACCTATTAATTTGCGCAATTTCGCAGTCAATTCTCCAGTTCTTACGAAAACCGGTCATTCTCCCCTTCCCCTTTCACCGATTGCGAAAAGAAATACGAGAAAAGCCGCCCAAACGATTCTAAATCACATTCAAATTGGTGTATTTTTATTTCCCAATTTTGCCATTTCCACTCTTTTTTTAATGTAATAAATGGTGCAATCTTGGCCATTGATTTAGAAGGAATATATGATAAGGATTGAATCTTATATCTCTTTTAAAGGGAGATCTCTCTAGATCCATACCCTATATATATATATATATATATATATATATATAGGCTAAGGTTCAAATGTGAACAA
Organism: Lavandula angustifolia; assembly: GCA_028984105.1. Classification (NCBI taxonomy): domain Eukaryota; kingdom Viridiplantae; phylum Streptophyta; class Magnoliopsida; order Lamiales; family Lamiaceae; genus Lavandula; species Lavandula angustifolia. Next base: position 1,485,867 of record CM054816.1, read on the forward strand.
CCTATTTATGTGTGAACGTGTGAACAAATCTATATCTTTGATATCTTGAACGGATGGTCTGATTTAATTTTTTCACTTAAATTGACGAACTGCACTTAAAGTTTATTCATATTGCACTTAAAGGTTAATTAAGCAATTTGCTTTTAAATATCTATATTCATAATCTAAATTATTGTATTGATAATCTCTCTTCATTCACGATAATATTATTTCAATAACTATATCTTCATTCAGGCTTAAATTTCTCAACAATTTTAAAAAACCACTTCTATCTTTAAATTTATCTTCCTTAAATTTCTCATCTTTACTTTCTAATATATTTCGTTAATCTTCATATTAAATGATGGTTTGTTCATCAGATAAACTTGCAATCCAAATTAAGATTACATATATCACATTTTAAAATAAAGTGCAGTTTAATTATAAATAAAGTGCAATTCGATTGTGAAAAAAGTCTAGTTTAACTATGATTAAAGTGCATTTTGATTGTGAATAAAGTGCAGTTTAATTGTGAATAAAGTGCGGTTTAATTATGAATAAAGTGCATTTCGATTGTGGTAAAAGTGCAGTTCGATGAATAAAGTGCAGTTTAATTCTAAATAAAGTGCATTTTGGATGTGAATACAGTGCAATTCGATTGTTTACGAAGTGAAATTTAATTTCGATTTTTTTTTGCATTTATTTGTGAATGGCATTTCGATACTGAATAAAGTGCAGTTTTATTCTGAATAAAGTGCATTTTGGGTGTAAATATAGTGCAATTCAATTGTTTACAAAGTGCAGTTTAATTACGATTTTTTTTTGCATTTATTTGTGAATAGAATGCAGTTCGATTGTGAATAAATTGCAGGATAATTATGAATAAAGTGCATTTTAATGAAAATTAAATTTTGTGCACATAAACATACGATAGATTTCATTAGTGAGGATAAAGGGATAGATTTGATCGGTTGTGATTTTTTTGGGTAGATTAGTGGAAGTAGGTGGTTGCAAAAATCTTATCAATTATATAAAAAAAATGTCAAATTTAACCTTAAGTGAAATTGATTATTCCTTAATTTGGCCCCGTTTGGTTGTCAGGAAAGTAATGTTGTTAGGGAATCTGATTCTGTGGAATATGATTGCGAGGAAAATGATTAAGGAAAGTAAAATTACTGAGAAATTTGATTCCTAGGAATATGATTCTACAGAAAACAGAATACTTGCACTTGTTTGGTTGATACTAGGAAATGTAAAATTATATTATCAATAATATGAATAAAATATATTTCTCATCAATTATTTGTTAATTATTATATAAATATTTCATAAATATATAAAATCACTCATAAATATTACTATTGATATTTTTTTATAATATAATTTATAATAAAATATTCAAAATAATTAGTTAAAATATATTTTTTAATATTATTAACATCTTTAATAAATAATAATAATAATAATAAAAAACCTATTAAAGTACTCACTTATTTTAATAATAATATTTTTTAGAATAATAACATGATTATTTAAGAAAAATAATAATTATTATATTGCTATTATTTTTCATAAATAATAAATAATAAAAAGACAAATAAATTAAAATATTCAATTAATTTATAAAAATATATTAACTACAAATTAATAATATTATTAACTAATTATTATTCTATTTTTAATAATAATAATAAATAAATAAATAAATAAATAAATAAATACTTTCCTTGAACCAAGGAAAAAGAATACCTATTCGGAACAAGGAAAAAGAATCCACAATTATTACACTATTTTCCTGATTTCTAGGATTCTGATTACTTTCCTAATATTTTGTTAAAATTGAACCAAACATAGGATTTTAAAATCTTGGAATCAAATTACTTTCCGTGTACTACCAAACACAGGATTTTAATAATTTGGAATCAGATTACTTTCCTGAGGCAGAATCCTTGCCAACCAAACGGGTATAAAAAAAAATTGTGTCACTGGTATTACAAGTTTGATAGGATGTTTTTATTTTGTCATTCAAAAAAAAAAAGATAGGATGTATATTTGGATCCAATTATTATGTATAGTACATTTCCAAATTTTGATCCCATTACATTTATATTACAATACAAATAAATAAAGAGATGGTATTCGTATATTTCACAAATTTCTTGTAGTTAATAAAATTTGACATTGCAGTTTGGGGAAATTGTCATTTCCTTGCAACTGTTGAACAAGAAATCTACTTCCGTTTAATCGGAACAGCTTCAATGCTCCACTATAATATACCACTCCATGCCCCATCTACAAATTAAATGACATGTGACGAATAAATTGAAAGAGAGAAAGAAGCGTTCGGTATTACTGGGGAAGGTGGGGGTATTTTTATTTTAAATTACTTATTTATTTATTGAAGGAGATGATTAACTTTACCATAGTCAATTACTGTTGAAATAAGCCAAATGAGTAAGCTTTTCAAATTGTATTTATTGATGTATGGTGGATCTAATTAACGAGTCTATTAGTACTTAATAATCAATTGAGAACAGTTAATCAGCTATGATATGATCTTTTGCTCATGCCCAGGAACGTGTAAGAAATTGAGAATTCGACAAAAACAAAAAAGTTAGTAATTTGAGGGTAATAATACATTTTCTTCCCCAAATTTATTTACTATGGTAAGAAACTTTTATAAAGAGTGGCCCATATGAAGGGAAACAAGGTAAGAAAAAAAGGATGATGGTGGGATCTGCACTCTGCAACAGTGGAAAAAGCGAAATCGTCATCATTTTCTTGATTGCCCTTTTCTCGCATTTTGAATTCTTGACGAGAGAAGAAACAAACAAACGAAAACAACCATGATGAAATTATGAATTGACGTCCAATGGCAAATATCCTAGGTTTTTGGACAGCTTTATTACCCATATATACGATGTATGTGTAACTGAAGATCCCAACTTTTCCCCCTGCAATCTGTTTGTTGGTGGTTTTTGCCATTTTCTCCTTTTCATTTTGGAGAATCCTAGGTTCTCTCTGTTTGATAAAGCTTTTGCAGCCCTTTGAATGATTGATTCCGTTCCTCTCTCTAAACCCAGAAAAAAAAGGGGGATTCACATATTTTCATGCACTCGTATGTATGATTGTAAGCAATCGTTCTTTCCCTTTTAAATTATGGTTTCAACAATGGGGGGTTGTTTCTTTGATTTCCGTTTGATTTAGCCGGGAAATATTGGGTGCATTGGTGAAGTTGTAGGTTCCCTTGAATCTTTAAGGATCCATTTGTTCTGGGATTGTGTAATGATCTCATTTTTTTGTGTAATTCATGTTGGCATCCTCGATTTAGGACTGGTTTTTTCAGATCCCTAATTTCTTTTATCGTCCTTTGGTTGTTATTTGTTTCTGGGCTAGGTTTTCTTCTTCCCTGATACTGTACTACAAATGCCTTTAATTTGAAACCGTAAAGTTCCCGTCTTTTTTAGAGTTGTCTCTTTTCAACTTTTTCCTAGGAAAGAACCTTGAGAACCCAGAATGTGGAAGCAAATTCTTGGTAAATTGCCTCGGAAATCCGGGAAATCAGATACTGATTCTCCAAGAAACTCAAATCTTGGGCCGAATTCATCGTCTTCAGGCAGCACCGCTGCCAAAAAAGCTTCAGCTGCAGTCTTCCCAGCCTCTGTCATTGCTGGGATTGAGCCGTTGCTCGCATTCAAGGACGTTCCGAGTTCAGAAAAGATGAATCTCTTCATAAGTAAGCTCAGTCTCTGCTGTGTAGTATTTGATTTCACTGATCCTATGAAGAATGTTCAAGAAAAGGACCTTAAACGAGCCACATTGCTCGAGCTTCTTGATTTTGTATCACAGAACCCTCCAAAATTCTCTGAGCCTGCGATTTTAGCTTGTTGTAAGATGTGCTCGGTTAACTTGTTCCGCGTTTTCCCACCTAGTAGTCGGTCTAACTTGAGTTCGGGTGAGAATGACAATGATGATGAGCCTACTTTTGATCCGGCCTGGTCGCACTTACAGATAGTATATGATTTCCTGGTCAAGTTTGTGACTTCGCCTTCTTTGGAAACTAAAGTTGCCAAGAAGTATATAAACCACTCCTTTATTATGAGAGTTATCGACTTGTTTGATTCAGAGGATCCAAGGGAAAGGGACTGCTTGAAGGCGATTCTCCATAGAATATATGGGAAGTTTATGGTTCATAGGCCATATATAAGGAAGAGTATGAGCAGCGTATTCTATAGATTCGTGTTTGAGACAGAGAAACATAATGGGATTGCGGAGTTGTTGGAGATTTTTGGGAGTGTGATTACAGGATTTGCTTTACCTCTAAAAGAGGAGCACAAGATCTTTCTTTCTAGGGCACTAATTCCTCTGCACAAGCCAAAGTCACTGGCGGTTTACTTCCAGCAGCTGTCGTATTGTGTGAGTCAGTTTATTGAGAAGGAACCGAAGCTGGCTAGCGGTGTGATTAAGGGACTTTTGAAATATTGGCCCATCACGAATAGCCAGAAGGAGGTGATGTTTTTGGGTGAGTTGGAGGAGATTCTGGAAGTAATTAACATGGCCGAGTTTCAAAAAATCATGGTTCCATTGTTTTGGCGCCTTGGATGCTGCATAAATAGCTACCATTTTCAGGTAACGATTTTTTAATGCGACTTTTGAGTCAGTCAAACATTATGGCGATACGTGTAGGTCTAGTAGCATATGCTTACCTTCTTTGTCTAACTTGTTAAAATAACTCTTTTGTGGAGGACTATAAACATTTTACTCCATTTGTTGCTTTGTGTGGCATCGTGATACTATTTACGGCACAGCCAGTTGGCTGTTAAGACATTGGTTGCGTGATAGATGGGAAACAGCAGTTTTTGCAAACTTCAAAAGCTTACTAATTCCTGCATTTGTTTGTTTCTATTGCAAATCCTCGTGAATGTGCGTATATTCTAAGACAAGGTTGCAGGAATTGCTCGTTTTAAGCTGGCTACGCATGTTTTTGCACACTATATTCTTGGAATTTCGAGTTGCATCAAATTGCTAGCTTTCTCTGCAGCATTTTCTTTAAATTCACCCTTTAATGTTACCATAAATGTTACTCTATGTATCCCAGTTTCCACAATCAACCCAAACAGCTGAAGGAACCACTGAAAAAAATGGAAGTGATGAGAACTTGGATTAGCTTTTCAAGAAACACTAGTACATCAGTGTCATGCTATAATGCTAACATGAATATGAGCATGAAGATGAATAGATGCTGTTAAAAAAGGGCATATCCAATTATCTATCAAGCTAAGGGCTTCATAACAAGCAGTAGGGACACCATCCAAAATGTTTTAATTAAGGTGGAGATCATTAGATAACGACATCGTTCTGGATAGGATGCCTTCAAGTGAATATTTTGCTAAATGCTATTCATAAATCTGAGGCACTTTGTAGATTTCTACTTTTAAGTGGGAGAATGTAATATGCACAGACAGAAGTATGGAAAGGGGAGTAATACAGCTAACCTACGAAGCATGTTGTTGTTTCATAACTTAGTTTGTGATGTGTGTGGAAGTGTCTGCTATGGATGCTCCACCATCTGACAGTGTACATATATATTTTTTGATATAGACAGGTTGGGGGTCTGCCTAACCCCCCACCCGTTCAGGGTGTTTGATGTAAAAAAAAAAAAAAAAAAAAAAAAAAACTTAGTTTGTTCTTGAAACTTTTCTTTATTCTGGAGGTTCTGTATTTGGTAAAAATTTCGTCTTTATAATCAGTACTATCAACACAATTAACATATTATGTCTATGCAGGTAGCCGAAAGAGCTCTTTTCCTGTGGAATAACGATCAAGTTGTCAATCTAATCGCGCACAACCGGCAAGCTATACTGCCAATAGTATTCCCAGCTCTAGAAAGAAATGCAGAGAACCACTGGAACCAAGCTGTCCTAAACTTGACTCTGAATGTGAAAAGAATGCTCGCGGAGATGGATGATGCCTTAGTCGTGGCTTGCATTTCACATTACAAGGAGGAACAAGCGCGTAAAAGAACTGAGGTCCAAGACCGTAAGGATGTCTGGGAACGCTTGGAAAATGCCGCGAGTCTTCAGCCAATGACCGGAAAGACTGCTGTTCTGGTAAACCTGTAGGAGCAGCGTGTTGTCTCTCAGAAACTCTTATTCTGTGGATTCTGTTTGCCTTGGTTTTTTTGTGGTGCGGGAACCAGAAGGAGCTACGCCGTTGTTTGTTTGGGTGGTAGAGACGGCAGCCTATTGTTAGAAACTCTAATCTGCTTCTGTTTAAATATGTATCTACTCTTCCCCAGAAAGGGCGTGGGAAGGGTTTGCTTAGTTCATATTACAAAAACTAACTGCTGCTTTCTTAGTCTTATTTTATTTTTTCTTGTATCCTCCTTGCTTTTTTTTTTGCCTACTCAATATAATTATTATCTTCTATCTTTCTTGTACTCCCTCTCTCTCTCAGAGTGGCCTTGTTATGGTACAAAATCTCTTGGGCAAATTTTGAGTTGGGACTAAAGTGACAGAATTATGATAACAAATCTGAGTATCAGAAGAGAAATTCTCTCTGATCAGAGAGAGAGAGAGATGCTCAAAGGCTGCAGTCAAATAAGTAGTCATAATTCATAACCAATCCAAACAGAAATGCTCAAAGGCTTTTTTATCTGCTTTATAAATAAGTAGTAGCTCATATCATTCTTGCAATTACAACTTCCGCATTACAACACAGTCTGGGAGCACCAGATCTGATACAACAACACTTGGTGAGTTTGTGCAAAATGTATGAGTAAAGAATGAGGACGCGGCCTCCATTAGTTGTGACGGTCTTTTACCTTCACATTCGACATATGTCAGTTGGCGCTGTAATAAATATTAGGACCATACGGTGTAAGAGACGAGCAGTTACGCTTCGAAGAGTGTCTGAACAGGTCTTGGTGAAAGCAGAGTTGAGACACCCTTGAACTGTGAATACAAACCACATGTTAAAAACTATATGAAGTTTCTTTGTTACAAGTGCTTGTCTTAGTCTTACCTTAGGTTGTTTGTACTTTTCGCGGATGGCATTCAGCATGCCTCCGTTTGTGTTTAGCTGTAAGTCTTGCAGTTCTAACACCGCGTGCTTCAGCTCTGATGCCTTGTACTTCGTATAGTGCTCTAGAGTCGGATTCTACAAAAAGGGTAAATTCGATTTTGTTTACTAATTGAATCTGGAAAGGGAGGAACCATAGGATAGAGTGGCAGTAAAGGAACCTACCCATGGATGGTCTGACTGGTCAAGTGTCCATCTGGCTAGGAATATGGCAGAGGCAGCAGTTAGGGATGGGAGATACTTGAGGAAACCATAGTCAATTAGAGTTAGTTCTGCTAAGTAATTTGCCAAGAACTCCAGCCCAACAGAAGGGACCTGAAAAAGGAAGCAATTCTGTCAAGCTAAAAGTAAATCATTTACAAAGAAACAGACAACTACAGAGACGCATTTAATCTACCTCATAAGAACCTTGTGCTGCTTGAATAAACCTCCTACAATTGACATGTAGCTAAAAGTTTAAGGAGGGTGGAACTAAGCAAGATGAAACTAAGTAAAGACTGCAGAGCTCAGAGGTGCAGATAGATACCTAAGGAATTTCTTTGCAGTGGGGACGGATAACTGAAATCTCAAATGGTTCAGAATGCGACTCTCCATTTGCACCACCTGTCATGTCACCCGCAGTCAATGCACGTAGGATTTGAACATATTGAGAACAACTTAGTGCCTTGGGAGTTAGCAAAAGTGGGATCTTTTGGAGCAAAAGCATCATCTTGCTTATGAAGAGTTAGAAGTTTCTACTTGTTGATAGGGTCAAAGATATCATATGTATGAGGGCCGTACCTCTTCTTTTGTGTAGGTGTTATCTGTGATAGAGCAAAAGTCTTCCACACGAGGTGCACAAATTTCTTCATACTTCCTACAGGAAATAAATCAGAGGTATGTGACTAGGAGAGTGAGTTACACCTTTTACTTTCTTCCATGGGGTGTCGACAAATGGTGGAGCTCACCATCTTGATAGTTTATACTTAAGTTAATCGACTGAAGAAAGCTAGCACGTGTTTGTTTTCGTTGGTAAAGATTCTGTGGTAAACAACTTACGATGAAATTAGCATGCATGTTACTCCAAGAAGCTGCAGCTTTTGCTTCTCGATGTAATTCTCAGATAGGAATCTATCTATAAGATTTACAGTGAGGTAGAGCGTATCAGGAACCAGCCTGTATTCTTCAGAAACCTGAAAGGGAGGAAACAACATGAACAAAAGAAAAGGAAAAGGAAAAGGAAAATTAAATGAAGAAAAAGAATGCTGAAATGAACACAGGGGACTCAAGATCAAATAAGGGACATTCTTGCATTGACAAAGCCAAACAGATCCTAAACGAAGCTCGACGGAGAAAGTGCTAATGAAGTCGAAAGAAAGACGGTGGTAGTATAGGAAGAATATAGAGGATATAACATTAAGCAGACTAACCTCCACAAGCCAATCAATAAGAATACCCCGCATCCCAGGGGTGATGTCTCGCTGCAACTTTTCCATGTAATCAGCCGAAGGCTTCCGGTCAAACTGAGGGAAGGCCAGTTCATAGAAGTGAGCATGAATCAAAACTAGAAGTGGAAAAAAAGAAGTTTTTTTTGTCAATCCTAGTAAAAAAGATGGAGATTTTCTGCACCATCTGCATGATAAAGAGAGTTCTGGAACCAGAGCAACATAAATTCTCAATATCACCGATTAAAGCAATAGCATCCAAAGCTTCTGATAATGGCAGAAACAACGTAAGGCTTATATGATTTGGTCAAGCTACAAACCTGCCTGGCAAACAAACTAGAATATATATCAGCTGCATACAGGCTACACATCTGGGGGTCCTTGTGTCTTGAATCTATATCAACAATGCCCCCATCATTCAGGCTCTCTTGTTCCTTGCCAAGTTCACTTTTATCTGCATGATCGGCCAAAAAATGTCAAATGTGGAAGCATACTAGCTAGCAGACCACAGTAAATGTTCCTCAAGTGAACTGCAAAAGACAACATGGGAGATATATTTGCACCTTACGGTATAAATTTGAGAATCATAACGACTACACATATTTTTCACTGGTATGCTATAATACAATAAAACTACTTAATCAACGGCACTATGTAGCTAACTCTATCTTTAGTTCATATAACTTTTTCTTCTGCGTATATCTTGTGTCAAAAGTCGCTTGACAGTACTGAAATCTAAGAACCATACCTCATCAAGCTAATTAAGCAATGAAAATACTTCTCTGACAATTCAATTAAAAAACAAATGAACTGACCAGAACCCAAGCTAAGTAGGTGATTATGTTGTACAAACAAATTTGATTGTCAGTTACAAACCTAATGGTTGTATGCAGATGTGTTCAGTTTACACCAAATTTCACGTGTTGGTATTTATGGAAAAGCTAAATCTAACCTCTAGATTGACTCCAAAGTGGAATACTTCTGATGGAATCCATCTTCGGAGGTGGTGGACTTGCTGCAGCCAACGGTTCTGTATTTGAAAGTTCGGTTGGGTCCCCAGCAGGACAAATATCTCGGGGTCCATCCCCCTCAACTTTGTGTATCTCATCCACTTTGTTTTCTGTTCTAACTTCCACAACCTTGGAGTTTTTAGCAAAACAAGCATCTTCACCCTTTATCTTATTCAAATATAAATATTGGTATTAGGATATGCATTAAGTTTGACTTATTCCCCCTAAGAGCTTGTTTAACAGTGAAAAGATATAAAACTTGGTATTAGAATATGAGAGTGGGGATGGTGGTAACATTCTTACCTGAGCTCTCGCTGCATTGATGCTTTTTGCTTCCAAATTACCACAGTTGATATTAGTTACATCCTTAAGAACAGCCCTTTTCTTAGGCTGGTGACAACCAGCTGAACTCCCAGCTGCTCTTTTCAAACTTGTTCGTGAAACCCGTTTGTCATCTTGTTTTCCTGAAGGATGTTTAGGTGGCAATCTACTTGATGACCCTAAGGCTTTTGCCCGTGCTCTTGTGATTCTTGCAGCAGGCTGTCCGAGAATGCACGGCCTGTTCTCGTCATTCATAACAGCACGCCTCATTGAATAATAGTTCGTCGAACCAGATTAGCATGTTCTTTTCATGATTCCTGCAAGGATTGGAAAGAATGCATGTTACAACAAGCTACATCAAGTTATTGTAGCATAGATACTTCAATGAATGCACCTTGGCAACATTGCAACATTACTGAAATTCATCAAAAAAAATCTAGAGCTGTTTAAATGTATAGTTTCTAAAAGAAAAATCTACTTAATGTTAAACAGTGGCTAGAATTAAACTACTAGAAATCTCCACCACCCAATCCTCAAATATAAGATCCACATATAAAAGTACATGTGGAGGCTTGGAGTTATAGAACAAACTAATGTAAAATCGCTGAGACATTTGTCTCCAAAGTTAGACTTTGGAAGAATCATTTTGTCAAAGAAAATACAAGTTTATTGGTACTTCGAGTTCAATTTTCTACAAACATGAAACGTTGGTACAAAATTGAAATGCAGACCTTTTCAAATAAGAGCAATAACCAAATAATGACTCCAGCATTTGTCTAAGAAATATAAGTAAATAATTTTATTCAAATTTAAAAAAGATTTTTCTCATTGTTTAGATTCAATGTGTTTCCAAACTCAACATCGGAAAACCTAAAACAAACTATACATTGCAAACCACACAAAACCAAAATGCTAAATGGGAAATCAAGCTGAAACTCAGATCTAACAAAAGTATTTAAATTTCAAATCAAAGTTATAAAGTTTCTCAACAAATCTACATTAAAATAGAACAAAACTAAAAATAATACCCTCACAACCTAACACAAGAAATGCAAACTCCACAAAACAAACGAAAATAAAGAAAAAAAATTTGAAAAAAATTAAAAAATAGAGACAAACACAGAAAATCAGAGGACCGAGCTCGCTACTGCTGTTACCGAGCTCCGACAGCACCGCTACGCCCTCGATTCGATCAGATCGATCATCAGATAGGATGCGTATAGAGACAATGAGGAGTATGTATAGGTCTAGTGAGAGTGAGAGTGAGCGTGTCTGAACAGAGGAAAAGGTAAGCGTAGTGTGTGTGGTGATATATATACAGGGGAGGGGAGCGTGAGAGCGGGCTGAGCCACCGTTCAAATCTTCTGAAATTCCAAAAATACAAAACCGCTATCTCCACTCCGCATTTTTTCTAGGGAGAATTGCAGAAATAGACATTTCTATAACTTTATTTGCAAAAATAGACACATTGTGTATAAATTGCAAAAATGGGCAAAAATTTAATTTTTAATATTTTAAAATTCTGACTCAACCTAGCTAAACACCTACTCTGCACCGGCACATTCAATCTAGCTAAACACCTACTCTGACTTCAACTTTTTTGTTATTAGCTAAAATAGTCAATTAATAAAAAATTACGAAGTCATTAAATCTATATAAATATTAAAATCTAAATATTATGAAGTCAAAAAATTAAATAATCTCATTAGTCGTCTTAAGAAACAATAAATTTCCGAAAAAAGTTTACAAAGTCAATTAGGTTAAGGAAAAAATAGATAAATACATTATTTGAAATATAAATCTAAAACGTAATTATGAATCACCTAAGCGCTCGTAAATCGTACGTTAGTGGTAACGAAAATACAAGCGCTTACGTTGTTCATTAAATATATATAAATATTAAACACGTTCTATCAAAAAAAATATATCTTAAAAATCACACTAACTTACTCCCTAAATTAAATAATCTCATTAGTATCTTAAAAATCAATAAATTTCCTAAAAAATAATTACGAAGTCAATTAGGTTAAGGAAAAAACAGATAAATAAATTCTTTGAAATATAACTCTAAAACATAATTATTTGTCACCTAAGCGCTCGAAAAATAACCTAAGCGCTCGTAAATCTTACGTTAGTGTTAACGAAAAATCAAGCGCTTACGTTGTACATTAAATCTAAATAAATATTAAACACTATGGAGAAATCGAGCGTTTACGTTGTGTATCGATGACGTAGCACTTATCTTGATGAATACTGCAAAAAATATTAATAATATCAATCCTAATTAATTTTTTTTATTATTTTTGAAAGATAATAATAAATCATAAATCAAAATTAAAATGATTATGTAATGAAAATTAAAATAACAATACTATCGTCTACGTGGTATATATATATATATATATATATATATATATATATATATGCATTCACCAATCAAAATTTAAATGATTGTGTAATCAAAGTCGTCAAAAATCAAAAAATTCTTTTACTTTATTCTAAATTGAATGTGTCGGTGCAGAGTAGGTTTTTAGCTAGGTTGAGTCAGAATTTTAAAATATTAAAAATTATGTCTTTGTCCATTTTTGCAATTTATACACAATGTTCTTATTTTTGGAAATAAAGTTATAGGAATGCCTATTTCTGCAATTCTCACTTTTTTCTATTACCACTCCTGTCCGAATTGATTGTTTGCTTTCTGTTTTTCAAACTATATTTAATCAGATAAGTCATTGTCTTGACAAGAAAAAACAGAGGAAAAAATAAGAAATTAGGGTGAAATAAATTATTATGATTTTTAGAAAAATAGCAATTAAAACATATGATATCGTTTAATATTTTTTTGTTAGATTCTTTAATAGGTTTGTAGGGTTTAATTTTTTTATTGCTTGAAAATTACAGTTGGCGAAATATCAGATATGTGTCGCGAAGTGATAATTTTTTTACCTTATTTAATTATCTCAAACCCAACAAATGAAAATTAATTTATTGATTTACTATTTTAGCATATATTGTGAATTGAGATTTGAGAGTCTTTTTTTTGAATTTGGTCCTTGTTTTGTGGGAGTTAATTTGGATTACATATTTGGCTACGATTATCATTGACCTCGAATTTCAAGATTATTTTTGTGTAAAGTGTCTTTGTAAATTGTAAATTGTAAATTATGATAATAAATAAATAAGCTTGGTATATTCCTTGCAAGAATGTATTTTTTTTATTCTGATGAATGATATTCCTCGTAATTGTCTATATATGTTTGCATATACTAATTTGTTTTTTACTTCCAAAGTCTAAACGGATAATCAAAATACCTGATTAATGATATATATTATGTTAATTCCAAGTAGGGTTATCAGAGAATATTATTTTTGAAATTAGAAATTTTGAATTAATTGTTTTTAAATTCATTTGAGGAATTCGTAGGACCGTTGGAGGAGTTTTGTGTCGTAACGGTTGTTCCATAGCTGAGTTTTTTTTTCTCTTTTAATTCATTATTATCAATAATAATAATTAAGTAAAAATATAAAATTCCCCTTAAAATAAATAAATAAATATTAATTTATAATTACATTACTTTTGGAATGACATAGCTGACTTTTTTTTTTCTCTTTTAATTCGTTATTATCAATAATAACAATTAAGTAAAAATATATAATTCCCCTATAAATTATAAGTATATTACTTTTGGAATGACATATAGTTTATTTATTTGAACTCATAACTTTTAAATTAATATCAATACATCTCATTTGATTAAGAATTTATTATTACATGTCTGTCTTCGTTGTTGTACATTTATCTTTTAACTATTACATACCAATGATCATTTATTTGTCACCAAAAAAAAAACTGGCACTATTCAACATATATACAAAATAAATCATACTCATATCCAATAATATCTAATAAATTCATACTGTACCGAAGTAGATACTATACAAAATAGAAAATTCATGATCTCCATTTTAATTTCGTTTCACATGATGTTCATGCTACATCTATAAGCAACTTAGAAAATGATTACAAATTAAGAACACAATTAAAATCAAAAGTATGATTTTTTTTTATGATTTTTTTTTTATGACGAGAAACCCGCATTCGCTATCTTTAGTGCGCACAGGGCAAACCACACAAGAGAGTTAAACCACCCTAAGATGACAGATATACATAGCATTTTCAATGAGATTTGAAAACATCCACCTCCACCGCTACATCATCACGTGGGAACTCAAAAGTATGGTTTTGGAGTATATTAAGGAAGAAAGAAATTTGAAACATTGGAAGGCCTAAAAAATGAGGGGCACTTCGAGATCTACGAAATAAGTAATGTAGGCCAATATTTTGAACGGGGTTGACTCAACGAGTCGTCGTCGGTTTACAGCGCATCGCTATTAACAATAATAATTATTACTCCCTCCGTCCCGGATGAAACGTCCTCTTTCTTTTCGGCGCGGTAATTTATGCAGTGTACTTTAGAAGTAAAGAATGGTGGCCCACTTGTATTTTAGAAATAAAAATGGTAATTTATGGGTATGTATGTGGTAGTGGATAGGTTAGATTTAATGTTGTGGGTCCCACATAAAATAATTAGATGACTAATTATTTCCAAAAAATGAATAGGAGACATTTCATCCGGGACACCCCGAAATAGAATAGAGGACGTTTCATCCGGGATGGAGGGAGTACAATATTATCCCACACTCAATCAATTCCTGCATCCAGCTTTCTCGGTGAAGGTTTGTTTTTATTGGGGAGAGTAGATTACCCTAATCTTTTAATTTTTGTTTTTATTGGGGAGAGTAGATTACCCTAATCTTTTAATTTTTATTTGGACCACCTCTAACACCGTAGCATGTTAATAAGTTCTAGACCTCTACCCCTCTCTCTCCTCGTCTCTCTCTCATATGCATATACACACACATTAGTATGTGTACTCTCACAGTTCCGATTATTCTTGTCTCTTTTTGTTTTGAGTACGGAAATTAATAAATTTTATTTAAGTGTATATTTTATAAGTTTTAATTGTATTAAGAAATGATCACAATTTTTGAGAAGTATTTGGTGGAAAAAATGAGAATTTATCCAAATTTTTGTAGGACATAGTTGAAGCAATCGATTTTTTTTTTCATATTGTATTTTAATAAATAATTTTAAGTTTCCAAGAAGTTTAAAATCATAAATTTTCAAGTACGGAGTGGAACAAAAATCGTTTGAAATATGGATTTTTGAAGAGAGAGAGTATGATAATGTGGGGATGAATATTAAGTAGGAGTGATCCACTTCATTTTTTGTTTAAGAATATTTTTTGCTATTTTAGAAAAGATGACAGTAATAGCGGAACGACCCGATTAAGAAAGCAGAACAGTAATAGCGGTACGGATATAGTATATTGGTACTCCCTCCGTCCCATTGATAATGGTCAATTAGCTTTTTGGCACGAGAATTAAGAAAGTAGAGTAAGTGAAGAGAAAAGATGAGTTAGATGGTGAGATAGTGAATACTCTCTCCGTCCCATTCCACTTGTCTTGTTTCTTTTGGACACGGAGATTAAGAAGAGTGAGTGGTTGTGTGTAGATGAGTGTGTGATTGTGTGTAAAGAGGTAGGCCCCACAAAGAAAAAGTGGTAGGTTGTGTAATGATTAGGCTTCCTTTTTGGAAACCAGACAAGTCGAGCATGACAAATTTCAAAAAGCGAAAACTAGACAAGTCGAATGGGACGGAGGGAGTAATAAAATAGGTGAAAGAAATAATAAAATATAAGAAAATATATAATATATTTTTTCTTTTTTTGGAAATGAATAATTTTAAATGAGACAAATCGAAAATGAAGAATGATCATTATCAATGGACGGAGGGAGTACTATTTATTAATGTTATTATTTGGTGATGTGAGCATATAGGTGGACCAAGACCAAGAGCAAAATCAAATGAGCAATTAAAAAATTCACATGGGTTCAAATTTTGTGGGTGAGAATGCCCTAGTGGGGGCAATTCTGACTTTTTGGTCACATATTTGAATTGTCACAAACATATTTAGATCTAACCTGTCGATTTATATATTGTAAACTGTTTGTATGTTATTATCCAGAATTGCAAATTATTGAATGGGTATTTTAAATGATAATTGTATTTTTGTATGGTTTGTGTGTGTTTATATACGCGAATGGTGAAGAATTTAGAAATTTAAATAATTTGTTACAGAATTTGTATTTCTTGATAGTGATATGAGAATGATAATGATACAAAACAAACATTATAGCTTCAAACTTAATTATGCATGCAGTTATGCATTTGTAAGATTTGGGACATAATTCTGGAGATTACTGGTCTATTTTTTGTGATCCCACTTCATTTATCGATATTAAATACTATTTTTAAATTAATTACTAAAAATTAATTATAGCATAATTTTACACAAAATAAATAATATAAAAATCATAATTATAAAAAAGCTGAACATTAGATATTATGACTGCATATCTTCAATCATAATTGATAATCATAAAAAAAAATTGAACACAAAAATTAGTTAAATTCAAGACACTTATAAGGCCATAATAAACTACTGCTTCAAAGTTCAAATTATTCAAGTATAGTATTTTCGTAAAATGATTTTAAATTAGTCAGGTAGTAAAATATTTTACCGTACAATTCTTATAATGAGACCAATAAATAGCCAACAAAGTGAATTAAACTACAAATAACATGCCAACGTAGTACTGTACGTAGTAGGCGCTCTCTCTCTTTGGAATTATTCACATTCAAACCGATCAATTAAACGACAATCACTATCGTGGTTAACTTACATGTGCTGGAAATTTATTATGAAATAAATATGACAGCTGCTTTTTCTGTCATATTTATTTCAAAATCTACCTATTATGACTAAGACTGCAATCAAAGTTTTTCACAATTTATTTTTTTGATCATACACAATTGACAATAAAAATTGGGTTCTTTTTACGAACGCGATGTCGATAAATCCGCGAGTTTAGAAATTCATTTCGGCCAATTGAACCTTCTCGAACTGTTTCTTTTTAAGAACCAAAAATATTTGTGCCAAAATAATAGATGCCGAGAAGACCAAAAGACCTTGAACACGTAATGGATCTTGAAGTACTATTTCGGCATCTCCCTGACCAAATCCACCCACATTAGGATTACTCGTTAATGGTTGATCAAATTTGACGGATTCACCCTCTGAAACAAGAACTTCTGGTCCCTCCATCCGATGGATCTGTTATGGTTATTTCATATCCCCTTTTTTCTTTTCGTATGATTTTGCTTACTATGCCCGCTCCTGTAGCATTATAAACTGTATTGTTACTTTTGCAGATAAATCTGGCCATTTCCCCTATTTCCTCCTACATATATAGGATATTTTAAGAAGTAAACATCTTTCTTAATAGTGGGGTCGGGGGAAAGAATAGGAAATGTGATTTCACTATATTTCTAGCCGGGAACAGGGCCTATTACAAGAATATTTTTTTATTAAGGCGATAGCTCTGAAAAGACAAATTTCCTATCTTTTCTTTCATCTCGGGAGAAATCCGATTGGAATGAGCTAATTCAAACCCCTCCAGTAAAATAAGAACAACCCCCACATTCAAACCCCGTTTCTTACCATTAGCAATGACTTGTTTCACTTGCTTATCATAAGGAATTCGAACAACCTGCTTCAAATATAGTATCGGGAAGTACTTGTTTGTGGAACCTCAATATCCACAAGCTTATTAGCTAAATGGCACATACAATACGCCCAAGTCGCTTCTCGTGGATTTTCATAACCCTGCTGCACAAAAATGGGATATGCCCTTGAAACGGATGTCCGAGTTATGATATATATCATCAGTGATACAGAAATAGATCGAGTAATATTTCCTTTATCCAAGAAAAAGTATTTCTAGTTTGCATGGTCTAATCATTGGTCCGAAAAATTCTACAATAAATTGGGTAGGTCGCTAGTATAGTTTCCTATCGACGATTCTCGTTATTTAGTGGAATCATTTTACTAGAATACTTATAATATAAAAAAAATATTAAAATAGCATGAAAACCCTCCTAGGTTATAATGTTTTTAATCCTTATGTAGAACTACAAAGTAAGAAACGTTCTAATTGGATTAATATTGGTGGATCATTCTAATTGGATTAATATTGGTGGATCATTTATCAATCATTCATTGAATGATAAATAACTAGAATACACGATTTAAATAACGAAAAATCCAATATTTAAAAATAATATCGAGAATAATTGGAAAAGTGGAAACAAGACCAAATATAATTTGATCATTATGACCAAATCCAAAATCTTTGTACACAGAACCAATCATTAGTTCCCAGCCATGGGGTGAATGAAATCCGATACATAAATCGGTTAATAAAGACTCGAAAAAACTTTTACTGTATCACTTATGTTATATAGGAATTCCTGAGCCCAAGAGTTAAGAATAATAAGTTCTCCATTACCTAAAATAGAATAACCACTTAGAATAACTAAACAAATTATATTTGTCGAGAAGTGTAAAATTGTATGGATACGATCCTCGTTGTGTATATTGATTAATTGTATCATTTCTTCGTGGATTCCTATAAGAAGCTTTTGTAGATATGTCTCTGAAAATTCGTTGATCATTTTTTCCAAGAAGAGGATTTCTTCTAATTCGATGAACTTTTCTAAAATACTTTTTTTTTAATATCATTAAAAAAAAAATTGGATTGGTCGATATTCGCCCAATTAATAACCCAAGATTCCTTACTTTTAGTAAATGAGATAGAAATCCACCAGGGCAAAAAGACTATAGATGCAAGAGTGAATGCTTTCTTTTTTACCATTTTTCATCTGTTAATTTTTAACTAACCCACGTCATTTGTCAGACTTTATGTAATCAGATATTTCTTTCAAACATGAGTTTTAGACAAGGCATCAAACCTATGAATCTATTTTATTTGTGATTTTGTTTTGAATCTACAGAAATAGAGTAAGACTCTACTTCAAATTCGACTGAAGAAATAATACAAAATAGTGTTCCTGATATCTCAATTCATCAAATTCCAAACAAATGTTTCCTTTCGACGAATGGCCGAAAGAAGTACTTTAAGGCATGAATATTATAAAAAATAGAATAATTGAGAGAAACATATTGTGATGGTAAAAAAATAAGCAGTAAAACAAGAAAGAAATGGGCCAATTATCATTATTATGAAAATTCATTGTTGGGTAGTAAAGAACGGATAAAAAGGTCGATTGACAAGGAAA
This sequence comes from Lavandula angustifolia, assembly GCA_028984105.1. Lineage (NCBI taxonomy): Eukaryota > Viridiplantae > Streptophyta > Magnoliopsida > Lamiales > Lamiaceae > Lavandula > Lavandula angustifolia. The sequence continues at coordinate 1,504,943 of CM054816.1, forward strand.
ATAATTTACAAGATATGGTTTATCTGCATCTTAAAATATCACTTAGTTATAGAAAAAATAGAATTCTTGGGCTTTTTCCCTCCTGGCGAAAAAGTATTCGTTCTTAAGTCCAGTTCCTTTATCAAAATCAAAGTATTTTAACTTTCCATGTCACGTTATTTTCTGCTTTGCTTTTTGTTTCGTTTTTGTGTCCCTTAGAAAAGGAATAAATATACAAAACATTTATAGTAATGATAAAGAGATACGAAGAGATACATAGCAGCAGATATATTAAAAACACATATATCCGATAATATTAATATTTTTCTCCTACTAAAAGATGCGTAATTCATTTTATAAAATAAATGCATTCTTATATATAGTTCATGAATTAAAAGATAGATTAGATCCAAACCCAGTCTTATATTAAACTCAAAAATACCAATTCATAATAATACGACATTATATTACATAGAAAGTCAATTGTTGCAATAATAAAGCAAAATGCAATCTTTACCCGAAATTACAATTTCCACAAAAAATAAATTAATTAATTAATTTTTTTTAAAAGTGTGGAAATATAATTAGTAATGATGTTCAACAAATAAGTAGGCACATCTAAATGCACCGATAATCACAGTAGAGCATAATTAGTAGTCCTATGGTTGCATTAACTCTGATTTCATAATTAATTGTGGTTAAATTTATTGTCCAATCAGTTGATTTCTAACATTAGCACCTAATTCATTATTACACGTAGCTGCAGCTTTCCCATAGCCTCAAAATACGATAATTATTGTTGTAATATTTACTGTACTACATTAATCTTACCGAAACTATTATATCTGGGAAAAATATAATGTAAATTATTATTCTTTTTCTCAGAAAAAAGTAGTATATTTTGTCATTTGTAGCAATTTTTTAAATTTTTTTATGAGGAGAATATCGCCATCATTATTTCAGACCGCTATTCCATCTCATTAAGGACAAACGAGACACCAATCTTAAAATTCTATGTATATGCTTAAGAAATCATAATCATACTAAATTAGAATGTAAACCTATAAGCGGTAATATATAAATTTAGTCAAATTAAACAACAATCAAATTTAGTAAACTTGAATAAAAATATGATTTTATGGCGAACAGTCTCAACTACTTTAACTGTAATCCTACACTCCATTTCTCAATTCTAATTTCATCCAAGTCAAAATTCCTGCAATTTTTCCAACCTAATATAAATCTACCACCTTTTCCCCCCCTCCAACATGTTGATTGTTACATGCTACCAAGAACTAAAGATGAATCATCACAAAAAATAATCCATTTATTAAAAAAAAGGTGAGGGGAGTGAGTAGAGGGAGGTTGATGGGGAACAAAATTTAATGCAGAGCATTCAACGACCTCCTTCCACCACTAAAGTCGTTGTAGATTGACCCAAAAATGTATGCTACTACTCCCTTTCTCAACACGCTCAAGTATTTCTTTAAATCATCTGCTTTTTACCCCACGAATCGGGGCGCCCCAGAAAACAAAAAATGTTTTCAAGGAACGCGTTATGCGACGGTGGAACTAGCGGCGATGAGGAGGAGGCGCTTGTTTTGGCCGGTTTTCAGAGGTCTCCGACCAACAATCGAGCCCGGACCGCCGTTTATCGTAACGCGGCCGGGGAGCTGTCGTTGGTGGATGTTAGTAGAATCAAGGATGATGAACAGAAGCAGGTTGTGGATAAGTTGGTTGCCGCAGTTAACGAGGATATGGAGGGGTTTTTGAGAAGAGTTAGGCACAGATTTGATGCGTAAGGGTTGTCGAGTTTCTGTTCTGTTTTGAGTGATGGAAAAAGGTTTCAAGATTATGCATGCTAGATGTTTGTGAAATTGTCTGTTCCAGTTTAGTGTTAAATCCATTTGTGTAGTGAAACATGTTAGAGAGATGTCATAATTTAGCCTCATTCCTTTTTGTATTTATCTCGCCTGATTGATCATTTGCTTGTCATGTGCTACGAATAAGGGTGAAAGTTTTTTTATTTTTTTTTTTTTTTTTTATTTTTTATTCACTTGCATGATGATTTGAAATTACTATGAGGTAATTGAGAAATTGATTGATTTATCCCTCTCCCCTCTCTTTTGATGCAAACTTTGCTTACTTTCAAAATTCTGTCCATGTTCCTGCAGTGTTGGCCTCGAATTTCCAAAAGTTGAGGTTCGGTTTCAGAATCTGAAGGTGGATGCTTTAGTCCATGTTGGAAGCAGAGCTTTGCCAACCATAACTAATTTTATTTTTGACATGACTGAGGTAAATATGTCGAGAGACAATATAAACATTTCTAAATGGACTCTATTTTCAAGTTAGCCTGATTTGTTCAATGGATACATGATGTGGAAAATAGGCTTTCTTGAGGCAGCTCAGGGTTTTCTCTGGTGGAAGACGAAAACATTCTATCCTAAACGATATAAATGGTATCATACGGCCTTCAAGGTATAGCGTGAGCTTAGCTAGAACATTATCACACAATTAGTTATATCTCAATCTAATGAGTGAGACTATTCTTTAGGTTAACTCTCCTTCTAGGCCCTCCAAGCTCTGGAAAGACAACATTTCTTTTGGCTCTTGCAGGTCGTCTGGCACCAAATTTGCAGGTAATAATAGTGTAATAGTCTTTTCATCTATTTTCCCTAGTTAAATGGATCCCCACTGTTCATTATTCGCGGAAAGAAAGTTGTGTTATCTCAGAGTCCATATATCGGCAAACTGACAGATCAAAATTAGAGTGCTATTTGGTGCTTTAACCCTTTATTTCCTTTGACTATACATAAGTGAATGAGCTAGATAATACTCCATAAAACTAGAAGCAGCTCCTAGTCTTTTATACATAGATGCATGGGTGATCATAGAAAAAGTGATACACCAGTGCTGGAAGATAGAGGAACCTACTGTGTTAAAGATTATTGACTGGCATCATCAAGGTTCAAATAAACTGGATTTCTTTGCCATGCGAACTTCCCAAACAAAGAGCTATATCTTGTTCAGCGAATAAAATGCCATTGAGTAGTAACCCTTATATTTTGTATATTATCTCTTGTTCTTATCAAACTAGTACTACTTCTGAAGATGTCAGGGAAAGTTACATATAACGGGCATAGTCTAGAAGAATTTACTCCGCAGAGGACTTCAACATATGCAAGTCAGCAGGATTTGCACATTGCTGAGATGACCGTGAGGGAAGTACTTGAATTTGCAGGATACTGTCAGGGTGCTGGATTCAAGCGTGGTAAGATTAATATAGACGTTCATTTTAGCATTTTTAGGGCAAAGTATTATGTGTGAGTTTCTGATCCTTTATTTGAATTTTTCAACTGTGACATTGGCTTGTAGAAATGCTCATGGAACTTCTTAGAAGAGAAAAAATGGCTGGAATTTATCCGGATCAAGAACTAGATATATTTATCAAGGTATGCCTTCCTGACTGAAATTATATTCCATTAATGAAGCTGACTAGGTAACTCTACAAGTGCCAGCACCCATTTCTGTCATTAAAATACTTAGTTTTCTCCTAGGCAGTAGTTCTGGGACAACAAGCAAGCGTACTTGTGGAATACATCATGAAGGTGCGTCAGTAATCCTTATTTATTTATTTATTTCCGAGTTAAACAAGGCCTTCAAATTCATATATCTTTTACTGTGGAATTAAGTTTTTAAGTTCCACAGACCAAACAATTTGCAATTTTCCTGTTCTTCCAAATTATACGAAGCAAAGCTTCAACAATCATGTACCATTGCTTTTGTTTATTGAGGATCATAGCTTGTGCAGTAGGAATATATCCCTCCATATGGTTCTAAACTTTATGTAAAGATTTTAGGATTGGACATTTGTGCTGATACATTGGTCGGAGATGAAATGCTTAAAGGAATATCTGGAGGGCAAAAGAAGCGACTTACAACAGGTATTTACTGTTACTTGCCATGATGAACTCAATTTGCTGCTGCAGAAAGTTCCCAGCTTGAATTACTAACATATAAACATCGGCAGCTGAACTGCTTATGGGTCCTTCTAGGGTACTTTTCCTTGATGAGATATCAACTGGCCTAGACAGCTCTACTACCCATCAGATTATAAATTATCTTCGACACACAACTCATGCTCTTGATGGTACAACACTAGTATCTCTCTTGCAACCGGATCCTGAGACTTACGGGATGTTTGATGACATAATTCTTTTTAGTGAGGGACAAATAGTATATCAGGGGCCCCGTGAAGCTGCAGTTGATTTTTTTGCTTTCATGGGTTTCAAGTGCCCATCCAGGAAAAATGTTGCTGACTTCCTACAAGAGGTACTTATTTTGACTTCAAGATTTCATTGAAACTATGCTCATTTATTCCTGGAGCTGGAACTTACATCTTTGAGCTCATGCATAGGTCCTATCTGAAAAGGATCAAGAGCAGTATTGGTTCATGAATGAACGGTACAAATACATTCCTGTGGCGAAGTTTGTAGAAGGTTTTCAATCCTTTCGTGTTGGCAATTTATTGGCACAGGAGTTGGCTGTCCCATTGGATAAACATATGAGTCACCCAGCTGCCCTGTCTAGCAAGACTTATGGCACAAGTAGGGCTAAGCTTCTGTGGATCAGTCTATCCTGGCAGTTACTGCTGCTGAAGCGGAATGCTCCTGTGTTCATTTTCAAATTCATTCAGGTAATGAAAACTTAACTCTCAGCAAGTAAGGTTTTATGTTTATCTCTTTCTTGAGCATCTAGATCTAATTTGGCATTATTGCTAGACTTACACTGGAGCCATTATCTCTGCAGCTCCTCATGATTATTCTTATGATGATGAGTGTGTTCTTCCGGACTACACTGCATCGCAATACTCTGGATGATGGCGGCATCTACCTTGGTGCCCTTTACTTTGCTATAGTTATGATTCTTTTCAATGGATTTATGGAAGTCCCTATGTTGATAGCTAAGCTCCCTGTTCTTTACAAGCAAAGAGATTTACGCTTCTACCCGTGCTGGATATACACTCTTCCCTCTTGGCTCTTGAGTATTCCCCTTTCATTTCTAGAATCTTTTTTATGGGTAGCAGGTACATATTATGCCATTGGCTTTGATCCTCAAATAACCAGGTATGTTTTGTACGTTTCATGTTGTATTCTGCGATCTTTCATTTTCTCTCATAGTTTAGATACACATGTAAATCTGACTTGCTTGTACTACGCAGATGCTTTCTGCAGTTCTTTTTATACTTCACTTTGCACCAGATGTCGATAGGTCTTTTTCGTGTGATGGCATCATTAGGGCGAAACATGGTGGTTTCCAACACATTTGGATCTTTTGCTATGCTGGTTGTCATGGTCCTTGGAGGGTTTATACTTTCAAGAGGTACTCTATGCTTCCACTTTACATTTGACTTTAAAGGATCAACATCATAATATATGTTTGGTAACACTGCTATTCTTGATTGTGTGGGGAATTTTCTTCCAAACAGATAGCATTCCAGTTTGGTGGATATGGGGTTACTGGTTTTCCCCTATGATGTATGCACAAAGTGCTGCTTCGGTTAATGAATTTCTCGGACACTCCTGGGACAAGGTAGTCTTGTTTTCAGTATCAATTTCCTGTCTTGTTTCTACCTCTGTTTTACTTAAACTGAGACGGCATTCTTGTACTACCAGCAACATCTCTCATTAGCAATGTTTGAACATGATACCTCAAACTTCCAATGCTAATGATTTCACGAACACCATTAGTTCATCACGTGATAAGTTTATTTCTCTCACATGCACGTCATTAAGTAATCCTACTTATGATTGAGTTTAATCACCAGATATCACCTTAGGGACATTAGTATTTTAGAAAAGAAAAAAATGCTATCAGTTGTTATTTGCTATCCCCATAGTTTCTTCATCTTATTCCTTTGTGTGATGAGCACTTTTTCGTTTTCCTGATGACAGAAAGCTGGAAACAACACTACTTTGTCCTTGGGAGAAACTTTGTTGAAGGTTCGCAGTTTATTTCCAGATGACCATTGGTATTGGATTGGTGTTGGAGCATTGCTTGGATATACATTATTATTCAACGCTCTGTTCACTATTTTTCTGACCCACCTAAACCGTAAGTTTCAATCCTGAAAGATCTCATGTTATATACATGTTGCATGAATTTTTCAACTGTTGAAACTATCAATGAAGAATAATGCAAACTTAGAGATACAGCAGCTCAAATCATCGAAAAATGTTGCTAACTAAATAATTACCATAGTGAAAACGTTTTAGCTGAATCAGTTAATTGGCCACTTCACATACATCTCAATAATCATAAAAGTTTATGTGAATTGAGGTAATAGAAGTTACACTATTCATGTATCCAACTTCTTTTTCTTGGCCAATACAAACAGTTAATGGAGAGATCTAATCATCCCTTTTCCTATTTTTTGAGCAGCTCTTGGGAATCAGCAAGCTTGTATCGCGGATGATAATCATGACAAAGAGAACGGGAAGAAGGATAGAACTTCCATTAATTCTTTCAGAGAGTTTTTGCAACATTCACACTCGTTTACTGGTTTCCGAAAAGATTCTGAATCTTGCATCATGACTTTTGGAGACTTTCTGCAGCACTCACACTCATACACTGGTTTGTGCCAAAGAATCCCACTTCTTCGTTATTTTCTGTTCCTCATCTGCCACTAATAGTGAACTTATTCCATTTTCTAATTGATTGTCAGGCAAGAGCAACGGGAAGCAGAAAGGAATGGTTCTCCCATTCAAACCTCTTTCCATGTGTTTCAACAACATCAACTATTATGTCGACGTTCCTCTGGTAAATATGCAGCTTATTTTATCATGAGTTCACTATGAGCAAACCTGCATTGTTAAGATATGTGACTGGCCTTAGCTCTACCACAATTCAGGAACTGAAGGGACAAGGCATACAAGAAGAAAGGTTGCAGCTACTGGTGAATGTCACCGGAGCATTCCAGCCCGGTGTGCTCACTGCATTAGTTGGTGTCAGTGGTGCCGGTAAAACTACCCTCATGGATGTTTTAGCTGGTAGGAAAACCGGCGGACATATTGAAGGCAGGATCTACATTTCGGGATACCCGAAGGATCAAAAAACATTTGCAAGGATTTCTGGGTACTGTGAGCAGAATGATGTTCACTCTCCATGTCTGACTGTGCATGAATCACTTGTGTTCTCTGCTTGGCTTCGACTCTCTTCTCAGTGTGACTTCGCAACACAGAAAGTAATTTCTTTTTTCCTTTTTACCATTCATTTTCTTGTATTTCGTGTTCGTTTCTACCATTAGCTTATTGTAGCATCAATCTTGCAGGCGTTTGTAGATGAGGTTATGGAACTAGTTGAGCTAACTCAACTACGTGGAGCACTAGTCGGGGTACCAGGAGTAGATGGCCTATCAGTAGAACAAAGGAAAAGGCTGACAATTGCAGTTGAGCTTGTCGCTAACCCTTCAATCGTTTTCATGGATGAACCCACTTCAGGGCTTGATGCTAGGTCTGCAGCTATTGTGATGAGAGCTGTAAGGAACATTGTTGATACTGGCCGGACAATAGTTTGCACTATTCACCAACCGAGCATTGATATCTTTGAATCTTTTGATGAGGTACTCATCTCTTGAATGAAAAAATACTCTCTTGATGAGGTTTTCCCTGACTCAATGGTTTAATCTTTCATCCTCCCGTCCCAGCTTTTACTCATGAAACGAGGCGGACGACTCATATATGCAGGTCCATTGGGTGACAAATCCATCAAACTCATTCAGTATTTTGAGGTAACAATTGTTCTGAAAAGTCTGATTTTTGTAGTCTAAATTTGTAGTGCTGTCCTACTTTGACTCACAAATCAGTATTTTGTTCATGTCTGCTTTCTCCTAGGCTATTCCAGGAGTTCAAAGAATAAGAACTGGATACAATCCTGCAGCTTGGATTCTTGAAGTTACATCTCCAGCTGAAGAAAATCGCCTCGGTTTAGATTTTGCAGAAACTTATCGCCAATCAGATTTGTATAAGTAAGTACTGTTTATCTTTTGAAAATATAAACTTCCTTCTCATTATCTTGTTCTTAATCAATACATCTTTCTACTCACCATTTCAGGCAAAACAAGAATCTGGTTGAGCGTTTATCTAAACCAGATAAGGATACAAATGAATTGAGCTTTCCCAGCAAATACTCACTGTCATTTTTTGGTCAGTTCCTCGCTTGCCTTTGGAAGCAGAACCTTTCGTACTGGCGTAACCCGCAGTACACTGCCGTACGCTTCTTCTACACGGTTATCATTTCCTTGATGTTTGGAACAATATGCTGGAAATTTGGTTCCAAAAGGTTAGATATAACAGAACTGCTTCTACCTTTTGATTTCTTTGCTTTCCCAAATGCAAAATATGTTAAACATGATGATTCTATACAGGGGTACTCAGCAGGATATATTCAATGCTATGGGGTCTATGTATGCAGCAGTTTTATTCATAGGAATCACAAACGCAACATCCGTGCAGCCCGTGGTGTATGTTGAGAGATTTGTTTCGTACAGAGAGAGAGCTGCTGGAATGTACTCTGCACTACCATTTGCCTTAGCCCAGGCACGGATTCATGCCTCGTCTCTCATTTGATCCGAGCTATATTAATATATATCGCGTACTTATTTGATATTTGTTTGCAGGTAGCAGTAGAGTTCCCTTATGTATTTGTGCAGTCCCTTATCTACAGCAGCATATTCTACTTCATGGCATCATTCGAGTGGAACGTATGGAAGTTTCTGTGGTACGTATTCTTCATGTACTTCACACTCCTCTACTTCACCTTCTTCGGAATGATGACCATCTCCATCACCCCCAACCACAACGTGGCTGCCATTGTCGCCGCCCCCTTCTACATGATGTGGAACCTCTTCAGCGGTTTCATGGTCCCTTACATGGTAAGAATTGATCGAACCTCTTCTGTTGTTATTCATTACGTGTAGCATCTACGAGACGCGAGCTTATGTTTTTCAGAGGATTCCCATATGGTGGAGATGGTACTACTGGGCGAACCCGATCGCGTGGAGTCTGTACGGACTCCTAACGTCTCAGTATGGAGATGTGAGGGATCTGGTTAGGCTGACTGATGGTGTAAAAGCATTGCCGGTGAATCAGCTGTTGAAGGATCAGTTCGGATTCAGACATGATTTCTTGGGCGTTGCCGGATTGGTGGTGGCCGGTTTTTGTGTGGTGTTCGCCGCCACCTTCGCCTATGCCATCAAATACTTCAACTTCCAACGGAGATGAATCGTTTCTTGTTTTGAGACATTTCTTGAGATTTAGTGAAACCAAAACATGTAGAAAAGTTGTCCAAAGTCATAATGCAAGAACACTACTCGTGACAAATGTCACTAGATTGCTATGATTGTATTCACATTCTCCAGCATTTATTCTTCTTAATCCAAACTATTGTTATTCAGTTATTGTTTTTTTGCAATTCGATTTGTTTTTAATTAGACTTCGCTCTGTTCTAGAAGAAAAATGTTGAATGATGCAATTCCGACAACGTACATAATTTAGGGTTGATTTTAGTTGGAACACTCGATTCGACTTCCCGCGTCGGATAATTCAATCGAGCTACCTGCATTCATGAACATCCGCCGCTATCTAGCCACTGCCGCCCACCACCGGCGGCACCTCTCCGCCGAATCAATCTTTTCAATCCCCATCCCTCCACTCCTGAAGCGAAACGCTCAGCAGCCACCAACTCCCCCCTCTCTAAACCCTAACGCCGACGACCCAGCCTCCGACCGTATATCCGATATCTTCCTCGACCCGGCCCTCCAGCCTGGTCCGGAACTCGAGCAGGCCCTCACTGCGGCAAAAATTAATCCATTATCGTATTTTCTCTGATTTAAGTGGTTCGGTAACAACAGAAGTCGGAACATCAGCAGGATTCAAGATTGCATCTTCTTATGCGTGAGCTGCATTGGATGATTTGATGCAAGGTTTAAAAGAAACACACAAGGCCAAGAAGTGCATGCAGCTGGATGGATAAGATGATAATGGTGGATGTGGAGTTATCATGACTTCTTCAGGTATATATACATCTTTTCATGCAAGAAATCTTGGCAAGTAGAATATGATAGTGATCATATTTTGAAGTATTATTTGATGTTTTGTTTTTTAATTCGAATGTTAGTGAAGTGGGTGTGGATGGTTGGCTGGGTTAAGGATCCACTTATTATTTTTATTATTGAGATATGATTAGTTCTTTAGGTAGTTAAAATGACATTAACAACTCATGATGGCTTAATAAAGGCAATGATAAACATAGTGAGATTGAAAATGAAAAATCATGCGACTTTGAAGACAAAAAATTGATGTGACCAACGACTTTTGTATGCCTAGTGTCCCACTTGCTTCATTAGCTTTTAATGACCTTATGTTTATCAACTTCTTTGATTCATAGCCGCATTTCATCATGTGCAAATAAAATACTCTCTTCATTTCAGCCGACATGTCTTGTTTGGTTTCGACACGATATTTTGGTAAGTGGGTAGTTGTGTGTGGATGCGTGTGTGATTGTGTGTAGAAAATGAGAGTTTGTGTATTAATTATTTTCATTTTTAAGAAACAAGACAAGTCGGGTGGGACGACCCGGAAAGGAATACGAGACAAGTCGAGCGGGATGGAGTGAGTAATAAATTCTATGTGCTATGATATTTATAGAACACTAGTATAGATTCTATATGCTAATTTTCTTTGTAAGCATAATTTATCCAGGGCCTATCCACTATTATTTATTGGGTACAAGAATAAGCTACTTTCAATTTCCCCACCACTATCATTAGAATAAAGATTCAGGGCCTATCCATTTCCCAAAACACCCTTTCACATTCATTTTTTTCCTTTCTCTTTCAGTCTTTCCAGTCCATAATTTCTAGGTTTCCCCAATTGCTAAATTGCCCAACAAAAGTAATTTCAAATATTTAGTGCGAGTTACTCCTTCCATTCCACCGAACTTGTTCAATATTCATTTTCTTGAAGCAATGTACACCTAATGCATATCTGAATGCAAGGTTTAAGTATGTGCATATCAGTAGTGATGTCTATTTGTAACGGCAGTCAATTTTCTATCATAACGAAGAAAATAGATGTATTCATATTTTATTTCACGACCCCATATATTTACCTAAAATTCTTTTGATCCCAAATATGTAATCCTCATGATCCAACCCGCATTACTTCCTCGAATGCAATAGAAACAACTTGAGATACCCTTAACCATAACTAGTGTCGCAATCAATATATGATTCCATGATAATTTTTATGAAAAAAAGAATCCAAATTATGAACAAACCTTTCAAGAAGAAGGAAAGAGGAAATGAAAAGATACTAGTAGTAGTATTATTGAATGAGAGAATCTCTGTATCTGTGAATGCCAGAAAAATACTTTTCCTATATAATGCTCTCTCTCTCTCCAGACATTTCAGAAAAAAGAAAAAGAAAAAAAAGAGTTATCTGATTCTCTCTCTTCATGAAATTAGACTAATTAGTGCTATCCCATGTCACATCCCGTTCGCTACGCGATTCCGTAGTATCGTATTAGTATCTATTTTTCGTATTAGTTTCCTTATTAATTCTTTTAGTTATATTTGGTTAAGTTGCTAGGGTTTAATTAAATTAGGTCTTAGTCGGATACTTATATATATCCGCATCGCTTTATTGAGTTGAGTATCGAAAGTTAATTATCTCTTACTATTCTCTCTCCAATCTCTTTACTTTCAATTATCTCTCCTTTCTCAATCTCTCGTTCATCTCTCTCCCTCAATCAATACTCTCAATCAACAATCCTTTCTTTCTCTCAATCAAGCTTCTTCAATCGAAACAACCAGGAAATTATTCCTTCTCAATCATACGATCTGCACTCAATTATGTTTAACAAACCGGCGGATTCCGGCCGGTTTGTTACAGTGGTATCAGAGCAACGTTTCTGCGACTATGGGCTACTCCGGCAGAAGGCGATTAGAGCTGGATATTCGGATCGTCAACTGACGGCGATCGAACAATCGATTGCGGCGGCCTTCGAGCGAGAAACTGCTAGCTGTGTTAAGGAGATGAATAAAGTGTTTGATTATTACAATCGTAGATAGGAGGTTCGCCGACGTGCAAACGGTAACTGGTATTCTGAAATCTCTCCACTCCCAACTATTCAACCAGTTTACTTAGATTTTGAAGTGGATGCAACACCTACTGCTGCCGAGATTCCGGATTTGGTCGGGATCGTTTCAAGCTCTCCGACAGCCATCGTGATTGAAAATAAATCTCTCCAAGGAGAAAGAAGTTGTCGAAGAATCAGCTCAAGCGGAAGAGCCCGCCGCCGCTGAAGCCGAGCCTGAGAAACAAGTCGTAGAAGAAACCGCTGCAGTGGAAGAGCCAACAGTTGTTGAAGTCGAGACGAAGGACGTGTCAGCTGAAGAGACGAAGGCCGAGACTGAAACAACCGAAGAAGCTGTGGCAGAGAAAGAGCCAGAAGCGGAGGAAACCTCTGCAGCAGAAGAGGATGCTCCGGCTACTGAAGCTGAGAAAACTGAGGAGTTTGGTCAGTTTGGTGAAGTTGAGTCTGTTAGGTTTCGATCCGTCCCTATTGTCGATGGGAAAATTCCGAGGAAGGGCGCTGTAATCAAGAAGCAAATCAATGAGAATGAAAATAGTGTCAATGCTTATATTGTGTTCAAAACAAAGGAGTCTGCACAAGCATCATTGACTTATAATATGGCCGTGGTTGGTGGGAACTCTATCCGTGTTGACAAGGCTCACCAACTTCGCAAGAAATTGAAGGGAGAAGACGCCCCTTTATTATACGACTGCTTGCTTCCCTCGTCAAAGATCCGAGTCTTGGGAACAAGACTCCTTAAAGGGGGGAGTATTGTCACACCCCGTACAATCGAGGAAGAGGAGATGTATTTCGATGCGGAGGATGACATCTCGACCGCAGAACAGATCAACGCTAGATCGAGAGAGAAGGGGCGCGCGTGGACGTCATCCGTCCTATCCACGTGTTATCTGCTTTAATATTAATTCCCGTCATCTGTTTTACTCTTTTTCTTGCTAAAGAATTACAAGCAGAGGCCATAATAATCCCCTTCTGAGTTTCTTGTATTTGATTTTTATGCTCTGATCGTTCTTGAGCTCGGAGCTCCATGGCAGTGGTGATGATGGCGCAGTGAAATGTTAAAAAATGTCACCTTTACTTGAGAAGCGACATCCGTAACTAACAGTACAAGTCTATTTATTGGCTCTTGCTAACAACACCAACTGTAAAAAAAAAAAGCAAATGCTACTGTTAATGCCGCTGGCGATAGCGAAGTGAAGCCCGCGACTTTTCATGATTTTCTCGGCGACAAGGGCCAATCCCAAGAATCTGCTCCGGCGGCGGCGGACGTGTCGCCGTCCGCCACTTCTGATCTGGGCTCTGGTAAGAAGAAATTATAACTTAACGTTGTGCCCCATTCTTGTTTTCCTTTTATTTATTGGTATGATAAATTGAATCAGTTTGTTTTGGGAATGTTCAGTTTTCCCTTTCTTTCTAGTTTTAAATTCTGCAATACGGGTTGTGTTATTTATTGAGAAATTTGTCTGGGTTAGTGTTGGTGTGCTTAGATTATTACTGTGTCCATCTATACTTTGGTTTCAAATTTCATTTGTGGTGAAGTTATATTTACTGGAATCAATTAATTAAAAATCGTTCGAGGCGTACGCCTCGAGGCGTGCCTCAGAGCGAGGCGCCGCCTCAGTCCGGCGAGGCGCGCGTCTCGACAGCTGAGGCGTTCGACAGATAGATTGGGCTTATTTTCTGACCCAATCTTCAATTGGAACCAAATTAGCCCAAATTCAAACAGTCCATATGTTTAATTTTGAAATTTTATCAAACCCTAATCCGACTAAAAACACAATTTTTTCAAAATCAAAACAATTTACCTAGAGAATGTTGATTGCGTCGCCGCTGCCTTGATACACTGCCGCCGCCACCGCCTTCAAGCCTCTACCGCCGCTGCCCTGAAAGTGCCGCCGCCGCCGCTGCCGCCGCGACTTCAAGCCGCCGCTGACCTGAAACGGCCGTCGCCGCCACCGCCTTCAATCCTCTGCCGCCGCCGCTGTGAGTATCTGTGAGTTTAATTTTTGGTTGCTTCAGTTTGTGTGAGTTTAATTTTCGGGGGTATGGGGGGTGCTCAATGTGTTCTCCAAGCAGCGACGTTCAAATTGAATTCAATTAATATCTCCCATTCGCACTGTATTTACTTATTCTGTTTTCCAATTCAAGAGGATTTCTTCAATTTTGAATTCTTGATTATTTTTGTCAATGTCCACGTGAAATAATTGAGTTTATTTATTCGAACTTAAAATAATGCTTGCCAAGATTATTACAAAGTGTAGATTGCATCGCGATCATTTTACTATCCTCCTACTTTAATATGAAACGCAGTTGTATGTAAGAACTTTTAGTGTAACAATATCCAAAAATATGCCTTTCCATTAATTAATTATTGAGAATGTTGTGCCTTTCCATTAATTAATTAGTTAGTCTGCTGATTGCTAATGTTGTTTTTTCGCTGCTAGTTGCTAGTCGATAATATTAACACTCTTGGTTGAATGACACTCTTAGTTGCTGACTTGAGACAGTTTATCTTTTTCGACTTCCCGCGTCGGATAATTCAATCGAGCTACCTGCATTCATGAACATCCGACGCTATCTAGCCACTGCCGCCCACCACCGGCGGCACCTCTCCGCCGAATCAATCTTTTCAATCCCCATCCCTCCACTTCTGAAGCGAAACGCTCAGCAGCCACCAAATCCCCCCTCTCTAAACCCTAACGCCGACGACCCAGCCTCCGACCGTATTTCCGATATCTTCCTCGACCCGGCCCTCCAGTCTGGTCCGGAACTCGAGCAGGCCCTCACTGCGGCAGAAATTAATCCAACTCCAAATCTCTTACTAGGGATTTTCAAACATTTCGATTCCAGTCCAAAACCCTTGTTCACGCTATTCAATTGGGCCCGAAAGCGGCCAGATTACAGATTCTCCATAGCCGTTTTCAATGCCATGGTTGATTCTCTGGGCAGAGCCCGGGAATTCGACTCAGCTTGGAGCATTATACTTGATCAGATCAAAGGAGATCCGTGTGAAAGGCTCGATTTTGATACTTACGTCATCATGATTAGGAGATATGCACGCGCAGGTAATACTTCATTTAATTATGGACATACTTTTGAGCAGTCATTGTAGCTTTCTTGCTACACGGTATTGTGAAATTGGCTTCATTTCTATCTATATGTCTTTGTATTTAATTGTGTTTTTTGTTAGGGTTAGCTACAGAGTGGGTGAATCACGTATGTGTATAGTGTATTTCCGGGCATTCCTCTTTATTGTATTTTGAGTCTCTCGTTTGGTCTGAAATCTTGCTTCATGTATGGATTCAGGTAGTCCATTTGCAGCCATTCGAACGTTTGAATATGTATGTAGTTTGGATTTGTTTCATGATTCATACACAAAAAACAATCTGTTGGAGACTCTGCTAGACTCTTTGTGCAAAGAAGGGCACGTTAGGATAGCCACAAAGTATTTGGATAAGCAAAAAGAAAAAGACCCTAGCTGGTCACCAACTGTTAGAGTGTACAACATACTGCTCAATGGATGGCTCCGATCAAGAAAACTTAAACATGCTGAGCGGCTTCGTGAGCAGATGAAGAAGGACGGTGTTAAAGCAAATGTGGTCACATATGGGACCCTTGTGGAAGGATTGTGTCTAATGCGTCTTCCTGACATGGCAATGGAGTTAGTTAATGAAATGAAGCCAGCAGGAGTTGAGCCCAATGCTATTGTGTATAACCCAATAATTGATGCATTAGGAGAAGCTGGCCGGTTGAAGGAGGCACTTGGGATGCTTGAGAGGTTCTCAATTTTAGAAATGGGGCCTACTTTGTCTACTTATAATTCATTGGTTAAGGGTTTCTGCAAAGCAGGGGATCTGGTAGGGGCTAGCAAGATCCTCAAGATGATGATGGATGATAAGTTTTTACCGACAACTACTACGTATGGTTATTTCTTCAAGTACTTCTCAAAAGTAGGGAAGACTGAAGTGGCTCTGGACCTCTATAATCATATGATAAAGTCGGGTTATGAAATGGATCGATATGTATATCATCTGTTGGTGAAAATGTTGTGTAGGGAGGAGAGGCTGGATCTTGCTACACAGATTATCAAGGAGATGAGAGCAAAGGGAATTGATTTGGATCTGGCTGCTAGTACCATGCTGATCCACTTGCTATGGAAAATGCATCGATATGATGAGGCTGTTTCAGAGTTTACGGATATGTTTCGTAGGGGCATTGTTCCTCAACATCTTACATATCAGAGAATGACTGATGATTTAGAGAGGCGGGGCATGACTAAAACGGCAAATAAACTTCATGATCTAATGGCATCTGTTCCCCACTCGAAAAACATGCCCAATACATACAAGGGTTCAAGAGCTTCATATGAAAGAAAAATATCCATCATGAAGAAAGCTGAGTCGATGTCTGAAGCCTTAAAGACATGTAAGAGCCCAGCAGAGCTTGCCAATAACAGATATAACAAAGAGAATGTCGTGTTCAGTGCACAGAAGTTAATCGACAGGATTCAGAGGAAAGCCAACTTGGAGTAGAGGATTGTTGTTCTTACATCCCAAAAGATCAATTACATTAACCTTTCATTTGGTCCGGATGAACTAGTTGAGACAAGACAACAACCATATGTACGACATAAAGACAATACTCGAATTCTAATGATTTACTTGATTATTAGAACATACATGCTGTGAAACTCTCACTATATATTGAGTGTGTGATTGATTACTAACTGAAATGTACAGGTAAATCAAACTGGAAATGCAGTTCTCCTCAATATATACAGCTTAGATTCTTCTACTACTGTGGTACTATATTTTAACTTCTGTAATCTGATTTACTGGAATTTTGGGTCTCTCTTTTGTGAATTAGGTTGCTTTGTTAATGGAGTGGGTTCATGTGTGATCAATAGTTGAGAATTCATTGCAATGTTGTTTACTTCCTTCATTTGTTACTAGACAATCTTCTTTTTTGGGTGTGTTATTGTAAACTTACTAGTCACTTACTGCTATATTATATCTTTGAGTGTGTGATAATACGGGCGTAGCTGCGTTAACTGCATAACTATCACAGTAATTTTAGCATGTGAAAGTACTTCTTGATGTTTCTGTGATTCATGATTGTTGATGGCATCTTTGAAGAAATTGTTATTTGATAGTTTTCTCATCAATAGAAAGACATGTCAGCAATCATTTGGAGGGGATACCATTTTATGGATCAAGAGGCGATGCTGCAGGGCCTGATAGTAGTAATAGGTTCGCAGGCAATAAGCGGAACAACTGCGATTCTTTTATGATGTCATCAAGAGATAAATTCAACAAGGGCCAGCAGATTCACAAGACAGCCAACTTTTAACTAAGGCATGCTCCCCTTTCTTTTCTCTCTTATTGTTTCTAGTCTTCTTTGCCGAGTAATCCATTTACACCTCTTAAATTTTGCTGAGTCTCATTTTTTATTTCGTTAGCTGTATACTCTAATATCAGGAGTTTTTTCTATGTCAGATGCTACAGTATTCAGGGGGAGAGCGGCCTAAACGCCCACACGAAGAGGACACATCATTTGGTATGCATCAAATGAGGCCAATTTCTGCCTCTTTTATATCTCAGACTTCTACTGGTGGTAGAACTGATAATAATCCTGCCAAACGGGATAGAGCTACAGCAGTAAACCCTGGCCCGGCATTGCAGTATCCTCCGCTTGCTGGACAGGTAATGCCGTTTGGCTACCACGCCCAGTCAAATAGATTTAAAGAAACAAATGTGGGCCCTTCTCTGATGTCACAAACAACGGCTGATGAAGGATCGCGGACAGGAATTAAGGGATCTGGAATTTTGAGCTCAACCAATGCAGCTGGAGCTATAACTGGGAGACAGCCTGCAGGAGTGCTCATACGCAGTGGTAAACAGAAGTCTGGTGCTTGTATTTCTGAACCGGAGTCTTCTATTACACCAAGGTTAATTCAGGACTCGGGTTTTGTGTTACTAATAACCTGAAATTAGAAACAAGATTGACAAACTGTCTTTTGATGAATCCAATGACAGTCGGCACGGAACAGAATCTGCTGGTCGTCAAATGACCATATTTTATGGGGGCCAAGCACATGTTTTTGACAATGTTCATCCAAATAAGGTACTTTTTTTTCTGCATCATAGTGGATTATTTTACAAAACTAATCATTTCCTATATTTTCTTAGAATCTCTATTGTTGTAGTGGAGAGAAAGGCTAGTTTGTTTTGATTGTTTACTTTGGATGGAACAAGGAAATCCTGCATAGTTGATGTTAGAATTGGATCTTTCCAGTTCTATGCGACATGATTTCATTAGGAATGTGATTAAACATACAGCTAAAACTTTTATATTATATCAAAATTGTGAAAATCCAATAAGCTAATTGGTTTATAAGATTAGAAATAGATTATGTGCTATAATAGACTGGAAATGGATAGTGGACCGAGGGAGCTAAATTTTACGTGGAAATGAGACTATGTCTAAGCAAGGATGTTTCTCAACACAAAGCAATAAGCACTATTGATATATGATGTCACAGAAAAAGTCTATCTTTGACACACACACATACACACGCTCACGCACTTTCTTTAGCTTGATTTACCTAACAATCTTCTCTAGCTCATATAGGAGTTCACTTTCTTTAGTTGTAAGCGTGAAGAAGCTCTTTCTACTTTTGTCTTAATATAACTTTAGTCCCTAAAAACGACGTGATTGCTGTACTATCTCTTGTTCTTTTCCCTGCAATCACTGTTGCTCAGCTTGACTATTAACTTGCATGCACAAATTAATCTTTTGATAGCTTGCTGAACAAACATTTCTGGGGTACATCGTATTCAGCAATATGGTCAAGAATGAGTGAAAATCCATGAGTTGTAGTATGATTTTATTGGTGAATTGTGTTTGGAAACTTTGATTACTGTTGGTGAACTTTCTCTGGACCTATTAAGCAAGGGAAACATCAAAAGTAGAATATTTATACCACTTTGATTTTAAGGAAAATGTTTATTGCCCCTGATAATAGAGTTACTTGTGAAACCTATAATACCTATTCCTTCTGTCTGCAATGATGCACCATTGCTGAGAAACTGTTCAAAATTGGTGCTTATTGTTTCCAAGGACAAAAGGATATACTCCCTCCGTCCCATAGAAAGTCTCTCTTTTCTATAGGGCACGAAGATTAAGAAAATGAGATTGTGTGGTGTATATTGTTTGACTTTTTGGCTTGTTAATTTTGGTCTACATATTGTTTGCCTTTTTAAGAAACAAGACACTTCTATGGGACGGCTCGAAAAGAAAAACAAGACAATTTCTATGGGACAGTGGGAGTATTAGAATTCTTTTTGATGTTTTTACGTGGCTGTCTCTTTTTCATGACAAATCTTAATCCAAACACTGGGTTAGTGAATAAAAACTTTTGGCTGACAAGTCATTGAAAGGGCAAGAAAAGAAAGCTAAAAAGTTGGCCTTGGTCGCATCTTATAAGAACTCAGGATTAGAGCGTATAACTTTGGAGACAGACAAGTGACTCGAATGGGAAAGGAAAGCTAAGAAGCCTTACATCAACATAATACTTCAAGTCCTGTATCTAAAATTTTCTTGTTATTGAGGCTGTACAATGATCTTGCTTCTTGTACGTGTACTTGTGTTTGTAACTATGTAGATGATCTGCAACCTACGGAGAAGTCACAAGTGCTGAATATATGTCCTAGTAAGACAACAACTCGATGGAAATCATCAATCGGATAAGACATTTACACACCCAGTTAAGACCGCAAACAAAAATAACAGTGGCTTTCTCATACTTATTAATGGTAGAAAAAGTGTTGAGAAATTCGAGGAAAATGAAGTGGAGAACACATTTAGTTCGACATTATGTGAGATTAATGGTGTCTCAGAAACCACACTCTCAACATCTTTTGGTTGCATTTTGAGTTACTGTTTTGCCTTGGTGTTTCCCCATTACCTACAGTCTTACATCTCCTTCTTCTTGCAACAGGCGGATGTTATAATGGCATTGGCTGGATCGGATGGAGGGTCTTGGTTGACAACCTACTTGCCAAATGCATCGGCTAGGCCATCCACAGGAGAAAACCGCAGCAATAATGATGCCGGCATGAGGGAACTGCACGGAGTGCCATCCAGTAAAGGCGACACCAACCGTGTTTTTTCATCTGGCGTTTGACATTCCCTACTCCGGTACGTTTATGCAGAATTGTTTCGTATTCTTGGTTAGCTATATCTTGTCGAGACCTCAACTTTGTACAAAACTGTCCATCACCATCATCTGATTTGCTAAGTGGGGAAGTATCGTGCTGGGATTTCATTCATAGAGAGAGAGAGAAGGTAGTTGGAGCAGCCAAAATCATTGCTGGAGAGGGAGAGAATGAAATTGAGTTAATGTAATGCATGATTGTTTGGAGTTGGAACAAGCAACCATGTCCCACGATTTGCTATGTAAGTGTAACATTCGATCATCGATTCTCTTTCTTGATTTAGCCTTGGAAGCTTCTGGAGGTATTTTGCGCAGATTTACCTAGTATAATACTAGTACTCCCTCCGTCCCATAGAAAGTGTCTTCTTTTTATGGGACACGGAGATCAGGATAATGTGATTGTGTAGTATATATTGTTTTGACTTTTTGGCTTGTTAATTTTAGTTTACATATTGTTTGTCTTTTTAAGAAACAATACACTTTTTATAGGACGACTCGAAAAGGAAAATAAGATATTTCCAATAGGACGGAAAAAGTATTTAGTAGTAGATGGTTTTACGGACAATTTCCAAGGATTTGTTTGCTGTGGGTTAAATTAAAACAGAAATAAGTAGAATCTAGGTGATGATAACCTCAGATTTTATAAATTTCCTCATCCTATTCAAAATCTTGGATTTGCTCTTAACTACTCAATCCGTCCTATTGATAATATTTCCTTGGTTTTTCGGCACGTAAATTAAGAAAGTAGAGCAAGTGATAAAGTAAGAGAGAGTAGATGAGTGAGATGATAAAGTAAGAGAGAGTAAATGAGTGAGATGATGAGGGAGTGAATGATAAAGTAGATGAGATAAATAATAAAATATAAGATAATGTAGTATTTTTTTTTCTTTTTTTGGAAATGAGTCATTTCAAATGGGATAAACTGAAAAGAAAAAATGGCATTATCAATCGGACGGAGGGAGTATAACATTTTGTAGGCCCAATTTTAATTATAATACTCCTTCCGTCCAATTTAACATGATACGTTTTCTTTTTCGAGACGTCCCACTTAAAATGACACGTTTCCTTAAAAGGAAATAACTTTAAACTATATTACTAAATTATATTTTACTTTTTTATTTCTCTCTTATACTTTTCATTTATTTATCTTATTTTATCATTTCTCTATCATACTTTATCATTTAATTTCTTACAAACTAATTTATCTTTTCTCTCTTACTTTATCATTTATCTATCTCTCATATTTTATCTTGCACTTTCTTAATTCCGTCTTGAAAAGGAACATATCATGTTAAATGGGACGGAGAGAGTATCTAACATAACTTTTCCTTTCTCTATACATTTCATTGCTCCACCAAAGATTTTCTTTGCTCATGACATACTCCAGCGTGCGTGATTGAACATAAAGAATAAATCAGTAATTAATATCTTAATCACGAATTATTAAGAGTTATGAATAGGCAAATATACAAATTTTTATAACTTAAATTGTATGTATCACCAAATTAAGTAAAATAAAACAAACAAAAAACTGAAATAGACAAATATGGTAAACATCATCTTGGAAGTTCGATTGGCAAGGAACAGTTAGTTTTTTGTCGTTGCCGACAACACGTGTCAATTCTCACCGGATTGACTAAAGTGTTATCTGCACTCCTTTTGTTATTCAATGATTAGGGTCACGATTTAAATTATCTCAACGCAGATTTGTAATTATATCATAAACTATACTTTTAAAATCTTATCATGTAAGAACAATATTTTATTAAATCGATTGGGTGCAACTGCATACTAAACTACATAGAGGGTGTGAATCTGGTGAGAACCACATTTAACGTGAAAACTGCGAACTATATACAATCTTTATATAATTTATGCATAATCTTTATATATTTTAATATATAATTTATATTTTTTGTCTTCTGCATAAAACATATAAGGATTATGCAAATTGTAAAATTATACTCTTTCCGTCCAATAGAAAGTGTAGTTTTTATGGGACACGAAGTTTTAGAAAAAATGATTTTAGTGGATAAAAATGTGAGACCAATACAATTAATTAATTATTTAGAATTGGTTTGCGTGGTAAATAGGTGAGATCCATGTAATTAATTAATAATTTTGAATTGATTTGAGTTGATAAATGTATGAGACCATTTTTTAGAAACATGACATTTTCTATGGGACATCTCGAAAAGAAAAATATGACACTTTCTCTAGGACAGAGGGAGTATGTTTTATTGCATAAAAAATATAAAAACTATGCATAAAACATATAATTATTATATATAGTTCTAACGTTAAATGTGAGTTCTTACATGATCCACTTTCAATATATATATATATATATATATATATATATATATATGACAAACTCAATTTATAAATTAATTGATCAATTGAAATGAAATACTGGAAGGTTTTTGTTCAGAAAACAATCAATTAAATTTATACATGCGCAGGCACCTGAGCACAATCATCAATCACTCCCTATACTAGTCAATGGTCATAATTAATTCACCACTATATGGAATACTATAGGTTTTCAATAAGCATCAACATTGGTTACAATATATTATATTTAAATAAATTCATCATTTAAAAATTACAATATTCCAAAACTCCTCTTGTCGTTTATGTAGTGTAGGAATAGAATATTATTACCACTTTTGCACTACACTTAAACCAAAAAAAGCCTTACTGTTTTTACGTTTGTCGCATTTGAACTTTAGACTACAAAAGTTATATCCTGCTTCTACCCTTTGTACGCCGTCAATAAGACGAAAATACCCCTTGCAAACGTGCGCCGTGACAACCTCAGTAGATGCCAAAACCACTACACGACAACACTAATTCCAGAGGGCCGCCCAAACGCCACTTGTAAAATTAACCAAATTCGAAAAGACAAATGTTACCAACATTAGTTATTCTAAATAAATAAAACATTTTTTTTTGGCTACAAAGTAAAAAAAAAAAAAACCCTTTTGAACTCTAATTCCTAAATCCCACACTTCTAAAATTTATAAATTAAATGGTATTTTCGTCTCTGAAATGGCTAAGGACTTGCGTTCTTTACTTGGCGACTAAAAAAATTAATGGTCTAAAATTTATTTTGATGTTTAAAGTACAGTTAAACCTCGATAAAGTAATAATCTCGTTAAGATAATAATTTCTTCCGGTTCCGATA
This sequence comes from Lavandula angustifolia, assembly GCA_028984105.1. Lineage (NCBI taxonomy): Eukaryota > Viridiplantae > Streptophyta > Magnoliopsida > Lamiales > Lamiaceae > Lavandula > Lavandula angustifolia. The sequence goes on from CM054816.1 coordinate 1,528,477, forward strand.
TAGGCCAATGAACTAAAATAATATTCGATAAAGTAATAACCTCGTTAAATGAATATTTTTTTTTCGGTCCCAAGGTTATTACTTTATCGAGGTTTAACTGTATCTAGTTTAGTCACTTTATGAGTTTAGAGACGTAAAACACTCAAATTAGAGTTTCAAATATATTTTTATGATATAAAAAGGGCAAAATAGTCTGTTTCCCTTAGAAACGGCTAAAAAACTATTTTTTCATCTTTAATTAGCCAAAATTATATTAATGACTTATCTTTTGACAACCATAAAAAGGTCTTCCGATTCTCCAACCTTTAGTTGCACCAAAATGACTTCCCTTTCGCGAGTCTACGCAGACAACCCCACCCCACTCGACCACATTATCCCTCTCAATTTCGACTCCGTCGCCGAGCTGCCGGAGTCCCACGTCTGGACTCCAACACACGACGACACAAACCCCATACGAGTTGATCGGGAGGAACCGTGCGCAGTTCCTCCCGTAATCGACTTACGAGCTCCTGACATCGTTGAGCTCGTGGGGAATGCATGCCGAACATGGGGAGTGTTTCAAGTGACCAACCATGGGGTCCCCTTGGGCCTCGTTGATGACGTGGAGGCGCATGCTCGGCGGCTGTTCTGCCTTCCCACCGACCGGAAGCTCAAGGCGCTGCGCTCGCCGAACGGCACCACCGGCTACGGGGTGGCTCGAATATCGCCGTTTTTCTCGAAATTAATGTGGCATGAGGGGTTCACAATCATTGGGTCCGCTGCCGATCATGCTAAACTACTTTGGCCCCATCACTACCAAGAGTTTTGGTAATTAATTAATTAATTTCCATGGATTATTTGTTACAACATTAAATACCAAGATTTGCTTGATATGTATTTTCTGTATATGTGTATTTAGAAAACTATGTGTTTTTATATGAATAGATAAGACCACAAAGGTTTGTGTGTACCATTTTTGTATAACTTTGTGTGTACCACACCACAAGGGTATTGACATGTGTTAAATATGACCCACATTTTTTAATAGGAAATGACACATGTCAATACCCTTGTGGTGTGTACATCTGAAGATATACGAAAGTGGTACATACAAGCCGCTCCGAGATAAGACAAATTAGCTTTCATTTTGAACACATAATGAAATTTGATTGATCGGATCTTAATGATTGGGTTATGATTTTGTTTAATCTCTAGAGATTCGGATTTGACCATATGTATTATTGCTTCCCTTCTTCTTGGAGTTGCAAGTTTTCATGTAAGAACATAATTTAATTTGAATCGTCTTAATTTCAACCTAAAGTCCTAAAGTTTAACACTATGTCAGAGAATTTTATGTTTTTTTTTCTAATGAGATTTAAAATACATATCCTACCTTTAATTATTATAGAATCTTTTTTTGAATATTTCTCATTTTTGTATGTTATCAAGAATCACACTCCACATGGTGCTTAACTTTAATTAATAAAATGACAAAAAATATTATCCTTGCAATTTAGGCCCCTCCATGTTCACTTAATTTAAACTTTCTCATTCTACTAATGCACATCATTATTCATGCATGTACTACAATACTCATCTAAACATATGTTTCCAACACGTACTAGTGAGACCATACACTTGACAAATATCATAATCGTACTGAGGGCGGATAAAGGTCGTCAATCCCAAATCGTGTAGAATCCCAGAATTTTCAATATATAAATTATATATAAACCCTATGTTTTGTAATCATGAATCCGTCTCTGATGATACTAATGAACGTGTGTCTACTCATGCAGCGAAGCAATGGACAACTACCAAAAGAAGATGAAATCACTAGCCCACAAAGTGCTGCTCATAATCCTCAAGGCATTGGGAGTAGATGAAGAAGATGAAGAAATAATCTCATCATCGTTTCTCTACGAGTCACATGGTGCATTGCAGCTCAACTCTTACCCTAGCTGCCCAAACGCTAGCCGGGCAGTCGGCTTAGCACCACACACAGACTCATTACTACTCACAATCCTTCATCAAAACAATACCAATGGCCTCCAAGTCTTACGACAAGGCTCGGGATGGACTCCGGTCCCTCCGGTTTCCGGAGCCCTAGTCGTCAACCTTGGTGATCTCATGCACATTCTCTCCAATGCGAGTTTCCCCAATGTGTATCACCGCGTCGTCCCAAACGAGACGAGCCATAGGTTGAGCCTCGCCTACTTCTACGGCCCTCCGGCTGACTCCGTGGTGGCGCCGCTGCCTAAGTTACCGTCGCACCGGTTCCGGGCGGTGACGGTAAATGAGTATATTGGCCTCAAGAGCAAGCATCTTGAGAAGGCCCTTTCTTTGATTGAAATTTGATCGTGGATTGTTAATGCTATCTGAGGTGCTTATCGAGTAATTGATCATACACTCATGTGCAATAGCCTACATACCACGTAGAAAATGCACTAGGCTAACTATAGACTCATAGATTTCGGGAATAATTTTCCCAATTATATGTTGAATTAAGTAGTATGGAATTTATGAATAGACCGCCTCATTTTGCACCATTATGCAAGTGCATGCATTTTATGATTTTGCACCAAGTTACGTGTAAAATATATTTAGAGAATTTGTACATAAGATAAGAGTCTTGTTTTTACAGCTTGATGTGATAGAAATATTAAAAATAAGATGGAGAACTTGCAAATTTGGTCCCTTAAGAAACCTTTATTTTCAATTTGAGCTAGTCCCTACCTACTGAAATTGATCAAAGCCTGAATGAGGCAGGTGAACAGAAATTATATAAATTAAACAATCTATCAGAAACCTACATAAAAACAAAAATTGTGGTCGCCCACAAGCCTTGGTAGTGATGTTTAAGTAGTGACAAAGTTTTGGCGATTTAATTAATTGCCATTACGTGCCCAAATCGAATTAATTACTAACGTCTTATCATGACAAATAGATCCAAATTTCTTTATAGCTTTGTCTTCACACTACCAAACTAATTAAGAAATGCATGTGGAGAGAGAAGATTTACGGTGAATCGAGATATCAGTAAAAATATTTTGTATACAAAAAATATTTCCAAAAAATATACTTCCTCCGTCCCGCGACTTGTCTTATTTTCCTTTTCCAGTTATGCTCATTTGACTTGTTTTGTTTCCTAAAAAAAAATATTACTACACAAACTCACACTTTTTCTTTGTGAGACCTACCTTTCTACACACAATCACCCACTCATCTTAATCTCCGTACTCAAAAGAAACAAGACAAGTCGGACGGGACGGTGGAAGTATTTATTTTCAATCCTCTACGTGAGAGACGGGATTCTTAGGCTACATTGGGGTAGTTAAACCATTACCAATTAAAAAACAATTAGTTCCTTCTCCACACAACAAAACAAAAACAATTACAATAGTTTGAAATGAGACAGCGTCATTCAATAATAAATTTATATTCCAAATATCTTCTAATAATATTTTGATTTGAAGGGGTGAGCATATGCATAAACAAATGGGCTTAACACACAAATTGAGATATACTATATTGACGCAAAATCTCATGAGGGAAATGGTTTATGATAAATAACACTTATATGTAGGCTATTTTTTACTGCATGGTGCGTATGCGGTTTCATAAACTCCTACCTTATATAATAGTTTGCGAACTACATAGGAGAGACTAACTTCGTAATGTATTACGGAAATCCTGTACGACAAGTTTGACTCGGTCTATAAGGTTTGTTCAGCTACGAGGTTGCCCACGTTCATGTATCAGAGCTCGAAGCCTTTCATTCCTTGAGTATTCTTCCTGGAAGTATACAGATGTAGCAAGTTATATGAAGACTGATCGAAACTACATGCAATGAATTTGTACATGAGGATGATAACAACATCAAAGCTAGTATAGCTGTTGAAAGCCAATGATTTCAATATGAGACAAAAGAGTTAACTTTAAATTTGTCAACAGGCGTGGGAGAGTTCAAAGAAAGCGATGGACAAATTTCTACTTTACCTAATCACAAGAATCAAAGGTGGCTATAGTTAGTTGATGTTTATGTCCTTGATGTCTGTGTCTAATTGCTTATTGAGCTATGCCAAATGTTCTCGATCGGACCAAACAGATATCGGACTATATGACAATATTGGGATTCCTTTTCTCTACATAACTCAAAATTATCTCCTATTCTATACAAGAACCTAGAGCGTATATGTCATATAACTCGAGTAGCATCCTACTTCAGGAAATTTAAAATTTCTACTAATATAGTACCTGGAAAAGCTTCAAGAAAGAAGAGCTCCGCCTCTGCTCTGAAATTGCAGCGGTGTATTTTTCTTTAATGGCATCAAAGAATTTTCGTTCTGATTCAAGTGTCAGTTGCAATTTCCCAAGTTTCTGTAACATCAGAGGGTTAGGACACAGTCCGAAAAAGCCATTTCTCAAATGCACTGCGAGGAGTTAGATGAACATAACAATTGCGAACACCAGTAGAATTTTATCTTAGCAGGTTGAAATAATAATAGCAATATGAACTATTAGTGATTCAAGACATCAAGTTTTGTATGGCTCTTGAAACGTGAAAGGAGATTCTAGTTTTATAAGTTCTGATAGGATAAGAACCCTTTGCATCTGAATGTTTTAAATTTTTATGAGTTCCAGCTCCCATTCGACTTCAAGTTTCGCTCTCCCTTACGGATTCACAATTGCACCAAAATTAGATGTCGTATTTGAGATACTAACCAGAAGCTGAGAGATTATTATTTAAAAAAACAGAACAACTTCTCCTCAAGTGTGCATCCTAGTTCTCAAAGATCAAACCTCATCAGCAGAAGACTATCTTAATCCAAACCTCCACTCACAAGTAAGGTATACATGTTTCCTCAAAATGAAATGTCAAATCAATATTTCAAACTTTGCACCTCTAACTTCATTTCAGTATACCCACCCAGGAAAACCTCTCAAAACATTTTTCTAGAATATACTTCTACAGAAATAATACATGAATTAATGCAAACACAGTTCTTTGGAGATGATATGGAAAATGATGGTTAAGCTGAATTCAATATGTTTACAAATACACGTAACAAATGAGTACCTGTTGAGTCCCATTTAGAATCCCCTCCAAGGAATTTGTGAGTTTTATTCTCCCATCAGCACTATCAATTGCATTTTGGAACTACAAGAACAAAAGTATTTTATAAATGTGAATGCCACCAATTACAATTCAGCTGAAACTTTTTAGTAGAGAAAAACTATTGGAATTTGGAAACTTAGTTTTTAGTAAAGAAATTGAAAGTATGTTTGCTTGCTATTTATTTAGTCTAAAAGGTTGCGGCGCATCTCGGCTATTCCTAAAACTTTCTGTTGAATCAGCTTTTTAAGGCATTAGAACTTGATAGAAATGTTGTTTCCTATTTTCACCTCCAACGTGTGGGTTCTTAACTCATCAAATATGGCTCCAGATAGATGCCCATTACAGAGAAAGGAGATAGCAGATGGCCCAGAAATTCTGCTTATTATATTTCATCTCCAACATGTAGGAACATACTGAGTAATCCAAATAAGCCTATTATTATGTTAAATTGATCCTAGTCTCAGCCAATACTATCAAATTAGCGGGAAACAGGCTGATAAGGCCTTTTTTCAAAATATATAAAATATCAATACATAATAGAATTAGCTTTGAGCAAATACTGAAACTATCACGGAGATGAAGTAACTAAAAGTGATAATAGATTGAGACCGAGACACAAAATGAAACGCCGAGGCAGAATAAATGACCTAAATCAAGAAGCTTTACCTGCAAACTAACTGAATTCATCAAGGATGTTTCTTTTAACATCAAATCTTTAATCTCCAATAAAGCATTATATGTATCATAGTGCTTGCGTGTTTGTCGGAGCTTTCTCTACAAAAATTAAAAAAAATCTATGTGCAGTTCAGTCTTATATAAAAGCTAATCCTGCAGAGAAAAGATATTATCAAAATGTGAAATCTTTACCTGTATTTGAGTATTTAGTTCAGAAAGTCGGAGTTCATACCTGAATCATTAGTCAAGTTAATAATGGAAAAAGAGCAAGTAAGAATTTTCTGGGGCTAATTTTTAAAGTGATGGTTGAAGATGGTCAGGAGGTACTGTATTAGTTCAGCCGGTGATGGTATTTCATCAAGCTGCCGCTTTAGTGAGACAATTGATCTTAACTTTGTGACCAGTTCCTACCATTAACAGAGGAACCAAAACGTCATCCGTCTCAAGAGAAAATGCATATTATGTATTTATGTACTAGTGGAAGGCCACTGACTATATGCCTAACCTTCTTCGCTGACTCAAGTTTTTCACTAGAATCTTGAAAAGAACGATGAAACACATCAGAATGTTCATAATTTGCACCACAATTCAACATCTTATCAAGTTCATCAACCTTCTGCTGCAAACTTGAACAATCTGAACTGTGTTGGGACTGGAGATTTATTTCTTGCTTCTCAAGCTCCTAATGAAACCGAAGCAAAACTCAGCCATAGATAAAAATATGCTAGCAATGCAAAATGAAACTCCTCCAAGAATGTGAAAATTCTATACATTCTCAATTTATATCTTGCTTTAAGAATTGTAAGCTAATGAATACTGCAGTGCGGAGAGAGTTTCTCATTAACCAAAAAGAGAAATAAGATTGCTTCATATACAGTGGTGCAGTCAATCAGTTGCAATGCAAAAAGAGAAATAAAGAGATTAAGTGACCTTCAGAGACTCCAAAAGTGAAACCACTTTCCACCCCATCGAGCTAGGGCATTCGCTGTCGATTCTCCCACGTAGATTTTGCACTTCCTCCAAAACATCAGCCTCCTAGTCGTTGGGGATAATTAGCACAACACAATCACAAATAAATAAATTTAACTACAATATGCGATAATAAGGCTACAGAACAGCAAATACAAACAAGGGCGTATCACAATCTGACTCCAAATGCTTCAAATGTAGTTAATGAAACAACACTTCTCCTGTATGCTTAAGTACAGAGCAACGATCGCCATAAACAAGAACATGAAACAGCCTATTTCTCATAAAAGCGAATAATTCTCAATCGCAATTGAACAAAACAGTCAGTAAACTCTTTTCCCCACTAAATTAACCAATTCTTCAAAATTGGATCCTTCAATTAAGATTCAATGGAACATGTCTTCGTTGGTAAATTGTGTAAACCAATCGATGGCGCGTGTGCTAGTGAATAAATTCGTCAAAATTACCTTGTCTTCCGCCATTGTTTTGCAGCTGATTATTTGCCGGGTGCAAGCCTATATCAGAATAGAAATTATTTAAAGTGTGATGTGCACAAATACCCATTTCTAATTACGTAAATGCACAAATACCTACTTTATACAAAAAATGCACACATAGCCATACTCTCTTTTTTACCCTTCAAATGTAGGCATAGATGGTAGCTGTCCATGGCAGGTGTGGGCTGTCGCCATCTCGTCGCATTTAATGATGCAGATGTGGGGTGAATGCATGTGTTATTGCGCAGGGGGCTGTCAACCTGAAGACATGTGTCTTTGTATTGATTTCTGCAAAAGTTGACTGCATGATTACTGCAATGATGTCTACTTTATTGAATTTTGAAAAAGTTGACTGCATGAATTTATTGAAAAAGTTGATGCCCAGTATCGAAAAAAATTTGACTGCATGAATTTTCGAATTAATTGCCCGTGATGCCAGCAGAATTAAATGCAGTGACAAATTTTCGCATGGTAGACCTATTATATCACAGCAGAATTGTGTAAATGCAGTGACAATTTTTCGCATGGTAGATCCATTATTTGTGTAAATCACAGCATGCGCATGGTAGACCCATTATAAATAGAGAGGTTATATTCTTAGTTTAGAGAGACATTATATCTTGAGTTTAGAGAGAGAAAGATTTAGAGAGAGGAAACAAATTGCGCAAAGATCGATCTGCATCATTTTTCGCACAAGGTATGTTGTTTGTAATTTAAAACATTTTCTATGTAAACATTTTCCGAAATTAAGAAATATGGTTTCGTATGGTTTCGTATATATATTTCGCACAGTGTTTCGATTTTCTTTAGGGTTTATATATGAAATTAGGGTTTGTAAATAATAAATTAGTGTTTGTATAAACATTTTCCGAAATTAAGAAATATGGTTTCGTATGGTTTCGTATATATATTTCGCACAGGGTTTCGATTTTCTTTAGGCTTTATATATGAAATTAGGGTTTCGATTTTCTTTAGGGTTTATATATGAAATTAGGGTTTGTAAATAATAAATTAGTGTTTGTATAAACAATAAGAAATATGTTGTAAATATATTTTATATATATACTTACCATATATTGTGATGACCATGTAAACCCTAAAAGCCCATGAGCACATCTTGTACTCTATAAATAGAGGTCTCCACCCTCATAATAATACACATCTATTTTCTCTTTCTCTCTATTATTCTCTCATTCTATTTAGTTTATAACACGTTATCAGCACGATTGTTCTTCTTCAAGAATGTTCACACGAAGTTCTCCTAACCAACTGAGGTAATACCGCTTGTTTACACGATTTCGTCCATATAGTATATTTGCTCATGTTTGTATACATTGGTCGTTTGTATTGGTTTTTTTAATTTAAAAATAAGTTGGTTGATTTTGCCGATGACCATAACAACAAATATGATATATTAATAAGGATACGTTGAATGAGTGCTATTGTCCACGGTAATTTACAATCAAGGCTTTATCTCTCAAAGTTGTTTTTTTTTTCGGTATCTACATTAAAATAATGATCATATATTTATCATTAAGGATATTCGAAATCATATATGTGGGTTTTATTATTAATTTAATAAACTATTTATATAATATAATAGTTTATTGGTATCCTGTTTTTCATGTTGTGTTAATTAATCCTTAATTAACATATATGCTATTAGTGCGTGGATGCACGTATTCGAATATATTTTATATTCACACAAGATGAAAATATTGCACAAGATTGTAAAGTCTACGAATTGTAGATCTAAAATTGATATATTGTTGCTCAAGTAGCACAAGTAATATTCTTGAAGGATATTACATGCTCTTGAAGAGCAATTGAAAAATATATTTTTCAACCTAACTTTTTATTGCTCGTAAGTAGCACAGTTGATATTCTTGAAGAATATCACATGCTCTTAAAAAGCAATTCAAAATCATAATTTTAACTTAATTTGTTGCTCCAGAAGTTGCACAATCAATATTCTCGAAGAATATTACATGCTCTTGAAGAGCATTTATTTTACGCTTTTATTTATTTGTTTGTTTGTTATTTATTTATTTAATATTGAATCTAGATTGTTGCTCCTGAAGTAGCACAATTCATATTCCTGAAGAATATCTTAAGCTCTTAAAGAGCAATTCAAACTTATTGAAATAACTTAATTGTTGCTCCAGAAGTAGCACAATTTAATATTCTTGAAGAATATTTCACTCTTGAAGAGTTACTAATATTATCTATGTAATTACTATATACCTCAATTTTTTTTCTTCTGCATACTGTATAATATTTATATTTATATATGTAAATGTAATCTTAATTTGTTGCTCCTGAAGTAGCACACAACTAATATTCCTGAAGAATATTACGTACTGAGCAATTCATACAACATATCTTATTGATAAGCGAATCTTGGTTCTTGAATTTTTTTATTATTGTTGCTCCCGAAGTAGCACAATTGATATTCCCAAATAATACTATGTTCTTGAAGAACAATTGGGTTTCTAGAACGTATTAACCTTTCGCCTAAAATGGTTTAATATAAAACTAAAATTAGTACTCCTGAAGTAGCACAATTTGTATTCCTGAAGAATACTATATGTTCTTGAAGAAACGATTCAAGTTTTTTTTATTTTGGCAAATGCTATATGTTCATAATTTTAATTCCTAAAGAACAATGAATATATAAAGGTATGTTGTACTTTAATGTATTACCTAATTACATGGAGTGGTAGCAAGAGCTCCTCTTTGAATGACAATTGCATTTCCAATATCCTATTGTGGTTTAATTTCTTTTTAAGAATAGATGTGAGATCCGGTAGATCTCAAAATTCACAATTTATTGATTTCACGTATCATGAATAAAACTAAGTTGTTGCTCCGGAAGTAGCACAATTATATTACTGAAAAATGACCATATTGTGATAGTAACATTACCACCACATGTTTGTGGAAATGCCTCAAATATAGTATTTTTATATACTATTTAACTTTTGCTCCTGAAGTAGCATCATTTATATTCCAGAAGAATATTAAATACTCTTAAAGAGCAACTCGCATTTTCGATGATAAATGTTATTCTTGAATGAAAAACATTATTTATGTCTTATTGACATTAATATACTCTTGATATCGATGTTCATCTGCCAATAAGAGGGCATGAGAGAGACAATAGAAATGAAGCATCCCAATAGGACTGCTTAAAGATATAATTGATTATCCTCCCTGAAACTCGATACGAGTATATGCATCCTAAATTGCAAGATTTTCAAATCTAGTGCATCGAAATTATTGAAGGTTCCAGAAGAGCATGTGTCATTCTATCAAATGATACGAAATCAACTATTAAGTTTGCCCTTACTTTAGTAAGTCTAGAAGAAACTTACTATGTTTTAAGGATATCCGCTGCAATGGATACCATACTGAAAAATAATATATAAAGGTAGTGATTCTTTTGTATTTATCCAGAAGCTAACAAAAGAAAAGTTATCACACTACCACCTTGAATGTATTACACATTCATAGAAATAAGTGAGACAAAACATGTCATGAACCGGAAGTTCAAAGAGCTCTATGCTTTGACATGATAAGTTTGAACATCTGCAAACAACTTTGATGCGCAACATAATTGAAAATTCATATGGGCATTGCAGAGAGATCCTGAAGAATCTCTTAATTTCCATGAATGCTCGATTTCTATAAGAAATGTAGCACTTGGTAAAACTACAATTTCAAAAATAAAGAGCTCAATTCCATCAAGAAGATTTGCCTTGATAAAGCGAGTGAGTTTATTAAACTCCAATTCCTCCTGATGAGGATTTATATCATATGGCTTTGGGATTGAGATCGAATAATTAGTTGCTCATATCCATACTCAAAATGGTATTTGTCCGTATAAAAATGATCTCACATTAAGATAGTTATTATGATGAAATAACATTTCCAACATTAGTTGGAACATATGTCATATTTGGATTCCTGAAGTAATCAATGTGAAATCTACATCCAACAAAAAAAAAAGCACAAGAACAAACTAGTCACATTTTGATTCCAGAAGTAATCAATGTGAACAAGAAGTCAAAAGACTCACTTGCAAAAGATTGCGAATCAACTTCTTGATGCTTTAGTATGTATATAAAAGAAGTGACAATGTCATACATTTGCTGCAAATACCCCCAACAAGATTTCATGTCCCTGAATGACAAGTATAAATGACAGCAAATGCATTAAAAGTTCGTCAAAAATATGGTCGACCAATTGGTTCTAAAAGAAATTTTGTGTCTAAGAAAAGGGGCACGACATATGAACCAAAAAATGACGAAAATGATTAATCAATCAAATAAAGTTCCTGAAGAACTACAATCGTCTGAAAATAATGAGATCTCAAAATATTGGAGAGATCAAATATCGTCGTGAACGCATGACGATATATTCGCCTTTAATATGACTCTTGAAATGAAAAAAGAGGATCCTCAACGACAATCTATAAGAGATTGTCAAGATTGAAATAATTGGCCAAAGAGGAACGAAGTCATATAAGGTGAATTAATATTCCCTAGAAAGCCGGAAATATTTGGACCTGTAGTTCCAAAATCCGGAAAGTATATCCCCGAATGAAACAAATGTGTCTTTGTTACAAAGAGAAATGAAAAATTGCGAGATATAGGGCAATACTCGTAATACAATATTTCTCTCAAAGACCGGGAATTAAATATGTACTCTCCATTATTAGACGCCATTATATTTGATTAATCTACTTATGTCACAAAAGGCTTGCTATGCGCCTTATGGATGTAGTATCAATATGATTCACTAAATAGTGACATATATATAAAGATCCCTGAAGGATTTAACTTGCTCAAAGCATGTAAGTCAAAAAGATGTTCAATTAGACTGTAAAAGTCATTGTAGTGGCTGAAATAGTACAGCCGTATATGATATAATCATAACGACGAGAATTCCTTAACATAAGGGTACATAAATGATGACTTGAGTTTGATTGAAACTCCTGAAGAACATAATACTTATATGTATACTCCGTCAAAATGACTTACATAGAACAAGTAATTATGAATTATTTTATTCGTTGATAATCCAACTCAAATGCTTGTCGACATTAGGGGGAGATATAAAACATAAATGATAGAATGCCGCAATATCTCGTTGGATTAATTATTAAATTCACGCACTATGAACCAGAAGTTCATCAAGTTATTTAGTGCAAAAGGAGTGACTAAAATCTCATATACTTGTTGTATATGCACCATGAACGAACTGAAGTTCCTCATAGAAAATATAAATCAATTGATTCTCATCAGCGCCAGAAGCGTGAGAGATTTATTGGTGCTAAGAGATAAGAAGTCCGCGGAATACAAAATTAGAACATATCACTCCAAAATTTCTCCTGAAGAGGATATGTGAATTATTATGTACAAAAGTACTTGATGAAATTAACCCATGCCTAAAGACGGAGTTCGAATCTAAATACTTGGGTTGAACTAATAATTGTTTCGACCTGCAGATCGAGCATCTCCCTAATGGAGTTATGCTAGTCGACCTACCTGAAGGTCTTTAAAGAGATTTTATTTTATTGCACCCACATAGCTACCTAATGGTTGCTTCAATCACTTGAAGTGGATGTAGACTCATTTAGACCTATAGAAGATAACAAAAATGAGGACCAGAAGTTCCTTACTTATGTGCAATTGAAAAATTTAAAATGGATTGACCATCATTTGTTATCTTCGAGACAAACATGCTATTATCTTTGATGATAATTAAATTTGTGTTGCACATATTAGTGTAGACCATAAAGATAACCTTGAAGATTGTTATCTTGAGGGGGAGTAACAAATTGTAAATAATCCTGAAGATTAGACTGACTCCTAAAGGTCAAATGATCCTGAAGGTCAAATGGTTATACTCTTTTTTTTCCTTTCTAAGTTTTTCCCAAAGGGTTTTCTTAGTTAAGGTTTTTAACGAGGCATCCAATGCAACACACGAGTAAATGAGTCATTGAGATTGATTCATAAAAGAGCCAATGCAACACATGATCTCCAAAAGAGTGGCGACATCAACACCCAGCAAATTCGCTCAAGCGGCAATCTAGCGGATTCTTTTATAAAGGCATTACCAACGTCAACATTCAAGAAGTTGTTACACAAGATCGATATGCGCCGACTCAAGGATCAAGAATGAATATATTCAGGTGGAGCAGCTGTACTCTTTTTCCTTCGACCAGTTTTTATCCCAATGGATTTTTCTGGCAAGGTTTTAACGAGGCAGCAATTTCTTTTAGGGATGGTCAATCAAGGGGGAGTGTTGTAAATATATTTTATATATATACTTACCATATATTGTGATGACCATGTAAACCCTAAAAGCCCATGAACCCATCTTGTACTCTATAAATAGAGGTCTCCACCCTCATAATAATACACATCTATTTTCTCTTTCTCTCTATTATTCTCTCATTCTATTTAGTTTATAACAAAATATGGTTTATATATTTCGTATATATATTTCGTATCTATAAATTATTATTTTTAAAAATAAGAAATTAGTGTTTGTAAATAAAAAATTAGTGTTTGTATAAATAAGAAATTAGTGTTTGTATAAATAAGAAATTAGGGTTTCTATATGAAATTAGGGTTTATAAATAGTTGGAATTTCGAAAAAATTCTTATATATTTCGTATATATAAAACTTAAATAATTAACTATTAAATAAAATTAACATAAAGTACTAAATTAAGAAATATGGTTTATATATTTCGTATATATATTTCGCACAGGTCATGTATAAAATCCGAGAAATTAGTGTTTATAAATTTGAAATTAGGGTTTTTAGAAATGGAGAAATATATATGAAATTAGGGTTTCGTATCTATAAATTATTGTTTTTAAAAATAAGAAATTAGGGTTTGTAAAAAAGAAATTAGTGTTTGTATAAATAAGAAATTAGGGTTTGTTCATAAGAAATTAGTGTTTGTAAATAAGAAATTAGTGTTTGTATAAATAAGAAATTAGTGTTTGTATAAATAAGAAATTAGGGTTTTTAAATAGTTGGAATTTCGAAAAAATTCTTATATATTTCGTATATATAAAACATAAATAATTAACTATTAAATAAAATTAACATAAAGTATTAAATTAAGAAATATGGTTTATATATTTCGTATATATATTTCGCACATGTCATGTATAAAATCCGAGAAATTAGAGTTTATAAATTTGAAATTAGGGTTTTTAGAAATGGAGAAATATATATGAAATTAGGGTTTGTAAATAAGAAATTAGTGTTTGTATAAATAAGAAATATGGTTTATATATTTCGTATATATATTTCGTATCTATAAATTATTGTTTCTAAAAATAAGAAATTAGGGTTCCTAAAAAAGAAATTAGTGTTTGTATTATTTTCGTATATTTCGTACATAGTATTTTCGGACATAGTATTTTCGTATATTTCGTACATACTATTTTCGTATATTTCTAGAAATTCTTATATATTTCGTACATAGTATTTTCGTATATGATATACGACGTTATTTCGTATATTTCTTATATATTTCTTATATACGTACATAGTATTTTCGTAATATTTTCGTACATTATTTCGTATTTATATGATATACGACGTTTATATTGAGATGTAAAGAATATGCATCTTTGAAAAATCTTATTTAATGGAATATTTTACTTACAGCGTACAAATAAATTATAGTTCTCCGTATTTCATCTTAATGTCCATTATTACGGAGATATACATATATTTTGCTGAGAACTATCATTTTATATGTCTTATTATATGGTTAGATGGCTGAATGGACTCGAATAACAGTCAAGTATGGAGGCATATTCGAGGGTTCTGAATACAAATATGGGGATGAACAACTTGCATCAATTCTGCACTGCCTACTTTCGTTGTCATCTCTAAAAGCAACCATTGATTCAATCACGCAAACAAATTCGATGCAAAAGGGTGTAACTTGTTCTAATAGTCCTCTCTCCATTTAACCTACTTAAAATGGTAATCTCTCAATTTAAATTAGGTGTAACTTGTTCTAATAGTCCTCTCTCCATTACCTTCTATATCATAGGTAAGATATACAATTGGGAGAAATATTTATCAAAATAGAGAGAAAGATTGAGATATATATAGATTTATAGTAATCTTTAAATTTAAATTGACAGAATTGACATAAATTAATAGAAAAACTATCTAAGTTAATTTAAATAGTACTCTTGCTGTTTAAATTGACAGTTTTGCTGTTGTAATAGTACCCTATCCACTACTTTGTAAATGAGGTACCTTATACGTATGTGTTATGTGCAATTTATTATACCTAAACATCACAACATAGGCAGTAGATACATATTCAGTTTTAGTTCTCTGTATATTATGCGTATATCTCTGTATAAATAATTATACGACGTTATGTACTAAAATATACACTTTTTACGGAGAACTATTGTTTTGTACGATTCAACATGACGTTCTTTACTACGTTACGAAATATGTCTCAACAAATTACGTATAGTCCCCCGCGGGACGTTGTACAAACTTTATATGTACCTTGGACGAATTGATTTACGTTGTTTTTAAATTGTTTTAATTGAGAAAATATGAGAGAGAAAACTATCTAACCTACTTAAAATGGTAATCTCTCAATTTAAATTGGGTGTAACTTGTTCTAATAGTCCTCTCTCCATTACCTTCTATATCATAGGTAAGATATACAATTGGGAGAAATATTTGTCAAAATAGAGAGAAAGATTGAGATATATATAGATTTATAGTAATCTCTAAATTTAAATTGACAGAATTGACATAAATTAATAGAAAAACTATCTAAGTTACTTTAAATAGTACTCTTGCTGTTTAAATTGACGGTTTTGCTGTTGTAATAGTACCTTATTCACTACTTTGTAAATGAGGTACCTTATACGTATGTGTTATGTGCAATTTATTATACCTAAACATCACAACATAGGCAGTAGATACATATTCAGTTTTAGTTCTCCGTATATTATGCGTATATCTCCGTATAAATAATTATACGACGTTATGTACTAAAATATACACTTTTTACGGAGAACTATTATTTTGTACGATTCAACATGACGTTCTTTACTACGTTACGAAATATATCTCAGCAAATTACGTATAGTCCCCCGCGGGACGTTGTACAAACTTTATATGTACCTTGGACGAATTGCTTTACGTTGTTTTTAAATTGTTTTAATTGAGAGAATATGAGAGAGAAAACTATCTAACCTACTTAAAATGGTAATCTCTCAATTTAAATTGGGTGTAATTTGTTCTAATAGTCCTCTCTCCATTACCTTCTACATCATAGGTAAGATATACAATTGGGAGAAATATTTATCAAAATAGAGAGAAAGATTGAGATATATAAAGATTGAAATATATATAGATTGAGAAAGATTGAGATATATATAGATTTATAGTAATATCTCAATTTGAATTGATCAAATTGAGAGAAAAACTATCTAAGCTAGTTTACATTGTACTCTTGCCATTTATATTGACTGAAAGTTGTTTTAGTGGTACTCTCTCCATTATTACCTTCTATATCACATGTAAGAGATACAATTGATAGAAATATTAGAAAACTTGACAAATATATACAATTATAGTAATAACTGAATTTAAATTGATAAAATCGAGAGAAAAAGTGTCTTAGCTACTATTTATAGTTGTTATAATACTACTATCTCCATTGCCTTCTATATACGTTTCCTTTCTACGTATCTAAAATTTACAATTTTATACACGGAAACATTATATCATGGGTAAGAGATACATATTCCGTTTTAGTTCTCCGTAAAATGTGAATATATCTCCGTATAATTAATATTCCGACAATATATGCATTATAACAGAAAAAATATAAATTTTTTACGGAGAACTATTATGTTTGTACGATTCAGAATGCGCGTTTCTACTATACTACGGAATATATCTCCGAATTAGACACTTTTTCTCTAAATTTAAATTGATAAGATTGATAAATTGAGAGAAAATATTCAAAAAATATTGCAAAAGATTGAGATATATATAGATTTTTAGTAATATCTCAATTTGAATTGATCAAATTGAGAGAAAAACTATCTAAGCTAGTTTACATTGTACTCTTGCCATTTATATTGACTGAAAGTTGTTTTAGTGGTACTCTCTCCATTATTACCTTCTATATCACATGTAAGAGATACAATTGATAGAAATATTAGAAAACTTGACAAATATATACAATTATAGTAATAATTGAATTTAAATTGATAAAATCGAGAGAAAAAGTGTCTTAGCTACTATTTATAGTTGTTATAATACTACTATCTCCATTGCCTTCTATATACGTTTTCTTTCGACGTATCTAAAATTTACAATTTTATACACGGAAACATTATATCATGGGTAAGAGATACATATTCCGTTTTAGTTCTCCGTAAAATGTGAATATATCTCCGTATAATTAATATTCCGACAATATATGCATTATAAAGAAAAAATATAAACTTTTTACGGAGAACTATTATGTTTGTACGATTCAGAAGGTGCGTTTCTACTATACTACGGAATATATATCTGAATTAGACACTTTTTCTCTAAATTTTAATTGATAAGATTGATAAATTGAGAGAAATATTCAAAAAATATTGAGAAAGATTGAGATATATATAGATTTATAGTAATATCTCAATTTGAATTGATCAAATTGAGAGAAAAACTATCTAAGCTAGTTTACATTGTACTCTTGCCATTTATATTGACTGAAAGTTGTTTTAGTGGTACTCTCTCCATTATTACCTTCGAAAGGGCCTAATCATCACCCGGGTCAACCGGGTCAACTGGGTCAACCAACACACACATCAATAAAATTCGCATCCCCATGATATGTCGAATGCTCCAAATGTCGAGCTCACTTCGGACGAGTTCGGGCCTCGACAGGCCATCAATTAACCGATGTACGGATAATAGGGCGTATACACCGCAATTAACTTGGTCTCTTTGTACGAACTGTGCTCGTTCAAAGACCTCCAAATGCATATCACGCCAAGTTTCTTGGCATGGTTGCCCGTACAGACGTTCGAAGTACCTGTTGGAATCGAACAGTCTATACATCATCCTTGTAATCGGTTGTATGCTCTCTCTCCGCATCCGCCGATATGATTCATCAGAAATCATCCACAACGAGTCATACAACTCGACGCCACGCCAAATGATATCAAACCACGGGTGCGTCAAATGATATCTCGTGGCTGTGTAGACGTGGTCAGTAAATTCATTGTGTGCGCGACGCCACGCCCGATATTCCTTGAAGCCAAGGACAGACCAATCGCCCAAGTAGCGGGCGAGATTCTTCTTCGGGGCAACGAACGGCGACGTAATGTCACGAGAGGGTCTTCTCGTGCGAAATCCACGTCCACGTGGGCTACTCGGATCTTCTTCGACGGGGGCCTTCTCTTTTCCCTTTCCTCCTCTCCTACGGTACCGGCATCTCCCGCTTTGCACCACTTTCAACGGTTCAACATATTTCGGGGGACACAATAAGTGCCCACGATGCGGAAGAAATCATCATCGTATAAGGAGTGATCTTCATCGGGCTCCTATAAAATAAACATTTACGTTAAGTTTAAGTATATATCTTTGTAAAAAGTACATAAGTCTAAATAAAACATTTAATAGTCTACCTCTGACACCGGACTGGGAGAAGCAGAAGGCTGCGCGGGCTCATTGTCTGGAAGCTGCTGCTGAGTAGATACGGGCCGATCATGAGACTTCTTCGTGCGTGCCTCGGATGCGACGGACGAGTCGCTACTCACAGTCACGGCATCAACATCTGGGTCAATCCGACCAGATGCATGCGGAGTTGCTCCGCGAGTACAAGAAATTGAATGTCGACCGGAGATGCCAATACTCTCGGAATGTCGTCCGGAGATGCCGCCACTCTTGGAATGTCGACCCGAGATGCCGTGACTATGTGAAACTGAATGTCGGCGACCCTCCTCCCACCTCCGCTGACTTCCGCTCCGACTTATTTTTGGAGAATTTTTTTGATCTTCTTCCAAAACTTTTTCTCACGATGAGTCATGTCTTGAGTATCAAGACTGCTAGAACTCCCCGGAGCCTGCTTTCTTTCTGATCGTCTTTGCATGGCAGGCGGAGAGGGGGGCGCTGTAGGGCCGCGTGGACGAGGAATGCCCATCGCTCTGGCTCGATCAGATCCAAATTGGACAACAACCGGCTCTCTATACGGCACGCCAAGTACCGCCCCGGACAGCGTGCTCGCATAATAATCAGTCATGATCTCTGCTTCCTCCTCCACCATCGGTCCACATTCCAACTATGTATAAAAGAAGCAACGTTACATAATTAGAATCTAGAACAGCGACCTATACAATTTAAATGGAGATATATGAACTTAGGTGGTTTCTAATGACCTATATGTCCGTATAAGATTATAGTTCTCCACAATATATATATAGTTTACCGTATTTTTGTTTGAATTTGACAAACATAGTTATTTACCTCTTCATCGAACAATCCAGCGAAAGATCCTTTCACTCTCGGGAAATTCCACCTCAACAGACGTGGAAGCGCTTCTTGGTCCACCAAGTTCGCACAAGCCCTCCCAAATTCGGGGATGCAATCGTAAGCTCATGCTTGTAAGGCCCAGACGGGCCCGCTGAACACATAAGACACCTTACATCCCGCAAGAGTGTTGGGGATGAATTGCTTGTAGTGAAGCAATGCTCGGTATGCATACGCTCCCCATGGGAATTCCTTCCATTCGTTCAGGTTGTCCACTAACACCCAAACGAAGTCGGCGATCAGTCTCGGCCTCGGAACACCCAAGATTAGTAGGTGCATCATCAACACATTTGCTACTTTCACGTAGTCAGTTGCCGATGCGCCATTCACCTCGTGTTCTCTGAAAATATCCTTCAAATCGGATATTTTCATTTTCCAATTTCCACAAAATACGGCCCTTGCACGAACCGTAGAAGCATCATGCTCCATTGTTGGGTCAAATGTCGATGACCCAAACATCAACCCCGAGACTAGGGCGAATTCCTGCGGACCGAACTTCAAATGACGATTAGATACGTGAAACCAAAAGTTGTTGGATACGAAGTCGGCGAATTCCACTTCACGGCACATCAGCTGGTGGAGAGCTTTGCTTGCACTAACACTCCCCTCCCATTCCATGAAATGGCCGAAAGAGCTACTCTCACAGAATTGTGCATACAAGGTGTCACCGCCGACGGCAGTCAGTGTCTCGCGGATCAGTGGGATCACATCCCACTTGTAATGAATCATGATTTGAGGTTTAGCCGACTTGGCTACGTACCTAAAAAAAAACCATTGACTCTGCATTAAAGAAAAATGTGAAATTAGTATAAAATTGAATTGAAATGAATTGTATAATTGAAAGGCCGCCACGTCTATAAATATATCAACACAAATACTTTAAAATATGTTGAGCGGCCTCCACGATATTAAAATATGTAAAATAGAATCACGTTATAAAATATGTAAAATAACGTGATAAATATATAATCACGATATAATATATAAAATAGAATCACGCTATAAATATATCACGATATTATATATATGTAATTCACGATATTAATATAATATATGTAATTAAAATATGTAAAATAGAATCACGTTATAAAATATGTAAAATAGAATCACGATAATTAACATATCAAATACTGTATAACTTACGTATTGCACGATATTAATACTGTATAAAATAGAATTCACGATATTAATATTGTATAAAATAGAATTAATAGAATTCACGATATTAATACGTCTATACGTCTATAAAATAGATTTCACGATATTGCATCAAATTCACGATATTGCATCAAATACGTCTATAAAATAGAATTCACGATATTAATACTGTATAAAATAGAATTAATATTGTATTAAACATTATATATTAAATAATTATATTAAATACGTATACAATACTGCAATAATATTATTACATTCAAAACATAAATATTATTACAAGCAAATTGAAGAATCTCGTGATGATGGTGAATCAATTAGCAAATAGACTATTTATTTATTAATATATTCAAATACACGATATAAAATAAACGATGTAAATTTATTAATAACTTATATATTAATATCTGTCACATTATAAATATTTAACAAATTATTAATAAACATTTACTAACTTGCGAGACATATAATACTAATTTATTATCTGATGCTGAAAAACTAGGATTCGAATTTCGTCTACAATAATTTATAAACCCTAAATTTCATTTTCAAACCCGATATTTTCAAACCCTAAATTCCGTCTGCAGAACTTTCAGATTTGTCTACAATAATTTCAAACCCTAAACAGCGAGGCATTTCAAACCCTAAACCCGATATTTTCAAACCCTAAACAGCGAGGCATTTCATCAACAATAATTTATATCGTGTATACAATAATTTCAAACCCTCATATCTAACACCACCGATCATTACTAACACGATAAAAAAAATCGGATTTCGTCTACTAACATGCGAGGCGGCATCATATTCATCCATTCTCGTCTACTAATCTTCAAAAATAAGCTGGGGAAACTTCTCTTCTCGTCTCCCTTGGGAAGTTGTTGATTCTCCTCACTTGTTGCTTCTCGTCTACTCTTTGGGAAATAAAGGCTTGAGAAGTAGTCTTGAGAAGTTGAAGGTGTGAGAAATTGCAAAGACTACCAACGATTTTATATAATGGAAGACTTCCAAAACTACAAACCTACAAAAAAAAATAATATTCGAATCCCTCAACAAAAAAATATTCTAATGCCTCGATTGGTGTGCGTGACATAAATGTGTTATATGTTCTCATTATTTCCCTTTTACGTGTAAGTCGCCATGATGGAGTGCGTGACAAAAAACTTCAAGTTTTTGATGTAGTGCGTGACAAAAAACCCTAATCTCCTATTTATATTCTTGTAATTTCGATTAGGATATCTAATTTTACCATAAAGAAAATCGTCATGCCCTTATTTTACCCTAATTTAAAAACTTCAAGATTAGGATTTCTAATTTTAAAACCCTAATTTTGGATTTTATATTTACCCTAATTTATATATATATTTTAGGATTTTATATATACCCTAACCCATTTATCTAATCTCGTAAATGCTTTTAATATTTATAAGTAAATCCCCAATTACAAACCGAAATTAGGGTTTGTATAAATAGGAAATTAGGATTTGTAATTTTTAAACCCTAATTTCTAATATTACGATTTTAGGATTGTAATTTTAAAACCCTAATTTCGGATTTTATATATACCCTAATTTATATATAAAATTTTGGATTTTATATATACCCTAATTTATTCGTATAAATAGGAAATTAGGATTTTTAATTTGGAAAAGCCTAATTTCTTATTTACAAACCCTAAAATTATGTTGTATACTTGTATTATAATTAAACACTCTATTTCATCGTTTCTGTTATATAATAATAATAATAATAAATAAATAAATAATAATAATAATAATAATAATAATAATATAGTCTATCAATATTAGAATAGAATTTTTTTTTTTTGAAATTGGTACATGCATTCATCTTTCAGTCAAAGTTGCAGGTGAGGCAGGGCTACGGGTAGGGCGTGGGAATCTGCACTGTAGCAGTCCCGCCCTCCCAAGCAGTCAACCCTCCTTTCACATCTTCAGCAACCGGTCACGTCTTCTGCAGCATGTCGTCCACCTCAGCGTCGGCTTCTGCAGCATGTCGTCCACCTCAGCGTCGGCAGGCTGGTTTCTTGTCAGCGCAGTAGGGCCGTACTCTGCACTGCCTTCACACAGCAGAATAGGGATAATATTGTCCTCATGGGTACTACTGCATTTAATAATTAAGAGTGGCAATTGGTGCAATATTGAATACAAAGTGGGTATTCTTGGCAAATTCCCTTATTTAAATGTGTATGTATTGCGTAGAAATTGCTGAGATCCCAGGTTTGATGGAATTTGAGATTTGTCATTTACTTATGACTTCTGGGAAACAATTACAGACTTAAGGCTGTGTTTGGCAGTATTCACTAATTAAAAAGGCGAGAAGTTGCGGGGTCAATTACCAAAACAACCTTTTTACAACAATCCCAATCCTCTATTCCACTTTTTTATGTCTCACTCGTATCTCACTTATATTTTAACTGTAAGCACCTAAATGCTTACGATAATTCTAAAATTCAAATTATAAGCACCTAAATATTTATAGTTAAAAATAATAATGGAATACAAATAAAACACTAGAAAATAAGACAACAGATCATGTGGGCTTTTACAATGACAATTCTACCAGGGATCAACTTTTTTTTTTTATTAAGGTTCACACTTAGTTTGTAATAAATATATGTTAAACACTTAGTTTGTAATAAATTATTTAAAAAATTTGTACATGTTGCTGGTATATAGTATAAAATAAAAACATTAAGTTATTTGGTAATAAATTATTAAAGCATTATGTGATTTTGTAATAAATTATTAAAACATTTTGTATATTTTATGTAATATTTAGTTAAAATAAAAACATGTACTTATTTTTTTGTCGATAATCGCTAAATGAAAGCATATTTTATTTCTATAAAAACCTAAATATTCAGTTATTATTGTAACCAATATTAGTATAACATAAGAAAATTCAAAACTAATATGCTTATTTTTTTAATAAAAAAGAAATAATATAATTATAAGAAAATACTGTTACTTGTAGAGAATTAAAATAAAACAATTTGTTTTTTCTATAACTAAGAAAATTAATAAAAATAATGGTTCTTCCTTTTCCACATTAATAAAATAAAATTAAAAATACTTATTTAAAATATGAACATTCACTCAATATTTTGAAACCTTTTCCACATCTACGTGGCAAGACGGAGGTAGATTGCAGATTTTTCTCAAAAGCAACAAGAATTATTGCGGGAGTAATATTGCCTAAGTATCCTCTATCCCAATTTTTGGTGTCCCATTCGATGGCCCACCAATCACGCGGTGCCACGCGTGTATTGATGGGTCATGTTATCAGTAATGTGGCATGAAGGGTTCACCATCATTAAGTCCGCTGCCGATCATGCTAAACTACTTTGGCCCCATCACTACCAAGAGTTTTGGTAATTAATTAGTTCCATACACTATTGGTTACAACATTAAATACCAAGATTTGATTTATACGTACATTTTCTATATATGTGGGTTAAAAAAAATTCTTCTATCAATTTTAACATAATTAATCAAATAAATTCAAACTTTTCATGCAGTGAAACAATGGACAACTACCAATCACAGATGAAATCACTATCCCACAAAGTCATGCTAATAATCCTTAACTCAATAGGAGTAGATGAAGATGAAGAAGAAAATATCTCATCATCATTTCTCTACAACTCAGATTGTGCATTGCAGCTCAACTCTTACCCTAGCTGCCCAAACGCTAGCCAGGCATTGGGGTTAGCCCCACACACAGACTCACTACTACTCACAATCCTTCATCAAAACGACACCAAAGGCCTCCAAGTCTTCCGACAAGGCTCCGGATGGACTCCGGTCCCTCCGGTTTCAGGAGCCCTAGTTGTCAACCTTGGTGATCTCATGCACATACTCTCCAATGCGTGTTTCCGCAGTGTGTTGCATCGCGTGCTCCCGAACGAGACGAGCCATAGATTTTACCTCAGCCTATTTCTATGGCCCCCCGGATGGTTTCTTGGTTGGGCCGCTGCCTAACCTCCCATCGCACCGGTTCCAGCCCGTGACGGTGAGTCAGTATCTTGGTCTAAAGAGCAAGCATTTTGAGAAGGCCCTTTCTTTGATTGGGATTTGATTTTAATTAATGTTGTTTTTGACGGGGAATCAGTACTCCCATTTTATATCCGTTACTACGATTAAATGCAGATTACCCAATTTGTTCTGGAGTATATATAGTTGTGATATTGTTTATAATAAAATGAGTAAGATCTGCTGTCCAATTTTTTCGTGTCTAATTGTTGTCCAATTTTTTCCCTATAATAAAGATATAATTGATCTCGTGCACTTCTATGAAAATAAAAAATAATCATATAATTGAGAAATGTTGCTATAAATAAATGAGAAATGTATAGCACCAAAAGATTTCAATAATTTATGCAAATCAAAAAATGTAATGGTGTTTTATGAATGATATATCATATATGCATATATATTGAGAAATAAATTAAAGTAAGATATGGTAATAAAGAAGCAATAAATAAAAATACAAAAATAAGGAATCAAATATTTGATTTTCAATAATTATGTCAATCACGATTGCATGATTTCAGTTATTTCATTATAAATATACCCTTTCATAATTTAAAACTAATAAAAAAATAGATTTCCTGCAATAATTTTGACCGTAGATTTAATAATGATCAACGATTATTATTAGTTCTTATTTCTTATCTAGATGGTGGTTCTTACAGGAACCACACTCTATATATATATGAGGAAGTTTAAATGTGAACAATCTGTTATCGTGTGAACGTGTGAACACTGTACTTTAAAAATAAATGTACAACACTTTAAAGACAAAGATACTGCATTTTAAAGTGCAATATATTTGTCTTTAAGTAAAGTATTAAAGTACAGTATATTTACCTTGAAAGTGCAATACGTTTTTGTTTCAAGTGCAGTGTTCACACGATAAGAGTTGTTCACACAAGAACATTCCCTATATATAGATCTCCGAAGTTAATCAACAAAAAATTTCTCATCAAATGATACAACAATTCCAATTATCCGACTCTAGTTCTAGCTAGTTGTACCGAAATGTCTACATCCCTCTCGCGAGCCTACGCGGACACTAGCATCCCACTCAACCGCATTATCCCGCTCGATTTCGAGTCAGTCGGCGAGCTGCCGGAGTCTCATATCTGGACTCCGACAACCGACAACAACACGCACTCGATATATGTCGATTGGGAGGAACCGCACATGGTTCCTCCCGTAATCGACCTACAAGCTCCCAACGTCGTGGAGCTCGTAGGGAATGCATGCCGAACATGGGGGATGTTTCAAGTGACCAACCACGGGGTCCCGCTAGCCCTTGTCGATGACGTGGAGACACATTCCCGGCGACTGTTCAGCCTTCCGACGGACCGGAAGCTCAAAGCGCTGCGCTCGCCGAGCGGCGGCGCCACCGGCTACGGCATGGCACATATGTCGCCGTTTTTCTCGAAATTAATGTGGCATGAAGGGTTCACCATCATTGGGTCCGCTGCCGATCATGCTAAACTACTTTGGCCCCATCACTACCAAGAGTTTTGGTAATTAATTACTTCCATACACTATTGGTTACAACATTAAATACCAAGATTTGATTTATACGTACATTTTCTATATATGTGGGTTAAAAAAAATTCTTCTATCAATTTTATCATAATTAATCAAATAAATTCAAACTTTTCATGCAGTGAAACAATGGACAACTACCAATCACAGATGAAATCACTATCCCACAAAGTCATGCTAATAATCCTTAAGTCAATAGGAGTAGATGAAGATGAAGAAGAAAATATCTCATCATCATTTCTCTACAACTCAGATTGTGCATTGCAGCTCAACTCTTACCCTAGCTGCCCAAACGCTAGCCAGGCAGTGGGGTTAGCCCCACACACAGACTCACTACTACTCACAATCCTTCATCAAAACGACACCAAAGGCCTCCAAGTGTTCCGACAAGGCTCCGGATGGACTCCGGTCCCTCCGGTTTCAGGAGCCCTAGTGGTCAACCTTGGTGATCTCATGCACATACTCTCCAATGCGTGTTTCCGCAGTGTGTTGCATCGCGTGCTCCCGAACGAGACGAGCCATAGATTTACCTCAGCCTATTTCTATGGCCCCCCGGATGGTTTCTTGGTTGGGCCGCTGCCTAACCTCCCATCGCACCGGTTCCAGCCCGTGACGGTGAGTCAGTATCTTGGTCTAAAGAGCAAGCATTTTGAGAAGGCCCTTTCTTTGATTGGGATTTGATTTTAATTAATGTTGTTTTTGACGGGGAATCAGTACTCCCATTTTATATCCGTTAATACGATTAAATGCAGATTACCCAATTTGTTCTGGAGTATATATAGTTGTGATATTGTTTATAATAAAATGAGTAAGATCTGCTGTCCAATTTTTTCGTGTCTAATTGTTGTCCAATTTTTTCCCTATAATAAAGATATAATTGATCTCGTGCACTTCTACGAAAATAAAAAATAATCATATAATGAAAATATTACTACCTCCATCCCACTATTAGTAGCGATCTTTCCTAATTCAGACGTCTCACTATAAGTGGCGACGTCACAAGTTAGTAAAAAGTTACCATCTCTTTTCTGCTTTATAATCTTATATCTCCTACTTTATCATCTACTCTCATTATTATACTCATTTATCTCTCCTACTTTATCATTTCATCTCTATTACTTTATCATTTATTCTCATTCATCTTATCTCCCCTACTCTCTCATTATCACTCTTTTCTCTCTCTCCTACTTTATTATCTACCCCTCTTTCATATTTTATTACATATTTTCTTAATTCTCGTGCCGAAAAGAAAGGCGTCACTAATAGGGGAACGAAAATAGTATGTTGCAAGCTCGACTCAACCTATAAGATTGTCCAAGTACAAGGTTAGTGAAACTATGTCAAGCAAAAGGAGGGATCTACAAACAGCATAACAGTTAGTAACTAATACTCCCTCCGTCCCATTATTAATGTCCCACTTGCCTTTTTTGGTTGTCCCATTATTTATGTCTATACCAAACAAGAAAATAAATGAGTGGACCACAATCAATCTAAGCAAGTGGACCCCACCCCTTTATACTTTTACACCACAACTTTACACATTTACCTCCACTATCTTAATTACCGTTTCCAGTCCCAATGGACATAAATAATGGGACGGAGGGAGTATAATACTACATGTTACACCAAATTAAAACCATGAACAGAAAATACACATCGGTCTAATCATTTCCACACCTTAACGTTCTTGTCGTGACTGGCCGAAGCCACCGCGCCGGCCACGGTCGACACGGCCAACAAGGCGATCAATCCGTCGATCTGGTCATGGTCTTGTTCTCGGTCTTGGTCCAATGCTCCATCGACTGCAATTGCACGGACTCTGCTCAGTCTCGACGAGTTTGAACAGTTGGAAAGAGATGATTTACTTGATTCCCATATGAATGGCAAGCTTCTAATATCAATAGGATCATCGACATTACAACATTGGCGGATTTGGGCAAGGAAACAGAAATTAAAATACAAGATGATGTTGTTTTGTAAGAGTTCAGAAAATAAATAAATATTAAAATAAATTAACTACTTTGATCATATTTATAAAGTACTAAGAGTTTTAAAGTTTCCTTGACGTTTAGCTTATTAAATCTCATAAATAATTATTAAATTTCAAAAAAAGTACTATTCGAACAATGTATACTATGAACAAAGTACTCAAATTCTGAAATATGAACAATGTCGTCAATTTCAAACTCGTGACCTACAACCACGAACTAAGTACCTCAACTACTATATTATTATGAGGGACTAATTAACATAGATATATGTGTTCCATTATATTGTCATGTTCACTAATATGCTTGTAAATATTAAATTAAATTATTGAAAATACATGGATAGTTAGTTAGGCAATAATGTGGTAGCGGGCCGCCACATGGTATGTTATTAAGCCCATTTACATTGGGCCATACATACTGGACATTAATTCAAGGCGGCCCAATAAAGAGTTTGATTGGGTCAATAAGAAGAAAAGTAGGCGCCCTAACAAGCCGGAGGGAAAGGGTAATGAAATACTTCATCCGTCCCACTAGAAACGATACGTTCCTTTAGGGTGATAGAATCAGTAAGTGATGTTATATAGTATAGATTATTTGACTTTTAGTAGTTAAATATTATCTACACAATTTTTACTATTTTCATAAACATGTCATTTATAGTGGAACGTCCCGATAAGAAAACGCGTCATTTATAATGGGGAATACGTAACGTACACATGATATGTTAACTATAAAATAGTAACTAATGTACTCTAATATAAAATGCAAAAAAATAGATATTGTTTGAAAAGGAGGTGACCATCCTAGGAGTTGTCTCTCTATCAAACAGCAGTGGTACTATTACGTACATATTATTACATATATATGTATATATATATATGTGTGTAGAAAGCAAAGACACATCTCTCCTTTGAGAGGTAGTCAATAATTTGCAGTTGGTAAAGCTACATGCCACTGACCTTAAATAGGTGAAAAAGTGGGCCCAAACTCATGCATCAAGCATCGATGCGTACAAAATTTCAAACAAAAACAATTTCAATTTCAATTTATTACCAACCAAGCTCGACTTTTCCTATGAATGCTGGCTAAACACCACCACACATCATACGACCGTCGTCTAGGTAGTTCCATCAAGTGGTATACTAGTTATATAATAAAAATCACGTCCATTGTAAATTTAATTACAATTGATAAGTTCGCTTTATAATCAAGTTATTTACAGGGCCGGTCCTAAAAGTGTGAAGTCAGAGCAACCGCTCATAGCCTCATATTTTATGGGGCACCAATACACAAGATATTAGACCTACTATAGAATATATGATATTTTTCTTTTTTATGAATAATTTTTATGGGCCCATCATTAATATCAATGTTAAAAAGGTTAAAGATTTATTTATTATAAATGCATAATAAAATTATATGCGATTTTTTTTTGGAATGAGGGATATATCAAATATCTATAAGAATAAAAATTTTCTAAATATTAATAGCAAAATCGTATAAATTACTCCAAAATTCTAAAAGATGCAATAATAATAATTATGATATCATTTCAAACTTTGACAAACGTTTAAGGCAATACATTCGCATGCTTTATCATTAAATTCGTATATCAACAAGAAAGGGAAAAAAACCCCGATTAACAAAAAGGGAAAGAGGTAACTATATTAATTATAAAATTGAATATAATCCATAATAGTATGTGTATCGTGTGGACGAGGTTCAAATGTGATATGCTCTTATCATGTGAACGTGTGAATACTGTACTTTCAAAATGACCAGCACATGAACCACTCCCTGTATTGTGTTATATATATATATTTTGCTTTTTATGCATTATTACATGGGGTTGGTTTTTTATTTTCGCACAGGACACCCGAAATGTCAAGATAGACTTTGATTATTTAGAGTACATACGCGATGAACTAGACACCGCGTACATAGGGGAACGGGACCAAAGCCTTTCTACGTCGGAAGGAGGAGGGGGAGGTGAATGAAATGTAATTGAAGAATAAAATTGGGGAAAGAGAGAGAGAGGAATGAAATGAAACACAAAGAAATGACAGTAATTGGATGGATACAATAAGGATTTGTCGACTGAGAAATGCATGCATGGTAAAATGGCATGCATGCCACTACCCAACTACTGTTTTGTTGATGAGTAAGCGTCAGTCATTCCCTTCCCCACACAACACAAGCCCTTATCCACCTACTATGCACATTAAGGAATCTATCTAACTTCTCATTATCCTTTGTTTTTCATATGTAATTCAATTATACAGGGAATATAATCAATAATAAATCATAGTATGTAATCTATTTTGTTTCAAAATTATTACTTCTGGAATATTTTTACTCATCAGTCTTTGATCTGTTTTGATGTTACAAAATGAAAAAGAGAGTATTGAAACTAAGCTACATGTCTATTTATTTTTTGAAGTCATGACAATTGAAGTTACCTAACATTTATTTCGATTACTAAAAACAATATATTGTATTTTAAAATTAGATCTGGCATTTAACTCAGCTGACAATATCCATTGGTAGAAGCTGGAATCAACCTGAAATCTGACAACCAGTAAGATTGGGGATTGAACAAAATCAGAATAATTACTCTTGCATGCCGATAAATTTGACCAGATTAATTAATTCCAATTTTTAGTCTGACCACCGTTTAAATTCCAACTAAATCTCAACTCTCATCTTCTTCTTTTGTTTGTATTAAATCAACAATATCTTAGAAATAAACAATGTAAACATCTACAGTTGTTTTTGTGTGAGTGTGAAAAAATAGTATGATTATTATTATTTAATTTAAAAATCAACTATAATGGACATCGAAAAATAGATCAACTCTAGACCAACTACTTACGAAGAAGTGAGAATATTAACTACATTACAAGTTGTCGGTGAAAAAGTAGTATGATTAATGAGAATAATGTACTCCCTCCGTCCCATTGGTAATGACCTTTTGAATTTCCAGTACGAGAATTCAGAAAGTAGATTAGGTGATAAAGTAAAAGAGAGAAGATGAGTGATATGGTGAGAGAGTGGATGATAAAATAGGAGAGGGATATAATAAAATATGAGAGACTGTAGTACTCCCTCCCTCCCATAGAAAATATCTTGTTTTTCTTTTTGAACTGTCCAATCGAAAGTGTTTTGTTTCAAAAAAAAAAATATCTGGACCAAAATTAACAAGTCAAAAGTCAAACAACATACACCATATAATACATGTTTCATAATATTCATGCCCCATAGAAAGGAGACACTTTTTATGGAACGATGATATTTTTTTTTTTTTTGAAAAATGATCATTTAAAATGAAAAAAAGCGATTAAAAAAGAGTGACCTTATCAATGGGACGGACGAAGGGAGTACAAGTTAATTATTGCTCTATAATTTGAGTAAAGAATGTAAAAAAGAAAAGTTGTGAGAAGTAGTAGTCGAGAAGAAAAAGATGTCAGGGAAAGGCAAAAAGGGTTTGATATCAACCTAGAGTAGAGGAAAATACAGAACCACGTCAGACCAGTTGCCATGCAATACCAATGCATACATATATTATTATTATTATTGTTACAGTAGTAGTTCAATTTATGTCCAAGTAATAAATCGTTGTTACGCATATCAAGAGTAAATCTGTTGGCGAGAGGGGATAAAAATAGAAGGAGTACATGAATGCATGAGAGGAATACATAGAGAGAGAGAGAGGGTTTGTGATGTGCGTCCCTCGTGCAATGATCTGCACAAGAGGACAGTAGAAGAAATGGCGGTCAGTAGCAGTGTCAGAGGAACAAGCTAAGGAAGCAAGGAAGGAAGAAGAGTGACGTATGCATGTTAATGTTGCCCGGGAAGGCGTGCTTCCGATTTTCCAAAGCGTGTGATGTCAACATTTTCCACATTCAATGTCTTCTTCCCTTTTAAATCTTCTTCATCGCATCACATGTATACACAAACACGTTAACAAATTTAATGCTACTAGTATTGGATTAAACATTAACTACAAGATTGATTTAATTTCTTAGTATTTTGTTTTGTGGGGGGGGGCGAGTTATAGCTAGGTATTATACGTAGCTAAGCAGGTGGTGAGGAGATTTGTCAGAGCCCCATCATTGTCTCAATAATCAGCGTGACTCACTGCATCATACTACGACCATCCACAGTACTCATCCTTGCTCCAATGGAGAGAGAGAGGGGGGGGACACAAGTTTTTTTTTTTTTGGGTTTTGGAGATGAAGAGGACAGAGGTTTTAATTCCTTTCAAACGTAGTATTGAATGAGGGAGGTAGAACGGATTAGGATTTTAGTCAGAACTGAACAAATAATAGATCCACTGGGTAAGAGATCAGAGAGCCCCAGGTAATTAAAATTGTACATTCTCCTCCCATAAAAAGTGTTTTCTTTATATGGAGTAGAGAGATTAAGAAATTTATATTGTATGGTATGTGTTGTTTGACTTTTGGATTATTAATTTTGGTTCTAACATTATTTGTTTTTTTAGAAACATAACACTTTCTATGAAGTAATCCAAAAAGAAAAATAAAACACTTTATATGGAACAAAGGAAGTATGTGTGAGTCTGTCACCCTGTCACATTAAGGGTGATTTAACTCTTCTGTGTGGTTTGCAGGCTATTGCACATGAGCGAGGTTTACCCTGTGCGCACTAAAGGTAGCGGCTGCGGGTTCCTCGTCAACAAAAAAAAAAGGAAGTAATAACTGAAGTCAATTAGTTAATCGTACTAATAATAATAATAATAATTTAAAAAAAGAAGAAGTTGAAAATCGATATTTAAACAAGGAGATGACGAGAGACTAAAAGGGTTATAGTACGAACGGGTACATGTTGATAACATTAACATCACACAAAAATTATGAAAACCGTACACACACACTTGCAGGTGTGTAAAATCTCAAATACATATGTTTGGAGGAAGGAATATTAATTACTTTTGTATATTAAACGTAATATTTTTCTATATGGGATTATTAGTATATTCAAATGAATATATAACTATGGGACTAGCTGTAAGATGAGCCAAAAAAAGTCGCCTACAAAGATGCTTACGAACAATGAAGATATTCTTCGTAACAGTTGTTGGCAGTTTGTGGTCCTGTGGATATCACTATTTAGCGTGTATTTGTCATCAAATATTAACAACAAAATCAAGATTGCAAGCATATACATACATATACATAATTCATAAATATTTAAGAAAAAAGAAAATGGAAGATATGGTGAAATGTTTCTATTATTTTACATATCCCAAATTGTCTACCATCCAATATATATTCTTATAAAATCATGGGTTCAATCCTAGAGGGGATGGCAGAGTGGTTGAGGTGAGGTTTCCGGGACCGACGGGTCATGTGTTCAATCCTCACCGAAACCATTCTCATGGGAATGTCACCGAGGGTGGTTTAATGCGGGTTCCTCAAATAAAAAAAAATTAAAAAAAAATCATTATGATTATAACATGTTGGTGTCATGTGTGACACAAATTGTACGATATAAATATTTTCCGATGGTGATTCATATGATGTAATTTTGAACTTTTGGAGTACAGATTGTGTGTCTTAATTTTGAACCATGTGATGTAATTACAATCGTGTTGCAATCATATTTACTCACAAAAAAGCAATTCCTTAGATTCTATTTTTTTGCGTGTAAAAACATACTTATTAATAAATGAAATATAAAAGGTCTGAGAATTCCCAAAGTAGCTATCACTAATTTCACTTCGAGGACTTTTTATTTTTCTTGAATATATACATATGTAATAATATAAAATAATGATATGCATATGACAAGTCGTCGTATGCGGGGGTGTGTCGAAACTCGACTTTTTGTGTGTAATTTTCAAAAAAAAAATTGTATTTCGCTTTTTCGAAATCTACATTTCGTCATATTTTCTATTGAATTTTTAAATTTTGCTCCCTTCTTTGTAATCCTAGATCCGCCCTGATCGTATGAATTTCCCATCATGAATATGAATCCAAAATTGTTAAGCTATACGTTATATTATTTTTTTGTCTAATGCAATAAATGATGTGCGAAGTTCTTTCTCAACTATATGAAGACGACAATTCATTTTGTCCTTGAAATACGTAAATATAATAAGATGGTGAAATGGATTTCCCTGTGGCCCCGCCCCACCTTCTACGATTCTTTTATTTAATATTTAATGTTACGTATATATAAATAATAATATATATTTGCGCCGGTCATTATGGTTAGTTTAAGACGATTGAACCCTCTCGTGTTATTTTGCAGGTTAGAACACACAGGTAAGGAGTATACTCAGTGCGCACTTTGATAGCGGTTGCGAGTTATCCTCGTCATCCAAAAAAAAATATGTTTGCTATATATGTTCATCTTTTTGCCTTGGATTTTCCCATGTTTTGGACTGATGGCGAGTGCTATACGATAATAAACTTGGAAAATACTAAATTAAGCCAGTGGTCTAAACCTTATATTATACATAACTAAAAAGGCATACAATATTCTAAGATGAACAATATTGTTACAGTTTACCTCCAAGACAAAACTGATGGATTTACAGACTTAAAAACGAAAAACTAAAGCAATTAAAAAAATCTCCTCCAATCTTGAGATTAATTAATATCTAATTTTCTTATTTTGTGTTGGAATTCTCTTGTTGAATGCCCTGCATTGATCAACGATGTCTTTAGCTATTTTGATGGCATCCGATGATGTTCCAAGAAGACCCCTCCTCGTGAACCCCACCGCATACAATCCCTTCTCCCCCTTCCAACTATTAGGGAAAGGAGCCGTTGGCATTCCATCTTTCGTGAAGAAATCTGCACCCTGCAGTACATATAAATATAATAAATAAATAAATAAATTATGAACAATTTTTTATAAATAAAGTTAACAGTAATCAAGTTATTGTAATAATTAGGACATTTAAGTTTTGTCTGATTCTGGTTCTTGAACACAGCATAAGAGAACATGTAGTTTTAATTCAAGCGGTGAGTGGCCGGATCGAAAAATTATGAGTTAAAATCCAAGCGGACATGCTATGCTATGTGAGCCTGTCTCTCATAAATGCAGTTTGTAGGTCAAAGCTATGTGCGAAAATCCCAGTCTCTCAAAAAATAAAAAATACTCGTAAATAAGAATATATTATGACAGCAACACATCGTTAAATGCGAACAAAAAAAATATTTTGCGAAAATTGGCAGTGGATGATCCAAACAAATGTCATCAGAGATTTCTATTTTCTGTAACTGTGTAAGAAAACGTTTTGTAGCCCACTGCATGCGTATGGCAGAAAGCGATACGTGATTGTAAATAATTACACTAAAAAAAGATAAAATTAATGCTAAATTGATAGAAGTATTTGTAATTACCTTGAGCCAAGTCGGCACGTTGCTCTTGTAACCCGTTGCCAGAATTATGGAGTCGAACTCGCGTTCTTGGCCGTCGATGAATTTCGCACCGGTTTTCGTTATCTCCTTCACTCCCTCCACCACCTTCACCATTACATGTAACAATTTTTAGGTACTAGAGAGAGAGGGAAGAGAGAAGTATATATATATTATGTTCGATATACCTCGATTTTTCCGGTTTGTATTAACGAGAGGGCGCCGACGTCGAGCACCGGCGACTTCCCGGTGGCGTTCTTGAGCTCGAGGGGGCCGGTTTTGGGGCGGCGTATGCCTACTCTGGCGGTGTTGCCAAGGCGGAGATGAGCGACGAGGAGAAGTAATTTATCCACCATTTTCAACGGCAGCCATTTTAAAAGCATCATCCCGATCGTAAATGTGGAGACACCCAACATTTCTCGCGGCAGAATATGAACCTAAATTTACCAGAAAAAAATAAAATAAAAATTAATCAGATTTTGATTAGATAAAACAAGAATTTGAGAAATTAAGATTTATTTATTTATTTTTTTTTTTTTTACTTACAGAATTTCTGACGACAATGTAGGGAGAGGCGTCATATCTACAGAGGTCGAAGCTAACTTCCATGCCGGAGTTACCGCAGCCGATTACTAACACCTTCTGCTTACGAAACTCCGATCCCGACCTATACTGACTCGTATGCAAAATGGTGCCGTTAAACCTCTCAGTCCCTACGATTTCCGGTATCACCGGCTCGGCATTTTCGCCGGTGGCGACTATCAGCCACCGCGAGAGGTAAACCGCATCCTGCGTCTGAACCCTCCAAAGCCCGTTCGGGAAATCGAACCGGGCTTCGACAACCGACTGCTTGAATTTGGGGCGGATCGAGAAATGGGCGGCGTAGGACTCCATGTACGAGATGAACTGATCTTTGGTCGGATATTTAGGGAAGTTTTCTGGGAAATTAAGGAACGGGAGCTGGCAGTATTGTTTGGGGAGGTGGAGTTTGAGGCGATCGTAGGTACGCTGCTGCCAGAGCGAGGCGATGCAGTCGCTGCGCTCGAGGATGATGGAAGAGACGCCGCTGCGGTGGAGGCAGGCGGCGGCGGCGAGGCCGGAGGGGCCTGCGCCTACGATGATAGGGCCGTGGTGGAAGAAGCAGTTAAGTTGGGTGTTGGTGGGTTTGGGAGAAGCCATTTAGGAAAATGTGGTAGACAGAAAAAGGGGACTGAAAAAGCGAACGAGATCGGAGATGAAAAGAGAGTATGTAAGAGTTTGGTTTTCTGCTTCTCAAGGTTTATTGTTCTCAGCCTTTGCAGAATTGAGGAGGAGCAATTGGCAAAGCGTTGGGAGAGAGACAGAGACAGAGACAATAGGACTACTTATGTTCGTTGCTTGCTTCGACTCTCTCTCCTCTCCTTCGAATTCGTGGATCAAGAATTTATAGCCACATCACATGTTAGCGGTTGAAGGGTACTTTCGCGGGATTTACTGAATACGCATTTTAATAGCGACTCTTGATTACCTTCATAATAAAAAAAACAATTTAATTTTTAAGCACATCACATGTTAGCCTAGTGCATGTGGCCGATTTGTGTAGTTTGTCGTCTATTGCAAAGATGTATGATTTTCCTATATTTTTTCTAATATTAAAATAAATACAATAATTTCGAAAAACAATTTTGTTTTATTCTTCTTGATCAGTTGATGTTAGAATTATACTCGAACATAATTATTGTGACGTGATATAAAAATATGTTCAAGATTAGCAGACAACACGTTACGCTTTCTAAGCAATTGGATTCCACCCAACCATTAGAAATTGCTTCTTCTCAGGAAACAAACTCGCGTATATGGGACACAACAAATACTAGATCAAATAACTCCTAAGTTGAATCTAGCATGGAAGCCGCAGTATCTAATTCTAATATAGAGACAAGTCGGTCGATTATTAAAACGAGTCATCGCCATATTTAAAGCCAAAACGAGTTAAATTGCTTGAGTTTTTTTGTCGGTACACAAATTTTAATTTTTTGAAAGTGAAAGGTGGTGATTTAGTAGATATTTTAAAAATCGTGTGCAAATGAATCGATGCAAAGGAGACACGAATAACAATGTTGAAAACCTAATCAAAACAAATTTTAATTAGGTACGAGCAAGAATGTAAGAAGATTTGGGTTGACCTATGGAAGAGAATATATACGTAGATGCAATTATAGATGTGTGACGTGTATAAGTGTATGTATGATAGGGTTATAAATATTTTATTTCTTTTTGATGCGGTAAATTATGCGGTGGATTTTCGTGTGTTAGGAGGGAGAGTTACGTGAATGGGGCTCATAAAAAATAATCTTTTGTGAGATAAATTTTTTTTTTAAAAAAAGAGAATACTTTTATGGAACAATCCAAAATAGAATATAGGATAGGACGTTTATTTTCCATGCCATCTACATCTATCATATCGGGATTCAATTCTTCCCTTCTTTTTATGTATAACTCATTAATTAATTGATCTCATCTGATCTGCTCTTTTGGAAAATCTTGTAGGCAAACTTATGCGATTTGGTTGGATTGGATATTTTCCCTACTGGGAACACAGCGAAATTTAAGACTTACATTCATTAAGCATCAGCTAGTTGCTTTTGGGTCTCAACAGTCTTCATTTTTCTGCATGAACTTCTATGCACATCAACCTAAATAAGTCATTAATAAATCAAATCTCTCTTTAGTACAAGAAATTTTATTTATTTACATTCTACGTATATTTAATTAAAATCTACGAATTAAGTCGAGAAAAGTAAATATAGATCATCCCACGTTAAGATTTCGCATCTCACAAACTTTTTTTTGATCATTCTTGTTTGTCCATCTTGTTTCAATTGATTTGTGAGATATGGTATATATACGTAGAGGTGCATAAAGAAAGAAACTCCAATATTTATTGCCTTCGTAATTGTTTTATCAACAAGTTTAATACATACATCCGAAAGATGTTAAATAAACACAATAAAATAAAATATTCTCTGCGTCCCATAAAAAGTGTCTCATTTCTATAAGATATGAAGATTGAGAAAATTGAATTGTGTGGTGTATATTGTTTAACTTTTTTACTTGTTAATTTTAGTCCACATATTGTTTGCTTTTTTAAAAAATAAGACACTTTCTATAGGACGACTCAAAAAGAAAAACAAGACACGGGACGGAACGGAGGGAGTAGTAGGGGTGTAAGTGGTTTCGCTCCGAACCGCGAAACCGATCGGACCGAACCGAACCAAACCGAAAAACACGGTTCGGTTCGGTTTCGCGGTTTGGTTCGGTTTATTTTTTTAGAAACCGTTTACATTCGGTTCGGTTTGCGGTTTCAAGAATTTTTGAACGATTTGAACCGAACCGAATCAATATCCTATTTTTTAATTTTTTTTATCTAATATTTGTCTTTCTTATATGAGAATATTGTTGGATTTAGATATTAGATTTAAGTTAAGATCAATTATAATCTATACAAATGAAGAAAAATGAGTAACAATTCTATACTTGTGAGTTCGGAATGAGTGACATCTTATAAACTATCATTCTTGCATTATTTAGGAATTAAAAAATAAATAAAAAAATGAAAAGGTAAACCGAGGAACCGAACCGAACCAAACCATTTATAAGCGGTTCGGTTCGGTTCCGATATTGAAAAACTCATCGAACCGAACCGAACCGAACCATTTCTATGTGTTTGATTTTGTTCCTAAAATACATAAAAAATCGAACCGAACCGAACCGAACCGTTACACCCATAGGGAGTAATTTACAATGAATAAATATTTTATTTAAATTCAGATTATGTAATTTAAGAAAAAAGGCAAAGGTGCCGTACCTATAATTGCATAATGATGGGAAGTAATCATTGGTTACTTGTTCATAATTATGTTAGTCTGGTCTTGTTTTGTTTATGAAAAAGAAAATAAGA
This sequence comes from Lavandula angustifolia, assembly GCA_028984105.1. Taxonomy (NCBI): domain Eukaryota; kingdom Viridiplantae; phylum Streptophyta; class Magnoliopsida; order Lamiales; family Lamiaceae; genus Lavandula; species Lavandula angustifolia. Next base: position 1,568,381 of record CM054816.1, read on the forward strand.
GCAAAAAAAAAAGTGATTTAATTTAAGTATTGTGTAAAATGGGGAAAAGCTGGGTGGGAATGGGATGGCGCGATAATGGTACGGAGGAGCATAGTGAGCGTCAGTTTGGGCGCTGGCGCACACCAAGCTTCTTCTTAACGTCACCTGACCTCATTCCCTCGTCATCTCTAAATTATTGAGATATGATTTTAATCTGCGAGGTTGTACGATCCACAAACGTATCATTACCACAATTTTCAATTGTGGAAATAGGCACTGTTGGCCAAATTAAAAAAAAAAAATAAATTTAGCCTACTTTTATAAAAAAACACATATCTAGCCATTTTGTCTTTTTGTGGCGCAGAGTGTCAGGGCCGATGGAGGGCCGATGGGGGCCGATGGAAATCGGCCCTCAACATGTTATTTAAAAAAAAAAAAAAAAAATCTGACTGATGGCCATCGGCCATCAGCCAAAATTTGAAAATTTTTTTTGAGGGCCGACGGCCCTATGTTGAAAAAAAAATTATACTTTTTTAAGGGCCGATGGCCCTGCCTTTTTTTTTTTTTTTTTTTTTAATGGCCTAAATTAAACTTAAAAAAAACAAAAAAATTTAATTTTTTTGAGGGCCGATGGCCCTCTGTTTAACATATAATTTTTTTTTTTTATGACCCTGCCTATTTTTTTTTTTTTAATGGTCTAAACTAAACTATAAAAAAATAAAAAGTTTTTTAATTTTTTTTTAGGGCCGATGGCCCTCGCTTAAGAAAAAAAAAATTTTAAATTTTTTTTTGAGGGCCGATGCCCTCCTGTTTAACCCCTTTTTTTTTTTTTTTTTTTTTTCGGGAATTATGGAGGGCCTATGGATTCCATCGCCTCCCATCCGGCCCCGCCGTATAAGGACAAAATGGCTATATTTGTTTTTTTTTTTGGGATCGGCTATATATGTATGTATATATGTACTGTGTGGCTACAGTTAAAAATGCCTCTTTTCAATTATATGACTCGAGCAAAAATTACTTCAAGGATTTACTTTTCTAATATTTAATTTTGCCGCATAGTACGTACTTATAAAATACTTTGATCTCAGATACGAAACAATATTTTCGGAGTTCGAAGTGTTAATATACAAACTTAGCCAAATATAGGTTAAGTTAAAACTATATTAGCTTATCACCATCTAAAAACATAAATATATTGGGCGAAAAAGTTGTCAGGAACCGAGGGTGCACCGATGGGTCCACATCGACCCCCAACATGTTTTAAAAATAATTAAATTAATGAATAGGCATCTCCATGTTGGCTGAGACATCAATCTCATGACCGATGCATCGGCCCTCAATATTCTTTTTATATTTTTTTTTACATGTTGAGGGCCGATGGCCCTTCCTTATTTTATTTAAAAAAAATATTGTCTCCATCGGCGCTCCCTCGCCCCTTGATAATTTTTTCGTCCAATCATTGTAACTACCATAAAGTGTACTTTCATGGCTATTTTTGTGTTTTTAAATTGTACTAATAGACTAATATAGTGTTTAACTTAACATATTTGGCTAAGACTAAAAATGCCCCTAGTTCGAGCGCACTGGGTAAACCCCGCTCCTTGTGCAGTAGTCTGCAAACCACACAGGAGAATTCAACCACCCTATGTTAACCATAGGTGACAGGCTCCACAAAGTTGCTTCCAGTGGGATTTGAACCCAGGACCTATCGGTCCCGGGCAACCCACCTTTACCAACTTTGTCATCCCATGGGGACAAGGTGAACTCCTTTTATAACTTACAATGAGATGCAACAGGTATAAAATCTCCGTCACTTCACGCATGTGCAACAAAACTCTTAATGGTTTGTATAGAAATGCAATTCAATCCCTTTTATTAAAACATGATGAAATATACATATAGAGCCCCTTCGTGGTTTAATTAATTTAAATTTAATATTCACGATGCTAATTATTTATATATTATAAATACTTCCTCCGTCCCTATTTTATATGCCCATTTGCTTTTTCACATAGATTAAGAAAAAAATTAATGATACGAAAGTTAGATAAATGTTGGTATTGAAATTTGAGTAAATTAAAGTAAATTACTAAAAAGTTAATGTCATAGTTGTGTTTGTTATTATAAAAGTTGGATAAAATAATCTTTTTCTATGTTATCATATTAATTAGATGTATTGAAGTTGGTGAAAGATTTAGTTAAATACAAAAAAAAAAATTCTAATAAACATATAGATTTGGGACAGACGAAAAAAGAAAGTAAACATATATATTTGAGACTGAGAGAGTATTGTTTAAGGTTATTTTAGTTCTCACAAGACTAAAACCGCCATAATAACACGGAGGGGATAATATTAATCGAAATAGAAACTATATAAAGATGTATTGCACATTTTTAAACCACAAGAAAATCAATGTACCTTATCATTGCGCTTAACTCCTATAAAGTTGCCCCTCCATCAATTAAATTTAAACCTTATTGTAAAATAAAATTAAAAATGTTGGAGATTAAGGAGTCGCGTTTCCTCGTAGTTTCCTTTGAATAAAAGGGGTGGCGATCAAGCTTGGTGTGTTAACTGTAACTGGAACTGGTGATTGATTTTCTAATTTTGAGTTGACGGTGGCTTGCGATATGCGTCATGCTGGACGGACACGTGTCGGCGCCCCTTTTGCCCATTCAGTTTAGTTGCCATTTTTGGCCAACTTTTCTTTTTCTTGCGCGTCTAAAACTGGTGAAGAATTTCTGGGGCTCTCCGGCGCATATGGGGCCGTCCATGCGGTGGCATCTCGTTGATCAAAACGGCTGCGCGCTCTGCGTTGTACTCTTTTGCTTAGATTGCTTTTCTGATTGTATTTTGCCTCTCTGCGACTGTCTTTTAAAGCTGTTGAAATTCAGATTTTTATTTTTGTAACTGATAATTCAGATCTTTTCTCGGAAATGAAATACTAATAAATCTAATTGGACATGAGGTTTTATGAATAAATTATGTTAGAATTCCAATGCTTTTAACAGTTTTCATAATGTCTAAAACTCATGTTTGAAAGAAATATCCGATTACATCAAGTCCAACAAATGGAGTGGGTTAATTAAAAATTAACAAGCGAAAAATTGCAAAAAAAGAAAGCATTCACTCCTCTTTTGTATCTTGCATCTATAGTCTTTTTGCCCTGGTGGATTTCTCTTTTATTAACCGATTTATGTATCGGATTTCATTCACCCCACCGCTGGGAACTAATGATTGATTCTGTGTACAAAGATTTTGGGTTTGGTCATAATGATCAAATTATATCTAGTCTTGTTTCCACTTTTCTGATTATTCTCGATACTATTTTTAAATATTGGATTTTTCGTTATTTAAATCATGTATCCCCGTCAGTTATAGTTATTTATCATTCAATGAATGATTGATAAATGATCCACCAATATTAATACAATTAGAACGTTTCTTACTTTGTAGTTCTACAAAAGGATTAAAAACATTCTATCTGGAGGGTTTTCATACTATTTTTATATATTTTTTTATATTATAAGTATTCCAGTAAAATGATTCCACTAAATAGCAGAATTGTGGATAAGAAACTATATTAGCGACCTACGCAATTTATGTAGAAATTTCCAGACCAATGATTAGACCATGCAAACTAGAAATACTTTTTCTTGGATAAAGGAACATATTACTCAATCTATTTTTTGTATCGTTGATAATATATATCATAACTCGGACATCCGTTTCAAGTGCATATCCCATTTTTGCGCAGTAGGTTTATGAAAATCCACATAAGCGACCGGACGTATTGTATATGCCAATTGCCATTTAGCTAATAAGCCCGTGGATATTGAGGTTCCACAAGCAGTACTAATAAAACTTTAAGATCTTACCACATGATTAAAAGCACTAATAATAAAACACAAGATATATTTATTGGTTTTATAAACCTCAGTAGGTCACTTGTCCCAATTGGTGCCTATGTAGCTCCGCCGTTGCTTAATTATAAGTTCAATACGGTTATTACAGAAAATAAATTTTGAATTTCTGATTATATAACTACAAAGATTTTGAGTCTTTAACATCAATAAGGTATCCTACTCCTAGCATAGCTAGCTCATCATATTTACTTTATAGAAATATAGATGCATGTATTGTCCATATGCACGATCTAGGGGGGGCGTGAGAATCGGTAGCCTCCAAATTCTAAAAACAATGATTTATCTTCTATTTTTTCTTAGAAAAATTATGATTCTCCAAGATAAAATTGCTACTACTAGTTCTCGAAAACAAAAAACTCTTAATTTCACCCAAATATTCATATGTATATTGCTATGAATAAAATAACGACGAGAAATAAATAGAAAATAACTTAATAAATATGATCTTCATCGACAACAAGGTGATGTAACTTAAAAATTATGTGTTGTCTGTCACATATGGTTAGCCTAGAGTGGTATAACTCTCCTGTGTGGTTTGCAGACTATTACACGAGAGTGGGGTTTACCCAAGTGCGCATCTCGGTAGCGGTGCGGGTTACCCTCGTCATCCAAAAAAAAGAGTTGCATGAAAATCGATTGAAGCAATGAAATTTTGTCGGACTTGGACCCATATAATTAAACGACGTCAAATTAGACAAATCAAATTCGAATACAGTTTTGCTCACATTATAGAATATGATAGATGAAATCTAGCAAAATCATTAATCATTTTTGTATTCTTCCCCCCTTAGAGGACTCTTTCTGTGTTCTTCGACCTTCATCAATATTTACGGTTATGGTTTATTATGAATTCTTACCAAATACCTTTATTTAAAATTTGTATTAGTTCTAATTTTGAAACTCTCTTATCAAATTCGCTTTATTTGTCATATAAATTAGGTTAGACTATTAGTCGATTCCCGCTATTTATAACCTATTTGTAGCCCAATTTATATCTCATGCGGATGTCCCACAGAATATTGTAGCACTGTAAGAGACGGCCAATGATGAACCAATTTTTTTTAGATGACAATGGTAACTCGCACCGTTATCGAAGTGCACACCTGGATAAATCTAGCCTCGTACTCTAGCCCGCAAACAAAGCAGGGATGGTTTAATCACCCTAAGTTACCATAGGTGGCGATGACTCACACATAGCGGTCTTGGTGGATTTTAAACTCATAAACCAGTTTTTGAATTGGGTAACATAGTGAATCTTAGTAGGGACAGCAAAATATCAAGAAACATGGTGGCACAAACATATAACCTAACTAATGAATATGCTATATCAATCCAATCTAAGTGCAGGACTACATGTTCTTTATATATATAATAATGCATTCTACTCCCCTAATGATGAAGGCGTGATTGCCATGTGCGATCCTCAAACAACCAGTCCCCACCTTCAGATTGCGAGAATATCACTTTTAACCCATATATGGGGTGTAAAGGAAGCACAAGTATAGGCTGTTGCAAGGGGCCGGCCGGCGAGGGGTACCCCTCCCACAAACAAAATAGTGTACAATCCCAGATTTTGTCGATTTTCGATTTTTATATTGTGTGAGCTAGTCTGTCACCTATGGTTAGCTTAGAGTGGTTGAACCTCCTATGTTATTTGCAGGCTAGAGTATAGGAGCGGGGTCTACCCAGTGCGTATTTCGATAGCGACTGCGGCTTATCCTCATCATTAAAAAAAAAAAAATAGTGTACAATCCCAGATTTTGTCGATTTTCACATTTGGAAAGTTTTGGTTCCGCCCCTTTTTAAATTGCACAATTCGCGCCCCATTCACCGAAATTAATCACAAATCTCTCCCACTGAAATGTTGGATCTGACCCTGACATTAGAATCTGATGATTCCTGTGATGCAATAGTTGTCTCCATTACGCACACACATGGAACTGAAAATGAGTGTTTCTGCACTTCTTTCTTTAATCATTTGAGCAATACTTCATTCCCCCACAGCATTTGGAGTATCTACTTAGAGGGAGTGGTTCCCTTATAAACAATTCTTATTGTGTGAACGTGTGAACACTGCATTTTAAAGACAAACGTATTGCACTTTCAAGATAAATATGCTGCACTTTAATACTGCATTTTATGCACTGCACTTAAAGACAAATGTACTGCACTTTAAGTACTGCATTTTAAAATGCAGTACATTTGTTTTTAAAGTGAATGACATTTGTCTTTAAAGTGTAGTGTTCACACGATAAAAAGCTGTTCACATTTAAACCTCCACCTCTACTTAGATTTTTAACTACTATACCTAGATCCCTACCTCCATGTATACACACACATAAATGCGTCTACTCCGATTAATATATACTCCCTCCATCCCGCCCGACTTGGCTTAATAGGTTTGGGCACGGTTATTAAGAATAGTGGGTAGTTGTGTGTAAAGTGGTATAAAGTGATGGGACCCATTAGAATTTATTAGAGTATTATTTTAGTTAGTGGCCAAGTCAAGTGGGACAATGAAAAAGAGGAAAGAAGCCAAGTCGGGTGGGACGGAGGGAGTACATGCGTTTGTGTCTGGCCAAGTGAGCACTTCGATTTGGCATCAAGTGTTAGGCTCAAAATTAATTATGCAATTTTGATGGGGTTTAAATTTAGGATATTCACACTGAATATACAATTTAGGCCATCAAATATATTTTCGGCCCATTAAGGAATTATCCTTAATTCTACTATGGTCCTAATCAGAATTCAGAATTACGCCCGAGTCCCTTAAAATCGAGTTGAGATCACCTGTCTTAGTTTATTGTATATTTACCCCGTCCCGACATGATACTAAGTCGTTTTAACTCCAAATGAAATAAAATTATTTATCTTTTAATTATTTTATCATTTTCCCATCCTTCTCTCTCCTCCCTTCTTCTCCCTTCCCTCGCTGACAATCGCTCACCACCAAATTTCTCTCTCCCATTCCAAAATAAAAACTTTAAATTGTTATTCTACTCTCCATAGTCCATCCCCAAATTTTGAAAATTACAAATTGTGTTCAATAATAGGCTTGATTTTTAGGATGTTTTGTGCCGAATTAAAAGAATCTAATGCGCGGCCATGTCAATTTGAGAGATGCAGTGAACTGAAGAATAATAGGCTTCGATGAAAAAGCAAGAAACATATTTTACAAACACAACAAACAAACGACGAAGCTCTTCATCCGGCCGAGGGGGAAGCTGTGGAAATCATGTTGTATGATGGTGCAGAGAAGTTAGGAAATTGAGGGTTTTTCCGATTTTAGAATAGGAAAGAAATATGGGCAAAGAAAAATAGTTAAGTCGTAATTTCATCTTGGGTGATTCAAAAATAAAAAAGAATAAAAAAAATTGTCCACTTTAGTGTTGAAACGACGTAGTATCATGTTGGGATTTGTTTGGAACAGTTAAAATTAGGACATGTGATCCTAACTCGACTCATGTCGGTTAATTTTCTCGTGTTAAATGTTTGCTAGTTAATTTGAGTTACTAATAATTTATTAATCAACATCTTAGTCTACAATATTGGATTCTATAGATTATTTTTTTTACTTAAGAACCTTTTTGAGGTTGATCTCACCTAAGATCAAATTTTTGAGATTAGGTTTAAACATGAGTAATGAGTTAGATTAATTAGTCAATTGATTCAGATCTGTAAGTTTGGTCAAAGTGTTAAGACATGATCCAACTCAACCTTACGTGAAATCGATACGAGGACAAGCTATATTTTTTTGTTTGAGAACTTAAAATATAGTCTAGTTAAAACCTCAATATTTAGATTACATAAAGCAATTGTGCAAATATTAAGTAAATAGTATATGCTCTGGTTGATTAACCCTAATAAAAATTTAAAATACATTTTTTTATTGATTTAGAATGCATTTTGAAGTGCTACAAATACATTCATTCAACCTTGTGGTCGAAAATATTTACGAAAGCAAAGAAAATGGAAAGGTCCATAAACGGTTCGGCCTACGTCATCTTGCGCTGACATGTGACATGTATATCAAAGATTCCCAAGTATTGGAAAATAAAATTATTAAGGAATATGATTATGCAGAATCTGATTCTGGGAAAATGAATCAGGAAAATAAAATTGTCGAGCTTGTGATTCTATGGTATATGATTTCGACGAAAACAGATTCCTTGAACCGTGTTTGGAAGATACAAGAAAATTGTTGTATTCTGCAAATGAAACCTCCCACTTGCAAATTTACCTGGTAAACGAAGCATCCCCAAATCCACTCTAACCTTCCTATCTCCACCGCTCAAGAAGAGGAAAATGGCGAAATCGAAGAATCAAACGGCTCACAACCAATCGCACAAGGCACCCATGAATGGTGAGATATTCGAATAACTAAACATGTCAAAGAAACCCCATCACAACCAGCAAATTAACAACACTTCAAGAAAAAATATTTACACCAAATGATTTTGCAATTCATAAAAATGACATTCATTACAACGATTTCAAGGTTGTCTATTTTTGAGTTCTTTTGGATTGGTTTGGTGTGTTGCCGTGTGACCGTGTCGGAGAAGATAATTCCATATGATTTATTTTTCTTGTCGTTGTGGAAATTTCAGGAGAATTAAGATAAACAAGGTGCAAAGCAAGAAGAGACGAGATTGGCAAGATGTATTAAAAACTGAAAAATAGATGAGTTTTGTTATTAACGTGAATAGATATATAAAATCCCCGTGTAAGGAAAAAAAATGCCCAAGTTTTAGCAGGTAAAAAAATCCAGAAATATATGGTTATTTTCCTTAATTTTAGGATTCTTTTTACTTTCTTTAATTTTATTAAAATCAAACCAAACATGAGATTTTAAGTTTTTGAAATCCTAGTTCTACCAATAGGAATTTAATAATTCATAATCAGATTACTTTCCTCAATCAGTATCCGTACAAAATAAACGGACCCAAAAGTAAATTTATTAGTTCAGATAAATGTAATTATTTATTTATAAATGGGCCGATTGTACACATCTACTGGACTTACCTCAGCCCACGGAATTTATTCTCATGCATTCCACATTCGGTCACGTTTCTCGTCATTTCAATAATTAAGAAAAACATCTCGTTTCTTGTACTGCATGTACTACAGTCTGCAAGTATTACTAATCCCCAGCCCCAACACCAGAAAAGAAAAAAATAATAATAAATAAATAAATTCAATTTTCATGATTTAACGAATCATAATTTATTTATTGGGTACTATTTTTGCTTAACACTAGTTCATAATTAATAGTCACCGGTTTCATGCTGATGCAGAGACAGTTACACGATTGCGAACGAAAAGAGTACAATCCACCTATAATCTCGTGCACAATAATTTAACAAATGGAAATCAATGGTGTTAGATTCGCATGTCTAATAAATCATTGTTCAATTGATGTCCGATTCAAAACGACGTAATTTTATATTAAAAAGTTATAATAAAATGATAAGATTGAAAAAAAGATTTAAAAAAATAATTAAAAATTATATTTTTTTAATATAAAATTACATCGTTTTAAATCAACAATCAATTGAATAGGGATTTATTTGACAGAATTATGTTTCATATTTCAAGAATGCATTGGTACGAAATCAAGATAAGAATCGAGCAATTACTATTTCAACAAGTATATTTTAGTAAATTAAATTGGTAAATAATTCTTTCAAACTTTGGTCTATTTCAACAAGTATATTTTAGTAAATTAAATTGGTAAATAATTCTTTCAAACTTTGGTCTATTTACAATATCAACCCCCCTGTATTTACCTAGTAGTATTACATATTGAAACAACCCTTGGCGCCAGATCTCACCACAACCTTAACGGGCGGCGCCGTCTGAGAGAACCCAGTGGCCTCCCATCGCCGCCGCGCCGACGGCCGAGGGAGGTTCTCCGGCACGATGGTTTCAAGCGAGTTGAGCCGCCACGGCAGGCAAGACCTTTTGTCGCTCCATCTCGGTGCCCTGATTACGACCGTCGATGCTGCTGATTGCATATCCACTGCCATAACTCTTTCCTGATCGCCCATCGCCACAAAATCGCCGCCTTCCAGCGCGACCACCGCGCAGGTTAAACCCAATAAACATCGATTCCTCCACGATCGCTCCGGCACAATACAAGGGCTGCCGAATTGCAATCCGATCAGTAAATCGATAATCGACTATTCAAGAGATCGCACTTCAGTAGCAATCTACAAAGAACAAAAATTAATAGCGTTACTCACCTCGAGATTTGTGGATTTGATGGAATTGGGGAAGAAGGTAACGTTGTGGGAGGAGCGAGAAAATTGAGGGAGCAGTAGCTTGAAATAGCCATTGTTTCTTCTCTGTTTTCGGTAGATATTTTGCTTGTAAACAGTGGGTACTATTTTATAGAGGGAAAAATTGCTCGAAGACTGTTTGTAATCGTGTCGACCTTCTAGAGAGAGAAAGAGAGAGAAGGCTTGTTGATGTTGACGGTCAGTTTTCGGTAGCTGAAGAAGAAGATCTTTCTTCTGCTTGCCGTCTTAACGATACCAAATTTTCTGAAAAATTAGATATTTTTTTTCATTTAAAAAAAGTGCATCGAATTGTACTTGTGCATGTGTAGTACACGTTCAAAACTCTCAGCTATTTTGTTTTCCTTATACGTACTTGACGTGCCAAAAATTACAACAAAATAAAACAAGAAATGATTAATTGTCACTTTTGTTATAATAAGTGCCACAAAAGTTTTAATATTTGTCTCTTTGAAATTACTTAGTAGTTGATGTGGTTATCTAACTTTATATTTGAAGGTCAAATTTCCCGATCGACCAACACCTCTAAATGTGAATTCGTCACACATGATTAGTGAATGCGAGGCAATTTCGAGCTTTTTTGTCATAAAATAAAATTAAGAATTTATGAAAAAAGGGTTTGTCAAGGTGTATTTAGTTCTTAACGTGCAAAATGCAGCCACACCGGTGGGCTTTATTTGACCGCTAAATAATCCTCTTCCCCAGTTTCTTTCTAAATTTTTTCAATCGCTTTACATTGTTTTTTAGTGAGGAGAAGATTAAATTGAAGACGCATATTTGGGATGTGTCCTGTTGTACTACTTTTCAATTTGATAACTTGTATTTTACTTTCTTGATGGTATGTTTCTTCTTTTTTTCCAGCTAGCAACTCTATTACTCACTCTGTCTAGTCGACTTGTCTTATTTGGTTTCGATACGGATATTTTGGAGAGTTGGTAGTTGTGTGTAGATGAGTGGATGATTGTGTGTAGAAATGTAGGTTCCACAAAAAAAAGTGGGAATTTGTATAGTAATTATTTTTTTAGGAAACAAGACAAATCAGGTGGGACGGCCCGAAAAGGAATACAAGACTAGTCAGGCGAGACGGAGGGAGTAGTATTATTTGATGGGATTTTAGTTTTTACAGTGGTCAGAGATAAAGCTGATTTTCTACTTTAAAGCAGAAGCTGTAAAAAATTGACACTAATGAACAAACCTACTTGTAGTTAGGGCAGAGCTCACCCAAATTTTGGAGGCATAGAACAAGTTGGGTTCTAATTTGCCTGATGGATTGGACTTTGGGCCACCAGAACTGAGTGGATTTTAGGCTAATTTTGTCTGCTCATTAGCTTACTTTTTAACCCAAAAAATATAAAAAAAAAATCAAAATGACCCATTATGTTGACTATTTTCCGATTTTAGTCATTTATGTTTTTGAGGGTCACTTTGAGGCCGCGAAGTTGAGAAAATTGAGATGGATTGGGATAATATTAAAGATACAAAATATATATATATCAAAAATTAATCATTTTTGATATATATATATATATATATATATATATATATATATATAGGACCAAAATCGGGCCGTTCCTCAACTTGATAGACTATAATTGACCTTGGCTAACATAATGTACTAAAAACAGACGGTAGCCAATGAACATGCCACTTTTATTTTTTTTTTGCCCAAAAAATACACACATGCTAATGTTGTTAAAACAAAATTGAACCAAGGACCTCTTACGTTTGAGAGGGTTTTTGGACGCGTTTCACAATGTTGGACTCAATTGGGTTAGGGTTCGTAGAATCTGGGCTTGGGTTTTTAGGATTTTGTTGGAAATGTACAAATTTGTATTGAGATCTAGAAGGTAGACGTAGACTGTTAGATCAAAATAATCTCGATCGTCTATTCTAAAAATGGTGGTTATATAAGGGTAGTTGTAGAATCATTTGTAATAATCCAATTATCTAAGTTTGCAATTCAATAAAGCATTTTTTGGAGCTTTTCTCTCTACAAGTCACCTTAACAATGAGAAAAGACTAACTAACAACCTGATAAATCGAAATTTATATGGAAACAAATATATATGAAAATTTTTAATTATAAAAATATGAAAATATATATAAGTATCGAGGTCGAACTAGCGACCTACGACTCATAAGACTGACGATCTATCCAACTGAGCTATGACACCAAGCATGAAATATAATTCTTGAAGACTCATATTAATCTCAAAAAATTATTATGATATTTATTAAAATATACTCAAATGATGACATCAAATTCATTGTAATAAAACTATAGAACCACATTCTTTATAAAAATATAATTATTTTTTCTTAATCTCACCTCCTTCCTAATCCAACCCATCTGCAAACGTATAGTTTTATTTGAAACAAATCAAAATTAAAATTAAGAAATGTAATTTATATTTCACGTTTGCATTACATTGAAATAAGGCTTGTATTTCCTAAAAATCAATCATACGCATAGAATGCATTATATGTATATATATTTATCAATAAAATATGAAATAAAATAGAAACAAATAAAATAATTGAAATAACACTCAAAATTACTTGTACAAATAACTCAAATAAAAAAGAGAGATATAATTGTTATTATTATTGGGAAAAAAAATCAGAATAGAATAAAATAAAATAATTAATTAATTAATATACCATATTATATCCCGTAAATTCTCATAAATTTAATTTAATTTTAAATAGTTAATTTAATTTATATTAGGTGATATATAACCGGTTAATATAAATGCATAAAATATTTATCTATAGTAAATTTATTTAAGAATTTATTATTGAAATACTACACATGTTTTTAACCTGTTGGACACATGTGAGGCTCATATCCAAATATCGGACGCTAATTCACAATTTTTCCAAGTGCCGTGCTTCTTAGAAACAATGAAACGCTTGTTAACTGGTAAAAGAAACTGCAAAACCAATTTTTATCCAGTTTTTTTTTTTTTTTTCAACTCTATCCCCTGAAGTCATACAAACCATAAAAATATTATAGCTGACATAACTACCGTCAAGATTGCAAAATTGGTACAAAGCATAGAGAAGCAGAAGACCGTCAAGCCATAGAGGGAAATAGAAAAGAATTGAAAATTTATATAAACAAGATAGAGAATAGAGAAGACAAGCAAAGACAGGGAGAGAACTCAACTGGTCGAGTAACGCTTCTGAAATAGATAAATGATTCTAAGGAGAGGAGAAGGTATGGATCTCCACCCTTGTTCCTTACTACTCTCAACTGCATAACTCCTTCGTATATAACATAATAAGTTATTCGTTCCGCTCTTGTAAGTGAAACATGTCTTCTAAAGAACGGAGGGAGTAGTTTCTAAGATACACCAGCTCCAAAAAATGTTGATTCCATAACATTGAACTCTAAGACGGTTAAATAGTCTCAAAATGTCAAGAAACCAAAACATAATTCGCTACATTTTTCTGCAATTATAAGAGTTCATGTCTATTTGGAAATATTATTGTTAGACTATTAAATCTCTAATGGTATGAGTGATTAACCTGAAGCAAAATCTTTAATCATTCCAATGGAGCAACGGAAGTTCGAGACTTGCGACAATAATGCAAAAGGTTTGTCAAACAAAAAAATTATTTTTTCAGAAAAAAAAACAGAACACTTTGATTTTGCCCTTAAGCAATACAATAATAAACAAACAGGTTCAAATCAGAACTTACACCCCTCCAGCTACGCCACCGGCGACGAGAGACTTCCAGATGCTAACAAGTTGATGTTTGGAAGGCTTGATTTCCTCCTTGGCGAGTTTTGCCTCCTCAGCCAAATTCACGATCTTCGACACCATCGAGTCGCTCGTCTTCACATCTTCAAACGTCATTCCAGAAATAAATCGATCGATTAAACTAACAAGACAGTAGATTAGATCGAGACCAGCAATCTACTCGCAACCGTCTCCAATCCGTGCGGCGGGCAACAATGGTATCGGGGAGAGAGAAGAGAGAGCGCGCATCGGAATCTCGTTGTGGTGGAGACGGAGAGAGCGGAGACGGACCTAGAGGATCACACGGAGGTGGATCCAGCCACCGGAGCGACGGAGGCGCGAGGAGCGATGAGCGACGATGATTAAGGCGGAGACGAAAAAGAGCGACAGGGACGGAGGCGGAGACGGAGAGGAGCGATGGCAATAGAGACGGAGGCAGAGACAAAGAGGATGGTGGGAGAGAGACGTAGGGGAGTGGATAAAGAGAGGGGGGGACTTACTAAGAGAGAAATAGGGGAGAGAGAAAGAGGGGCAGTGGGAGGGGAGGTGTGAGAGAGGATGATATTTTTATTTTATTTTATTTTATTAATATTAAATTATGTCAAATTCGGATCAAATCGGATCAAAATTAGTAAATATGATTATAATATGGTGCATATTAGTCCATCTCATTTAAATGTATTAGAAAAGTCATATTAATGCATTTAAACAAACAAATTAATGCATAAAAAATTATTAACTATAACTATACCGTATGATTTAAATAAAAGTATTTAATGAAACTAACTTGTTTAATGTTTCGATTTGCAAATGAATGCAATTTAATGAAACTAAATTATTATAAATTAATTAGAATTTGTAAGTAAATTAGATTAGATTTAATTAAATATTTTATAAATTAATTAGTATTTTTTTAGTAGATTAGATAAGATTAAATTTAGTTATACCTTTTCCTAAATAGAAAGACATATAATATGGTAAATACTCGTATTCGTTATAAATTTTGCCCTCATTTATACTACTTGTATAAAATTGAAGTTACCTCTGCATAAAAAATGACCGTCTATTAGGGTCGGGTTCTCAGAGGTTCCGATTAATAGGACACATGTCAATCTCCAAACCCCCCCACGACACTGTTCGTGGATTCTCTACGCAGCAACCACAATTTCCCAATTCTCAAGTCTTAACCGACAACCAACGCCGATTCAACGTCTTTCTTTCGGATCTTTTTTTTTTTTCATTCCACTGCAAAACCCTAGCCCCAAATTGAAAAACCCTTTTGAAATTCAACGAAACGCGCCGAATATCCCGCCTCATTGGGTTGAAATTGGATTCCGCAAAAGCTTGAAACTTCGTTTAAAAGACTAATGATTCAGATTTGTAATGGAGGGAAGTAGAGTAATTGTAAACAATGTCGATGGTATCAGAGAAAACTACAGCTCCGGCGACGGACGACCGCCGATTCCGAACTATCTAGGCGGTCGTGGCCCCTACCGACACTTATTGGACTCCGACAGCACGCCGCCTTTGTGCACGAAGTCCCTTATGCGGCATCCCTCTTTGGTAATTGAAGTTAAAATTCGGCTTCTTTTTGTTCACATCAACTTAGTTTGAGCATGCTATTTGCTGATCTGCGTTGATTGAATGTAGATACGGATTTGTAGAATGACAACTTATTATTGCTTCTGTTTCTTTAACATTTGAATCAGCTAGCATACTTACATTTGACTCGATATAACAGGTCAAGGTGAGGGCACCAGAGTTTTCGAGCGCACTAAGATTGATAGGAGACGATAGTGATGCTGAATATATTTCCCTTCTCCGGTCAGGTGCATGGACAGACATTGATTCGCGCTCCTACATGGAAGATGTACATGTTTGTGCAGACAATATGATGAATGACTATGGTTTGAATATTTCAAGTGAAAGGCCTAGTGCATTTTATGCGGTAACTCTTACTTCTCTATACAAGCATTATATTATATTTCTTCCACATGTTGATACTTCACTATTCTTGTATGTGGTAACGAATCTTTACTCTTGGCTCTGGTGCAGGGAGTGCAAATTATATGACCTTTGTGTGTGTTGATAAGTATATATGCAAAATGTCAAATCTTTAGCTTTTCTTTACTATAATGTGCAACTAATAGAGTGCTTTTAAAAAAATCTTGGTCAGGTTTTCGATGGACATGGAGGAAAGCATGCTGCGGATTTTGCCTGCTATAATTTGCCAAGGTTCATTGTTGAGGATGACGATTTTCCCCAGGATATCGAGAGAGTACTGTCATCAGCATTCTTACAAACAGATGTTGCTTTCGCAGAAGCTTGCTCCTTGGATGCAGATCTTGCTTCGGGTACCACTGCTTTGACTGCTCTGGTTATTGGAAGGTCAGTAGTTCTTGTCACATACTATTCATATCAAGAAAAGTGAGGAATAAATTTCTTATATCTTTTCCACTGAATGTAGCTCTTGGGTGGTGGCCAATGCTGGAGACAGTAGAGCAGTGCTTTGTCGACGGGGTAAAGCAATTGAGATGTCAAGAGATCATAAACCCGGTTGCTTGAGGGAGAAACTACGTATAGAAGGTTCAGGAGGTTCAGTATACAATGGTTATCTCAACGGACAACTGGGCGTTGCTCGTGCATTAGGCGACTGGCATATGAAAGGAATGAAAGAGCATGGTGGCGGACCTCTTACTGCAGAGCCCGAAGTCATGACCACCCGCCTAACGGAAGAAGATGAGTTTCTAATCATCGGTTGTGATGGCCTTTGGGACGTGTTTTTTAGCCAAAACGCTGTCGATTTTGCTCGTAGGAGGTTACAGGAGCACAACGATCCGATGATGTGCAGCAAGGATCTTGTGAACGAGGCCTTGAAGCGTAAGAGTGGAGATAACTTATCGGTAGTTGTGGTGTGTTTTCGGCCGCAACCGCCTCCGAAATTGGTCGTCCCTCGTGGAAGAGTGCATCGTAGCATTTCTTCTGAAGGTTTGAAGGAGCTGCAAAGCTTCCTGGATAACTTAAGACATTTGAGATTTTCCTTATTAAGTCTTGTTTTCTCTGTCATCATACTTTTTGATTATTATTTTTGCGAGAGGATGTAATTTTAACTGTAGCATATGCGGCAACTGACATGATCAAGTTTCTTTGGTAAAGTCCCCTGATGGTGTAGTGGTGAAGGTGGGTGTCCGGGACCGATCGGTCCTGGGTTCAAATCTCACTGGAACCGCTATGTGTTGCATGTTCCCTATGGTTAGTCTAGGGTGGTTGAATTCTCTTGTGTGGTTTGCAGGCTATTGCACAGGAGCGGAGTTTACTCAGTGCGCACTTCGGTAGCGACTGTGGATTACCCTCATCATCCAAGAAAAAAAGTTTCTTTGGTAAAAGTATGTTTCTTTTTACGTAGAAGGAGGCTTTTAGCCGTACGGAAAAGTACAACGTGGTTTCTTATGGTAATGTACAACGTGCTATAACTAATTTCTTCTTTCTTCTTCATCTCTTTTGGAAGTTGAACGTTCTGATTGAGAAGGCAAAAATGAAGCCGAACAGAACACATATTCCGACAATAATCACCGCCACGTATCCAACAAAATCATGTCTGAAATCGAAGTAGTTCCGCACAAATTCCTCAACCGTTTCATTCGTATCGAGCTCGTCCGTTATGTCTCCAAACTGCGAAGCAACCAATCCGTACAGCGTCCATGAAATCGGACAGACGTAGTAGTACCATCTCCACCAGATCGGCATTCTCTGTTAAACGAAGACAGATTAAGCAACAAAATTCATGTTCGATTTAATAAGAGATTCTTTTTACTTTCTCTTACCGTCTTAGGAACGATGAATCCGGAGAAGAGGTTCCACAGCGCGTAGAAGGCCGACGAAACGATGGCGGCAATGTTGTGGTTGGGCGTCACGGCTACTGTCATCATCCCGTAGAACGTGAAGTAGAGCAAGGTGAAATACATGAAGAAGAGGTACCAAAAGAATTTGACGATGGTCCACTCGAACCCTATCATTGCATACACTATGACGCCGTATATGAACGTTTGGATCAGAAGGTTAGGGAGTTCGATGACAGCCTGTCCGAAGGCGTACGGCAAAGCAGAGTACATCCCTGCTGCTCTCTCTCTGTAGAATACTGTTCTCTCTATGGCGACAACTGGCTGCACCGATGTAGCGTTTTGCACGCCGAGGAATAGCACTGCTGCATACATGGATCCCATCGCGTTGAAGATATCTTGCTTCCTCCGCCTGGAGTGGATTCACGGTGAGGAACATTTTGTGATGAAGGTTAAGAAAGAATGCAGACAAGGTGTTTGTTAGAAGTTACCTTTTAGAGCCGAGGTCCCAGAAGATGGTTCCGAACATCACGGCGATGAAAGTGGTGAACAAAAGCCTCACTGCGGTGTAGGGTGGGTTCCTCCAGTACGACCAGTGTTGTTTCCATAGGCAAGCCATGCATTGAGTCCAGAAGGATTGGGCGTATCGTTCCGGGAAGTGTAGGTCGCTTGAACCTGGGGTGGGATCACTCAGTTCCTTGATCAATGCTTTGTTTCTCCTGAATCAGACACCAGAAAGAGAATGCATAAGTTGGAGTTTTATTGGATAGCAGAGGATGTTGGATGTTGGATTGTTACCTGTAGAGTTCAGAGTTTTTGTAAAGTTGAGCAAAATCAACCCCTAGAGCTACTTCTTGTGCAGTTGCAGTTATGTCCAGCATCCATGTAGCAGGATTGTAACCGTCTTTGATTTTACTGACTCCTTCAATCCCCTCAAAGTATTGGATGAGTTGAGAAGAATGCCGGCCTAAAGGGCCTACGTAGATCTCTTCACCGCCTCGTTTGAGCAGCAACAGCTGCAGTTTATCATAACAGTTCAGTTGGGTTGGTGTGGAAGGACGACGCCGAAGAAGAAGAATGTGGTGGAGCTATATACTTACCTCATCAAAGGCATCAAAGATGTCGATGCTCGGCTGGTGGATGGTGCAGACCACGGTTCGCCCGGTATCCACCGTGTTCCTCACTGTTCTCATCATGATTGCAGCTGCTCTAGCATCAAGCCCTGACGTTGGCTCATCCATGAATATGATGGATGGGTTGGCCACAAGCTCCACAGCTATGGTTAGCCTCTTCCTCTGCTCGGTTGAGAGGCCGTTCACTCCGGGTAGGCCTACAAGCGCGTCTCCCAATGGAGTGAGTTCCACTAGTTCCATTACCTCATCAATGAACATCTGCAGCCATTCATTTTGGAGTCAGTTAGCGTCTTTCTTTCTTTCTTTTGAAATGTTAGTTCAAGAAACATGATTACTAAGCAGATAGCACCTTTTTCGTTGCATCATCGACTTCAAGAGGCAAACGTAGCCACGCGGAGAACTGCAAGGACTCATAAACTGTAACATGAGGTGAGTGGATGTCTGTTTGCTCACAGTATCCTGCTATCCGAGCAAAGGTTTCCTGCTTCTTCGGATATCCGGATATCTTGATGGCTCCTTCGATGTATCCTCCTGTTTTCCGACCTGCTAAAACATCCATCAACGTTGTCTTTCCTGCCCCACTAACGCCCATCAGCGCTGTCAACACTCCCGGCCTAAAAGCTCCACTTACGCCTTTCAGAAGCTCCAGCCGGTCCACTTCAATGCCGTGTGCTCTCATTTCCTGCAGCCATGGCTCGTGCGTCAGATGCATGCAGCCTTATCAATATTAGTTGAAAGAAATGAAGCCCACCTGTGGCATGTCTACTGCATAATGGATGTCATCAAAGGTGACTGAAAGAGGTTGGAATGGTAGAATCATTCCTCTCCTCCTACTTGGATCAGTGTTGCTGATGCTTCCAACTCTTGATGAAACTCCTCTGCGAACCTCATTTTCTCTTCCTGCATAAATCATAGTTTTGATCAACAAATTTGGATTGTTTGGGACTTTTAAGGAGGAGGTAGAGGGGTTTAGGCTTACCAGAAGAATGCTTTCCTCTGGATGAAAGTTCGATGGATTCGTCTTTCTTGCCAGCAATCCTCTCTGCTACTGTTTCTTCTGATAGAACAGCTTGTGGTTTCCCAAATGCTGCATCACACACACACACCAGTTTTCATCAGTTTGAGACAAAACTAAACTCTATGAAGGTGCTTCAAGAATGCTTACGGTTGAGATAAGTTAGAGCTATGATGGTAAGAAGATTGAAGAGGAATGCATATCCAATAAGTGCTCCTACACCTATCCAGTACCAACGCTCTTCCGGGAAGAGCCCTCGCGACTTCAAAACCGAAACTCCAACTGCTTCTGTTTTGCCTTGAGGAATCTGCACCGCGTTGATGTTAATCCTACATCTATATAATCATCTTGTAGTGAAACACAGAGAAGGTACTTACATGGCTCCAGCTCTTTCCAAGAAACTCATTCACTGCTATGGCATTCTGTCCATACATCAGAGGTGACATCCAGTAACCCCATATCCACCATTTCTTGATATCATCTGATAAAAGGCAGCTTTGTGTTATCTTTTGGAGTTGCAAGTCTCAGTAGACTAATGCATAAGCTAGGTTTGTCTCGTTACCTCGTGATAGAATGAAGCCACCTAGGACAAGAACTGTGAGCAGTGCACATGATCCAAATGTATTGGCAACAATGATGTTTCTTCCTATTGCTCCCATGAGGCGGAACAGGGCGCCAGCCACTTGATTGACACAAATAAGCAGAAGCATCTGCTTGAAGAACCTGCATTTTCGAGAAACTGAAGATCAAGATTTGTTCATACTGCGTGTTAGTAGTTAGTACAAGTAGATATGTTGTTATTACCTTCCCACATCAGAATCATATCCAGTAGTGTAGTAAGTGAGGAAAACCCATATAGCAACTTCGAGAAGCGTGATAGGCATGTTGAGTATCCATGCTGGCAAAGAATAAGCCCAGGATGGGAAGAACAGAAGGTCCCTTTGCTTGTAGAAGACAGGAAGCTTCATTATACTGAGAGCCAGCTCTGAGAATCCATTGAACATGATCATTAAAAGAGCATAAAAGAGAGCTCCCATGAAGATCCCACCATCTGCTTCTGTTTTCTTATGCATCTCCGTTCGGAAAAATAGGGACATAGATATGCTAGCCATGAGGAAAAGCTACAATCCCAAAGGTAAAACCCATGAGCACCAAGAAATGCTAAAGAAGTCATAGTTATGCTAGCTGTGGTTGAAACTCTTACTTGTGTCTCCTTGAATATGTAGACGAAAGAATTCCTTTTCATGAGGAGGAGCTCTCTATCTACACAGGCTTTGAGAAGCATCTTCTTGCTGACTCCGTATCTATCTGCGGTGAGAGCATCAGGGTGGCTCTTTTTCTTGTCGAAAGGAACAGCCAGCTCATCACCAAGCTTTCGCCCGCCATGGAATGACTGAAATGCTTCAGCAAACTCCTTCTCGGATACATAATGGTAAGGCTCATCTTTGTGCATCCAGTACTGTACTTGGTCTTTCTTCGATGTCACCTGCAACAAAGAGAAGATTCAGTTTGCATGTTTCTTGAAGTGGAAAAGGGCATATGAATTGATATAGAGCTTTACTTCTTGCAGAAAATCTGCTGCTCCTTTCCTCTCCGGACATTTGAAGCCCATATGCTCGAAGAACTCTAGAACGTTCTCACGTGGGCCTTGATACACAATCTGGCCATCTGATAGAAGAATTATGTCATCAAATAAGTCATAAGTTTCTGGTGCAGGCTGCAGAAGTGAGATGACAGCAGTCCCTTGTAGAACATGGATGGATTGCCTGATCGAGTTCACTATCTGGAACGTCGTTGAACTGTCCAAACCAGTCGATATCTCATCCATAAACAACGCTCTGGCCGGTCCAACCAGCATTTCGCCTGAATCACATTTGAAGTAGATGTCAAATGCTGCAGAAGAATTTTCACCCCAAATTGCAGGTTTTTCTTTGCCTAGTAAGATTACCTGTTGTTAGTCTCTTTCGTTGTCCTCCTGAAATCCCTCGAATCATTTCGTTACCTACCACAGTGTCAGCACAGACCTCAAGCCCCAAAATCTGGGATAGAATATACCAAGTTACATCTCTGACACAACACAAATAGTGAAAAGATTTTGAAACTATTTAGACTAATTTACCTTGATGATGTAATCTGTCACCACACTTTCTTCCTGCCCTGTCATTGATGCTGCCTGCAGAAATGAAAATCCATTTATCATTTTGTTCTTGATTGCAAGAACTATATCAATACACTCGGCTTGAAATTCATTGTACCTTCATGAATATATCTAGATCAGGATCTGGTTTGATGTTTGCTTCCTTTTCTCTCCTTGACAGTTCAGCCAGCATCTCTGATAATTTCGGACAGACAAATTACTATACAGTAACCTTTATGATTTTGGTTGTCAAATGAAGTGAAGTTGTTGCTCACCAAGGCGAGCTCCAACTCCTTGACATCTGGCTGAGAAAGCCAATGTTTCTCTAACTGTCATTTCTCCTATATGCAGATCTTGCTGGCTTATGTAAGCTGATGTTCTTTGAGGTACGAACTCGTTCATCTCGTGCCCATTGTATGTCACTCTTCCAGACACCTTCAACTCTTGATCAAGTTTTCCAGCCAAAGCTAGTAGCAATGTTGTCTTTCCAGAGCTCGGTGGCCCTAAAAGAAGCGTCATCCTACGAAACCAGAGTAATCACTTATCTGCAGTTTGAATCAAGAAAAATTGAAATGACACCTAAAGAATTTTATGCTCACCTTCCTGGTTTGATGATTCCACTAACATCATGAAGAATTGGCAACTGTTTCTTCCGGCTTGGAAGGATATGGAAACTACTCAAGAACCCCTAGAACACATGATCATGAAAAAAGGTAAGATTTTTCAGACCAATACTATGCTACTGTCTTATATTTGAATAAGATGAATCACCTCCAAGAGATTAACAATAAAGTTGAATACAGTAGGAAGAGCTCTACCGCCTACATACGCCTCTGCATCAACGCTCAAGTGCTCATACCGAACTTCAATAGTTGGAAGATCAAGACCAACCCTGGAATCAATTCCAAGAGGTAAGAAATCTGATTCATTTTGGATTCACAAATACCAAAACACTGCAGAAAATACATTTCAAGAGTACCTTTCTATACGTTCCTTGAGCTTTAACAAGAAATTCTCATTTCCTTCCTCAGCAATCTGCAGCAGTCTCTCCACAAGATTCTTCCTTTCTACTAGTCCAAGATGCTTTATATCAACTTCACGCGATTCACCCTCCCCTTCTGTAAGAATGCCTCTCCTTATACGAAGATTTGTTGGGAGCTTCTCGAGTGCAGCCCATTTCAAAGCTTCTTCATCATCAGCCTCTACAGAGGACCTAGAAAAAGCCTCCATGCCTGTGTTCCTCCATATGCTTGAGCTGCTCAAACGCGCGCTGCTAATCCTAAATCTGTCGCTGCCTTCCATTACTGATGCATGAAGCAGATGTCGAACGCGAAAATAAGAAGAATAAGTGCTTCAGATGCTGCAACAGAGAGCTTCCATGCTAGGTAGAACCTAAAAAAATCTCTTTCTGCTAAGTTTCTTTCTTTGGACAGTTGGACTCCTTTTTATAGCTAGTCTTGCTTGTGAACAGGAGAAAAATATGCTACTTTTGGAGGGATTTTTTATTCTTGAAAAACTTAATATAATATGTGATGAAAGTAAATGCACTGTATGAAGCTTTGAATGTCAACAATGGGAGATTTCATGAAAATTATAGTGAAAAAAATAATGATCATATTTGTTTGCTGATTCCAAATATTCTATCTTTTAGTAATCATGCATGTGTATCATTGCTTTCTTTATAGGCTTCCATTTCACCTAACTTCTTTTGTTTGTTTCCCTCTCTTCCATTCTTGGAGCTACCTGATAAGATATTCTTCCACTGCAGATTTCACCAACAGCATTAGTTTTTACCCTTGCTGACATTGATAACCATTTTTTATTAATTTATTCAAGAATATGATAATGAGGAGACGCGTAAAATAATGTTCTTGAGTGGTTCCCCATGATTTTGAGACAATGCAGCATCTCTAGGGATATGTTGTGAACAAGATCACATAATCAATCTCACTTCTCACCATGATATACAATAAATAATACATCTCACATGGTTAGCTTATTGAATGCCCTATTTCATGACTTGTAATTGCTTTGTCTGCAAAACACATGCCATTTGGGATTGAGGGTGCCTTCTTCTTGGGGTTGGCAACACCGTGTAGGTGTTATCCGTTGTACTATTTACCGTTGACGACGTCCTTAACTGTTGTCTCACGTCGAATTGGTATTGATATTGATCTTAGTTATTTAAATATAATTTTTTATGACACTCTATTCTTATAAGACCTTTCAAGGATGGTATCACGGATTATTTGTTCACGTGTACAGTCGATCGATATGTGAAAGGGGTGAGTGACCAAATACTAGCATTTACTCATAAGTTCTACTCTCGCTTTGACTATCATGATAGGAATATTACTTATGACAATTTCCATATCTTAATTTTCCTTACTTGTGGAGAATATTCTCTTCCTACACAAGAACAACATCTAAATATGCAACTAACACAAAAAAGTTATACTCCCTCCATCCCAGCCGACTTGTCTTGTTTGGTTTTGGGCACAGATACTTTTATGAGTGGGTTGTTGTGTGTAGAAAGTGAAAGTTTGTGTAGTAATTATTTTCCTTTTTAGGAAACAACTTGTCTTGTTTGGTTTTGGGCACAGATATTTTTATGAGTGGGTTGTTGTGTGTAGAAAGTGAAAGTTTGTGTAGTAATTATTTTCCTTTTTAGGAAACAAAACAAGTCGAGTTGGACGGTCAGAAAGAAATGCAAGATAAGTCGGATGGGACGGAAGTAGTATTTGTTTCATTAAAATACTTTTGGTGCCTGAAAAAAAAGGAGAGAGAGGGGTCAAACTAGAACTTGATAAATTTTGAATAGAGCATTGACAAAGCTTGTAACTCTAGATTTTTATAATTCTTGTCTCATTCAGGAATATATTTGTAAAAATAATAGATGGTGGGTGTTATAATGACATGTAAAGTATTTTATACAAATTAATAGTATTGTTTTAATATTAGTTCGCAATATATATACTAATCTATTTCGTTTAAAACTTATGACAAACTTATGTCAAAACTCTGATACCATTTCCTAACTAACGCTATTATGCTAATGTAATAATAATTGTGATTCGTGCAGGCTGGGCGGCTGTCCCTTCTAGAAGGTATGTTGCAATTATGCAAAAATCCTCTATTTTGACTATGTAGGAGTCTTATCACCTATGATTAGTTTAGGATGGTTGAACCTTTCTGTGTTGTTTGCATAATAGAGCACAGAAATTGGATTTACCCAGTGTGCACTTCGATAACGGCTGCAGGTTACGCTCGTCATAAAAAAAAATCATCTATTTTATCAACAAAATTTTGAATTTTAACTTGCTGGTTTAATTGATAAATAGTTCAAAGACAATGGAATTTCACCTGCAAGAAAATTACGCATTAAAGTTGACTCATTAGTGTACTTGTAATAGAATTTTTATCAATTTAAAGATTGTTTGAGTAATTTGTAGGCGTTAATTAATTATAACGTAAAACATTCATTTTTATGATTCGAATCATGAAATAAATTATGCAATTGACACCATTAACCAAAATTAATGATGCGAAGCCTCACTCAATATGGTACTAAATCCCATTGAATCCTAAGAAGATTTGTCGGTCCAAAGTCAACTGAATTGTCATTAATTATTGAGGTCTGCAATTAAGTCCATGTGCATTTTACACACAGCTGTACGAAAATTTAGATAACTAATTCTTACACAAGTTTAATAAAATAATTAAATTAATTGTCACTAGGATTCCCAGAACTTTCTGTTAATACAAATTGTAGCCTTAATCGTGGCCATGTATAGTCTTAATGGTTGGTAACAAACAGACCAAACGAACAACCTACATATTAATATATGCATAACATGTATTAATGCAATGAAATATAATATCGAAACATGGTAGAGGATAAATAAATCTAAATGTAATCGTGTGGAGTGGTTCTCGTGTGAACATCCTTATCGTGTGAACGTGTGAACACTGCACTTTAAAGACAAACGTATTGCACTTTCAAGGTAAATATATTGCTTTACGTACTGCACTTAAAGACAAATGTATTGCACTTTAAGTACTGCACTTTAAAATGCAGTATCTTTGCCTTTAAAGTGCAATACATTTGTCTTTAAAGTGTAGTGTTCACATGTTCACACGATAACCGGCTGTTCACATTTGAACCTCCACCTGTAATCGTGTGTAAGGAATATGTGTTACTACTTGAACAAGACCATCGGCTGTACTTAATTATACGAGAAAATAACATGCTATGGAACCTTAAAATATGCTAATAACTAATTATGGATCAAGCATTAATTTGATTTTTGTTAATTCAGGTTAGGAGATGATTCTGGTGATAAGGCACCAAATGACAAACACAAGTAGAAGGGTCTGAGGAAATACAAATGAAGCATTACAATCTATCACAAAAGAATGGAGGGAATATGATTGAAATAAGGTATGTTCCTCAGGTGCAGCACCTTGCTATCTTCTTCACTTGCTGTCATGTGATCAAACATCTCACAGTCCGGTATGGGCAGGCGTTGTTTTATACGCCCCATTCTTCGCGAGAACACGACCTGCTCTGCAGCCACCGGCAGCCTAATGGACTGATATTCCTGCAGAGCTGAGCTCAGATTCTCCACACCCCACTTCTGAAGGCATTTCCCCAAGACTGCAGCATCCAGTATCGACATGTTTGTGCTCCTCGCGCCATGTGGGCTAATGGGGTGGCCTGCATCGCCAACCAGAACCACATTGTCCCAACACAGCTGATCAACTATCTCACTATCATATATGGTATTAAGGAAAGGCTCTTTTGTTTCTTGCATTGCTTTCACCAGCTCCGGAATCCAAACCTTCTCTGCTGCTGCATACATTTCTTCAATCATGTCTCTGCTCACCTTTGTTGTTACTGAGTTTCCCTGGAGTTTACTTGATTAGTATACTAGTCATGTCTAATTTCTTGATTTTTCTCAATGAACATTCATAAGGTTCTTGAATGATGTACCTTAAACTGTGGCTCTGGTTGATTGTGGTACCAAATCCAGTTGATTCTTCTGTGGATTAGCTCGTAAAGAATAGCATGGCCATCTGAGCCTATGTCGAAATAGTTACAGTTTCCAAGATCAGGATATGCCTTCTTGAGGGCCTGCATGGTTTCTGAATTCTCATTGTTTGAAAAATCAAGAACCCCTCTCCAAGCACAGTAGCCTGAGTATCTGTCAGATGAGGCTTATTTTCTTGAGTACGTGAAGAACATGAGATAGGAACTGGTAAGTTTGTTTTGTTACTAACCTTAGTTTGAGGTTTGGAAGGAAAGTCTTGCGGATTGAAGAGAGGCAACCATCAGCCGCAACTAGCAAATCACAATCTATCTCCACTTGTTCATTAGTTTGGAGATGTTTGGATTGAACTTTGACTGAGGTTTTATCATCAGAAATGGAGAAGGATTGAAACAAATGTCCCCAGAGAACGACGTCGTCCTGTGGTAAAGAGGTGTAGAGAAGGGTGTGGAGATCAGCCCAGTGTACTGCTCTAAAGTTGAAATGCTCATCTCTTGATAGTGTCCAGGTAACTTTCTTGTCACCATCTGTTGCTTGTTCCTGTTACCAATAAATGAATTGTGAGTTTGGCTTTCAAATAGTTTAGGCTGTTTATTTTGTTTCAAGACTGCTATATGTGATTTCTAGACCTCATCTACATCCAAGAAAATCTTAAATTGAAGATCAAATTCACAATCACACATGCAGAACCACTACCTCCAACCAACTTCAAGAAACCACAAAGTATAACGAGTTTGAGTTTGACATACATACATGCTCAATAGTGATGGGCAAGGTGAGAAGGTGGATGAGTAGAGGCTGTTGAGTCCATTGGTGAATGAGTTTAAGGGAGACCGCGTCGAGTCCTACTCCAGCACCAGTAGCACAGCCGTTTGGAGGAGAGCTGGTCTTCTCCAGCACCACCACATGCCACCCTGCTGCAATCAGAGAGTGGGCACAAGATATCCCAGCTATGCTGCCTCCCACGACCACTGCCTTACCTATCCTCCTTGCTTCCTCCATCTTCTGATCATTGAAGAAAGCTTGATAGGTAGAAACAGAAACAAAAAGTTTGTGGAGACGTACATATTAAGAATTGTCATACTGCATTATCATACTTGATCAGATACCAGACAAATTATGTCCATTTCATTTCATTGTATTCCTTGACTCAGAAATAATTAACAAATTATTCCATTTCATGTCATTGTATTCCTTGACTCATTGGAAATAATTATTCATTCTCTGTGATTTACGTGACAGTGACATTTTTTTTTAAAAAAAATCTTGGAATATACTTCGAATCAGTAGGATCTTTGGACCCTCAAAATGTGACGATTCTTGGAACCAACGAAGACAATTAACACATAATAACATAAAGAAAAAAAAGAATCATAGGCCCAAAAGCACATACCACAAAAACATGGTCAATTAGTCTAACTAACTAATCTTATAATATGTGAACTATGATGCATATAAACACACTTAATTAAAATAATTAGAGAACTTATCTATTTATAGGTGAAATTAATGATAAACTTCATTAATTATCCGTGGGATAAAACTCAATTTCCTTTAAGGATTAGAATTTGAGTCACACCACAAAGTAGGATTTCCCACATAAAAGAAGTTTCTACTTTAATTCTATGTTGTACATTTGTGTGTCGTACACTTTATATATTAACAATTATAATTAATGTGCTATGTTAGGGTTAAAATTCAATTTAAATTATATCCACACTACAAATCATCTGTTGTCATGATTAGTCAAAGTTTTTAAATATTTTTTTAGTCTTTTTTTTTATTTATTGTTCATATATATGGCAGCGTTGCGGCCTTTGGCGCTGTGTGATGAACGAACAAACTGTTCTCTTGAGTCTTGAATGAAATCTGAATTTTGTGCAGTTGTTTTAATTTTTTTTTAGATTTTTCAGTTTTAAGTTTGAACTTACTGGTGATTATTTGTTATAAATAATACTTTGAATCTTTGATTGTTTAAATTTTTTAATTTGTTTGTTTTCTAATTTTCAACTTAAGGAGACTTTTTTTTTAACTATTTCAGTATTTAAGAGCTAAGATTTAAATAGTATTATAAAATAATTATAATTATTTATTTATTTAATTTAATCAATTTTTAGTTCATTCCGGCCAAATCGATGATTATCATTAAAAAAACGAACATTAAGAATTTTATGAATCGAGAAGCAAACCGAGCTTGAGAGTTCGATTTGGTCGGTTCGACCGATTGGATCGAAGTTTGAACACCCTACCTATATATATATACGGTTTACTTTATTGGTGTGATTTATAATAATTTTTTTTATAATTCTCTGAACTTTTGGGCCTACAATCCTAAAGCCCATTTACATTATTCTCTTAATAGTGGATGTAGATTTGAAATTAGGATGCGTATCTTCTATCCCACTCTATATTCCACTGCATGTCTCACCTTCAAGGTTGACTTAACTAAGAGTTCGATGGAGATATGAAGTTAGGTGAAAATGACACATGTCCTCATCTTAAGGGGTCGGACATGTAGTGTGACATAGAGTGGGATAGAAGATTTCCACCCCTGAAATCATTGGTTCTACTTGGAATAATTAAATTATTTGTGTAATTAATTTTTCTTTATGTTAGTCTTTGTTGTTTGAGGGTTCAAAGATATTGAAAATAATAGTTTTACAAATGTTGACGTCAATTAAAAGTTTGTGTTCGATAAATCTTTCGCTCATGGTGCTACAAGCGTCTCAATGACAGAGGGCCTCATCTTTTGTGTTCTCAAGAGTCCTCTATGGAGGCATTTTCATGTTTAAGAAGTATTAACGATATTATGGTTTAAACAACGTTTTTATGTGTTGGTTTATTCCCTTTATTTCTGCAGCACATCTTACATAGTGCGCGTTTATAAATAATCTTTTGTTGACAAACTGTCAATATTCCAAAATGCCTAGAGTTAGAGGAGGAGGATGAGTGGGAGGTGGAAGAACAAGTGGATGAGGAGGAGCCGACGTGGAGTTTGAGGACGCTACTAATACCAACCCGCAACGACCAATTAAGGAACGGTTCAGAAAAGAAAAACCACCAACATTTGATGGAACCGGTGAACTAGAGGATGCCGAAAAATGGATTAGAGCGATAGAAAAAATCTTCACAAACATAAGATGCGAAGATAAGGACAAGGTGAACTGCGCCTCATACCAATTGGTAGAGGCAGACCATTGGTGGGAGTCAGTTCGACGGACCATAACTGATGAACAATTTGTATCTTTCACATGGGATAGTTTTAAGACACAACTTTTCGTGAAATACGTTCCAAGCTATCATCGCAAGGCGAAGCGCAATAAATTTTGGAATCTAAAACAAGTAACAAACACAGTCACTGAATATGACCGAGCCTTTGCTCAGTTGTCCTGCTATGCACCAAACTTAGTGGCCAACGAAAAGGACAAAGCGGACAAATTCAGAAGCGAATTGCGCCCTGAATATGCACTGCCCTTGTTACGATGAACACCCTCATATACCCGGAGCTACTGAGCATGGCACATAGTGTCGAGTCGTGGATGCCGAAGAAAAAAGCGAAAACACCTGCAACATCTGATTCAGCACCTTCCCATAATGGCGGAAAGGGAAAGCGGGAATGGGATGATCGTGACAGGAGGAATTTCAGAAACGACAGAAGGCATTGGCAGTGGAATAGGAATTCTCAACAACAACAACATCAACCCCAGCAAGGCAAGGAAAGACCGCTATGTCTCACTTGCCAGAAGCCCCACTTCGGTGAATGTCGGAAAGCTGCTAACGCCTGCTACAGATGCGGACGTACTGGGCATTATGCTAAAGACTGCACGAATCAGGGAGGGAACCACGGAGCCCCACAACAGCAGAACCCTAGGAATCCTCAACAACAGAACCGTAGGAACCAGCAATAGAACCAGAGGGCACCCGGTAACCAATAACCACCACCGCAAGCTAGGGCCTATGCCCTAAATCAGGAACAAGCTGCTCAAAATGATGGGAACTTAGTTAGTATTATCAATATCGCTGGTGTAACCGTTTTAGTACTTTTTGATACTGGACCATCTCACTCTTTTATATCAGATGTGGCATGTAAGTTGCTGAACCTAGGCACTAAAGGAACTGATAGGACTCTAGTGATTGATACTTCTAATGGGACAATGATCTCTAGGCTTAAGTGCTCGAACCTAGAACTGAGCATTGGTAGTGAGAACTTTAAGGCAGAATACAAATGTTATCACAATGGGAGATTTCAACGTAATCTTAGGGATGGACTGACTTACTAAGAACCGCGCCACCATATTCTGTCATGAAAGAAAGATCAGTTTTCAACCCCTCAAGAAGGAAACAACGATTTTCCACAGTGTAAAATTGGGAAGACGAGTTCCAATTATATTTGTTTTGAAAGATGCCAAGATTATCAAGAGAGGAGATTGTCGAGCTTTCCTCGTGGGCTTAACGAGTCACAACAAGAATGAAAAGACAGTAGAAGAGGTGTCAATAGTTCAAGAATTCCAAGATGTGTTCTCGGAGTACCTTCTAGGATTGCCACCCGACAGAAAACTTAAGTTCACCATCGACCTTGAATCAGGAGCAGCTCCCGTGTCTAAGGATCCATACCGAATGGCCCCTAAAGAGTTGCAAGAGGCGAAGGTCCAATTGCAAAAATTGTTAGAATTAGGTTTTATACGACCTAATGTTTCACCTTGGAGAGCATCAATTCTGTTCGTAAAGAAGAAAGATGGTACGCTCAAAATGTGTATCGACTACAGAGAGCTAAACAAGCTCGATTTGAGATCCGACTACCATCAACTGAAGATGAGGAAGGAAGATATACCTAAAATCGCTTTTAGATCGCGTTATTTCCACTACGAATTCACCGTAATGCCAATTAGATTGACCAATGCTCCTGCAGTCTTTATGAACCTCATGAATAGAGTGTTTCATCAGTACCTAGACAAATTTGTCTTGGTATTCATAGACGACATCCTCATCTACTCTAAGAGTGATGAGCAGCACGAGGAACATATGTGCATTGTCTTGGAGACCCTGCGAAAGGAGAAATTGTATGCCAAGTTCAGCAAGTGCGGATTTTGGCTTAGAGAAGTGATGTTCCTTGGCTACATTGTGACAGCCGAAGGAATCAAAGTTGACCCTGCAAAGGTCGATGCAGTTAGAAATTTAAGACTTCGACGAACGCTCACGAAATCAGAAGCTTCCTTAGCCTGGCAGGCTACTACCGTCGTTTCATAGAAGGGTTCTCTAAAGTTGCCAGACCTATGACTCAACTTTAGAGGAAAACTCAACTTTTGAGGAAAGAGATCAAATTCGTTTGGTCCGAAGAATGCGAGAAGAGTTTTCAAGAACTTAAAACAAGGCTAACCACTGCTCCAGTGTTGACAGTTCCCGAGGAAAATCAAGGGTTCGTAGTATACACGGATGCCTCAAAATTAGGTCTAGGTTGTGTATTAATGCAGAACCATAAAGTCATAGCATATGCGTCACGCCAATTAAGACCTCATGAGTTGAACTACCCGACTCACGACTTGGAGCTAGCAGCAGTTGTGCATGCACTGGAGATTTGGAGACACTACCTCTACGGTGTGAAATGTGAAATCTTCACTGATCACAAAAGTTTGTGGTATTTCTTCGAGCAGGAGGAATTAAATATGAGGCAGAGAAGATGGCTAGAGCTCGTCAAGGATTACGACTGTACGATAAATTACCATCCTGGGAAGGCAAACATGGTGGTTGATGCATTGAGTCGGAAGACTAAAGCCAAGATGGGATGCCTACTCACCAGATAGAAGGAACTGATACGTGACTTTTCAGCATTAAAACTGGAAGTCGTACATCCACCTGAAACAATCTCCGGGTGTATAGCCACCATGACAGCTACTCTTGACCTACGTGGAATGATTATCGAAGCCCAAAGATCGGATGAATTTCCAGAAAAGATGCGCCATGCTGCAAGGTCAAGTAGCACAAAGGAATTTTCTGAAGCGAAGGATAACGCCCTCATGTTCAGCAAAAGGCTGTGTGTGCCTCAAAATGAAGAACTCAAGAATGAAATTTTGAGCGAAGCTCACGAAACTCCTTAGACTGCCCATCCTGGATGCACCAAGATGTATCAGGATCTGAGAACGAAATTCTGGTGGAGAGGCATGAAGAATGATGTGGCCATGTTTATGGAAAGATGCCTTGCTTGCCATCAAGTAAAATCCCTACACCAGAGGCCTTAATAGAGTTCGCGCATAATAACAGTTATCAAACTTCTATCAGAATGGCTCCTTTCGAGGCTATGTATGGCAGAAGATGCAGATCGCCACTTTATTGGGTTGAAGTGGGCGAAAGAAAACTCTTAGGTCCAGAGATGGTACAACAAATGTTTGACAAGGTCGTGGTGATCAAGCAAAGACTTAGGGGGTGTTTGAGATAGCTGAAGCTTATCGATAGGTGCTGAAAGTTGTTGGAAGCTGATGAAAGTGGCTGAAAATAGCTGAAAGCTGTTGATTTTGATAATTTGTAAGTGTTTGCAAAAAGTGCCGAAAGTTAAAAATTAATATTTGAAAATATTAATAAAGTGGTATCTTATAAAATGAAAATGTTATTTATTTCTCACTTATTAAATAAATCTAAAATTTTTATACAAATAAAATTTAAAATTTACTTCCACTCATATAAAATAGTATTTTAATAAAAAATATTAAAATAAAAATTAGAAAAAAAATTAAGTATAATTAATATTATTAATTAAAATCAAGAATAAAAAAATTATAAATTATATTAATAAAACAAATATTTACTTATTCTTTGTTAAATGACAAATAAAAATTATATTATAAATAAGCAATATCAATCATTAATTAAAAAAAATAGTTATAAAATTATATAATGTATTAATTAAAAAGGTTAAAAATTATAAAAGCTATAAGCTATCAGCTTCAGCTGCCCAATACCAGCTTACGAAAATTCTCTATCTTGAACCCAAATAGCTTTCAGCAGCTCTATAAGCTGGATTTCTCAAACACCAAATTCATTTCCCGAGACAGCTTTCAGCTATAAGCTGATTCAGATAAGCTATCCCAAACACCCCCTTAAAGAAGCCCAAGACAGACAGAAATCATACGCCGACAAGCGTCGAACTGGCCTAGCATTCATACGCCGACAAGCGTCGAACCGACCTAGCATTCGATGATGGAGATAAGGTGTTTCTCAAGATCTCCCCCTTAAGAGGAGTAGTGCATTTC
This sequence comes from Lavandula angustifolia, assembly GCA_028984105.1. Classification (NCBI taxonomy): domain Eukaryota; kingdom Viridiplantae; phylum Streptophyta; class Magnoliopsida; order Lamiales; family Lamiaceae; genus Lavandula; species Lavandula angustifolia. The sequence goes on from CM054816.1 coordinate 1,602,745, forward strand.
GGTAAGAGAGGCAAATACGTCCCCGTTTTATCAGACCTTTCGAGATCCTAGAGAAGATAGGCCTCGTAGCCTATAGGTTGCCTTTGCCACCTAATCTGGGAAATACTCATGACGGGTTCCACGTATCCCAGTTAGGAAAATACATTTTCGAACCAAAGCACGTAATCAACCACAATGAAGTAGTCTTAGCTCAAGATATGAGTTACGATGATCGACCGATACAAATTCTCGGCCAAGAGCCGAGAATCCGAGGAGTAAGAGGATTTCTTTTGTCAAAGTCATTTGGAACCATCACGGGCAAAAAGAAGCAACTTGGGAATTGAAAGACAAGATGAAGGCTCAATATCCCAACCTACAATACCTAGGTAAGTGAAATTTTGAGGATGAAATTTCCTTAAGGAGGGGAGGATATGATACCCCTGAAAAATCTAAATAAATAATAATAGGGATTTAATTCCGACTGAATCCACTCTGAAAATAAAATTTCTTCTAATTGAATTATTTCTCAATTTGCGGACGAATTCAGAGTATTACGAGATATTTTATTCCACGAGATTTTCGGATAATTATGGGATTATATATAATGTATTTATATATTAGATGTAGTATTTTAAGATGACGGATTTTGGTAAAAATCTCTCTCTACACCTATTATAACCTTATATATATATATATATATATATATATATATATATATATATTATATATATACTTATTCTAAATTTAGGAAAGATTTTAAAACAAATCTATAGACACCGCTCTCTCCCCAGTAACTCTATCTCACAAATGCCTAACACACACAAAGAAAAGAATAAGAACAAAATCATGTCATCGATATTAAAGTGAACAACCATGATTAGAAAATGAGTCCGGCGGCTATATACCCAACTGGGTAAAGTCAAACACATTTATACTCAATTGTTATATTTAACTACACTATATACCCAAAAAGATTAAAATACCCCTGCTTCTTCAATAAGGATGGTCCGATCACATGATAGGATGGTCCGATCACATGATAGGGATGGTCCGATCACATGATAGAGATGGTCATGATAGGGATGGTCCAATAGGGATGGTCCGATCACATATGTGTGCCGATCGATAGGCACAATTTTATTTTTTTTAGTCCGATCGATTGACACTTTCATAATTTGTGCCGATCGATCGGCATAATGTGTTAAAACCAGTGCATTTTTCCGATCTGATAAGTTTCAGGTTAAAAAATTGAAAAAGTGAGGGTATTTTAAGAAATTTGGGTATTTGCTATATAATTTTTAAGTAAATGAGTAATTTTGTACTTGTCATAGTCATTTTGGGTAGTATTGTACAATTCCACTTAGAAAATCTCTTCTTCTATTGGTGCTGCCACTGCAAGAAAGGGACTGCCCTTCATGTCACCACCATCAGCAAGAGAGGAGGTGAAGAGTCTCATGATCGTTGATTACAAAGATGGAGAAAGGAACGCTCATACAGTCAGCAATCTCTAAACTCTCGCTCCCTTCTCAACTCCCTCCATAAATACCTCCCTTATCACAAGGTTCCTACAGCCAAGGACTTCTCTACACACATTCTAGTTTTACGACGCCACTTCCGAATCGAGATCAATTAGAATCTGCAGCTGCTTCACACTTCCTGATGGTCTTCAATCTCTTTCTGTAATCTTGGTGTAAATTGGGACGTTTTGGCATAAGAGTACATATTTGTTCTAACACTCAAACATTCCTTGAATATGCTTTCTCTTGTGGGTTGTGATGTTCTCATGTGATATTGGAGGCTAAATAAGTGAGATACCGGTGTAACTCCGAGCTTCATGACATGTAGCATCGTTACTTAGATGATTAATGGTGTGAACGCAATCATTGGGCATTGAAATTCTGCAACTTAAACTGATGCGCGTTTGGTGTTCGCTGAAATGCTTCAACCACAATTTTGTAAGCATGTTTCAAGTTTGAGACCCGTAACTAATGTTAATACTTAGAAGAAACTAAGGAGACGAAGAATCATGATATATATATATATATATATATATATATATATATATATATATATATACTCGTACATTCCCTTTCAGTTTTGTCGAAACGGCTTTGAAGTCTCTAATGCAATTACTCGTTTTGCCATCAACGACAAAATTTAGCTCATTTTTCTGTATCACCCCTTCTGCAAAATCATGCCTTGCGGGACACCGTTAGGAAGTCCTTATTTCCGGCGTTCTAACGCACCAAACGGATCGCAAATCGGGTCCGAACCAAAAAGATAAGCTCTGTTGAATAAGGCTTGTTGAATATGAGTTGCCTTACACACTGCAGGGCAGTGACTTTCCCAATAACCTCAATCATTTCCAACTGATTCTTATGCGTTGATACCCATATTGTTGGAGAGTCGTGTTTACAGGCTTTCCAACGCCGTTTTCCGTTCATTATTTGGAGTTCGAGATGAAAAGATACACCCCGTCGAAAACACCTACCGAACTAGCCCCTTTGCGAAAAACCAACTGAGCAACGACTTTCTGATCTATTTTCCCGGCAACCTACTGACCCACAAACCCCAAATAAAACACCTTAGTAATCTTTGTTGATCTGCCTTTCCATGGCTTTCGACCGTTCGTCAATAGGAGTTCGTGGCCAGTAGTTAAGCGCCCCGGAAAACGCCTCCTAAAATTGCTAAGCTGACAAGAAATTGTAGAACAACACCTTTCGACTCGATTTCTTTTCGGAAAAATGAACTAAAATACCTGAGGCTTATACCTTTACAAACCTCGTACTTCAAGATTTCCAACGCCACTATCCATTCGTTAAATGGAGGCGGGACCAGGAGATACGAAGCTCGAAAGTTGAGTAGTTCACATTGCGCTCGTAACGGAGCAGCTGTATAAATACTAAAATCTGCCATTTTCTAGAAACTTTAACCTAAAGAAACATAACCTAAGTTTGTTGGCTTTCTAACGATACCCTCGGTTCGTAAAATGGAGTTCGAACGCAAAAGATATAAGTCCCCGAAGCACCGCCGCGTAGCGCCGCGAATCCGCCTATGCAAGTTCGGACACTATTTTTTATATTGAAACGGTACCCGATCGGGGAATAAATTCTAAGGTTTGTACCCCTTCTAGATTAGAATTGAACGTGTCTGACACCAAGAATTGATGGTTGGATTGTCTGGAATTGAGACGGGACGTTGCTGCGGAAACTGTTCAAAACAATCCTTTAACTTAGTTAAATACCCTTAGATACCCTTAAACTCTGGAATAACGCCGATGCTACTGAAATCTTCGAACGCACATGACTAATATCGAAATATATGTGAAAGACACATCCGAGCAAGAGATTAATTAAGATAAATTTACGGTCAATAAAAGTAAGCAATTCCAAAGCCGATTAGGATTATTGTAAAACCTCTTTTTCGTGATAGCTGAACTATGAGCACTAGAAGTCAAAAATTTTAGACAATTAGATTGAACTACGACTAAATTTCGGTCTCTCTTGTAGGACTCGAGGAAGGGCGATGATCCCGAGAATCGCTGCAAGAATAATGCCAGCGCCACGAGGTAGGCTTTAGTTTTGAGTTAAAATTATCTTGAATTATTAAGCTCTACTATTTATGAAATGCCTTATGAAATGTTGTGATCCAATGAAATGCTATATGCACGTTCAATTTAGTTTAATGCTCTTGTATTGGTCGATCGAGGTTCTTGTTTTGACCTAACACGTCAATTCAAGGATTGTGTACACCCCCGTTAGTCGTAGAGTGGTCTGATCTTCACTGTGCGCTAACTCTACGGATATGGAAAGGATTATCTAGATAAAGGTCCGATATCCTATTTTTATAAGAGTAATCTGAGTAATGACTCGAGACTCAAATGAAAAAGCTCTGACGTGGATTCATTCCGGGATCACAAGGGTAACTATAGAACGCTTCTAGTGTGCACAAAATGAATAGAATGATAATTGTTTTATATGCTTAGGAGCCAATTTCTTTTTAAAAACCTCATAAGTCATACGTTGGTACTTTGGATAACTGCTCTTTGAGAAACGTTTTACCACCCACTGAGTACATTAGTACTTAGCCCAAAAAAATTTAAAATATTTTTAGGTTGAGCGGCCAATGCAGATGAACGAAGCCGATGACAAAGGTTGTTGTTTGATGAATGGATTCCCGCTGTAATAAACAATTTTTTCGTCTACTTCGGAAATAACTTTGTTTTGTTAATCGTCACTTTAGACTTATTTTCATTTAAACTGTACTCTTTCATGGGCTTAGATACTAATGGTATTTTTGATAAATCTCGTGCTTTGAAAACCTATGAATAATATTTTCTTGAATTATTTTATTTTATCTCTTAATTATAAATCCTCGTCTTAGCAATCTGCATAACATTTTGTTTTTCATGTCCAATAATTTCTTGATCCAAACGCTGTCGTTTAGGCGGTGTGTGTTGTGTTGGGTCGCTTTAGCTTATAAAGAAAATCTTACAGCTATGCTGCTGCGCTGTGTCTCTCTGTCTGCCTTGTTTCAGCTCTCAACATGTGGGGCCGGCCACTATATTTGGTTCTGTTATTCTTATAGGGTGTTTGGAGTAGCTGAAGCTTATTGATAAGTCTTGGCTTACAAAAATTCTTGAAAGCGAACTTATTTGAAAATCGATTAGTGTTTGGAAATAAGTTCTTGAAAGTGGGAAAAATAGTGTTTGGAAATATTCTTGATAGAAGTAGCTTATTGTTACTTTTTAATAGAAATGTCTGTTTTGTCCTCGATGTTCATTAATTAATATTTATAATAAATAATAAAATTCTCAAATAATTATTATTTAATATTTATTTTTTGCTTACAATTTCAATCTAATACTACAAAATACTAAATTAGTAAAATATATTCTCACAAAGTAGGGTTAGGAAGGTTAATTTTTGGAATTAAATAAAATTAGTAAGGGTAATTTCGTCCGAAAAATACATAGTCTATAAGCTAAAAGCTCGAAGGCTGGGGTGAAGCAGCTTGACGGATTCTCTAAAATCGACCTCATTTTAGAGAATCTGCACTTTTAGCCGGAACTTCCAAATACTACGACAAGCTTTTGAGCCGAGCTTAAAAAAGCTTTCAAACCTTAAAAAGCTTTTCCAAACACCCCCTTAATCGATTGGATTGGATTTTGAAATTTTAAAAATTTGAATCAATTCTTTCTTCTTTTTTGGTTTTAAGTTACGAATTTTTCAGTTTTTGTTTATTACAGTTTTGCTTAAGAATTTGAGGAAAAGATGTCACTATTAGTTGTCATTTTCTTATTCGTTACTCTGCTAAAGGGATTTGATTCTGATTTTTGTCCAAATCATTTCTTGATTTGCTTTTGCTTCATATAATCAATCAATTTTAACGTTGTTGATTAATGATGAAACTAGCAAAAATTGCATTTAATGTAGTTAGTACCAATCAGTAATTGCCTTTGATATTTTCAGCAATAAAATTATTTCCTAAACTTTCATTTTTTAAACATGTTGAGTTTCCGTACATAGGAAACGTTCAAAAAATAAAAGTTGTTTTAGAGTTGATTTAGTATTCAATTTAATATTTAATTTAACATTTGATGATATTTTTGATTGATTTTTGATTGATTTAGAGTTGATTTAGTATTTAATTTAATATTTAATTTTATGTAACTACTTAATAAAAGCTGTAAATTTCTCTTGTTATACAAAAAAATAAAATAAACATTTGTGATGTGGCATTAATAGGTTTCGGTGATTAGATTTCTCGAATTGGTATTTGATATGTGAAAAATTATATTGATTTGAACTTTATAATAATAATAATAATAATAATAATAATAATAAAATATTGATTGAAATTTAAATTGGTGGACGTTTATCTGTGGATTCTGGAACACGACTTTTTGATAAATGGGGGCTCACTCATTTTTTTTATTTTTTGTCCCCTTTATCCACATACTTTTATCATGTACATACGATTTCAAGAATCATATTCCAATGCGCATTTCTTTATTTTGAGGAAAATAAATCGGCCTGCACTCTACATTTATTGTTTGTGATAGATGATTACATAAGTGACGTACTTACACTTGTGAGGTTCGAATATATAACTTTTGCATATAAGATAATCACCTCAAGCCCATATTGTTTTCATTTCATTCCAATTGTCCAATTTCTTATAGGTATAAAAAATTTAAAAAAAAAAAATATTAGTTGTGTGTAGAGGATTAATAAATTAGTGTGTTTCATTAAATAATCTATAATACTCATTCCGTCCTAATATTTGTGGCTCAATTGGTTCCGACAGGAAATTTAGGAACTAATGTGTAGAGTAGATTATTTGACTTTTTGATAATTGATTTTAAGCCACACAATCATTACTTTTTTTAAAAGTGAGCCATAAATAAATGAACATTCATTTCGAAAAAATGAATTATAAATATTGGGACCGAGGAGGGAGTATTATTTTAATAAAAAGGGAAATTAAACAATTGGAATGAGATGAAATATCGACGTTTTGAATTCTATACTGCATAATTAAAGAGGCAGCTTATAGTATACTACTGATTGGGAATCTTCTAAAAGTAAAATTATTGATAATCAATGGAATCTAAATTATAGTAGTAATATATATTTGTAAAAGAAATTTAGAAATACAGTAGGATATACAACTCACTTCATAACATGCATTCAAAAACACATGTCGCCACACACACGCAGCTTTTGACAAGTTATTATTTGACCTCAAGCGCCTCATTAGTCTCCCTCCCTCCCTCTCTCTCTCTCTCTCTCTACACGCTCATACAATCGGTTTCTCCGAGAAATTTGAAGGAGAAAAGGTTAGCTTTCCATGCCCTATCTATTAGCCTTTTCTTCCGATTACTGGAATCAGGTTTTCTGTTTTACTCCATTTTGAATTATGTTGCATGAATGTTGATGGTCAAGCCAACTTTTTGAATTTTTTGCATCACTATTTGTAACGATTACGTATTGACCTTGTATGTCTTTTCTGAGTTTTTAGCTGCATTACGATTTTGTTTGTGTATAATATTTAGGGGGAATTTTAATTTTGATGAAGTGTTTCAATAAATGTGGAAATTATTGGAGAAATCTGCTGTTCCAGGACTATCCAGATCCAATTTGTCGTGATTGCGACTATCTGTGATGCCAGTTTCCCGTGTTGCTTATCTGATGAAATCCGAGATCTTTGCTGTTTCGTTTTTCTGATCTCTATGAACCTTGTATTTTCCAGAGAGTTGAAGATTAATTAGTGAAGATGAGTGAATCGAAAGCTAGAACATCCTTGATGCCCTCGTCTTCTTATAAACTCCCTGATTTCAAGCAATCTGTAAAATTGAAGTATGTGAAGCTTGGATATCATTACCTCATAACTCATGGAATGTATCTATTTCTATCACCTCTGTTGGTAATTGTTGCGGCCCAACTGTCCACATTCTCTCTGCAAGACCTTTTTGTTCTTTGGGACCATCTCCGGTTCAATCTCATATCGGTGATTGTTTGCTCCACCCTCTTGGTCTTCTTGACTACAGTGTATTTCCTCACACGTCCCCGCCCTGTTTATCTCGTGAATTTCTCGTGTTATAAGCCGGATGATGATAGGAAGTGCACTAGGCAGATTTTCATGGAGAGGTCAGGGCTGACTGGTACTTTTACTGATCAGAATCTTGAGTTCCAAAGGAAGATTCTTGAGAGGTCGGGCCTTGGAGAGGATACTTACCTCCCCGAGGCTGTACTGAGGGTTCCACCGAATCCTTGTATGGCAGAAGCTAGGAAAGAAGCGGATATGGTGATGTTTGGTGCGATTGATGAGTTGCTTGCGAAGACATCTCTGAATCCGAAGGATATTGGGATTTTGATTGTGAATTGCAGCCTTTTCAATCCCACGCCTTCTTTGTCTGCCATGGTTATTAACCATTACAAACTTAGGGGGAACATCATTAGCTACAATTTGGGCGGGATGGGCTGCAGTGCTGGTTTGATATCAATAGATCTAGCTAAAGATCTGCTTCAGGTGCAACCAAACACTTATGCTTTGGTTATTAGCATGGAGAACATCACACTTAATTGGTATTTCGGTAATGAGAGATCCATGCTCGTCTCCAACTGTCTCTTCCGTATGGGAGGTGCTGCCATTTTGCTGTCAAACAAAAGATCAGACTACTGGAGAGCCAAGTATCAATTGGTCCATACTGTCAGAACCCACAAAGGCTCAGACGACAAATGCTTCTCCTGCGTCACTCAGATGGAGGATCCTAATGGGAAAGTAGGGGTTGCTTTGTCGAAGGACTTGATGGCTGTGGCTGGTGATGCCCTAAAGACCAATATCACAACATTGGGTCCTCTTGTTTTACCCATGTCCGAACAGTTGCTCTTCTTTGCTACATTGGTGGGGAAGAAGCTGCTGAAGATGAAGCTGAAGCCATACATTCCGGATTTCAAACTGGCCTTCGAGCATTTCTGCATTCATGCTGGTGGCAGGGCTGTGCTTGATGAACTGGAGAAGAATCTCCAGCTCTCCGAGTGGCACATGGAGCCTTCACGGATGACTCTGTACCGATTTGGCAACACTTCCAGCAGCTCTCTCTGGTACGAATTGGCATACTCAGAAGCCAAAGGAAGGATTAAAAGGGGAGACAGGACATGGCAGATAGCCTTTGGATCTGGTTTCAAATGTAACAGTGCTGTCTGGAAAGCTCTTAGGACTATAAATCCAGCTAAGGAGAAGAGCCCGTGGATCGATGAAATTCACAAGTTCCCCGTGGATATCCCTAAAGTTGCAGCTATCTGATTATGCTCTATCCTTGTTCGTGTGTGTCGTGTGCAGATTGGAGACGAAACTAATACCTAAACTGCAGATCCGCGGTTGCCTTAATCGTTCTTTCTATTTCTTCCGTGCCTGGCCTCTTGGTGGACGATGCTTCTGCAAATGCATGTCAGTCAGGAATTTGTTGTTTGTAGATGGTAAGAATTGGAAGCCTAATTTTTGCTTTACCTTCCTTTAGATTGATCTGAGCTAGCAAGTTTTAGGCATTCTTGGAGATGTAGGAGAAATGTGTAGTGATGATGGAGCCACCTTAACATGCTAGGGTATTCATTTTAACCCATTCATGGCTTTTCTTGAAGGAACTTGTGTGGATTGTGCATTGCTTTATCTCATTATGAGTATTATTTCTCTTGTATTTAGAAGTAATTTGCCAGATCAAACAAATGCAAGTTAAGCGCAATAAAGATAATGTAGTACAGTTGACATAAACACTAGTTCCAACTTGATGTTTTGGCCTCACAACATGCCACAAATAGAACTTCTAAAATGTGGCCAGCCTAATATAGTAATACGCTTCTGCTAAATGACAACTCATTCCTTGGTAGACTTGTTGATGAGGGACTTGTGTATATGTGGGATCACACCACCGCCGGCAATGGTTCCTTTTATGAGGGTATCGAGTTCCTCATCACCGCGTATAGCCAGCTGCAGATGTCGGGGCGTGATACGCTTCACCTTCAAATCCTTACTAGCATTTCCAGCCAACTCCAAGACTTCAGCAGTTAGGTACTCTAGAATGGCTGCAGAGTAGACAGCAGCAGTGGCACCTACCCTTCCATGGGCCATAGCTCGCTCCTTCAGGAGCCTGTGAATACGACCAACGGGGAACTGCAGGGGAAAATGACAGTCATTCCCATTAGATTGAACAAATAAACTTGAACCAGCATCGGTTGAGTCACAAATCTATAACTGGAGTAGTTTAGTGCGGGTCAAAACAAGAATAGGGAACATGTATCCTAGCAATCAAGCAAGGTAAAATAGCTCAACGCTCAATGACTTTGAGGCCACAAGAAGCTCATATAGCTCAATCAGGAAAACATTTTACTACATCTCATCTCCTTCACTACATTGTTTCACATTCATCCAAGACATAAGAAATGAGATCGAGTCTACATAACATAAGTACCATTATTTCATCAGAAGTGAGTTGTCGAACTCAACCTTCATGTTTGTATAAGAACACAGTCTCATTTCAGATATGGAAAGACAAAACCTAAACCTTTCTTGAAGCCATTATAAAGTAGCAGCGGCGACTTCATCCCGATCCAAGAAACTATATGCAAAAGACATTTTAAACAAAAGGCAAAACCCACAATGAGAAGCATAATATTCTGCAGAAAATCTAGTCTGAAGTAACCTACACTGCAATTGTACGAAGCAGCAGCCAATCATGTTACTAGATTGGCACCTAATAAGTTTTTTCTGTACAACATTCATGGTGATTAATTCAAGTTCCATTCTAGCACAACTGTTCAACATCCTACTTCCATTTCAAAATTATGAAAGGCCCAACCCAATTATACTGGTTTACTCTCCTTCTTCTTCTTACAATTCCAAATTCATAACAAGTCATCTGACCCAAAACTCAATCTAAATGGAAGCTAACAGTGAATCCAATTTAAGGCGTAGTATCCATAGTGTAACTAACATCACCACGACCAGTACTAAAAACGTGGTCCGTAAACACAAAATTAATAAATTAATAAAACGGAGAAAAATTAGTCTAGAAAGTACGAAATAGGACAAATCCACGGAACAATTAACATGAATTACATGAAAATAGAGGGAAAATTGAGAAATAGAAGGAAAAAACCTGAAGTCCAGCTCGAGAAGAGCGAGAGGTGGGTTTCTTCTTGTCCTTATCTTTGGAAGACGGAGTTTTCCCCGTCAACAACCCCTTAGCTCCTTTCCCCGACATTCCCTACTTCTTAACACAGATCCGAAAACTCACACGCAATTACGAAGAAAATCTCGGCGCTTCTCTGTCTCTATGCAAGATTATCGCGACTCGACAAAATCGATAGTTCCTCTCTACGAACGCACCTGTTTGGATTTGTGTTGCGGACTTTAGAGATATAATTAAATGCGTTGGGGCCCGGAATCCGGACTCTACACATATCCGTATTCTAGGAGCGGGTCGGACAACTCGGGTTCTTCAAAACGTTGGAGGCCCAGTATTCTGACTTGGTTTGGGCCTTTGGCCCAACATAGAAAGAGCTAAGGCTTTAACTAATAGTTATTAATATTGGTACTCTCTCAGTCCCGGATGAAACATCATGTATTTTATTTTGGGTTGTCCCACACAAATGTCCTCTTTCTTAAAAAGAAAATAAATCTCTCTCACAAAAAATCACTTTTTTGTGGGCCCATTAGACCATTCTCTCTCTTAACACACAAGTCCATCACATAAATTACCGTGTCGAAAAGAAATAGGACGTTTCATCGGGGACGGAGGGAGTATTATTTTATAAAAGGAGTATTTAAGTGAGATTTTCTTGTGGTACTTATACTCAAATTTGAATATAACTAATAAATACTAATAGATTACTAATGTAATGTAATTAATAATTATAGATCGTATAAACGATGGGACCTTGATAAAGACCATCTACGTATGTGTACAAGAATTCAATTTCGTTGTGGATTTAATGGACAAGGAGTTCTATCATGAAACGGGACGAGGGACATTCGTATCTGTCAATTGAGGTGTGCATTACGTAAATCTTGATATTGCATAACAACATGTAAATCATAGAAAAAAAATGTATGTGGCATGAAGTAATAATGGTGGAATCCGAACAAAACTTCAAACATTATATTGCCTTATAATGGCTATTGTGTGTATTCCTACAACAAACATAGACTTCAACACATCGTAACACCAATAAACGACAATTCATACACATGAATCAAATAAACTATTATCAATTTGAGTATGCTCTGATAAGTGGTATCATATTAGAATATGGTCATTTATCCCTTTAAAATGAGTTATCAAAATGTATATTCAAAACAATATCATATTTAGTTGATTGTGCTTCTAGTTCTAGAAATTGACTTGGAATCTTGGATGAGATAGATATTTGAAACACCACAAGCCTCTCTCTCTCTCTCTAAAAATTTGTCCGTCAAAAAGTTTCCAATGCTTTAGGTCTAGAAGACAGAGACTTCCACGAGATATTTAAACACTAAAAACACATTTGAAAACAACTTTATTTAGGTCGGTAAGATTAATGCAACTTGAAAGCGAGATTAGGTGGATTGAAATTCGAAACTCTAGAATTTTACTCCTCTCTACCCCAAATCTATATGTCTACTTTCCTTTTTCGTCTGTCCCAAATTAATATGCCTATTAATAAGTTTTTTTTTGTCTAATTAAATGTTTCACTAACTTTAATAGATCTGATTAATGAGATAATATAAAAAATGACTCTTTTATTTAATTTTTATAATAACAAGCACAATTATGTCGTTAACTTTTTAGTAATTTACTTTAATTTATTCAAATTCAATATTAACATTTATCTAACTTTCACATCATTAAATTTTTTCTTAATACGTGTGAAAACACAAATAGGCATATGTATTTAGGACGGAGGGAGTAATAGATAACTCTGCTATTTTGAACATCTTTATTATATAATTAAGAGTTAAATCTCTTGGATTATGAGTGAATAAATTTTTGGCCACACATTCAAACTTAAGGCTAAGAAGGAGCCACAAGGTTTGGAAATGGATATTAAGTATCATATGCATCCCGCGAATAAGAAAATAATAAGTTGAAGTAAAATATTGAAATTTGTAATTAGTTGATGATGAATTACTAAAATTTTATGTTCATATTTTCAATAATTACTAGTAGAGAGATCATCAGTTGAGAATTATGTTGAGTAAATATGAAGTATTACTTGTGTTGCCTTCATCTCCTTCAATTTCATTCTATCTATGTTTATGTCCTTAAGTTTGCATGTGTGTTTGGAATTTTGATCGAAAATTTATCTCCTGCAATAAATTATATAATTCAAAGGACAGAGTGCACAAAACTCATTGTTTAGAGGTTTAACACTTTTAACCCTATAATTAATCATTATGTGACTTGCTAATTTATTATTGATACATGTTTGCAGGGGCGGATCCAAGGGGGGGCGGGTGGGTGCGACCGCCCCCCCTCCGCCGAATTTTTGTGCAATACTACGAGTTATCTTTTATATCTAGTAATTTTTATACTTGTTCCAATTAAATTTTCGATTCGCCCCGAAATTTTTAAATTTGTTATCCTAACTTTGAAAAATTTTAAAAAACGTATATTAAGTGTCACATATTTTAGTGGAGGTGTAGATTTTGAGTTTTGGATACCTAGTTTGGTAGAGTCAACTTATATAACTTGATGCAATTAATATACTATGATTTTTGTTTAATGCAATTAATATACTATGTTTATGTTTTCTTTTTTCATGTACTTACTGATATAAAATTAAGAACATTTGAAGTATAAATAAACTATCATTTAAATACTTATTAATTCCTCAGTTAGATATTGTTATTCTTCTTAATTTCCTCTAACTAAATTTAGAATGATGTCAAAATAGGATTTTGTACTATATTTTTTGAATAAATATAAAAAAATTTATGAGTTATTCATGAAAGAAGAATATAATCCTTAAATAAGCCATAAAGAATAAGTATAATTAGATTTAAGTAGAAAAATGTGCTAATTTTTTTTTTCGGGGGCTCCGCCCCCGAACCCCCGTACAAAGAAAACTCAAGCCCCGATAAATTTCGCCCCCCTAACCGAAAATCCTGGATCCGCCCCTGCATGTTTGAATTGCTAAAATGCTTTTTTTGTCCAACTTTCTTACTGTGAAACACATATAATATTTATATATATGAGGAGGTCCAAATGTGAACATGCTCTTATCGTGTGAACGTATAAACACTACACTTTAAAGACCAATGTATTGTACTTTCAAGACAAAGAATCTTGCAATTTAAATACTACACTTTCAAAATGATCGGATCGCACTTTAAGGGACATTTTTGTAATCCGACAAATAAAGGGTAGTATCTTTGTCTTAAAAATGCGAAGTACATTTATTTTAAAAGGATAGTGTTCACAAATTCACATAATAAGAGTTGTTCACACAGGAAGCACTTCATATATATATATATATAGGGTGTGGATCCTGTAAGAAGGAGTCTTAAGATAAGAAATAGAAAGAAATCTTAGTCTTACATTTAGCATCATCAATGGATGTAATTAATTAATAAATTTTAGTTTTTTTAACTGCTGAAAATAAAAGAAGTGGACCATTAAGGGTAAGTTTGTAATTTTGGATCGTATGTGTTTGAATCATAATTAACTTTCCTAATTTTTGTCTAAATCTTCTCCACTTTCCCACATATTTCTCTCTTTCTTTCACTCTCCAGCAAAGAAAAAAAAGGTGGATAACATATTCATCAAATTCACTCCTGACATTTCCATCTTCATTAAAGTTACACTCTCTCTCTTTTATTAATGTATGCATACATCTGATATAATATATGCATATTCTTATTTTTTTTTTTGTTTACTTGATTTATGTATGTCAGTTTTATAAGTTGATGCATACATGAATTACAATATATGCATATCATAATATTTTAGTATCCAACTTATTTATGCATATTTTTTCATTCTTTCTTTTCGAACGCTTTATACATGAAATCCGATATATGCATATCACAATATTAGTTTATGCATAGTATCGATATAATTTATACATATTTTATCACTCCTTATGTTTTCAATATGCATAGGAATATAATACTTTATTTTGTCATTATTTTTTGCATACTATCAATTAATCATACGAGAAATGCGGTATATGCATATCACAATATTAGTTCATGCATAATACCGATATAATTTATGCTTATTTTGTCCTTCTTTATGTTTTCAATATGCATAGGGGGTCATAATACTTTATTTTATAATTATTTTTTGCTTACTATCAACTAATCAGTGCATATTTTACTCGTTCTTTCTTTTTGAAGGCTTTATACAATGTATGCATATCATAATATTAGTCCATGCATAATATCGATATAATTTATGCATATATTATTATTCTTTATATTTTCAATATGCATAAGATCAAAATACTTTATGCATAAAATTATGGATATTCGTGCAGATCCAATCTTTACAATCTGGTTTCCATTGATGTTCAAATGGTGGCTTCTGGAAAAAGGATATAATATGATAACTCAAAAAATGAAAAGTCGGTACATAATGTCCAAATACAGAAAATGAAACTCAAACTTAGAAACCTAAATTTGATTTTATATGTAAATTACTGTATGTGAAATAAATGAAGTAGATTACGGTTACAAAAATAAAGAAAGTAATTGTATAAAGGAATTAGATTGCGGTTACCAAAAATAAAGGAAACAAATTGACATAAATAACCTTAATGATATCTTAATCAATAATAAAGTATTAAGGAAATACATAAATTTAAAATAATAACAACCATAGATTAAATAAAGTGGAGGGCTAATATTCCTTCTTATTTCTTATTTTAAGCCTCCTTCTCATATGATCCATATATATATATATATATATATATATATATATATATATATATATATATATATATATATATATATTCTAATAGAGTTGAAACTTGCATGCATGTGTCATGCATGCCATTTGTATGTCACATTTTGTTTCATTCTTACGTTTTATGTATAAAGTCAATTTACTATGTCATTGTATACGTATTTATGAATCAGGTTTCTAGAAATTCTAGGAGCGGTTTGTTAGTAATTAATTAGATCTTGACTACAAAAGCGTGGAGTAAAATAACTTCTAGAGCCGTTATGACAGTTGAGCTAAATTATTAATTTGAAATTTCACCAACTTGAATTTCTCGAACGTCAATAAGAAATAAATTATACTATCATGCAGCGGCTGCATGTTTACCCCCATTAACTAAGAGTATATATGGTATTTTGTTGTTGTTCATAATAACGGTTTAAACCTTAGTTGAATGCGTTGTTTCGTGATATATGCAAATCACTAGGTGAGTATACAAATCAATGGGGTTTGCGGGTGCCGTCTCCTCCAAATCATGTTGAAATTCAATTTTTACATGTAATTATTTTTAAAAAGAAAAAAATTCCGACACACCATCCAAAAAAAAATGAAAATCCTAAACTTCACTTCATTCTCTTCTAAAATTTCAGGTTTCGCCCCTTTTTTTGAAATTGTGGATCTATTCCCAAATCACAATTTATAATAACTACAGTTAAACCTCGATAAAATAATATTCGATAAGGTAATAATCTCGCTAAGATAATAATTTCTTCTGATCCCTATATGGGTCAATGCACTAAAATAATGTTCGATAAAGTAATAACTTCGTTAAATGAATATTTTTTCTTGGTCCCAAGATTATTAATTTATCAAAGTTTAACTGTATACCGTACGATTACTTTTATAACAATATAGAAGATTTTTTAGTAAAAAGAAATCGTTATCTTGTAACAACTGACAATTAGTATACACCCTACTTTGCCTTTTATATATCTTGGAGTTGGTAGAGTATCCACCATAATCTCTTAAAAAACATATTGGTATACATATGATAATATTCAATATTATAGGTCTACGATCGAGACTTCAATTAATTTTCCCTTTTCTATCTAAACAACAATTAGATGATCATATATATGTATTTGTTCCAATGAATATTTCTGCCCATGGATTGAAAAGAAATCGTTGACAGCAGTATGAAAACACAAATTCGATACTTCGGCCATTTTAATTTTCATTTTTTTTAATGTTTAACATATTGAATATTCCTAGAAAGTCCACATGGGTTTCATATTTGACTAATCCTACAAATACTTTTAAATCTAATTAATATATACTGAACTCAAATTTTAATCTCCTCCTAAAATGATTGGTCGTCACGTATTATAGAGAAAAAAGAAATTAGAAAAAGATAAATCTTCTCATAAATATATTTTATCTTCTATTTTAACTGTTGAATTAACTAATTATTGGAAAGGGAGTAGTTGTAATCAAGGCGGAAATAGAGGATCCTAACTATCATGTCTTTTCTATTGTTTTTTACTTTGTGTTTTTCCTACAATTCAACGTAAGTTGGAGGCCAAACATATATGGAATTCGCATATGGTTTGGAAACAAGTAGGTTTAGGAGGAATATGTATGACTATTAACAGCAACTAAATATTGCATCATAATATATATTTTTTCTTCCACTTGGACTAATATTGCTTTTGTGTGAAAAGAAACGATAAAATCTTTAAATTAACAATTATAAAATTATAATATTCAATTATTACTCATTTCCAATATATGGGCATGATGATAATTCAAACAGTTAGTATTTTTTGAGTTATCCGAAATCGTGGTTGTAGACGGGGATGATTTAATTAATAATAATATAGCGGATTTTGTAATTTTTGGGAGAGTGATATTTCCTTTTTTTAAATATAAAAAATTTGAGGTTATATACAATTTAGAGTCAATTTCCAAAATAGACTTTTCAAAAAACTTATTTACCAAAATAATCTTCTTTAAAACTTATTTGCCAAATTAGTTTCCTCTATAAAGTTATTTCTCAAACTAATTTCCAATATACCACATAAGCATCTATGTGGATATCAAATATTTTATTTTAAAAGTTAATATATTTTTTAACTTTTTAATTAGAAAAATGATTGAAAAGTGAAAACTAATAACAAAGTTTTTGTTAATGAAAAATATTTAAATTAATCAAATATAAACATAATATTTTTAGTTAGATATACGTTTCAATTTTTATTTGTTCATCCTTATGAATAAATATATATATATATATATATATATATAAAACTTAATTAAAACATTCCCATAAACTTAATTTATATTCAATTAAAAGTTTTTTTTTCAAAATGTCATTATCTGACATGGATTTTTTTTTTTTTGCCAAGGAGTCAAAATGAACAAAATCTATTTTAAATTTATTTGAAAAAAGTGTTTATTCAAGAAAATACTTTTTATCTTTTGGCTTAAAAAATAATTATTTTTTATGATAAAAACTTAATAGATACTATATTGTTAAACAATCCAAATAAGCAAGCCAAATTAAAGTAGTGTTTGGAACAGCTTAAAAAAGCTGTTTATGGGCTTTTTTATCGCATAAGCACTTTTTTAAGTGTTTGGTTATCTTGCTTCTGCTTTTTTCGGCTTAAAATAAGCTGAAATAAGCAGAAGCTAATAAGCAGGTATTAGGGTGCTTTTAGAAGCGGTGACATTTTTGCAATTTTGAAGAAAAGATTAAGCTGTTTTTTAATGGACAATCCAAACACTGACATTTTTGCTTAATAGAAACTTTAAGCAGCTTTAAGCACAAGCAGTTAAAAGCTGCTTAAATAAGTTGTTCCAAACACTGCCTAAATTGTCAATTGTTTGTTTCGTATATTTACAAATATGTATAAATTAAAGTAAATGCATCAATTTTCTAAATTTAAATTATTAATTTAAGTATGTTTACATTAATGAAAAAAACTATTATTAGTTGTCATTTTCTAAATTTAAATTATTAATTTAAGTATGTTTACATTAATGAAAAAAACTATTATTAGTTGTCATTTTCTAAATTTAAATTATTAATTTAAGTATGTTTACATTAATGAAAAAAACTATTATTAGTTGTCATTTTCCTATTTAAAAATGTAAAAATAACATAAATTTAAAAATAAAATACTTAATATTCACATAGATAATTATGTGGCATAGATAAGATTAGTTTGGATGTGTAAATTTATAGAAAAGATTAATTTGGGAAATAAATTTTATAAAAGATTATTTTGGGAAATATATTTTTTGATAAGACTATTTTGGCAATTTGCTCTACAATTTAAGGGTGGTAGTGAACCACACTCTCTAAATATGCCACTAACCGCAGTTTCTGTCATCACAAAAGAAGGCTCCGTTTGGTTCGAAAAAGGAAATGAAAATGCAATCAAGTATCAAAATTTTAGAGTTATGTAATGTGAAATCGAAGCTGAAATTAGTTGTTAGGTTTATTGCATGAATTAACCTAAAGGCTTGGAGGCCGGACGGGAAAAGGTTTAAATCCTTTGTGAGTTTTCGCAAACCAAACACCTTGAATGAAACAAACTTTTAATTTAATTCCACAATCCATTCTTTTTCGTAAATCAAATGAGACCTAAGTGAGAACCGCTTAAGTACAGTCATATGCAGATGGAGAGGAGGAACCCACCATGACCATGTGTGTGAGCCTGTCAATTATGATTAGTTTAAGATATTTGAATTCTCATGTGTTATTTACAGACTAGAGTATAAGAACGGAGTTTACCCAATACGCACTTCGATAGCGCCTGTGAGTTATTCTCGTCTTCCAAAAAAAAGGGGATACTACATTAAATTTTTTTCCCCCTCAAATTCCTCAATTTTGCCAGTAATTCTAGAAATTCCATATCCACCCCTATCACACGTATGATTGTACTAATAATTGAATTTTATCTCATTGACCTGGCCATTCAACGTCTGGAATGTCGTATGGGGCATGCACTTTTCTTTAAATCACAGCCGGACAGTATGGTGGTTGGCGCTCGATTCACATTAATTGCATTGCATCTTGGGTTATTTATTGATTTGGGAAATTGAGTATTGGAAATATTCATATAATTAAAATTTCATTTTAGTCATGTCGTCTTCATTCTCAAATTAAGTATCCGTCCCGCCCGACTTGTCTTTTTTATTTTCGACACAAAAATTAAAATGAGTGAGTGGTTGTGTGTAGATGAGTGAGTGATTATGTGTAAAAAGGTAGGTCCCATAAAGAAAAAATTGAGAGTTTATATAGTAATTATTTTCCTTTTTATGAAACAAAAAAAATCGGGTGGAACGGTTCGAAAAGAAATACAAAACAAGTCGGACGAGACAGATGAAGTAGCACTATGAACTTCAAAATCGATATTTAACAATGGGTGTCTAAAGCAACTTCATATAGTATATATAAATAGAGGCATTGTTGGCCTACGTACTTAAGTTGACACTTCGTAATCGTGTATTATTAAGTGGGTGTTTTGCTAATGTTTATTATAAACACTTTTTATTTATTTTTGCTTATATTTTTAAATAAAAGTAAGGGTTTTTTGCATCAATATAGAAAATCAGATATTTTTTATAGTTTCAAAAATTACTAAGCTTTAAGTATGATAAAGTGTCTCAATAGATGTTTAGCTGCTTAATTTTAGATGAAACGACAAAAAAATAAATTATAAATACTAAAAAAATATTATGCAGTCAGTTTCAATTTTTATTTTTCCTTTTCTTATTGATAACGTTTGGAGCTACAATGTGATGACCCCAGTAACTCATTTAAATAGCTAGTTTTTAGGTGAGAATATTGGCAACATTTGAATACGTCCACACCACGAAAATTCCTAGCCATGCAAATTAAAGTGGCTACTTTATAGAAGGATATGACAAGACAAAAGCACTCATACAATTCAATTATAATTTTCACCACGAATGAATCTCTTGTCGGATCGAAAAATCGAGATAAGATAGAAGCAAAGTAGGCCAATCTCTTTCAAATGCTTAAATATACACAAGACTTCTAATTTATCCGTTACAATGTTCACGAATTATCTCAAAAATACTAAATATACGGATGTTTGGATGTATCACGTTCGTACTGTAAAATTTAATTTTCCACAAAAGTGTATGCTTCAATTTCTCAGCAGCTTCGTATCGAATGTCCCAATGGAATTCAAAGCCTGCGCATAGAATGGGGTTCATTCAGTCAGTTTCCACAATGGGTTAAATTAAATTAAAGTAACGATCAAGTTAAGCTACATAGATTATTCAATTTATTTGACCTTTATTTTAATTCGATTATAATAAAATAATAGCCATACTTACTGTTTAAATTCCACGTTCAAGTAATTAACCGCGGGACCGGCAATTGTTTGGAAGGCCGCATCCGACAGCACAATGCTCGAGCCCTCACGCGCGGGCCGAGAGCCCGAGGATTGGGCCCGATCCACGATCTTGATCTGGATGGTCTGGCCCGGTATGCACGACTGCGGCACCGGACCGCTGATGCACTTCACCAGATACTGCCGCCCGCACGCCGCGCCGTCGTCCCAAATCCCCTCCCCCGCCGCCGCGAACAGGTTGCTCGTCGGGAATTGGGAGAAATCGCCGCCGTAACACGCCGTCGCTGCGAAACAATAAATCATCAAAAATTTCAACTTTCAACTTTATACCCTTCATTGTTTAATCTCTTAAGATTTGGTGGAGTTGAAGAACTTACGAGTGTAGGGAGAGGAATAACTGCTGGCGGTGCCAATGTCGGCCCGGGAAAATCGAAATTGCGGGCCGAGAAGGAGGAGGATGAAACAAATGAGTCCGAATGGGGGCTTCAACATCCTCGAGATATTGATCTGAAATCATTTACATTAAATCATTTAGGATGAAGAATTATATGATATGCTTATTTATAACGTATATATAGTTGAAGTCAACGGAAACAACGTGGCATTAGGTATCACGTTTAGAAAAATATCTTCTGTCCAATTGATATCTGATTTAAAACGACGTAATTTTGTATTTAAAAATATATTATTTAATTATTTTAATTTTTTTTCCATCTTATCTTTTTAATTTGTTGTTTTTCAATATAAAACTACGTTTTTTTGAATCGGACATCAATTTGATAAAGATTTATTAGACAGGTGATCTCATGCCGATTTATTGAGGTTCGCCTAGAAAGAGTGTAATATGAAAACAATAAACTGAATATAATTAATATCTATTTGGGGATTATATAACTAGTCAAACAATATGGCTTTACGATACAAAATGTTAAATGAATAATGATGTGCGTGTACAACACGGAAAAAGAGAATAATATCTCTTCCTCTTTGCATCCGAACTAAAGTTGACCATACAAAATATTTTTGAATTCATCAACTTGAGTATAAAAATATTACTAGTAATTAATTTGTTTTATTCTTGTAGCCGTTATGTGACAGATATATATTACATCAAACGATTTCGATGAAATTGGAGCCCACGACTTTAATTTGGAGGATAATCCATACTCATAAGTCATTATCATATTGAAAATATTTTTATAAATAAGGGTGTTGAGGTACTCGGCTATGATATATGGTTGGTCTCAAATTGAATATTATAAGATATTTTATCTAGCCACTAATCATATACTCCCTCCGTCCCGCTTGATTTGTATTGTATTCATTTTCGAACCGTCCTATTCGACTTGTTTTGTTTTCTAAAAAAGAAAATAATTACTACATAAACTCCCACTTTCTACACGCAATCATTTACTCTTCTACACATAATCACTCACTCATCAAAATATTCGCTGCAGAAACCAAACAAGACAAGTTAGTAGGGATGGAGGGAATACAATGTTCGAATACTAATTTGAACTACCGACTGGCTGCCGATTTTTTACGCGCTTATTGGAACTCGGAAATCATTACTTAGTGCTAGTGGATGTTGATTGGGACAAAAAAATTAGGCTGGATTCGGGTTGCTAGGCGGCGAGCAAAAATTGTAACTCAACCAAAATAGAAGAGTAAAATTGGTTCATTCACTTATGAGAGTATAGATTTGGTGTTTATAATTAAACCTCACATTTTTTTAGTTTAAATTTTTTATTGATGTATACTATTTTTACTTGAAGCCTGGAAAATATTTTTATGTCTTAGCCCAAATTTATACTCCGTTCATCCCATTATTCTTATCTTAGTTGTGTTCGATCAGAAGGTTTAAGAAATTGAGTAGAAGTATGTTAAAATGGGTGGAAGTGTGTTAAAGTGGTGGTATCCACTCTTTAAATTGATTGTCGTCCATAAGTTATTTTCCTTTTTTGAAAGAAGACAAAGATAGCGGAACAATTGAAAATAAAAAATTAAGACAACATTAACTGGACATATGATATAAAATATGTGTAAACTCACTTTGCAGATTCCGCCTGGTAATTAGAACTCAAACGGCGGTGATTTGAGGTAATTTTAGAGAAGACAAGGAGAAACGTCGGTGATTTACGGTGATTTGTTCTTTTTTATTGTAATATACTAATATTAATTGTTTTTAGGGTTAAATAATTAACTAGATAATGTATATATATAATATAATGTAATATACTATAATATAATATAATTAACAAAAATATAATTAATTTAATGCGTATCAGTTCGGACGGTTAATCGTCGGTCTTCGACATATAAAAACCATAACCGCAACTAATATGCCCGATCTTTAAAATTATATAAAAAAACTAACTCATCGATTCAATTAACTATTTTTTCTTTACGATTTCGACATGATTAGTCGATCGATTCGGTTCTCAGGTCTTCTTTGCTCAGCACCTCATCCCTCTAATTGAAGTTACTTTTCACAAATTTGAATTTTCATTAATATCTTTTAGATCTAACTTTATCATAATTACTTCGCCTAATATAATATATTGATTAATTTATGAGATTCACACCATTAGAAGCATAGATTATAAACTTTAATTTGGTGTACGGTACTTCGCATGCAATCAGCTTGTATTTATAACTGCTTTCACTTCAAATATGATTTCTTTTTTTTGGATGACTACGGTTACTGAAATGTGCACTAGGTAAACCCTGCTTCTGTGATCTAGCCTGCAAACAACACAGGGGGGTTCAACCACCCTAAACTAACTATAGGTGATAGACTCACACGGTCTTGGTGGGTTTTGAACCGATGACCTTCCGGCCACAGACTACCCACCTTAACGGCTAATATCATCCCAAGGGGACAATGATTTCTTGTTTGGTGTAGGTCGTTCATCAGTTGCACTAGATTTGGCGGGAGTTGAAACGTTATTTCGTTGATTGATCACGCCATTTCTACTTTAAACTCCGTTTAGCTGCATGCTGTTTTCATAGCACAGAAGATGAATTAATGGCTTCGTGCATTTTTATAGTTATATGACCTGCATGCTTTACTTGATTATAGCAAAAACCATGTATAGCCTAAAGACTCCATTCAAGGGAGTCAAGAATGATTTTAGGAACAAATTATTGTGAATTATATTTTCAAAAAAACGAGTATTTCCAACACAGAATGTATAATGTGAATCATACATAACATTAAGGAAGATTGTTCTCACAAATTCTCAAGAAAAATGTATACAAGATGGGATTATGTGACGCTAAGAATCTATGATGAGTCAACCCAATGAATGCATCACAACTATATCTAGGAGCGTAGCCACATGGGTGCTGGTGGGGGCCAGTGCCCCCATGGAGCTTTTGAAAATCATTATGTATAATTCTCAACTAATGATCTGCTATTCTAGTGGTCAAGGTATTTGGTTCTTGGGCTGTTGATTTTTTCAAAATTGTGTTTATATTCTCTACTAGAGAAGGATTGTGTTTATATTCTCTACTAGTATATCAAAATTGTGTTTATATTCTCTACTAGAGAAGGATTGTGTTTATATTCTCTACACGATACTTTTCATAAAGTAATACTCTCTTCGTCCCATTATTAATGTCTCACGCGTTTTTTAGTTGTCCATTATTTATGTCACATATCAAATAAGGAAATAAATAAGTAGACCACAATCAATCTAAGCAAGTGGACCCCACCCCTTTATACTTTTACACCACAACTTTACACCTTTACCTCCACTATCTTAATTACGGCCATCTCCCAATGGGACATAAATGATGGGATGGAGGGAGTATATATTTTAAATCCTTCCAACAATTCTACACTCTAAAGTTTACTAGTTGATAATAAATATATTTTAGATTTACTAGAATTTGAGTTTTAGCTTCATATTTAGATACTTTTCATAAAATTCAAACATTATGTGTACATTGGTAATGTAAATAATAATATGCAATGCACGTTAATATTTTTCAAGATAGACTTTTACAAGCATGTTTGCTTGTTGGCTCTCACGGACCGATATCTCTGACTACACGTACGCCAATGACTATACCTCTAACTAAAAAGAAAAGTCAGCTGCACCTTCAGTAGCCAAGATAAGATGGTCACCATCTCTTACCAGAGACAAATCTTCAACCAAATAACCATCTTTCGTCGTGATTTTTGTCCCACGGAAGCCAAATTTCTGGTAGCCAACATCAAGAAGATCCGAAAAGGAGGCAGGCAAAAGCACCAGCTTCCCAGCAGTGTCACCCTTCTCCGGACAGCTAAGAGTCACTCTAGGGCAACTCTGCGCCGTCTCAACCATGTAAGAACCTGGAGAGCTGGACACTCCCACTACACAAATTTTATGATGTTAGAAACTAACTTATTCAAGAATTTATAAGGCCTACTAGACTCACATTCATTCTGTCTTTGGCTAGCTGTGATGATCCCTGCAAGTGAGCCCCTCATACTCGTTTGCCTCCTCCTCGCCCTCGACCTTATGCTTTCACTCCCCTCTACGGAACCTGATCTTCTGTAAGAAGGCGGTTGAGGTGACGCGCCACCTCTCTGGCCGTAGTGGTACTCCGACTTTGGCATTGTTTCCAGTAACATCTTGATCTCTTCATTCCCTTGATGATCAGCTAAGGCTCGCGGAGTCCATCCATCCGCATCTGCCTTATCCGGATCACCTCCATTCTCTATCAGAATCTTGCAAATCTCAACACTTTCAAGAGCTACAGCTTTGTGCAGAGCTGTGGCTCCGTGGCTGTCGGCCAGCGTTACATCCCCTCCGAACTTGATAATGTCCTGGAGAAGGGACGCATCGTTCTGCTCAGCAGCAAAGCACGCAAACTCCCCAACGTCTCCAGAAGACAACGTCGCCCCATTATCAGTCAGCACCTTCACAACACCCTCATTTTTCCCCAATATGGCATCCCATAATGGAACATTTCCTTCGGAATCTGCATAAGAAATGTTGTATTTGCGTGTTCTTGAAATGTTAACTAGGAAGATCGATAAGCGTACCTTTTCTGTTAGGGTTAGCCCCATGATCCAGAAGGAGAACAACACATTCTACAAACCCTTTTGATGCTGCAAGATGCTGCACCATACACGTAAAATCGACCATCATTCTGCTGCATCTACTACATAAACAAGGAATCAATAAAGAACGCAGAATAGGCATTATTACCAAAGCACTGCGTCCATTGCTGTCCAACTCATTTGGATCATTACCTCGTATTAGCAACTGATCCAACATAAGATTATCACCTCTGTCTGCAGCGAAGCATAAGCTCAGAGGCATGTCGAACCGTCCATGAGCCAGCATTTGCTCTGTGTATGTCAAGATTTCTTGCATCGCAGGGTCTTTGTGCTCTTTCAGATGCTGCACAAAATTCGACATAGTTGCATATACAGAGGTTCAGTTACTTTGGTACAACACTAGTTAAGGTTGTCTCTTTTGTCTACCTCGAGAAGATTGTTCATGATTACTGTTGCGTCTCCAACATTAGTCTGGAGAATATTCATGAATGCAGTCCGGTTCAGCCGCAAAAGCTGGCTCAATCTCTTTGTTCGAACGGTAAAAACTTGTGGTCTGTAGCAAAGAACACCAACTTCACCACAAACATCCCCCATCTTCAAATCTCCGACAACCTAAAAATCACCATTACACAGACATCTTAGGATCATTCACACTCAGTAAAGATAATAAAGCAGAACAATGTTGGGATTTTACCCTCTCCTTTGCATTTATGTGTGAAATAAGATCCTGCCACAAAGAACATGTGGGGTCACTACCTAAATAAACAGCATAGTGCATGCAATGCAGCTTTGTAATATTAGAGAGAGAGAGAGAGAGAGAGAGAGAGAGAGCGAGAGAGAGAGAGAGAGATTACCACTGCCCCATTAACCAAAATATACATATCTGTGGGTGCTTCATTTTGTAAGATTATATCTTCTCCATGGGGGAAATATTCAGCTTTCATCTCCGAGACCTGCAATTTAGAGAGTTTAAGATCATTAAATGCCTTCACTTGGAGCGACAAAAAGAAAGGATAGGGTGGTAATTACCAGCTGAAATAGAAGATCATTTGACACCCCTTGGAACAAATAGACTTTATCAACCAGAGAGTAGAAGAGAAAATGTGAGATGCTTGTACGAATCGCCTTCGGAAGTGAATCGACAGTCTCCTGCTGCTGCACCCCTTCAGAGTCGATCCTATGCTTTAGGCTCAAGTGAGCAACCATTTGATCTGTCAGGTGCTTCGGAAGTCGGTTCCTATGGCCAAAACTCGAAGCAGCATCTATAGTTTCTCTCTAAGAGAATATCAAATTCAGATGATGACCGAATTGAAACAAAGACAGAGTACAGTTGATATACACTTACATATTTCCTAGTTCTGTTGGTAGCTTCAACAATCAAGTTGGTGAAGTTTCCTATGATGTAGCATGTAAGGCCAAGGATGTATAATATATAGAAGATGTCGAATACCATTTCCACCGTGTTCACGGGGTGTAGATCGCCATAGCCTACTGTCGCGACAGTGACGATGGACCAGTAAACGGATATAACATACTTGTCCCACAGATGCAGGTGATGAAAATCTTCGGTTTCATCAACTGCAGAGGTGATCCAGGTTTTGGTTGGGTCCTTATGCTTATCAGCGAGAAGATAGAAGCAGCAGGCCGCGACATGAATAGAAAAGAGAGTGCCCTACACACAACATCACTTGCTTTAGCTTTAGTAATATGAAGTTGCAGCAGCAAGTGTCTTTATACGATAAATACTCACACAAACCAGCTTTACTGTTCGAACCACGACGTAGTTAAAATGCGTGTCTTTCTCCATTCTGCAAGAAAAAGGGACTGTAATAAACTCACTCTAAATGATTCAATGCAATGGTGAAAAAAACAAAGTATAACTCTACCTCTCAAACATTGCACTGACTCTTCTGATACGCCAGAGGCGTAGCATAGTGAAGTAGCCGTATGAATTAGTATGAAGCGGCATGACTCTGTGTATTAACTCATAAGGGATGGAGGAGATGACATCGAAGACAAGCCCCGTTCTCGCATACCTAAAAGCAATCTTCTTCGGCTCGTCGACCAAGAGATAAGTCGATTTGTCGAGATAAGCAACAAAGAAGGAGAGGACAATGTCGATCAAGAAGAAAGCGTTTACGACGTTGTCCGTGATGGCGAGGGGGCCCTTCGGTCCCATGAGGAATCCGAACTCGAAGGGAGACACCCACGCCGTGTAGAAGACTAACACGACCAGGAACGATTGCCAAGTTCTGCAGAACAAATACGACGACACACTTAACCAAACACTTGGCGAGCGTGGTGAGTTAGATTACACGTACCTGTAGCGGTGATCGAAAGGGGATACGATGAGGTGGCGGAGCTTGTGCTTGGGAACGCTGTGGGCGCCGAGGGGTGGAAGGAGGCCCTCCGTGAAGCTGTCCATGCTCTGGGCCCCTTGCGACGTGGACCGCTCCATTTGACCGTCGATTGGTTTGATCTTACTCATTGATTTGTCTCTTTTTCAATTCCAACACCATGCATTAATTAATCTTGTTTTTCCTCTTGTATCATTTCTTCTTCCTTTCAAGAGATATTCATGTGTTGGCGAGTGTTGGAGCCTAACTTTTCTCCTGCTTCTTCTCTACTTCCAGAAATAAAAGGGGTTATATGTGTCTTTCCACCCACTTGCAAAATTATCCTGAAATGATCCAAATTAATAGGCGAATCCGACGGGGTCGGTCCTAAAAAACTAGAAAAAAATAGGGACTCCGAGTGAAACAAAAAAATGGGCCCTTAATATAGAAAATTAAGGTCTCATATTTACATAATATATTTTGTTTAAGAGAACATACAAAATGTTTTTTTAGTTCATTGGAATTTGTATGTCTTCTCTTTCATGAGGTTTGCGCTTGATCTATATTAACTATATTTTACAAATTAATTTTTTATTGGGCTTCGAAAAATATTAAGCCTTGAGCGGTCGCACACCTCGCACGTGCATAAGGCCTCAGGGGTTGGGATGGAAAATTTTGGAGGTAAAAAAGTGGATTAATTCTTCTACACCAAAACTTTTATGTTTGTTTTTTACATCTATATTGCCAAATTTTCTTTCTTCTGGTTTAAACTTTTTAGAAGAGCTTATTCCAATTTATTCTAAATATAATTTATTATTTCGTTTTCGGACTACATCCTAATTTTCAGGTTGTAGTAAAAGTGTGTTTATTGCATTCTAATATCAATTATTTAATTTAATTTTATGGCTATTGAACTGTCGAAGTATAACGAATGCATGAGAAAGACCTTGACTGTTATTATGGAAAATAATTCTTCATGTAGCACTCGACCCTAGAAGCATTTTGCCCTCTTTTCTTCTCAATCTAACCAATCATTTTTATAAAAATGTGTCACAAGTATGATATGATGCAACATTTCTCTCTGAGGTTTTCTTGAATATTAATAGGATTTAATTTCTCTTTCCCTTACAATTCAAATCAAGATTGCCTCTACCTTTATGCGTGTGATTGACATTTTTTTTCCCAAACTTAACTCTATGCAATAAATTAAATACTCCCTCCGTCTCTATTTTATATGCCTATTTATTTTTTCACATAGTAAATAGGCATATAAAATAGAGACGGGGGAGTATTTAATTTATTGCATAGAGTTAAGTTTGGGAAAAAAAAAAAAAAATTTAATGATATGAAAGTTAGATAAATGTTGGTATTGGAATTTGAGTAAATTAAAGCAAATCACTAAAAAGTTAATGTCATAATTGTATTTGTTATTATAAAAGTTGGATAAAATAGTTTTTTTCTATATTATCATATTAATTAGATTTATTAAAATTGATGAAAGATTTAATTAGATATAAAAAAATTATTAATAGGCATATAGATTTGGGACGGACAAAAAAGAAAAGTATGCATATATATTTAGGATGTGGAGGGAGTAGTTGTTATAAGATAAATTAGTACATTTTTATAGTTTAGTGGAACCGCACAAAACTAATAATTGGGGATGTTCAATGATTTTATTCATGTACAACTAAAATACTAACTTCACTAATTTTATACTCTCCCTCCCATTATTAATGTCTCAGTCTTTTCAAACTATTCCATTATTTATATTTCGTATTAAATATAAAATGAATAAGTGGATCATAATCAATCTAAACAAATAAATCCTACTACGTCATACATTTACATCATACTTTATTTATTTATACACACTTTTTTAATCTCCACATCCAACCCCAATAAGACATAAATAAGGGCACAGAGAGAATACTTCACTAAGAGGTCATAGTTCAACCCTCAATACTGACATTAATTATTCAGAATTCGGAAGTACTAAATACAAAGAACTCCTGAATTTGGATACAATAAATTTGATGAAACAATCACCTTTTTATAGTCAATTATAAATTTATGATTAACAAAATTTAAATAATAAAAATAATTATAAATTATATTTCCTATTATTAACGTTATATATAATTGTCAACCAAACTATAAGAAACACAAATAAATAAAATTGAAGAAGAAATGAAAGAAAAATTAATAAATCTAAATTAACAATTAAAACTACGAAAAAATATATGAAACTTTTAAAATATGAAAATGTGAAGTCTAAATGTATAATGTTAAACCTTGATAAAGTAATATTCAATAAAGTAATAATTTTGTTAAAATAATAATTTTTTTCGGTTCTAATATAAGTCAATACACTAAAATAATATTCGATAAAATAATAACTTAATTAAATGAATATTTTTTCTCGATAGAAAAATTATTACTTTATTGAAATTTCATCGCGGCCCTTTTAGCCCAATGAAAGCCCAACAACCGTCTTTTGCTTCGCGATGCTTTCCTACAGTTCGTTACAGTTTGACCTAACATCGTCGTCGGAGTAGATTTATATCGATTACGAACATTAACCAGTAACATCTACAGTCTTCAGTCTTCACATAGTCGTGCGAGAAGGCTCAGAGAAGTTCGAAAGAGAGAAAAATGGCGTCGGCTCTTTCCAAATGGCTTGTCGACCCTAAGCGGAACCCCCTTGCTGCCATCCACATGAAAGCGGTGTCCACTCGCCTCCGTAGATATGGTAGTTTTTTTGATGGAATTTAGTGATTTTTGGAGGGTTGTGTGTATTTGTGAGTTTTAGTATTCTCTAATTATTGGTTTGCCCAATTAGGTCTTCGATACGACGATCTATACGACCCAATGTTCGATTTGGATGTGAAGGAGGCGATGAATCGTCTCCCGAGAGAGGTCGTAGATGCCAGGAATCAGCGTCTGAAGCGCGCCATGGACCTGTCTATGAAGCACGAGTATCTTCCCGTGGATCTCCAGGTATTCGTTTAACTTGTTTTTGAAAAAATTATTTAATTATGGGCGAGTATGTTTGGGGGGTTTGGAGTTTTCCTGTGTTGTTTAAAGTATGGATTCCGTTTTAACTTTTTTAGAGATTCGCATGTCTCAGTGTATATGTCGGTGGTTTGCAAAATTGGAAATATTGATTTGCTGTTATGGATAAATTTGTTGCTTCGTCTTTGACGACCTGTGTAAATCTCCTTTTAATGGAGAGAAACTGCTTGAGCCGAATTGAACTGCTCGGGAATTTAGTAGTTTGTCTGTTCCATCCTACTATGTGTATACTCTGTTGCTACACATGCCTATAGACATTGATCCTGCATGTCCCAAGCTTCATGCATTAGTGATGTACTGTGGTAAGACATAGATTTTAGTAAATCTTTCTACTTAATAGGTTAGCTGTCTTAAGTACTCAATGCAAATTCATGCACTTTGTGAAAGCAAAACTCAAAATGCTATTGCTTCTTATATTAAGGCATCCTTTTCTGTTCATGTAATTGAGATTTGAGTTTTTAATCATGCAGTAAACAGAACTGTTTTCTACTAATCTTTCTAATTGCGCAAATTTGCCGATTATCTGTACTGTATTTACACGCAGCACATCATAAATCTTGTCCCTTTACCCCTATAGTGGTGATTCTTATGATATCTGACCTTATGTGATGCATGTGAAGTTTATTGCACACCCGGAAAACAAATGAGAACTGCTTTTTGGAGGATCCATGTAATCATATTTGTCCTTAAAATGCAATGCTTATCAGCTTCTTAGCTTCATATGCTGGCATCGGTGACAAACTTTGTTGTACTAAGTACTAACATTTATTGTTACTTTCTGTTTCCATTTCTTTAAAGTTTTTGGATATCTCCTGACTCCTGTACCAAGGTTGTGACTTTCTTACATTTATCTTATGCCCTTCATAATTTGTATGTCAATAACCAACTACTTTTTTTATTTCTTATATCTGATTGAATAATTGTTGGCCATTTCTCTGTGGAAAAGGCAAGATTAGAAAGAATCACATGAATGATTTGAGTATTTTCAGTGCACAACGTCTTGAGATCTGATGCCTTAATCATGGGTGGTGCTTGCCTTGTGGAGAGATAGAAATGTGATTTGAATCACATCCATTCCTCAAAAAATTAGAAGTCCCCTTGAACATTTAGGAATCAAAATATAATTTCCCTTTAATCAAGCATCCATGTATTTTCCCAATTCCCTCAGTTCGAGTTCATCCACCAAAAATCTGATGGTATTTGAGTTCATGGTTTATGGTTAGGAAATCACTTGTGGTAGTTTTTCTAAGTAATAGTAGGTTGCACTTGCCAGCATAGTAGTTAATTTATTTTCTTTTACAGGCTATGCAGACACCATTCCGGAGCTATCTTCAGGAGATGCTAGCTTTCGTAAGTGCCTATATGGATACATCTCCACAGCTTATTCTTTAGAGTTTAGTATTTCATAAAAACTGTTTGATGGAATTTACGCGCATACTTCTCCTAATCATCGAAATTGAAAAATATTGGTGCCAGTATTGAACAGTTAAATGTGCTTCATGCATAAATCTAACTAGTCATATAGCTTTTATACCATTTGATTGCCAAGACTAGCTTTCCTTTTTAACGTCTTTGAAAGTGAACAGTTGATTGGCATAGGATAGTGATTCGATAGTTATCTATTTGCTATTATGACCTACAAGTGTCTCATCTGCCTCCCAATTCGTTCTGCTATATGGTCCTGATTTTGTGCAACTTATCCGTTATGTCTTCTGTCAATCTAAAATCTCGTGTATGGTTATAATGCTAGGTTAAGAGAGAGCAAGCTGAACGGGAAGCACTTGGAGCTTTGCCTCTTTATCAGCGGTCAATTCCCTAAGAGGTCGGGCTAAATAATCCTCCTGCTCATGTCCCTTAATAGAATGAACTGTAATGTGATGGTGTCTGACTTTTGTGCTCTCTCTCTTGCTAATAAGAGATTTGTGTCGTTCGGTTACTGGTCCGTGTTATCAATGTGATTTAAATTAAACTGTGTTTGCTTCTGGTGTCGTTCTGAGACTCCGAGTTGGTTAATTCTACCCTAACAAAACGTGATGGAATTCTACCATGAATCATTTCTCTCTCTCTCTCTCTTCTCTCTGCTTTTGCGCTCGCTCTCTCTCTCTCTCTCTCTCTCTCTCTCTCTCTCTCTCTCTCTCTCTCTCTTCTTTCTGCTTTTGTGTGAGAAATTCTTGTTGGGGTTTTTATTTAATTTAAGGTTTTCTTTGCGTTAGATGAGAAAATAATGGTGGTTTCTTATCTTTGTGAACTATAAGTAAGTTATTTTATGTGGAATGTGTCGTGTAATATCTTTCGTTTACTACTCATATTTGCACTTTATTTAATTTTAGAGTCCGGCGGTGAAATGCACATCTAGGAAAAGACTAACACATTTATACTCAATTCTTATATTTAACTACACTATATACCCAAGAAGACGAAAATACTCCTACTATGGGATGGTCCGATCACGTGAACAGAGGGCCCGATCAGGGTCCGACCGGTCGGACACGTCCGACCAAGGGCCGATCACTACTTGAATAGTGGGCATGATCGGTCATGTCCTATCACAAGGCCATGATCGGTCATGTCCTATCACAAGGCCGATCACTATCAGGCCATGATCGGGCATGTCCGATCGGTCGGACACATCGACACGGTCCGATCATGGCTTAACACTTTTAGGTGAGAGAAGTAAAAAAGTGGGGGTATTTTAGTAAATTTGGATATATAGTGGATAATTTTTATAAAGTTGGGTAAATTTGGATATATAGTGGATAATTTTTATAAAGTTGGATATATAGTGGACATTGCATGTGATAAGCAAATGCTTTAATTTATGGACCGCCTCTAGTAATTATGGGATTATCTCCCACTTTGTCTCTTCCGAAGATAATGGCATTGATGGGCATGCAGTGGTATTTCAAAAATGGGATTGAAGATTTTCGTTAACAATAAATAAATCATAATTAACACCGACAACAAGCAATATAGTTCAATCGATCTGGGCTTGGATTCTTGAGTTTGGATCGAAATTTCATTGGTGATGAGTAGAATGTTGGGCTTTCCAGTTTCATCTATTCACGTTCATATCCTGTAGCCTAAAAATTTTCAAATACGGTAAAAAGATTCCACGATACTAGTTTCTTTGAAAGTGAAGAGAGGTTTACAGGTTAAGTTATGAAGAGATATATTTATGCCAAATGATGTATATAAGTTTGGGATGCAATAAGAAGGTGATGAAGGGCGATTACAAGTGGACTTGCGCGAGCAGCCTCTTAAGAATGTACCCATAAAATACATGAAATGTTATACTCCCTCTGTCATAGCCGACTTATCTTATTTAGTTTCGGTACGGATATTTTAGTGAGTTGGTGGTTGTGTGTAGAGTAGTAGGTGATTGTGTGTAGAAAGTGAGAGTTGTATAGTAATTATTTTCTTTTTTAGGAAACAAGACAAGTCGGGTGGAACAGTCCGGAAAGGAATAGATAAGTCAGACGGGACGGAGGAAGTAATTTATAACTGTATTATTAATTCTTTATTACTCCCTCCTCCCTCTATTACTGTCTCCTTTGGTTTCGGTAAGGAGATTAAGAAACTTTATTTTATTGTATATTTTATGAGTTTTAATCGTATTAAGAAATGAGCAGAATTTTCGAGGAGTGGTTGGTGGAAAAAATGAGAATTCATTCAAATTTTTGCAAGGCATAATTGAGATAATCGATTTATTTTTTCTATTTTTTTTTCATATTGTATTTTAAGAAATAATCTTAAGTTTTCAAAAAGTTAAAAATCATAAATTTCTGAGTTATGAATGGAACGAAATCGTGTGCGAGATAATTTTTTTGAGAAAGAAAGTATGATAATGTGGGGATAATAGTAGGTAGAGAGACTCACTTCATTTTATTTTGCAATTTTAGGAAAGATGACAGTTTGACTTATTAGAAAAATAGGGACAATAATAATAGCGGGATTGAAGAAATATTAGTTAAACTATTATTGACTTATTGTATGGAGTATTATTATTATTATTTATTATATGAATGTTTTATTGCTGATAGAATGCAATAATGTGGTTACAGCAACAATATTGTAATCTGAAATGAATAGATAAAATCACTTCATTTATGGCCACGTTCAATTGGTGGTCAATAAATGTAAAACAGTATATATACTCATTCAACCAATTATATAGAACACGTCCAGCACTTCAGGAGTTCATAAAGTTCATTAATACTTCATGGGGTTAAATTAAAGATAAAGAGGATCATAAAAAATTGCATTTATGTTCATTTTATTACTTTGTTTTTTATATTTTATTTGAAGCTTTGAATTATGTCATTAATTAGTATCCCATTGGGCTCTCCGGCTTCGTATTACCAACAAAGTCGTAGCATCCCTCGAACAAGGATCAACCATTATTTAAGTCTTCATAACAATCTTTATTATTGTCATTGTCATAGCATGAGCCAAACAACCGAGACAATAACAAAGAATAACACAAAGAGAAAAAAAGAAATTTAAAGTGGTTCGGTCAATCGACCTATATTCACGGGTGACGAAAAAATAATTCACTAATAAAGAGGAGAATACAAAATGGGCCTCCGAAATATGGTCCTAGGCTCAAAAAAATGTACCCACAAAACATGATCAATAATTCCATAATATGTGAGCTATGATGCGTAGAAACAGGGACGGAGCCAGAAACTTCGGTTAGGAGGTCCAACTATCCTCATATGATGATTTTCGTGTTTTATTTTATTAATTAATGATAACAATAATTTCATGTATCATACTGGGTATCATGCACACAAATACACAATACACAATTACTTCGTATAGATGAGAAAATGTGTACCTAAAAACAGTTGCACCGCAGACATACCATATGGAGTATTAGGTACAATTAATACTGAATAATAAGTTCCTGCTGGTAGTATGATTTATTTGAAGATTAAAAACTAAATTGAAATGAATGATGCAAATGAAATGGATTTATGATTGAAGACAAGAGCAATTAAAATTGCTGCGAATTTGCCTGATTTCAGTATCTGGTGCAGTGCTCCCACTTCCCGCTCAATCAATGCTTTCTTCTCTACGTGCACTCGTCGGCTGCTCTGTCCCTTTCGCCATGAGAGAGAACCAATTTAATCTCTCTCTCTCTCCTCTCTCTCTCTCTACTTCTAACTGTACCATTGGACCGCCATTTAAATAAATGGAAATATGCACTGGGGGCCAAAATGAAAAAAAAAACACAAATATAATCTAAAACTTAAATAAAATACAAAAATAGTCATTTTGTCTTTATCTGACGGGGCCGATGGGAGGGCCGATGGGTCATATTTTTTTATTATTTTTTTCACTAAGGGCCGATGGCCCTCTCCTCCTTCATTTTTTTTTTGTTTTTTTTTCCTTTCTTCTCTGAGGGCCATCGGCCCTCCTTCATTTAATTTTTTTTTTCTTCACTGAGGCCCTCCTTCATTATTTTTTTTTCTTTCTTTTTTGAGGGCCATCGGCCCTCCTTCATAATTTTTTTTTTAAATTTGAGGGCTATTTTTTTTAATACACATGAAGGCCGCTGCCCTTTCAATTTTTTTTTTTTTTTTTTTTTAATGGAGGGCCTATGGACTCCATCGGCCTTGCGCCGTATAAGGACAAAATGGTTATATTTGTGTTTTGTTTTAGTAGTAGGCTATAATTGTATATATATATCTACTGTTTGGCTACAATAAAAAAAGCCTCTTTAAATAACTGCCGTTTCCACGTGGCCCTATCATGACGCTTCGATATGATAATATGACGGCCCATGAAATAAGATTGAAAGAATGAGTACTCATGATTAAGAAACTTTTATCTATTAACTAAACAATTACTATCTTAATTATAAAATTATGAACTTTTATAAAAAGAAAAACTAAACTTATAAAATTAATTGTGCATGGAAGCAAGCAGAATAGAGAATCTGATGCGATGTTGGATGGTGATTTAATTCTGATTTAGATAAAAGGACATGATCATGTGCAAATTTATGAATAATGTCCAAATGAGGATATATCTTGTTTCGCGAAATTAAGAAATTTATTTCGTTTTGTTCGACTGGTATGTTACCTATTCATGTGTACTCCCTCCGTCCTATTTATATTGGCACATTTTCATTTCGGTCCCATTTACATTGTCCTTTTTCCAAAATAAGAAAAATAAAATACTACTACATTCTTTCATATTTTATTATTTCTCTCACCTACTTTATTATCCACCCTCTCACTATCTCACTCATTTTCTCTCTCTAACTTTATCACCTACTCTACTTTATTTCGATTTGTTCGACTGGTATGTTACCTTATTGATGTGTATTCCCTCCGTCCAATTTATATTGACCCATTTTTCATTTCGATCCGCCCCATTTACATTGACCCCTTTTCAAAAAACAAAAATAAAATACTACATTCTTTCATATTTTATTATTTATCTCATCTACTTTATCATTCGATATCTCACTATCTTACTCATCTTCTCTCTTTTACTTTATCATATACTCTACTTTTTTTAATTTTCGTCTTTGGAAAAACAATGAGCCAAAATAAATGGAGTGGAGGGAGTACTTTTCATGTGCAGCACACACAGGAAGGACCACCAAGAGAGAGAGACTCCATCTATACAAAAAAATCCTTGAAAAAAATAAATAAATTCATAAGGAACGGCTGAACTGTAAATTTGATATTGGACTATGTTTCTAAATTTCATTGCTTTTAAATTTGGCACGTAGTAATAATTGAAATTACTTTGACTTATGTCAGAAAGTACATGAATTATTTCCTATTCTCAAATGCATACAAATTTATTGAAATAAATAAAATCGAAGAGGGACATAAAAAATCATTATTGTCAAGATGGTAAACGACATGACTTAAAAGTTTTTGGCTTTCTCCGGCCACAACCCACATTCATTCATGATTCCTATTTCTCACTTTCATCTTTATCTCTTGAAATTTGAACCATACCACCAAACACTGTTACATTTTCTCTTACTTGTTTTAAAAATATAATTTATTATGTTAATCAACATGCATTACTATTGCTATTATTATTTAATTTTAAGAAAAAAATAAGTAAAATAGTAATTGAAAAAAGATGAGGCCAAGATTGGTTGACGGCCCATGTCATAATTGTAAGTGCTGAAGTATTAGGCCCACATTGATGGTGAGTTCTAAGCCCAATGAACAACTCATGATGCTTTGTTTTGATTACTTCTCTAGCTAATCTAGTATGTATACATATCTGCTGCCCGACGTGGGCCCACACTCTCGTGCCATGTCTCTGCCTTCTCTTCTCTCTCTCCTCTCTCCAGTAACATTTTACCCGTCTACTCTCCCTATATCATGTTTTATCTATGCTCCACATTCAAATAATTCAAGAAAATAAATTCATAAGTCTCCATGGAATGGCGTGGTGGATTGTTCAGGATCGATAGATTATGAGTTCAAAATTCACTAAAAAGCACTATGTGTGTGTCTGTTACCTTGTCATATTAAGAGTGATTTTTACCATGTGCCTACCAAAGGTAACGTTTGTGGGTTTCTCGTCATAAAAAAAAATAATAGTAAATAAATAAATTCATTAGCTGTTAGTTTTCCACCTTCATACAAATTCTGAACCTCAAATGTAAATGATACTAGTGGTGGCTCTAGAGATTACGACGACAAAATACAAAAAAAATAAAAATGTATATGAAAAAATTAGATTTTAGCACAATACTGAAATCGGTCATATTCGTGCACCCTCTTCATCAGCCACTGCATGATACATTCATGAGATGTGTGTAATGACTATTATAGTTTGTAGATTTTAATATTCATTATAATTTGAAGTTATGACAAGCTTGCTAGTTTCGCACGGTCTATGAATAGAGAAATTGGCCATATTACAATACAGTTAAACCTCGATAAAGTAATAATACGTTAAAATAATAATTTCTTTCGGTCTCGATATCGATCAATGCAATAAAATAATGTTCGATAAAGTAATAACCTCATTAAATGAATATTTTTTTCGATCCCAAAATTATTATTTTATCGATGTTTAACAGTATTCAGGGGCGGACCCACCCATGGGCTGGGGTGGGCTCCAGCCCCTGTAAGAAAAAAAAATCCTTTTTTTATAAATAGTAATTTTAGTTTTTTTTTTTTGAAATATAGCTTAAAATTAATAATTCAGCCCAACATATTTCTTTCGATCCATGTTCAGCCCAAGGTATTTTATTGGTCTCATCCGCCCCTGACTGTATTGAGAATAATTTTAACGAAAAGAGGAGGGTCTATCCTCATCCAACCTTATTTTCGTGAGTCGAGCA
Source organism: Lavandula angustifolia (assembly GCA_028984105.1). Taxonomy (NCBI): domain Eukaryota; kingdom Viridiplantae; phylum Streptophyta; class Magnoliopsida; order Lamiales; family Lamiaceae; genus Lavandula; species Lavandula angustifolia. Next base: position 1,642,328 of record CM054816.1, read on the forward strand.
AATTAAGGGGTAGGCTTCTGACTAGATTCCACGTTCGTTCAATCAAGCACATGGATTCGCTATCGGACAACTTCCTTAGTTTTTCGTTTGCGTGCGCTCTCAACTTCTAAATTTAGAAATCCAAAAATTACTTAATATATTTAGCAGACTTTTTTGTCTTCTTGAATACACTCACACTGCCTTTGGTAGAAAATTAGGTCCCTTTTTGATAAGATAAAATATAAATTATTACTATCTCCGTCCTACTATTTACGTCTCACTTATTTTCGGAATGCAAATTAAGAAAGTAGATGATAAAGTATGAGAAATAAGTAGATGATAAAGTATAAGAGAGAAGATGAGTAAGGGTAGATGATAAAGTAAGAAATAGAAGATGGTAAAGTAAGCTTGAGAAAATGATAAAGTAAGAGAGAGAAGATGAGAAAGTATGAAAGATGATGATAGTTATTTTCCAAATTAGGAAGTGAGTTCAGAAATAATGTGACGTTCATTTCAGGAAAATGAGACAGTAATAATGGGACGGATGTAGTACACAGAAGCGCAGCAGAATCTTAGGGGAAGTGAACTAAAATGGTGAGGCTATAAACAGCTTCCACTGTCATCACCCATGACATGCATCTCCCCAAATAGAAGAGAAATACATTCAATATAAAACTCAAGCCTCAGAAGAGGCTAACCGGCCACTAAATGATTCCATGTGAGACTACAGAACCCATCATGCAATGGTCCAAAACTCCTATTCTCCGTCCTTGGACGTGTCGTGATTAAATGTTACAAGTTTTAATTCAACTCATTTTATGTATAATTTATAATATGATAGATTCACTAGATACTTCACAAGTATTCAATTCAGTTACTAGGAATCCTAAATTTTATTTTCTTGTTTACTTACGATTATTGTTTAAAGATAATAAAGTTTTACTACTTGATAGACTATTTCAGCTAGCTGTATAGGAAGAACAGAAGAGCTATAACAGTCTAATAACCCCAACCCAACCCCGACATAAGATTGGGGCAATAACGTTATTTAAACAAAAGTTGAGGGTAGTTTGGAGTGTTGGCATGCATAAAAAGGGTGTGAGAATTCTATTCTGAAATCAGACAGCAAAACTCAGTACTACTATTTCTTCTTCTTTACCTAGAGCATGCATTCTAGAGATTCAAGAATGGTGGGCTTTACTGCTCTGTCGGTGCTCTTCTTTCTAGCTACTTGCCAAGCCTTCAGAGATGGTAAGCCCAGAATTCAACTCTGTGTTTGATTCAACTCTGTGATTTTGTTCCTTCGAGTTTCATTGATGTTGTTCTTAGATGCCATTGCTAGAGCATTATCTTCTTCTTCCTTTAACAGTTTTGGGAACTAGGTGAAAACTTCTGGGATTTGGGAGTTAAGTTGTAAAAATTGGATCTTGAAGATTTGAAAAACTCTGTACTTGATTTTAGGCTTCTCCCTTTGCATATTGGGATTGTGTTGTGGGTGTGTGTAGGGGGGCTTGTTGTGGGTAGTTGGCTCTTAGCTTGCAATAATAACTACACAATTATGATAAAAAAAATCATGCTTTATCTTAGTACTTTAATGGGACAGAACCATTTAAGATTCATAGAACACCAGCATTTATAACTATGTCATCTCGAGAAACTAAAAAAACTTTTATACAGTTAAACCTCGATAAAGTAATATCGATAAAGTAATAATCTCGCTAAGATAATAATTTCTTCCGGTCCCAATATGGGTCAATGCATTAAAATAATGTTCGATAAAGTAATAGTCTCGTTAAATGAATATTTTTTCTCGATCCCAAGGTTATTACTTTATCGAGGTTTAACTGTATGTATGTTTCTACCACTGGTTGTGAAATTCAAAATCTGGGCTCTTTTTCAGATTTGGGGAAAATAAATAATGTTAGCCATTCCTGAGAATGACACAGAGGCATCCTTGATTAGTATCAGATTCTTGGAGTTGTGGAAACTAGATACAAGTATTTTGTAATTTAGCAGTATAATATGTGTGAATCCATGTGCTTAGTATGACAAATATTCCCAGATGGTGCTCTGTAAAGTTTATAACAAATTCATGCCGGACATGTTTCTGTCAATTGCCTTTACCTATTCATCTCTTTTTCATCTTGATTATTCTATGAATTATTTGAAATCAAATCCAATTTAGAGCCACATGGGACTGCACATGCTGGTCCTGTTCTTTGATGTATGCAGGTGTCCCCATACCATGTTACTTCACATTCTTATTTCCTATCAAGAAACCGAAAACCGGACCGTAGTCTTTACATGAACATGATGCCATGTTGTCTTGCTACTTCTCTTCATGTTAAAGTCATAAACTTTAAGCTGAATCTTTGCTTGGTAACTTGTATGCAGGGCTGTTGGACAATGGCAACTTTGAGATGGCTCCGAGTCGAATGGACCTTAACGGAACGATTGTGCTTAAACCCCACGCCATACCAAACTGGCAAACAACTGGCTTCGTTGAGTACATCAAAGCAGGGCAGAAGCAAGGGGACATGCTGCTAGTCGTTCCGGAGGGATATGCTGCGGTTAGGCTGGGAAACGAGGCCTCTATCAAGCAAGCGATAAATGTGACCAAAGGAATGTTCTATTCACTAACGTTTAGTGCTGCCCGTACTTGTGCTCAGGAGGAGATGGTGAATGTATCCGTGGCACCCGATTTTGGAGTTCTACCAATCCAAACACTGTACAGTAGTAACGGTTGGGACTCATACGCGTGGGCGTTCAAATCCTTCTATAATGTGGCTGAAATCCTCATCCACAACCCAGGTGTTGAGGAAGATCCGGCTTGTGGACCTCTTGTTGATGCAATAGCCATCCGCGCTTTGTATCCCCCTAGACCGACTAACAGTAAGTTCACTTGCACCAATGGAGATTCTTTTAAGCTATCTGCAATAGTGTGAATTATATGCCTTGATACATCAATTCTCATGATTATTCATGTCTATGCAGAAAACCTTCTCAAGAACGGTGACTTCGAAGAAGGTGCTTACATATTCCCCAACACAAGCTGGGGAGTACTAATCCCACCAAACATAGAAGACGACAACTCTCCTCTCCCAGCATGGATGGTCGAATCCTTGAAAGCCGTCAAGTACATAGATTCAGCTCACTTCTCGGTCCCATCGGGGCAGAGAGCTATAGAGCTGGTGGGAGGGAAGGAGAGTGCTATTGCACAAGTGGCCAGAACTACAATCGGCAAGACGTACCAGCTGACATTTGCGGTTGGGGATGCAAGCAACTCGTGCGAGGGGTCGATGATTGTCGAGGCCTTTGCCGGGAGGGACACTGTGAAGGTCCCGTACGAGTCCAAGGGGAAGGGAGGGTACAAGCGTGCGGTGCTGAGGTTCGTGGCGACGACTGCCCGGACTCGGATCATGTTCCTCAGCACGTACTACCACATGAGGAGTGATGACTATGCTTCCCTCTGCGGTCCCGTTGTTGACGACGTGAAGCTGCTCAGCGTCCGCAATCCGAGGCGGCTCGCGTGAAGGGGATCGTAGTACGAGAATGGCTGCTGAGGTTTTTTCGATGTTGGTGCTACTAAAGAATGCTCTGCCGAATCAAGTGTTTGAAGTATATAGAGGAGTGTGATTTGTTTGCCAGATGTAATATTAAAAAGCCCGATAAAGGGGGAAGGATTTGGGTGCAAAAGAGTGGTGTTTTCTGATTTTGGCCTTGGCCGCTGAGGAGAATAAATTATGTGCCGATGACGTAAAACACATAGCCTATAATCTTTGGTATTTCAAATTTGTCTTCAATTTATGTTTAAGAAGATGCATTATAGATTTTATAATATGATGATCACTATTCACACCGTTGATGTAATAGTAATGAAAGTTTGTTTTTTTATACGACTATTAGAGCAAAAATAATACTCCCTCCGTCCCAGATGAAACGTTCTGTTTCTTTTCGGCGCGATAATTTATGTGGTGGACTTTTGTGTGTTAAGAGAGAGAGAGAGTGATGTGAATGAGGCCCACAAAAAAGTGACCTTTTGTGAGATAAATTATTTTCTTTTTTAAGAAATAAAATATTTGTGTGAGATAATCTAAAATGGAATATAAGACGTTTCATCCAGGACGGCCCAAAATGAAATATAGGAGTAAAAGAAACATAGATTTGTTCGCCCAGTATCTATCAATTGGGGCATATGATTAGGGGATGCTTGGAATAACTTATTGAAAAAAACTTATAGCTGAAAGTTGCCTCAAAAAATAAAATGAGTTACGAAAGATGCAGTTACCAAAGCCAGCTTCTCTATTTCTCCTCTAAATAAGCTGACTTTTGTAAACTGCTATCAGCTAGTTTATTTCAACAACTTATCACTAATCGTATTTTTAAGAGAAATTTATCCTTAACAATATTAAATAATTCTAAAATTACTCTTAATCCTAAAATTAAACAATCCTCCTCATAGTTATCTTGTTCAAATATTTTAAATTTAATAGACATTTGTATATTGTATTATATATATAATTTCTTAATTACTCGAAATGTTTAATATTCTATATATATTAATTATTAGACTAATATATAATACTAATAGATGTAATATTATACTCCCCCCCCCTCGTCCCTCTTTTTTTTTTTTTTTTTCTTTTAACTAAAATAATACTCTAATAAATTTTAATGGGTCCCACCACTTTATACCACTTTCACACAATTACCCACTATTTTTAATAACCTGCAAACCTATTAAGCATCGGGGGAGGGTACTATTTTATGATACTTACAATAATATGCTATAGTAAATATTTATAAAAATATTTAGATTATACAACATTTATGAATATTTCAGGAAAAAAATATTTTTTTATTAATAATATTAAAAATATAATAAATTTTTATTTAAAAAGTGCAATAAGCTACTACGTTCTAATATTTCCAAACACTTTATTCAAACACTTACAAATTGTTAAATAAGATACTTTTAGCAGCTTTCATCAACTTTCAGCCACTTTCAATACTTGTAAATAATTTTTAACTACTCCAAATACCCACTACCATGATGATAGTATCAGTAGTAAAGAACTGCATTTATAATAGGATAAAATCCACAAAGACTTTAATGTCACATTTCTATACTCTCTTGTATGTCACATTCTATAAATGTGCTAACATGTAACACATATGACCTACCATAATTGATTTTTTATGTTATTTAATTATAATCTATGACACATGTCAAATATTTATGGTGGTGATATAATAAAGAGTATGAATGTGAGACATGAAAGTCTATCCGGATAAAATCATCATAATTTGAATAGAGTGTTCCAAATCATCATTTTCTCAATAGCACTCAAACTTTATATTGGAATTCATACGCTTACCACTACGTTATAAACAGTTATTGACTGTTAGAGCATAATTCTATTCCTCATTAAATTATATTTGCATAGCAATCAACGTCACGGTTATAATTCAAAGTCGGTTTTGTGCATCAAACAATATGTTGGGTATCATATAACCCAAAACTCTATATATCAACCTGAACTATAATTTTTTATGCACGTGCAAATTAGTAATTGCTGTCCCCAACTTGCACCTTGGAGCGAAAAGTACTTAGGTTGCACAACTTTAACATAAATTTCATTACCTTTTCAATGATAATAATTATGGATTTTTTTCTTTTCAAAGTTGAACCCTATTGAAAATATACAGTTAAACTTCGATAAAGTAATAATCTTGAGACCGAGAAAAAATATTCATTTAACGAGATTATTACTTTATCGAACATTATTTTAGTACATTGACCTATATCGGGACCGAAAGAAATTATTATATTAGCGAAATTATTACTTTATCGAGATTGCATTGCAAACCACACAGAAGAGTTCAACCACCTTAGGCTAACCAAATTACTTTATAAGAATTTCCCTCACAGTCTCTTGCTCTTTCCAACTCTGTTTCGCTCTCTCTAGCAATTCAGCAGCAATCGAATGGTAAATACCATATTTTTCCGGTCTTACGGTTCGGTAATTTTCTGATGTAGTTTGGATTCTGGGATTATGTTCGTATGGTGTGATTGTACTGTTTCATGATTGTTGTTTTTTGTGATTTTTAGGCGTTGCCCAATATGCAGGTATCTCTTGGCTTTGCTTGTTAACTCGATAAAATCGTTCTGTTTCTCTTGTAGTTAGTAGGGAATGCACCATACTCCTGCTGGACTATATTCATTTCCCCCTCTGTGCTACCCATATCCGTACGCATTCCTCTAGAATACCCAAGCAAGACATTCCTTACTATATTCAACAAATATGCAATCGAGTAGTTTTCTTGTATATTCGAGGTTTTGGGGTGTGAGATGTTTTAGTGATGAATTAGTCTACTTTTTATGAGTTTTATGCTCACATTTCCTTGAAGCTGAAGAAGGAATGAGAGAACATAATACATTTCCTTGAAGCTGAAGAAGGAATGAGTTTTATAGCAAGTGTTTATTTATTCTTTTTCCTCATAGAGAACAAGTAAAAAGGTCTCACTCTTGGGAAGGATCATCTGCTATCATGGACCAACCGGCTAAACCTAGCCCAACCACAAGCCCAATATTGTCACCACCACCGGAACTGCATCAAACCGACGCAGATGAGGATGATGAGAATGTGAAGCAGCTTAGAGAATGCTCCTCTGTCTACTTAGCCTTACAGGTATGTGGATGGACGTGTGTCTGAGTGTTTGAACTGGTAGCTTAAACCCTATACCCATTCACAAAATCAAGTCTCATATTGCAGGATTGTCTTGTGAATTCCGATAGGAACTGGAAATCTTGTCAAAAAGGTATTGTTAGTATTATGTTAAAGTGCAGCTTGTTATATGTTTTCTATAATTGTTGCTTTATAGTTTTATTCTTTATCTTATGCAGAAGTTCAACTCCTTAAAGCATGCAATGAAAGAAGAAAATAATGAGAGCAGAACAATTTAGAATAATGGAGATACGTTGATTACTCTGGACCGATCTTGGATATTTTCTGTGTGTCAGTACTCCAATAACATCTGCATAAATGATTGAAAATTTGTTTAGTTTGTTGATAATTATGCCAAGTGAAAAGTAATTATGATTGAAAAGTTATATATATATATATATATATATATATATATATAGATATAAGAAATTGATCATTAAGGAACACTACCTTAACGAAGGAACTAGGAACATATTCTAGCCTTCCATTTTGTAGATGTATGATCAAGATTGTGGTAAAAAATTTTAAGTTAGAAAACAACATTTATTATCATTAAGGGTAAAAATGTCCTTTTAACATGTATTTTATTCTATTATTTTATTATGAATCGTACTTATCACCATTATTATTCTTCAAATTACTGTTTATGCATTTCATTTAACTTTATTTTGATTTATTTTATTTTATTTTATTTTAATAATTATTTAATTAAACCACCCATACGTTATTTTTCACATTTTTTTTCAATTTTTTTCTTCTTCACCTTAATTTGAATAATTAACAAAAGTCCGTACATTTATTAATCTATAATTTTCAATCAAAGTGCACACAGTTCTCAAAAGTGCATACAATTTTTAATCAAAATGCATAAATGTTTTAACCAAAGTGCATCCAGTTTTTAATCAAGGTGCATATAATTTTTTAAATTAAAATGAAAAATCAGAACTTGAATATGAGCACATAAACAAAAACTACAAAGAAACAATCGATTTTTGGTTTCTCCCCATTTCAAAGCCTTCGTGCATAAACATTTTTAATCAAAGTGTAGACAATCATCTATAAAAGTGCATAAACCTTTTAACAAGAGTGCATACAAATTAATGAACTAGTCTGCAATTGAAAGTGCAAAAATCTTTTAATCAAAGGACATACAATCATCAATAAAAGTGCATAAACCTTTTAATCAAAATGAATCCAGTGCTTAGAGTTCTAAATTAAAAAAAAACTATAGAAATTAATTTAGCATTAATTGATCTCTGCATATCAGAGTTCTAAGATTAAAAAAAATGACATAAATTGTTGGGTGATGATTCTATCCTCAGCACAGTAATACATAGTGGGAAATGATTCTATCTTCCGTACTGACATGCACTCAGTAGGCTTATGCTCTGAGTGCATCTATGAAGATTTGAAGATCCCAAAACCCTATCTTGATTGGTGAACCATTACTTTGTAATTGTTTTTGTCTCTGAGGTTTCAGACTCAGCAGACACTCTGCTCTGGTTCAGGCGTTCAGTAGATTATCAGCCTCAGCACCAGATGTAGAAGACTAGTATATCTTGGACTCGGCGAGAGCAAAGATATCGAATAGAGTCAGTGGAACTGAACTCAGCAGGAGTAATTCACTGTACTTAGAGCTGATCTTCAGTAGAGTCATCTCAGCATATTTGCTACTGAATCAGAGATCAGACTCAGCAACGGCACGGCCGCTCTTACGAGCTGCCGAACTTTTGAATGACAATCAGCATAGTCAAATACGAGGAAGAGAGAAGTCAGCTTCAGTTGCCTCGAAGTCTGTTCTGTCTCAACTACCTTCTAAACCTCGACAAATGACAAGCAGACACATGTCCTATACCTACTAAAGCTGCAAGTCAACAACTTTCCGGAAAAGGAGGGAAAGGACACTGTCATCATACTTCAAAAGAGCCGTTAGCTACCAAAAGAGAGAGATAAAGGGATCATCGTCTCCAACGGATCTTTCCCAATCTCTTCTTTATAAATAGAGGGATAATTCAAAATTTAAAGCTCACGAGCCTTCAACGAGAACAAGCGGTAACGAGACCACAAGAACAAAGCATTAAAACGAGCAAACCGAAAAGCCTAAGTCTTCCGCAAGAACTCGAAGAACATTCTCCGGGGAAAGACTACCTCCTAGCTCCTAGGGAACCAAGCTGAACCGATAAACAAGCCTCTAGTATCCAAACGACGTTACACGAACCCAAAGCTAAAACTCAGCTGTTCGTCGTTCTAGAAGCTACATTCTCGTTCCCTATCCCTCTAACCCTAAGCTCAACTGAACATATCCATAGCTTAGACGAAGGAGTTCATATTTGAACTTGATCCTTATTGTAAAATGACTCCTTCATAGTTGGAGAGTTTGTCAAACACCTTAGTTTGATAACTGTGTAAACTGAGACTTGCTCAGTATAAATTCCAAGACGCGGCTTTGTCCTGTGTACAAGCTGACTAAGACTAACTCAGTATAATAAATAGCCTCCTGATCTTTCGGGACAGTGGACGTAGGATCTTGTGTATCTGAACCACTTTAAAAATCTTTGTGTCTCTCGCTTATGTTGCTATTTACTGTTGCATTGATTTTAACTGTTCATACTGAAAAATATCCTTTAAAATCATTCAACTGAGTTTCAGCGAACTTAACTGATTATTCTACTGAACTGAAACTGTTTTGATAAAAAACGTTTTCCACTCAACTGTTTCGGGCCTACACAATTCCGCACCACTGAACTCCATCTGAAGATACTAAATTCTGACTCAGTCAGCTAGCAGATCTCAGTAGAGTCAGTCACTCTGCCTAACACGATTCAGAACAGCTATCTGGTCTGCTGAACTCATTCAGTACGACACTATCCTGAATAGGACTGTTCGTATTTCAAGTTGAGAAATCGGTTTCAAGTGTATTCACCCCCCCCTCTACACCTGAACGTGCTCTCGGGACCAACATAAATTAATTTAGCACTGTAAATTTTTTTATCTCTGCGGATCTAGCCTGCGCATCGCGGCCCGGGAAGGAAGGCATGGCGACATTAATGGAGGCGGCGAGGCGACAGATCTGCAAATCGGAGGACGTCGGCAGCAGATTTGCTCGGATTACTACAAATCTATGGATAGGAGGACGACAGTGGCAGATCTGGCCGAATCTCTACGGATCTGCAGATCATAGATCACAACAGAGGACATATATATAGATTGGAGGACATATCTCTACAGATCATAGGAAAGAAGAGAAAGCGACCGAGAGATGGAAGAGAGATGGAGAGAACGCTCTTCTTCGATTCAGATCTGGAGCTCAAAAGTGAAAGGCTAGATAGTTTTAGAGTGAGAGAGAGTGGATAGAGAGAGACGAGAGAGAAGAGTTTATTTGATTGGTGAGAGTGGATAGAGAGAGACGAGAGAGGAGAGTTTATTTGATTTATGAGAGAAGATAGGAGAGAAGAGAGAGGAGAGTTTATTTAATTTCATTGCTTTATTTGACTATCATATCCTCCATCCTTTATTTTGTCAAAATCCTAACATTTATCCTGGCCATTGATTCATAAGATTGGATGGATAAGATTTGTTCCTAGTTCCTTCAATAAGGGAGTGTTCCTTATTGAACCATCCCCTATATATATATATATATATATATATATATATATATATATAGATTTTTCATGCATTTTAAGATTTGAATCAAATACATAAATAAAAGTGCTTCAATTTAGTTTTACTCGAAGTGTATATATGATTCAGAACCGAACCGAATTGTTTATAGATGGTTCGGTTATGTGATTTTCACATATTTTTATTTTCTTATTTTTTACTTCCAAGACAATCACCGAAGATTAAACTAAAAATAAAAGAATTGGTTCTAACTAATACTCCCTCCGTCCCGCTATTACTGTCCTACTTGCCTAATCGGGCTGTCCCGCTATTACTGTCTTCTTTCCTAAAATAGTAAAAATTACTCTTAAACATAAAATAAAGTGGGTCCCCCTTACTCACTACTCAACCCCCACATTCTTATACTCTCTCTCTCTTCAAAAATCTATCTCCCACTCGATTATGTTCCGCTCCGAACTCAGAAAATTATGATTTTTATCTTTTTGAAAACTTTAGATTATTTCTTCAAATACAATATAAAAAAATATAAAAAATAAAAATCGATTGCCTTTTACTAGCCTTGCAAAAATTTGGATAATTCTCATTTCTTTCTACCAACCACTCCTCGAAAACTGTATCATTTTCTTTATACAATTAAAACTCATAAAATACATGCTAAACTAAAATTTCTTAATATCCGTGCCGAAGTCAACTGGGACAGAATTAGCGGGACGGAGGGAGTATAATGGACAATCTAAATTCAACACATATAATATGGGGTTCACATAGCAAACATTTTGAAAATACACAGCCATAGCAGACGATGCATTTTAAGAGTTATGCTTGATTATAAATCATATAGTAACAATTGATCAGATAAATCCAACTGATCATATAAGAACAACCATAACATGAAGTAAGCAGGAACTAATTGGTTAGTATTGAGAGCAAGACATATATACATTACCGAGACAGCATGGGCAGTGGTGCGAAAAGAGGAGACAAATTCGGCAACATGATGTTGAAATATCATTCAAATACCTTAAAATTTATAGGGTGCAAAGCATCTACAAAATGCTCTCACCGAGACCCAAATCATAAAACTACTGAAATTCAATGATTTTATATTATATGCGCCTCAAAACAGAAGAATAAATTTGAGAAATCTGAAATTTCTAACCAGTCTCGGAAAATATGTCTATGGATTCATACCTCCCCTAGAAAACGCCTTAAATTGATATCATCAAAGTCCTGAACACCATTTAGTGACAAAACTGAATGGAAGCAGAAAACATCTATTTAAAATTTGTAAGACTTATCCTCATGGCGTAGTGGTGAAGGTGGGTGGTCCGAGACCGATAGGTCATGGTTCAATTACCACCAACACCACTATGTGATTTGCCTGTGACTCTGTCACGATGGTTGAACATGGGTGGTAAAAGCACAAAACAAATCTTAGTAATAGAATCAGATCCATATAGCAATTCTTTATAAATTTGTGTCAAACTCTATAAAATCAATCGGTAATGGAAATTTGACAACCGACGAAAGTTAAGAAGAAGAAACAGAAAAACAGAGAGCAAAACTACATCAAGTGATGGAAAAATAATAATAAAGTCAACCGGTAGGGGAAACTTGTTGACCCCCTACGAATGAAAGAAATTCAAATGAAAAATTAAGAAGAAGAAACAGGAAAACAGAGAGCGAAGCTAAATCAACTAACAGAGAAATAATAAATATCAATATAAACGTTAGAGTTGGAATTATCCACCCTGATCTGAACAAAAAGGAAAATTTATTCCGCTGCGTATCGATCGAAGAGCACAATTTTCAATTGCCGAAAGGCTGTGGTCTTTTTTTTTTTTTTTTTTTTTTTTGTGAACCCGCCCTCTTTCGGGCTGGGTAAACCCCGCTCCTGTGCCTCGCAAACCACACGGAGAGTTCAACCACCCTAAGCTAACCATAGGTGACGGGCTCCACAAAGTTCTTTAGTGGGATTCAACCGGACCTATCGGCCCGGCCACCACCTTCACCAACTTTGCCTCCAAGGGGACAACGGAAGAAAGACAAGGGGCCGAAGCGTGGTGTGTAAGCGAGTTTCGGATGTAGGTGAAATCTGGAAGCAAAGACAGAAAGGGGTGGTGTGGCGTGTTGTTAGGGAGAAGACGCGGATTCTACGAATAAAAAAAAAGTTTCAATCACCCTTAATGTAAGGATGTGATGAGCAAACCACATAGCGGTTTTGGTAGGAATTAAACCCATCACCTGTCGGTCCCGAGCCATTCATTTTAACCGCTACATCATCCCATGAGGACTAGTTTATGTAGTTATTATTATGATTATTTTGGTATGGGACAAGTATGTTAATTGTGTGCAAATGAAAGTGAGTCTTGCTAATTAATTGTATACAAATGAGTGAATTCATGAGTTCTATAAAGGAAAGTGAGAGTTTAAATTATTATTATCTTTTTATTTCTGATATGGGATGGTATAGTAGAACAATACAAATAGAAAAAGTCAAGTAGAACGGATAAAATATTTAATTACTAATGCTAAATATTAAGTATATGTGCTCAATTAGATCATTTTGAAGGGTATTCTGAGCCTTTATTGTTACGCCCCAATTCCCGAGGGAATGCATATGGGCCGGAGCGCGACTGAGGAGGGGTGAAAGAAGCGGGAAAGAAAGGGGAAAAACTTGAAGAACAACCAGAGACTCATTAAACTTATATTGATATACTTTCATCCAACTACCTCAGTAGAAACAAGAGAGGTAGAGCATAATATTCATAGTGATACAGCGGAAACGTCTCGAAATAGACGGCTAATTGTACAACTAGATAACAGACCGACTCAGCACCGCACTCCCACACTGCCAGCTTCAGTCTGCAAAAATCATTTTGAAAAACGTTTGGGCTGAGCACTAATGTACTCAGCAGGTAATGCAGTTGACAATAAACCTCTGAAATTCCTTTTTAAACAATGAAATGTTCATGCATAACTGATATAACATAGACAGTTTTTAAAACCAAAAGCAGTCTATGTATACCGAAACATATACTTTGGCCATTTCCTTTCCTTTTCAGCTATTGGTGCATTTTATTCTCTTTCTCTTCGTTAGTCTCAGGGAAACACATTCACCTGAGAGTAACCTCGTTCCCTTCATTAGGCTTGGGAAAAACAGATTCGCCCAAGGCTAACTTCGTAACGTTTGGTGTACACTAACCCTGGCTATATCTAGCTCAGGATCCGATCGTTATCATTTCTTATTGGCAAAGCCAATTTCATTCACATAGATGCACTTATCCAATAGCGAGCGAAAACAATTTCATGAACATTCATAACTTTAACTTGCATAAATATCAGAGCTTAATAACTCAAGCATAACTTTCTTAAGTAAAATATAACCCACCTCGTTCTTCTATGCTGAATTTCTTTATTCCTTTCTCTTCGGTTTTTTGAAAGTCTACTTCACTGAATTCTCGTATGAAATTGTGTGGGCAGTTCAGCAGGTTCATCTACTATTTATAGAACAATTGAAGCTGCTGAATCACTATAGCTAGACGTAGGTATAGCTTTGCTTGGTCACTCTATCATACTTATATGAAGCTCACGAAATGGAGTAACTCAATTCCATTTTTACTTCCATTGTATTTACCATCTAGCATGAGGTCAGCAAGCATGAGGTGAAATAAATAAATTTCAGCCTCTATTTCTTTTCCACATCCTCGTGTGAAATTACAAAATGGATAAAAATAAATCTTTTCCTTATAATTATTTCAGCAACTAATTAAATATGCTATTGAACTGGATTATCGAAACTTGGGATATCACATTTATACTGCGAAGTTTAATCCCTATTAATCACATACTCCCTCCATTCCGCCCGACTTGTCTTGTATTCCTTTTCGGGTCGTCCTACCCGATTTGTCTTGTTTCCTAAAAAGGAAAATAATTACTATACAAACTCCTACTTTTTCTTTGTGAGACCTACTTTTTTACACACAACCACTCACTAATCTACACACAACCATCCACTCATCTTAATCTCCGTGCCGAAAAGAAAAAAGACAAGTCAGGCGGGACGGAGGGAGTAAAAAGGACAAACAGTGCATTCATTAGAGTAGTGAAAATGTTAGGTATCTTCTATTTGTACTCGTAGGTATTATAATAGCATTGGTACACATCGTTTTCATTAACTTTCATGTTGTATTACAAATCATCATAATTTTTATCATCAAATCATTTTCCTAAACAAGACAGATGAAGAAGAAATGCAAAACTAGAACTCTTAATGCTCATTCCAGATGTTCAGATATTGAAATGTTAGTTACCAAGGATATCTGTTGCTCAATTTCCAGATGTTCCAACTACCAAACCATTTATAAGCAGCTACTAATTTAACATACTAACAGAAAAGGAACCTTGTACAGGGAGGGAGGGAGCTTCCTCATCTTCTGCTAATGCCTTCCTCCAGCAGAGGATTCACACACACATACAGTTGAGAGTGAGTTAAAGTAAGACAAATAAGATACTAATTGTTTGGTACCAGAGAACAACTGTTGCATCAGTTTGCAAGTATCGTTCGGAGAGAGTAAGAGGCTGCAAATTGTGGCATCGGCTTTAAGCTTGGAACCAAATCAAGCATGCCTCCAACTTGGCCCTGGAAATGCAGGGGATTTCGAGACTGATCAAATAACAATCTTCAAACACAAACTATAAGCTGCCAAACTCATACTACCCAGGATTACAGTATATAGCAGAAGCAGCAGCACATGTTAAAAGCATGGCATTCAAATCCAATACAACAAATACATGGCCTAGAACTTCATTACTCTTAACGAAAAGGGAAGCAGCAGGAAGTTCCAATTACTACTTCCTATTCTCTAGCAGTCCCACAATTCAGTGGCCAAACTGAACAAGTCAGGAATTCAGCATGAATCTTGGCACTATTACGCATTCTCTACATGCTGAAGTTCAGACATCCCTGCTGAACCATTTGATATTTGTTCAATCAGCAATTGAATATAGTACTTATGAGACAATGACCATGCTGCCTTCAGAAAACATGATCGTGTAGTAGCAAGATCAGCCGTGTAATGTTTCTAAGACACGGAACCAAGAAAAAACAACTAATGAATCCAAAATAAATGGGTCAAGATTTTATTAATCAGAAGCATCTGAACTAGTTTGACAGATGAAAATATGATACATATCTCTAAGTAACAACGCTAAACAGAATTTAAATGTGTTACCCAAGAATGAACTTACATTTGCTAATATAGAGATTTTACATTGTGGAGACACAAGTTCAAGTTCAGATGCAACTATGATGCAGTGGTTTAAAAAATCTTCTACAGTTATCTGAGACTTACAGTAGTTTTAGCAGAAATTAGGTGCTTCAGCTCCGTCAAATGTTCATCATTTGAAATATGGAGCATGATACGAAGATCTGTCAACATAGTTTCTTGTTCCCAGCTTAAGGGACCAGAAGCATACAAAGCTTCTAGAGTTCTGCGATAAGCTTGCAACTCTAACCTACGGATAATGATTTCTACTTCCTCATCCGGAGGAAGAGAACTACTTCTCATCGCAAAACCCAAACCATAACTGGACTCAGCATCACTACAAACAGTATCTGTTTCTCGAGGAAGTAGGGGTATAGAAGGCATATCAAGGTTGTTTGGACTCCAACCAGTAACACTGCAACTACCAACGGAGCAGGCATCACTATCTGAACTATTTAATTGAGAGTTTCTGGCTGCAGGAAAATCAAGGAGTTTTGCCTTGACCATTTGGTTGTATGTAGATGGTATAACTTTGAGGGAAGCATGCATGTTTTTTTCACCCAAAATCTCTCTTGGGTAAGAATCAGCATCAACCTTTTCGAACACTGGGGCAAAAGCCAGTCTTTGTTTTCTCCCATCTTTCTCAATTGCTCTGAACTTCTGGTGCTGCTTGTTGCGTGATTCATTGACAGAGGAGCCATCAGGAGGCACCCTCTTTAGCATCCTTGAACCGGGATGTGATTCCACAAATCGACTATCATCCAGAATATTTATGCAATTCTTTTGAGTAGTCTTCTTGGCCGTTGCATTTGACAAATGGATCTTGAAGTTCACATTCTGATGACAAATAGAAGTTGATGGCTTGCTGGCTGTTACATCCTCATCTTCTCTAGAATTCTGTCAAATAATAGAAACTTGAGATCATGGTTGGTAAACTTGGAACTATTTGAATATATTCTGCATGCAAGTCGACTTAAAAAATTTACACACTCAACATTCAGGTTAGGTTAAAAATAAGGTTACTATATTTCAAAAAAAGTTGCCCACTGCAAAGAAGAAGGATTCAAAAGATAAACTACCTTTTCAAATGGAGTCCATTTTCCATCATGCCATGTCTGCTTCGTCCTAATTTTTGATCCATCAACAATTGATTCAGTAGAGCACCCAAACAGCCTGACCAAATAATACCGTTTCTGGATCGGAGCGGCTTTGAGAGAAATCTTCTTGCTTTTAGTTCCTCTCTTGCCTTGCAGCACCTTCAAGATAGCAGCAGTCTTCCAGGCATATTCGTAAAATACTTCCACAACATCTCCAACAATGAAATCCTCTACACCTGGCACCAGAGGCTGGCATGGCCTCAAAGAATTCCATGAAACAGTCCCTGCTTTGTATTGACTTTCCATTCCAGGATAACAATCATATTTCAAATCATACGTATGGCCATCACCAGACAAAACTTCAGCAACGCACCACGAAACTGGAACCTCTTTCTTGTTCATAACCTCCACCGTGTCCCCTTTTTTCAGTTTCGTTGTTAGAAATCCAGCTCAGCAAAGAGAAAAATCTGGAATAACAAGAAAATAATATCATACCATTATCTGCGTATATAATTGGTGAACGAAAACATAAAACTGCAGCATAAATGGAAATATCAAGTGACAACCATTAAAACTGGATTACGATGTTCACAACACATATTCAGAACAACAAGATCCAAATAAAAGGAATATACAAGCAGGGATATTCTTATAACATTCTTATAGCATATATCAACAACGTCAAAACTCTTATCCTACACAGAAAACAGGATAAATTATTTGATTGTTAGATTTATTTCCAAATGTAGTATTTATACACCTATGATCAAGGACAAGAGCAACATCAGATTTCCAGGAAAAACATTGAAAACAAAACATCAAGATTTCCATTTCTGCTAATAATAATGAGCTGATCTGCAAGGACTAGTTATTTAAACGAAAATGAATCTCGATTTTATTTCCAGAACAAAATCAGCAAATAACAACAAATTCATACACTTTATTGTCAAACTCTTCAACAATTCAATGTTTAAAACTAAGCTAAATACATAAAAGTTGGAAAAATATAGAAACTTGTCAGACTGCTCACAATATGATTATAAAAGGAAAATTGAACGAAATAATGAAGAAAATAGATCCACAGCGTAATCAAGACTAAAGATTTGCCAAAAACCCCAATTATTAACAATTTAACATTGATCAATTTAGCATCTCAAAGCAAAGAACATGAAACCCTAATATTCGAAAAATCACTAACCTTTTCCTCGAAATTAAAGATAATTCTCGATGAGAGCAGTTGTGATTAGGTGAAATTGATCTCTGAATTGATCTCTTTCTCCCAATCGAAGCTTTGATTTTCTCTAGGGTTTCTTTTTTTCTTTCTTCTTTGTATTTTGTTTCTCGCATTTGGTTGGTGCGAATTTAATTTGAGCCATTAAAATCAATATATATGTATTAAAAATATAATATATATCTGACTCAGAGTAGTAGAATTTCGAATTAATGAAGGAATCATTTAAAATTTTAATTCAAACCATTAAAAAAAATTAAAAAAGAAAAATGGTCGGGTGCATAATGCACGCCCATTGGTTGTCCGAAATCACCTAATTTGTGTTGGAGATGGGAAGAATATTGTGGAATGGGACCACGCGGCCATCTCCAAATTCAACCTCATTTTTAACACTAATTTACACAGAAAATATTATTTATGACACTTATTGTGGTATTGGTCTGATTTTGATCTTTTAATATGATGAAAATTAAAAAAATTGTGTGTATCACTTTCATATACCCTTGTGTGTACTACACTTGTGGTGTGCTACACACAAAAACTTGTGTGTACCACTTTCGTATACACTTATGTGTACCACACCACAAGAGTATTGACATGTAACTATGATCCACTTGATTTAATGAAAAATGACACATGTCAATACCTGGTGTGGTACACACAAAAATATACGAAAATGGTACATACAAGCTGCTCCGGATGAAATTTAATTTTGATCTTCCAACATAGATTGTCGGACGGAGTTAAGTGTGTGTACTACTATACTCTCCATGAGAAGATCAAAATCACTCTTTTAAAAAATTAATAACCAAAATCAGACCATTTGAAGTAATGGACCAGAAATGGACCGCGTCACATTAGATGACTAAAATCAGACCAATGCCATAATAAATGACTAAAAATGCTATTTTCTATAAAATAGAAAATATCTTGAGAATTCCTCAAACACCAAATTTCAAAATTTATTTAACTGATATGAATTTAACGAATTTATTTAACAAACACATTTTACCGGTTTAGTAATTTGTGGTTTATTCTTTATTATCATCATCATCATTTTAGGAAGAAAATTTATGTTTTTGTTTTCAATTTTAAGTCGTACAGCAATTGTTATTATTAAATAATATTTAAAATTCAAAGTTTTTCAGTTGCTATATTTCAACATCTTTCATAAAACATATTTTCTGAAGAAGTTAGTATTCATTAATTATACTCCTTCCGTCCAACCGAATGTGTCCACTTTCTTTTGATACAGTTTTTATGAGAGTTGTTTATTTTGTGTAGAGTCGTATAAAATTGTAGGTCTCTCAAATAAAGTGTGTAATAATTTGCTAAAAAGAAAAATTAAAAAACTTTAATGAGACGGCTCGAAAATGAATACTGAACAACTTAAATGGGACAGAGGGAGTACTAACCATAGAATGATGTTCTCTCATTTTTGACACTATAAAATATCAAAATTATTCGAATTTTGTATTTAAATTAAAAGTACAGTTAAATATAAGTGAAAGATTAACTTCGTTGAATGATTGTTGACGGTTTCAATAGGTGAAATTGTCGGTTACATCCGATTTGGAACCGACAATTTCATCGTTTGTAGAAGAATAAACCAAAATCGAACCACAAAATCGACATTTACAATTCAAGATGGTTCCAATTTGCCCTGTGGTTTATATCAGTTCCGGTTTGAAACTTAACTTAAGCTGGTTTTGGTTTGAAAATTGACGTGTATTGTTGTGGTTGAATGTTGAATGTTGAATTCCATGTTGTACAAATTAATCCAATCAACCACATAACAATTATCGCGTGGGGCCAACCGTATGCTACCCGGCTAACTGATTCATGTTCCAATAATTGAGTTCCATTTTAAATTGGAATTGTATTTTTGTTTTTTATGATCATCATAAATAAATGTATTTTTATTGTCTACTTGCTATTATACAACTATTAAAATACTTAATATATGATCGAAAGTTATGAATTTAAAACCCATAGAGAATTCTATATGAGGATTTAAATTTGTGAGCATCTAACGACTGCAAAATCATTTAAAAATTAAATAAATAAATAAAAGAAAGTACTACTATTAAAATATATAAAAAAAAATGCGTACTTTTTAGAAAATTTGATACTCGTCTTTCCCCATCCATAAATTGCAAATTCATTTCATTATGAAATTTATAGATTTGCACCCGATTCCACTCTTGATTACATGATGATATTAGATAGAAGGAACCAATTAAATATTCACTTGCGGTATCTAAAAAGCAGCGTACATTTACTTATATGACAATTTGAAAAGTATTATCATGCCATGATGCACATCGACGAAAAATAAATATGATTAAATTAAATTTCTAGATGGTATAACTTGATTAGTAAAAAAACATCTTATTATACATGTCTTCATTCTTTTCGACACAATTATTAAAGTGTTGTAAATATATTCAATATGGAGATATACTATCTATTATGATTATTGTAAACTCTAGAGGTCCAAAAGCCCATTATGTAACTCTATATATAGAAGTCTCTCCACCCTCATAATAATGCATATATATATCTATTTCTTGTTCTCTCAATTATTCTCTTATTTTATTTAGTTTATAACATGTTATCAACACGATTATTCTACACTGAGAAACATTAAGTACGAGGCCACTTCTTTTACTGTCGAGAATGAAAACTTCAAAGAAGAAAAAAAGGTTTACTGCCGAGAATGAAAACTTCAAAGAAGAAAAGGTATATCCTATCGTTGCATTTTACATAAATAATTTAAAGATGCTGAAAGATTTTTTTTATGTGAGATCCTAGTACTTATCTAAGGGGATATGTGTATCACAAATCATGTTTCTTTTAATTAGTGGTGTGAACTCTAGATTGATTCTTACCCATACATAATTAATTCGTTAATTTTGTGTCGATTTCATGGCGTATTTTCATATGTGAAATATTATCTTGATTTGCTGCTCTAGAAGTAGTATAATTAATATTCTTGTAGAATATTATATGTTCTTGAATAACAATTCAAAAACACAATTAATATTCTGAAGAATATTATATGCTCTTGAAGAGCAATTCAAAAACACAATTAATATTCTTGAAGAATATTACGTACTTTTGATGATCAATTCATATAATATGTCTTATTGATATACGAATCTTGGTTCCTGAATTGTTATTGTTGTTGCTCCCGAAGTAACACAATTAATATCCTCAAAGAACACTATATGTTCCTGAAGAACAATTGAGTTTCTCAAAAATATTAGTCTTTTGCCTGAAGTAGTTTCATATAGACTAAAAGTGTTGCTCCTGAAGTAACAGAATTTGTATTCCTGAAGAATACTACATGTTCTTGAAGAACGATTCAAGCTCTTGATTTTGCCAAATGTTATATGTTCATAACTCTAATTGTTGTTCTTGAAGTAGCACAATTAACTCTACATGCTCTTGGAACAACTATAACATGTTATTTTGAAATCATATATCACAACAACCTTACTTTAGTTGTTGCTCCTCAAGTAGCACAATTAATATTCTTGAAGAATATTACATGTTCCTAAAGAACAATGTATATTTAAAGGTATGTTATAATTTAAAGTATTATCTAATTACATGGAGTGGTAACAAAAACTCCTCTATGCTTGACAACTACATTTCCAATATCCTATTGTGTCTTAATTTCTTTTCAAGAATAGATGTGAGATCCGCTAGATCTCAAAATTTGTAATTTATTGATTTCATTTATCTTGAATAAAACTAAATTGTTAATGTGAAAGTAGCACAATTACATTCCTGAAGAATGACCATACTGTGATATTAACATTACTATCACATGTTTGTGGAAATGCCTCAACTTTTGCTCATGAAGTAGCATCATTTACATTCTAGAATAATATTAAATGGTCTTAAAGAGCAACTTGTACTTTCGATGATATATGTTATTTCTGAATGAAAAACAGTATTTATGTCACATTAATGAAATCTTGATATCGATGCTCATCTGCAAATAAGAGACATGGGGAAGATAATAATAGAATGAAACAAAGCATCACAACAAGATTGCGTAAATATATGGAGTAATTGTTTGTCATCTCTAAAGCTCGATACGAGTAGATGCA
The DNA here is from genome assembly GCA_028984105.1 of Lavandula angustifolia. Classification (NCBI taxonomy): domain Eukaryota; kingdom Viridiplantae; phylum Streptophyta; class Magnoliopsida; order Lamiales; family Lamiaceae; genus Lavandula; species Lavandula angustifolia. The sequence continues at coordinate 1,664,372 of CM054816.1, forward strand.
TCTTAAACTGGGAAATTTTAAAATCTAGTGCATGGAAATTATTGAAGGCTCCAGAAGAGCATGCATGATTTTGTCAAATGATACTAAATTAACTATTCATCATGCCCTTTACTCTAGTAAGTCTAGAAGAAACTTACTAAGTTTTAAAGATATCCGCTGCAATGGATACCATATTGAAATAATATAAGAAGGTAGTGATACATATTTATGTATAAATTATTTTGTATTTAGCTAGAAACTAACAAAAAAAAAAGGTTTCACACTACCATTTTAAAGGTATTACACATCTATGAAAACAAGTGAGATAAACCATGTCATGAACCAGAAGTTCAAAGGGCTTTATGCTTTGACATGATAAGTTTGGACATTTACGAGCAACTATCATGTGCAACAAAATTGAAACTGAAGAATATTTACATGAATTTTCATGAATGCTTGATTTCTAGAAGAAATATAACACTTGTTAGATCTACAAGTTGAAATAACAAAGAACTCAATTCCCTCAAGAAGATTTATCTTGATAAAGCTAGTGAGTTTATTAAACTCGTCTATGGCTTTGGAATTGATATTAAATAATTAGTTGCTCTTATTCATACTCAAAATGGTATTTGTCAGCATAAAAACGAGTCTCACATTAAGATTTTTAGTATGATGAAATAACATTTCCAATATTAGTTGGAACATATGTCACATTTGGATTCCTAAAGTAATCAATGTGAAATATACATCAAACAAAAAACACAAGAACAAACTAGTCACATTTGGATTCACGATGTAATCAATGTGAACAAGAAGTCGAAAGATTCACTTAAAAAAGATTGCAAAACAATTTTTTGATGCTTTTGTGTATATATATAAAAGAAGTTACAATGTTATATTTGAGGGGAACAAATGTACTATTTTTCCTTCGATCAGTTTTAACCTCTTTCTAGCAAAGTTTTAACGAGGCAACAATTTCTTTCTAGGGATGGTCAATCAAAAGGAAGTGTTGTAAATATATTTAATATGAAGATATATCATATATATGATGATCATTGTAAACCCTAGAGGTCCAAAAGTCCACTATATAACTATATACATATAGAGGTTTCTCCACTTTCATAATAATACACATCTATTTTTTTATTCTTTACGTTTATAACACTTGTCATGGATATTAACTAATGTGCCTTATAAGATTTTGTCTATCTTCATGCTATCAATTCAATTTCCTTTTGCCGTTGGCCAACCTATTAAATAATTACTATAAACTTCTGAAGCACCGATTAAATGAAACATTTTGTAAATGGAATATGAGAATAATGGAAGCAAAATCCGATATATAGAAAATCAAGTATTTTTAGAAACACATACTGTAAATCCAGAATTCAGTTACATCAGCAACCTAATCAGGTCTCATTAAAATAGATTGGAGGGAGTAATAAATTTGAAATGTATCGATGAAACACATATAAGTTCACTTTTAAACTAGTACTCAATAAAAACTCATTATAATAATTCTTAGTACTATTACACTATTCCAATATGATTCTGAGTTGCGCGGAAATGTTACTAAGCATATTCCGAAGTTTCCTTGAAGTTGTGCATGATTTGCACATTAGTCGTTGAAAATCTTACAACTTTGCAATGTCTTTATATTTTATATTTTTATTTTTTTAAATCAAACTTTCTGTTTCATCATCAAAATCTGGGAGAAGAAAATCATTTTTTCCTATTATCTTGACTTCAATTCATTTTGACCCGTTATTTTGGTTGAGTCCAATTTTAGTTCGTTAATTTGGTAAATTATCCGTGTTTTTTTGGTCTTTTTACAAAATTGGCCAAATTTGTCCAATTTTACTCCATTGGGTTACAAAAATGTAAAATACTTTTTTTAATATTAGAACATATTTGTAATATCAATTTTTTTCTTTAATATTATAAATGTTCACTTTTAACTATTTATGTTTCAAAAAAAAGGGGCTGATTGTTTTCCTTAATATTCATTATTTTTAGAATTTTCTTGATTATTCAGATCTATCTTCAAGCCGAATTTCCTTAAATTGTTCGAGAAACAACATAAGAAATATTAAAAAATATAATCAACCTCATTTTTTTGGATTTCTTTTGAAATAAAAAGAATTATAATTGGATAGTTATAATATAAAAGATCAAAATTAATATTACAAATATATTGTGATATTAAAAATATGGTTTTTAAATATTCTTTTATAATACACATGTTTAAAATTGAATAAATTTGACCAATTTTGTATAACTAACTAAAAACGAATAATTTATTAAATTAATATATTAAAATTGAACTCGGCCAAAAAAAAAAAAAAGGGCCAAAGTGAATAGAGTCAAGATAACTTGCGAAAAATTATATTTTCCTTCAAAATCTTAGTCAAGTACTTGCTTGTGGAATGGTTCAGTGTTTTGATACAAAGACTTGTGTGTCACACAATATACTCACTTGTATGTAATATTTTATAAGATGTTGACATGTGACATATGTATCCCACCATAATTAATTTTGATTTAATTATTTAATTAAAATATATTACACATGTCAAGTGATTTATGAGGGTGACATATAATGGAGTATAATTGTTTGACACCAAAGTCTATCGGGTGTTTTTGAGACTTGATAAAGAGTCACACTAGCAGTCAACCCTATAACATGTGGACCCCAACAGCAGAATTATATAAATTCGCTTTCCTCCATTATGTAATGGAATATACCATACTTGTTCGAATCACTTCTAGATCTAGATGGAACTCCAGCTGCCTTTCAGCTTCACCATTCTCCTCCTTTTGACACCTTTCATTCTCCTACTCCTCAAGCTATGGAGAATTCCAGAGCCCAAACACGAAAAGAACTTGCCTCCGAGTCCGCCGAGGCTGCCGGTGATCGGCCACCTCCACCACCTGCTGGGAGGCCTACCGCACCAGGCACTCACAAGACTATCCCAAAAATACGGGCCCGTCCTGCACCTCCACCTCGGACAAGTCTCCGCGGTGGCGATCTCATCTCGTGAGGCGGCGCAGCAGGTGCTCAAAACGCAGGACCCCGCCTGCGCCGACCGCCCCGACAGCATCGGCACCAAGATCATGTGGTACGACTGCGCCGACCTCGCCTTCAGCCCCTACGGCGAGCACTGGCGCCAAATGCGCAAGATCTGCATCCTCGAGCTGCTCAGCGCCAAAAACGTCAAGTCCTTCTCCCTCATCCGTCAATCCGAAGTCTCCGCCCTCATCGACTCCCTCCGATCGTCGTCCGGACGAGTTGTCAATCTGACGGCGATGGTGTTCGCCCTCACGAGCTCCACCACGTGCACGGCGGCGTTCGGGAAGGTGGTGAGGGACCGCGACGTGCTGATCCGGATGATGAAGGAGGCGGTCACCATGGCCGGCGGATTCGAGCTCGCCGATTTGTTCCCTTCTTCGAAGCTGCTGAATCTCCTCTGCTTTAATAAATACAAACTGTTGAGGATGAGGAGGAAGATGGATGCCATTCTCGATGTCATCGTCGAGGAGCACCGATCGAAACTGAAGGACGAATTCGGAGGTGAAGATATCGTCGACGTTCTGCTCAGGATGCAGAGGAACGAAGAACTCCAATTCCCCATCACTGATCACAACATCAAAGCCATCATCTTCGTAAGCTCATTAACCTCCTCCGTCTAGAACTCTCTAGAACTTCGTCTACTAAGCAATTATAATAACACAGGACATGTTCTCCGCTGGAACGGAAACAACATCCACCGCCGTCGATTGGGCGATGGCGGAGCTCATGAGGAATCCGATAGCGATGGAAAAAGCTCAAGCGGAAATCAGACACGTGCTCAAGGGAAAGACGACCGCGGAGCAGAGCGATTTAGAAGCTTTAAAATACCTAAAATTGGTGATCAAAGAGACGCTCCGGCTGCACCCTCCGGTGCCATTACTACCGAGAGCGTGCAGAGATGAATGCCACGTGGAGGGATACTCAATCCCGCTCAAATCCAAAGTGATGATCAACGTCTATGCCATGGGGAGAAACCCCCAATACTGGGAGGAACCGGAGGTGTTTCGACCGGAGAGATTCGAGGGCAGTTGCATAGATTTTACGGGCAGTAACTTGGAGTACATTCCTTTTGGGGCCGGTAGAAGAGCCTGCCCGGGTATCAACTTCGGATTGGCTACTGTGGAGCTGACGCTGGCGCAGCTTCTCTATCACTTGGACTGGAAGTTGCCGGAAGGGATGAGCCCCGACTGCGTCGACATGGCTGAGGAGGAAGGGATCGCCGTCGCCAGAAAAAATGATCTGTTTCTCATTCCCACGCCCTATCATTGCAACCTACCTGCTTCGACATAGCTCGAAAATCAACCGCGAGCATGTCAGCTCGGTTTCGAAAAGACATTGTAGTAGTAAAATAAAATATGGTTCTTGATATTTTCATAGAGGACCTTTTTTTTACAAAAAAAATTAGGTGTACCACAATTATGTACTCTTCTGTGTATCACATCATAAAGACGTCGACATGTGGCAAATGTGGTCCACTATTTTAAATAAAAAGCTTCACATGTCAATACCTTTGTGGTGTGGTACACACAATAGTACACAATTCTGGTACACACAAGCCGCTTTGCTTTTTTTTTTTTATGGGTCTCAAAGATTTCGCTAATTTTAAATTTTAAAGGCGGATAAAACAATATATTTAATGTATATAAAAATGATAGATTTCATAAAATAAAATTATTACCGACTGTTCATATCAGACGAGGCCTAATTACTAGTCTGGTAATGTTTCAAATATACAGAACAAGTTAGTATGATTTGATTAAAACTGTTTTACAATACTACAATAGTAGTGATGTGGTTAGAAAACTTGGAATATATATCATCATAAGATACTTGTTCACTCAATGACAACGTAGACTTTTAAACTTCAAAGTCATCATAATAGTTTAACTTATTATTACTAAATATCTATTTCAATATGATTCTGCTCTTCAGTTCCGTGCAAATGTCACTGATCACACAATTCGGAAGTTTCCTTGAAATTCGGCAAGATGGGTATTTTAGTGGCTGAGAATTTTAGAATTTACTCCATCCATTCCATTATTTATAGTATTCCATAAGAACTCGACACGGAGATTAAAACATGTTGTGCAAAGTATAAAATAATGGTGGAAAGGTATAAAGTGGTGGATCCACCTATTTAAATAATTATGGACCACTCATTTATGTTGATTTTTGGAATGAGACGTAAATAATGGGATAAATAAATATAGCAAATGAGACATAAATAATGGGACGGAGGGAGTATTAAATTGTGTAAAATATTTTTTTTTAAAGTTTTTCTTTCAATTTAATGCATTATTTTATTATTTTCACCCTTGCTGTTCATGCGAGTAACTAAAAGACATTTGATGCCAAAGAATAAATAAAATAGAAGAGAATTATGACTAATAACTACGTTTATTTATCATGATCATCAAACAAAACACACTTGTCCAATTTAAATCAGCTTGCTGGGTAGCAGACGGTTGGAACAAGAAGAAGTGGATTCTTTCTAGAGACAGTCAGTCCTTCACCCTCACTCATATCAAGATCACTACTAGTCCCTTTCGACAGTTTCCAATCGAAGTGGTAGAGCAGTTTAGCCAACGGAAGCTCAATGTTGGCCAATCCGAAATTCAAACCGGGACAAATTCTTCTTCCCGCCCCAAACGGAATGTATTCGAAGTCGTTACCGATGAAATCTTTTGGGCTGTTCTCGAATCTCTCCGGCCGAAACATCTCCGGCTCCTCCCAGTACAAGGGATCCCTTCCCATGGACCAGATGTTGAGCATCACTTTGGTTTTCACCGGAATCGAATACCCACTTGCTTTGCATTCTTCTCTACTTTGCCTTGGTAGTAATGGGATCGGAGGGTGCAGCCGGAACGTCTCTTTGATCACTAGTTTTAAGTATTTTAGTTCCACAACGTCGCTCTCTTCCACCGCCGTCTTGCCCTTCAAGGCCTCTCGCACTTCTGCCTGGGCCTTCTGCATTGCTTCTGGGTTCTTCATCAGCTCCGACATCGCCCAGATTGTCGTCGTCGACGATGTTTCAGTTCCGGCAACGAACATATCCTGCATAATGTTATGTACTTATGAGGAAAAAGAAGGAATGTGTCCCATTGGATGGTGTAGCGGTTAAGGTGGGTGGCTCGGGACTGATAGGTTATGGTTTCAATTCCTACCTCTATGTGATTTGCCTGTCAATATTAAGGGTGGTTGAATATTTTTTCTCGGTCTCAAAGTTATTACTTTATCGAGCTTTAACTATAAGCGAAAGTTCAGTTCATCGGTTAACGGAACCAATTGATAATCCTACTTTTGCGTTGATTAAAAAATGATAATTGTAGTGAATTACTTACAAAAATGACGGCCTTGATATTGTCCGTAGTGATGGGGAATTTGAGCTCTCCGGTCCGCTGCATTCTGAGCAGAACGTCGACGATATCCTCACCGCCAAACTCTCCGCTCTTCTTCAACTTATGCTCATCCACGATGCGATCCAGGATGGCGTCGAGCTTACCGCGCATCCTCAGCAGTTTGTACTTGTTCCAGCTGAGGAGATGCAGCGCTTTCCACGACGGAAACAGATCTGCAAGCTCGAACCCTCCGGCCATAGCCACCGCCTTCTTGAACAAATCAATCAACCCCTCGCGATCCGTCATGACTCTCCCAAACGCCGCCCTGCACGTGATGGTGCTGGTGAAGGTGAAGATCTTGTCCGTCAGATCGACGACTTGGCCGGACGACGACTGCAGAGACTTGATGAGACGCACAGCCTCGTCTTGCCTAATGTAGCCGAAGGACTTGACGTTCTTGGTGCTGAGAAGCTCGACGATGCATATCTTCCGCATCTGGCGCCAATACTCGTTGTAGGCGGAGAAGGCGATGTCGGTGTAGTCGTACCAGAGGATCTTGCTCGCGATGCTTTCCGGCCTATCGGCGCACGCCGGATCGTGGACTTTGAGCACCTCCTTCGTCGCCTCGCGCGATGAAATCACCACCGCCGGGACTTCGCCGAGCTGGAGGTGGATGACGGGGCCGTGTTTGGTTGAGAGTTTTTTAAGTTGTTTGTGGGGGAGATCGCCGACTAGGTGGTGGAGGTGGCCGATCACCGGCAGCTTGGGCGGGCTTGGAGGAAGGTTTTGGTGGGGTTTTGGTTTCGTCGACCATGCCTTGATTAGGAAGAAGATGAAGGATGAGAAGAGTAGGAGAGCTGTGAAGGTAAAGGGAAGCTCGACCGCCATTGTTGGTGGGATCTTGTATCAGTTGTGAGTTTGTCTGATTGCTTTTTGGTAGGATTTATAGTGAGGAGGCTAGAAATCGCGGCACGCATATATGATGAAATAATGAGTATAATATTCTCAGTTACTTGAATTTACAAATTATTGAGTCAGAATTAGTTGGTTTGTAGTATATTGCAATTTTTATGACTGCCGTCTTGTAGGATATATGCATGCATAAATATATTATTATGCAATGACAACGTTTATTCAAAAAAGTATTAATTGAGTATGTACTAATTTTATAAGTAAAAAGTAATTTTTGTTATATAAAACGAAACTCATAAGATACGTATTTAAAGTGTGCACATGATAAATTGTGTACTTGTGTATTTAGTAGGGGTGGAAATCGGTTTTCGGTTATCGGGGGAACCGAAAACCGAAACCGATTGAGTCGGTTATCGGGTAATCGGAATCGAAAATTCGGTTTCGGTTCCGGGTTCGGTTCCGTTATTATTGAGACGGTTCGGTTCTCGGTTAACCGACCGGTTACTTAATAACCGATGGTTAACCGACTTATACATATGAGAACACAATCAGTCCACAAATCGTGAATTCAGATCTCGTCTCCCTCTCTCGTCCGACTTCTTCCTCTTGCGACTCCGCTCCCGACTCCGCCCTCCGCGCTCCGCGTCCCGTCTAGTCCCGGCGTCCCGTCCAGTCCCTGCGTCCCGTCCGACGTCCGTCCAGTCCGCGACTCCGCCCTCCGCTGCTCGCGCTCGTTGCCTCGTCCAGCAGACCTACAGACCAGATCCAGGTCAATTCTCGCTGATTGTTGAAATTGATTGTTTAATTGTTGAAATTGATTGTTAATTTGTTTTCGCTGATTCTTGGATGGATGGATGGCCGATGGGCGTTGGGTACACATGTGTTTTAGTATTTTAAAACAAAGTGATGTGGAGAGAAGTTTGTTTGGACTCCAGAAACATGGATTCTGCGTTTCAGTGTCAAGTCTGCGTTTCATCTAGGCTTTGAAAGTTTGAAACTCTTTAATGTTAGATTTTTGATCTCCCACAAATTCAAAAAAAAAAAACAAAAAAAAAATCGGTTATCGACTAACTAACCGGAACCGAACCGAATTCGATTTCGGTTAACCGAAGAACCGATCTGTTCGGATTCCGGTTAGCGTTTTTGGCTCACTTCGGTTTCGGTTAACCGAAATTTCGGTTCCGGTTAACCGGAACCGAACCGATTTCCACCCCTAGTATTTAGTAAATTCTAAAACAACTTATTACTATGGTATAGCGGTTAAGGTGGATAGCATGTAGCCGGAAGGTCATTTTTCAAAATCCACCAAACCCGTTATGTGTAAGTATGTCATCTATGGGGTACGGAGATTAAGATAATGAGATTGTGTGGTGTATATTGTTTGACTTGTTAATTTGGTGCACATATTGTTTGCCTTTTTAAAAAACAAGACACTTTCGATGGAACGATTCGAAAAGAAAAACAAAATACTGACAGAGAGAGTAATAATAATAATAATAATTAAAAAATAACAACAACAAACAAGTTGCATACTTGACTGAAAACGTGGAGTATTCAACGGCTAAAACAATAAAATAATTTTTTTTTCAAGCGGTCGTGCTCGGGCGTTTGTAGTCATGCATATATTCTTAAGTTTCATATTTTCTTCACCCTCTTTTTCCTCTAATATTTAATGGGTCACTTTCATGCTACGTAATTGCGTGGAGATGAGTTATAATTGGATGAGTGATGGTCGACACTACACAGGTATCTGCAAAATATTGGCGGGTTAAATTAAAAATCTTTTTATTTAATTTCTGAAATCCGTATTGTTGAATAGGATAAATAATTAATTTGGCGTTAATATCCAATATTATTTTATAGTACGAGTAATTTATTATGAAAAAACGTAAAATTCCAAACAGTTAGCGATATAGGGTATTTTATGTAACAAAATAGTCAAATCAAGTCTCTTTTTTTGCAGTTAAAGAATTACGGGATTCAATTTTTTGGCACTTAATTAAACTAGTCTTCACTGCCGACTAGAACAAGTGCTCAAACACTTGAAAAGTCATGGCCATCGTAGTTGAATTTTCATCTTAAAGCAGCACAAGAAGTAGAAAAATAGTGTTCTAGCAAACTGATTAAATTCGCACAAAGGCCCCCACCTCACAGTACGACAAGTCGCGCCCTGCGCTCGCGACAGAAGTAATTCTAGATTTCATATCAATTATTGATGTGGTGTTTGTAGTCTTCCAAATTCAAATCTTATATATCATGATATTTAAGATTGTGGAATGTATATTTATAACCATCCTTATTAAAAAAACATAATAATAGTCATTGATTAAAATTAAAATTACAAAATACTTAATTTTATTAATTCATCATCACTTTTTCACTTGCATTCTCTAAAATTTGACTGTCATCGAGTGCCGAGGGGAGCCTACAAGTGTCGATGTTGGCCTACTAGTGCCGATTTTCGCAGATGTACACTGTCTTGAGTACCGATGGAGTACCTATGGAGTGCCTATGGGTGTTGTGGAGAGCCTAAAATTTATATCACCACCATAGACACTCATAAGCTCCCCTTAGGCACTGGAACAAAACACCACAGCCTAAAATTTATATCAACACCATAGGCTCCCTCAGACACTGGAACGAAATTTTGAATATCAGTCCAAATGATGAAAATCTGAGGTAATTTAGTAATATTGGGTATTTGGTGAACATGACTTTACGAAAAGAATAGTATTATGTTATTTTTAATGGGAATGGATATTTCAGCAAATCTCACTTTAAGATTTCATATTTAAGATTTAAATTTGCTAGACCATGATTTAGTGAAACAAAGAATTCAATAAAATCATAAAAATATATGTGATGTGACAAGTGTTATACTTTCATTATCAAATTTAATGAAAGTTTTCTATTTAAGATTTCATATTTAATACTATTTCACAACAAGAAATTCACCGCACGCCGACGGAATTTTCCGTCGGTAAAACGTTAAAATCCGTCGGTAATAAATTTACCGACGGAATAAAGGCGTCGGGTCAGGCTTTGTCGGTAATATTTACCGACGGAAAATTTCGTCGGTAAATATTACCGACGGATTACCGACGGAATATTCCGCCGGGAAAATATCGTCTGGTATTCTGTCGGGCGTAATCACCAACGTTTTACCGACGGAATATCTCCGTCGGTAATGTTTATCGACGGAATATTCCGTCGGCAAGTTTCGATCCGTATCGACGGAATTCCGTCGGTAATGTTTATTTTTTTTAATAATTATTTTTATTTTTTCACCCAGTTCTCGACAACCTGTATTTTTTTAACCAACCAACACAACACATATATATATAACTATTCAAATCATGTCAAAAAGCAAACCGAAAATATAAATATAAATATATAAATAATAAAATCCAAATATTTAGTATGCATACATAAACATAAATAAGTATATTATAAAGAGGTGGGAGCAGGGGATTCGTTGTTGTCGTCTGGAGGGTCTCGTCGGCTAGAGGAACCCCATCAACGCCATAAGATGGTCTATCTTTGCATTCATGAATGCGACCTGCTCCTGTAGGGTCCTCCTAGCTGCCGACTCCTCCTCCAGTCGGCGCATGATCTCGGCATTGCTCTGGGAAGGGTCAAGTGAAGAAGTAGAAGAGCGGCTGGCGGCGTTGATGTAGCTGCTCCCTTCCTCGCCGAAATCGTACACCCGCTGCTTCTTGTCCCGAACCCCTTCCAACCGCAGATAAATAGCGTTTTTATCCGCGTTGGGGCCTTCTTCAGCAGCAATCTGCTCCACCTCCGCTTATTACATTACAAAAATAGAAATTAGTCAAACTCAGAATTCTAGAATAATATTCTGTATATTGTAATTGAGTTCTTACATGAAGTCTCGCCGCCTTTGTGTTGGAGAAGCCTCCACCTTTGTAATGGAGACTCTGGAAAGTGTCAAAGGCGGTGGACTCTAAGGAGCATCCTTGATCATTTGACTCATCCTGTCATAACCCCTCTGTGACATATGATTCTCAGCCTTCAAGTTCATCATCTGAACTGCTGCAGACAATTGTGAGTAGGTCTCACAACCAGGCCACAACTCCGTGTCAACTGCCTGCAACATTTCATAGATCTTGCTTGTTTCATTATTTGGTGGCTCCTCAATATCCGCATCATTATAATTTGGCCCTGTATGATCCATTACCATCCTCTGATAGGAGGTCGACGTATCATTTTGTATATTTCTCGTAACTTGCTCATCTAGGGTTACGTGTTTTTCCCCATGAGATGACCAAACTTTATAATTTTTAACGAATCCCTTCATATATACGTGCTCTCTTACAACTTGTGTAGTAAAAAACAGCTTATTCTTACAATTTTTACATGGACATCTAATTTTTTTCCCGTCTGTATAACCTGTCTGACTACTTGCCCAATCAATGAAATCCTCGATGCCATTCACAAATTGAGGGTTCAATGAACCGTCTACTGCCCACCGTGTATACATCCACGAACGACTCATTATTTCAAATCCTAATTAATATTGTTCACTAAAAGGTCTACGCTCACTCCCCAAAATCTACAATTACAAAGACATAGAACAAGCGACAAACAAATCAGTATGCGGCCAATCAATTCGCTGTATGCAAACACATTATGCATTATTCCATCATTCATGTCATAAAGAGCAAACACGAACTTCAAATGGTTTTCCAGAAACTCAAGTGATCAAGCTCACAGAAAGTAGTTAGCATCTTCTATGTTATTCATGTATGATTATTTTGTGTGTGATTTGCTTATAATGTTATCTCTAATTTTTTATACAGTTTGTAAACTATTATACAATTGATCCACGAATTAACTGCATTTCATTCAAGAATGGCAATGTACACATGTTCATCTTGATAAAGTCATTCCCAACACCAAAAAATCGAACCTGGTGTCTAAGTTTCTGAGGCCAAGGGGCAGAGAAAGAACTTCTGAAACCTTGCTTTATATCACCATGAGTAGAGCTGGACACTCCGCAATCAGCACAATCACGAGGAATCATAAAATAGAATTAGAATTAAATCACTCATCTCCTTAAAAGGCCCCATAATGCGTTATATATTCATGTGACAAAATTTTAATCAATTGCCCTACAACACAAAAATGTTTTTAATCTCATCATCGCAAAAGCACTAAAAATCCGCTAAGGTTGTTTTGTTTCATCACAAGCCAGAGAAACAGATTGAGATTTCAGCAAAAATTGAAAAAAACTAATTCTTAAGACACATGAAAACATCAATTGAGAAAGATAAACAAATGAATTTCCCAATATCGAGAAGATAGATAGAATCATAATTCATAAACCTAAAACCCTTTTGCAATAACACCCCAAAATCAACACAAATTATTAAAACCCGAATTCAAGATTCGATCTTTAATCGGCAAAACAAGCAAAGAGTTCAACAACAGCAAAAATAAAACTCCTAAAACCAGAAAAGGATGGTTTTCTCACCCTATCCCTTTTCCACGGCGGCGACAGGGCGGCGCAAGCGACGGCGACGGCGAAGGCGAAGCCGACGGCGTGGGGGGCGGCAAAGGCGACGGCGTGGGGAAGGAGGACTCGGCGACGGGCGGCGGGGGAGGCGGCGGGCGGAGTTGCTGAACCGCAAAAATGTCTTTGGTTCGGCCAGGTTCTCGCCCGTATTTCATTTAGGGTTTACCGACGGATTTACCGACGGAAATATCCGTCGGTAAAATTTTACTAACTACCGACGGATTTTTCCGTCAGTAATATAATTTCATAATAATCATATAATTTTAAAATAAAAATACAACTTTGCCGACGGAAAATTCCATCGGCAAAAAAAAATTAAAATAAATAATAAAAAATCAAGACTTAACGACGGATTTTTCCATCGTTAAGTCACCGAGGGATATTTTCCGTCGGCATTCCGTCAGTAAAATCGTCTATTCGGAGTCCGTCGGTAAGCCGACCCATATTTTATTTCCGTCGATAATTCCGTCGGTAAAAAGGGTATTTATTGTAGTGTTTAAGTTTTCTATTTTAATTGAGTAACATATACACAAAATATTTCCATTTCTTTATACTTTCATTATCAAATTTAATTTGAACTTTAATGTGATGTGATTTTATGTTTCCAATCCATTTGCCTAATGGATTGTAGTGTAAAAAAAAGAGGAATCTAAAAAAAGCAATAACCAAAAATAATAAAATAAAGGGCAGTGCTCTTTAACCTTATGAAAAAGCACCACTTAAGCGCAACTAGTGTTACTCAAATTATTATAAAATTTAAAAATAATAACTTTAAGAATATCTAACACAGTATTCCATCCGTTCCATCATTATTGGCAAACTTTTTTTTTAGGTTGTTTCATTGTTGTTGGTCTATTTTAAAAAATAAAAATAATATTCGCCAAAAAGAACTAGATCAACTATAACAAAAACGAAAGGAGTACAACTTAGCAGTTAAAGTGGGTAGCCTGTGACTGGAAGGTCATGGATTCAAAACCCACCAAGACCGTTATGTGTGAGTCAATCGCCTATGATTAGCCTAAGTGGTTAAATCATCCTATGTTGTTTGCAGGCTAGAGCACATGAGTGGAGTTTTAATCAATGCGTATTTCAATATCGGTTACTCTCCTCATAAAAAAAAAAAAAAAAAAAAGTACAACTTCAATTGTCTCCTCCGTTGGGAAAAAATACCCACAAAATATCCTAGTCTTTATTTCGACCCAATTATGGTGGTCTAACATTAGGTCCAAGATAAGAGGTCTAGTACTGGCCTTAGTGGGCCGAGGTACAACTAACTCTCTTTCTCTCGTACATTTAGCAAGAAAATTTATTTCTTGTGAATTTTAATGTTTGTTGGATTAACCTGAACTAGTGAAAGCCCTTAAACATGACATTCTATAGTCTATTTTTATGCTACTGGCTTTCTTATTATCAATTTTTTTCAATTTCATTTTTTATGATATGGGTAATCTGCATGCAGTCGTGACTATATAAGGTGCGCATTACCTTTAATTCGATCTATCGAGCTATATTACCCTTACTTGTCTTTTATATATGTAGTTTGATATTATAGTTATACATAACGATTAATAAATTCAGTTAGAACTGTAATTAGTTTTTATTAGTATTTTATTTTTTAGATGTTACTATGCAGCTTTCTTAGAAGTTACAACTCTTCTAATTTGACTACCATCGTTTTCCTTTCTGCACGTGAAGAAAATAAACCTAGGAAACAAAACAGTAACATGCATGTACACTTGCACATTGAACATGTGTCGTGTAAGAAACCGTATAAAGAATCTCTTTCAAAACTCTGGACTTTTACAAGTCCAATTCAAGACCGTTTTGTCTTCCAACCATTTCTTCTTCTTGTTTGTTGGTTTAAAGACACTAATGTAAATTGGTCTATAATTAACCTCCTATATATTCGTTGCGGAACTAGAATTTTTAAATCGGAGAGTCGAAATAGAAATAACTACAAAATAATACAGACCAAATGAGGAACATAAAGATGGAATTAAGACTTTTAACCCCACCCTACTAAGGTAAAATTCCGGTTGTCGAAGAAGTCGGCTGACCCTCTTGAACCCTTTGGTTCCGCTGATGTATATACAAATTTCATGGAGCTGAAATGTTATATATGATCACCATTACACCCACATAACATTCCTAATTAACTACATAGTTCAAAACATGTAGACACTTTGTCAACGATTATAAAGTTTGATTTCTTAATTGTTGAATTGATTTTCGTGGAATTTGAAACTGAAATTTGAGGGAAGCATAGTAGATCCTTTAACGCGTGATTGGAAAGCTAATGGAAATTCTCGTATGACCGGACCCAAATTGTACTCCACGTTTTATAAATCAATATTGTTAAAAGATAAAATCGAGAATATTCAGTTATTATAGATTTAGTTTATTTTCCAAGGATAAACATGAAATCCTAGAAAATCATTCATGAACTTAATTATATAGGAAATATAGGAACATCATCCGTATTTTCCTTTAGATAGATACCTTCAATTTTCTAAGAAATATACTACATATGTATATAAAGAATCAAATAAAAAGACTAGAAATATAAATTGATCTAAGCGATCCATCCTATAAGATCTATTATTGTAATTTAATTAATTTTTTATATTGCAAATGGATTATTTTGTAATGCATTTGTAACTATAATCAGAATGTGGTGCATAATAATTACATATAATTATATTATTTCTTCCATTCAACTATTCTTATTTGTTTACTGTTCAGCGAGGAGTTTAAAAAACTAAGTGGAGGTGTGTTAAAGTGGTGGTGTTCACTATTTTGATTGATTGTGATTCACAAATTACTTTCTTTTTTAAAAAAAAAACAAAAATAACAGGACAGTCAAAAAAAAAAACTAAGACAACATTAACGGGACGGAGGGAGTACGTTAATAGTCTAGTTAGTATCTTATATCAAACGTAATGCTTACACTACATATTATAATGCATATATATAACATTAAAATGTATTAGTGAAATATGACCATCCATTTTATTAGATCAATGATTCAGATTTATTCTTATTTGGCAAATTGGCATAAATGGTCCCCAATGTTTGTTACTTTGGATGAATTGGTCCCTAATATTTTTTTTAGTTTATTAGTCCTCAATGTTTGCTAATTTGGATAAATTAGTCCTTCTGTTAAATTTTAAGTTAATTAAGTGTTAATCATAGGGGTATTTATGGAATAAAAGTTTCAGGGACCAATTCATCCAATTTTTAAATTAAACTTGATTTTTTTAAAACTTTTTTTTAAATTATGATATATTTCAGAAAATAAATTAATTTTTCAAATAATTTTTTTTTAAATTAATTTTTTTCAAATAATTTTTTTTCGTTTTTTTTCAAAGATATTTTTTAAAATTATAATATTTTTTGAAAATAAATTTTTTTCAACTAATTTTTTTTCGTTTTTTTTAAAGATATTTTTTAAAATTATAATATTTTTCGAAAAATAATTTTTTTATCAAATAATTTTTTTTTTTTTGAAAAAGATTCGTAATGAAAAAATTTATTACAAAATTAACTATTAGTACTAGTTTTATGGACCAATTCATCCAATTTTTAAATTAATTTTTAACTATTTTTTCAATTAATTTTTTGAATTAACTTTTTTCAATTTTTTTTTATAATGAATATAACACATTCTCCAACCGTTGTGTTGACCCGCTCTCCTCATTCACCGTCAAACGTAAAATTATTAGTTAATCTAAATTTACCTAATTTTTATTTAAATAAAAAAAATTGGAAAAAAGTTAATTCAAAAAATTATTTAGATGAATTGGTCCCTAAAGTTATTATTAATTAATTTTTTCGTTTACCAAAAAAAATATTTGAAAAAAAGGAAAAAAATTAGTTGAAAAAAATAAAATTTTAAAAAAAATTATTTGAAAAATTAATTTATTTTCCGAAAAAATCAGAATTTTTAAAAAAAAAATTTAAAAAAATTTAAGTTTTATTTAAAAATTGGATGAATTGGTCCCTCAAAATTTTATTCCATAAATACCCCTATGATTAACACTTAATTAACTTAAAATTTAACAGAAGGACCAATTTATGGAAATTAGCAAACATTGGGGACCAATAAACTAAAAAAAAAATTAGGGACCAATTCATCCAAAGTAGCAAACATTGGGGACCATCTGTGCCAATTTGCCTTCTTATTTCATACTTTAAGTTCGTTTTTACTTGAACCTAACCATGTATGCATATATATTACATATGTATAAATGAATTTATAGAATTTTATATTAAGATATTATTATCGAGAATTTTGTAAATAAATCTAACGTATATATGTATAGGGATCATATAAGAACATGAAAATTAGGAAATAAATTACCCCTTCATCTCACTGATCATTTGATTGCTTGAATTGAGTAAATTCAATAAAATACTCTACTAGCGTAGATTGCTTCTTAATTCTCAAGTTTCTATATAAACCATAACACATATATAAATTAATACTACCTTCGTCCCGCTATTATTGTCTCACTTTCCCAAAAATAACATCTCATTATTTATGTCTCACTCTCTAATTTGGAAAAAAAAACTATCATCATATCTCATACTTTATCATTTTCTCTCTCCTATTTTCTCTTACTTACCATCTTCTATCACTTACTTTATCATCAACCCATCTCTCATACTTTATCATATACTTTCTTAATTTTCGGTGAGACAGAAATAGCGGGACGGAAGTGGTAAGTTATAATTACATTAATTACAAATTACAGTACATTAATGAATTATTAATTGATCTTAGCCCTGAAACCGGTTTCAGTCTTGAGAATCTTGAAACCGACCATTCCAGAACCGCAGCCGGATTGACCACCTCTACCCAAATTTCAATATTCACTACAAAACTCAGCTTGAACAATGAGAATGCAAAGATGAATTCCAGTCAAACAGCGTAAGTCTGCATGAAAATTCCGATGCTCATCAGTTATCTCTATAAATACACAGCAATCCTTCCCAAATTTTTCATCATAAATTAAACCATCCCTACATTTAATTTCAAATTCCCTTGGACTATTATCGAATTGCATTCCCCCTCAAGTTCAATGACTTCTGTTGGTCTTCAAACTTTCGTATCTAATACTCCAAACCTCCTTCGCCCTTCGCCCAACTTCTCCCCAACCCTATGGAGCGACCTTTTCACTTTCTTACCCTCCACCAATGCGAATCTGCAGGTATATATAATTAATCATATGTTAATTTCTTCTTGCATGCGTCGCCTTAAGAAATCGTGTTCTTGATTCAGGCAAAACAATATGATAGCGAAGAATTTGAAGCATTGAAGGAGGAGGCCAGAAGGATGATCGTTGCTGCTGAGCCAAACATAGCAGAAAAATTGAAGTTAATAGACAGTATCGAGCGCCTTGGGATTTCATATCATTTTGAGAAAGAAATTGATGACCAAATTCAGAGTTTCTACCATGCATGCCCAGAATTTTACAACTGTGATAATCTCCACACCGTTTCTCTTTACTTTAGGTTGCTCAGACAACATGGATGCAACATCTCCGCAGGTATGTATGCATATGCATATAGATTAAAATGATTGAACTCGATCTTAACTTTGATCTATTATGAACATATGTATGTATATATATGCAGATGTTTTTGAGAGATTCATAGAAAAAGATGGGAATATCAAGAACTGTTTGAAGGATGATGGAGAGGGAATGTTGAGCCTATACGAAGCGGCGTGTTTAAGAACACACGGCGAAGACGTTCTAGAAGGTGCTCTTGTAATCACAAAGGCTCATCTTGAAACCATTGCTCAAGATTTGAGGTCTCCTCTCAAGGAAAAAATTGAACACGCCTTGGATCAACCCCTGCATCGCGGCGTTCCGAGGGCGGAGGCTCGACGTTACATATCTCTATACCAACACCTAGATTCGAGGAATGAGTCCTTGTTGAGGCTGGCTAAACTGGACTTCAATCTGCTCCAAATGCTGCACAGACAAGAACTTTCTCAACTCGCTAGGTATAATTAAATTATTTATATTCACTTTTGTAATAATTAATTAATTAAAGATTTGATTGATGAAATTGGTGGCAGGTGGTGGAAAGAGCTGGACCTTATCTCCAAACTTCCTTATGCAAGAGATAGAATGGTGGAATGCTATTTTTGGACATTGGGAGTCTATTTCGAGCCCCAGTTTTCTGGTGCTCGAGTCATGTTGGCTAAAACCATCGCCATGATTTCGGTCATAGATGATACTTATGATTCATATGGTACCGTTGATGAACTTCAGATCTTCACACATGCCGTACAAAGGTCAATATATATTTCATTTAATTTTGTGATTTCATGAATTATTCTCCTTGTATATATTCATTTATTTATTTTCTCTATGATCAGATGGGATATGGAAGAGATAAACAGTCTACCGGACTACATGAAGATAATCTATAAAGCTCTTCTAAAGCTCTACGATCAATACGACGAAGAACTTAGGCCAAAAGGAAGATCATTTGCAGTCAATTATGCAAAAGCCACGGTATGAACGACATTGATTATTACAAAATATTTCCAATTTGTAATTAAGATCAAGCATGATCAATTGATCATCACGAAGAATTAACGTTCTTAATTACATACAGATGCAAGAGATTGTAAGGAGTTACGACGTGGAGGCGAAGTGGTTCATCGAAGGCTACATGCCTCCATTTAGTGAATACATGGCCAACGGCTTCATTACAAGCACCTACTACTTGCTCGGCGCCACATCCTTCATCGGCATGAACTCTGCCACCGATGAGGCATTCCAATGGCTCATGAGGAAACCTAGGATCCAAGTAGCTAATGTTACTATATGTCGAGTCGTAGATGACGTGGCAACGTACGAGGTACGTATTTACAGTACTAACATATCCATCAAACTTAGACAAGGATCGTATCACACTTGTGACACATTTTTATGTAAATGATTGATCAGATTGAGAAGAAGAGAGGGCAAAGTGCTACCGGGATCGAGTGCTACATGAAGGATCATGGGGTGAGCGAGGAAGAAGCAATGGAGGAGTTTAGCAGCATGGCTGAGAATGCGTGGAAGGATATGAATGGGGAGATTGTGAAGGAGAAGTCAGTTTCGATGGAGATATTGAAGAGGATTGTGAATCTTTCTCGATTGATCGATGTGGTTTACAAGCATAACCAAGATGGATACACTCATCCTGAGAAAGTGTTGAAGCCCCTTATTACTACATTGCTCCTCGAACCATTCCAATCTTGAACAGATTAATTAAATTTCATCCCTAATGTTATTTTTTTATTCCTTCGTTATGTTTGTGATATGTTTTATTTTCTTTAATTTGTGACTTCAATATGTACGTAGATGTGCATTTTGTATTCGTGCTCAATAAGTGTAAGCTGGAAATTTAAGC
Source organism: Lavandula angustifolia (assembly GCA_028984105.1). NCBI lineage: Eukaryota > Viridiplantae > Streptophyta > Magnoliopsida > Lamiales > Lamiaceae > Lavandula > Lavandula angustifolia. The sequence continues at coordinate 1,684,617 of CM054816.1, forward strand.
GGAAAAATAAATTGATCTTACTACATTGTCCGCGTTTCTTCATGTGATATATCATTTACATAAAAAAATAGTAATCTCTGTCCCGCCCGACTTGTCTTGTATTCCTTTTCGGACCGTCCCACCCGATTTGTCTTGTTTCCTAAAAAGCAAAATAATTACTACACAAACTCCCACCTTTTCTTTGTGGGGTCTACATTTCTACACACAATCACCCACTCATCTATACACAACCACCTACTCATCGTAATCTCCGTACTCGAAAAAAACAAGATAAGTCGGGCGGGACGGAGGGAGTATCATTATTTCACGTACAAGAATCAAACTATCATGTGCTGCTATCAAGAGAGGGTTTTTTAGAAGATATATTATTTACAATATATAAAT